>JAAGEH010000076.1:29259134-29289358 GCA_011751065.1 Lasiurus cinereus
AGAGAGAGAGAGAGAGAGAGAGAGAGAGAGAGAGAGAGAGAGAGAGAAGGGGGGAGAGAAAGAGAGAGAGGAAGGGAGAGGTGGGAGAAAAGGCCAGCTTGAGTATCAACAAAGGAGAAATAGAATAAGCCAGGTAGTTCAATTCTGATAAGATTGGAGATCTGCAAATCAGGTAAGCTGACCTGCAAACAAGTGCCCTGGCTTCCACAGAGGCAGCCTCTTCTCTCCTGGGCTTTGTATCTGGGGCATTCATTCTCTGAGTCTACTTAATGGCAAGAAAAGTTAGAGATAGCCTCTTTCCCAGCTTCTCTGAGCAAGGGGGTTATTCTTTCACTCTTACAAACATTTTTAATCACATCTTCTTACCTTTCCTTTGTGCATCAAAGAGAGGTTATCTAAAACTGAATTGTACCCGTCTCTAGGCTGTGTCGAAAAAAACTGGTAGGATCATCAATTTTAAGAGGATTTTATCACCAACATTTTATAGCTCTTGATTGAAATGAAATAATAGACATAAGGAATGCTTGACCTCTGAAATGACACCTCAACCTCTGCCAAGGAAAATCCTACTTAAAAAAAAAAAAGGAAAAAAGATCATAGGAAAGTACTCTTAAGAACTAAGTTAGAATGCAAAAAGTTATTCCTTTATTAAGACTCTGCAAATTAGTCTTATTTTAAGCCCCCTTTTAATAAAGCCCATATGTCACAGTAATGATGTCAAAACCCTTCAATTACACTGGTAAATTGAATAGGTAATGGAAAATGAAAGGGTTTATTCAACTATTTTGTTTTGTTTTGCATTTTGCTGGAAGTGCTGCCTAAGGAAAAAAACGCACAAATAAATAAATCAAACAAAAGTGTGCCAATATATATAGTTTTAACCGTAATTAGACAATTTTGAATGTTTTACTTTGTTTTTGTTTTTTGGTTTTCAAATTAAATGAGGTTTTTAAAAATATTATATAAAAAATAATGGGAAAAAAAAAGTTGGGAAAGCAATATACCTAGTGGGCAGTCCTTGACCTTAAGTGTTATGATTACAGTTTATTGTTTTTTCTTTGCTTTTTTTAGTTTTCAGAATTTTCCAAATATCTGCAATTAATGCTATTACTTTTAAATTTCAATATAGTTTTGTTGAAAGGATGAAAAGGTTCTAATCACTCGGTTTCATTTTGGGGTGTTATATTTTAAATGAGAAATTTTTTTACTTCTTTCCCCTTCCCATCTCTGCTCCTCTCTGAGTTGACTTCCTCCGTGAGTTGCTCTTTTTCCTTTTCTCATGTCCCATCTTTCTCCTGCTCTCTTTCCTTCTTCAGCCAGAGTCATCTGCTTGGAACTAAATTTCCTGCCTATCTCTGAAAGCTTTCTATGAAAAAGAGGTCAAAGGGAGAACTGGTCATACCTGGGCCACCGAAGCTCCTTAGAGGTCCTAGAATTTCAGAGCGAATGATTGAGATCAAAGGCCTCACTTTACAGAGGCGGGAACTAAGGTCGACTTGCTCAAAGTCAGTACCACCAGTTTGGGGCAGAGTGGAACTTAGAACCCAGAACAAGTCTCACAGCTTGAAAGGGATGGAAGCTGTTGAAAGCACTAAAGTCAGAAAGAAACAAGGAACCATGCAGATATCTAATGCATGAAGCAGGTTGGATTTTTCTAGAAACATACTGTTTCTCTACTGTAGGAAACAATACTTTGTTAAAGCAAGGATAAACAGAAACCAACCATGGCTATCACATGTCAAAGGGACTACCACTCCAACTCGGTGTTTCCAGATCTTTTCATTTGAGTATCATTCTGTATACTCAAAAATTGGCAAACAAAGACCATATCATCGCCTTCCCTTTCCAATCAGTTCACAACAAAAGATATTGCTTTTTAAACAAGGGCAATGAAGTTTTAGTTTGGCAATCTAACCTAGGAATGAGTAGTAAAACTATAGATTAAAATACTTCCTTATTTGCTCCTATTTTCTCCAAATTTTATGCAATGAGTGTTTGTTATTTTTATAATCCAGAAGATAAAAGGTTGAGAAAAAAATCCAGATAGCAAAACAAACTATATCTATTTGAAGAGTCAGATCAGCTAATAGTAGAGTAAGAAGCAACCAGTGAAATGGAAAGAACTTCAGCTCAGGAGTCAACAAACTTAAGTTTGAATATTGGTTTTGCCACTCAACCTTAATCTCTGACACTCAGTCTTTTCTTCTGTTAAATGGGAATAATAATGCCAATATTTCAGAGTAATTATAAAGATTAATGATGAGTTATATGAGACACAGTAGGTTCTGACTAAAAAGCAATCATGGTTTATATGGTGATTTGGTTTAAAGTACCACTCATCGTCACATTAAGTGAATTTTGGAAATTTGAGTTGATACGTATCCCTGAGTACAAACCATCCAGAAGTAAACAGACAGCTCTAGAGTTTATCTTTGTTTATCCTGCCAAAACATCACAGCTGGGCACCACAGAGCCACATTGGATGGTTTGGGGACCATGAGATAAATCAGTTGTTCTTTTGTTTTGGGGATTATACCATTCTTAAAGAATCCATTTCATATACAGATTCAGTTGTAAATTCAGTTGCTTTTACATCTTCAAATAAAAAACAACATCATTTTAGTCTTTTCTAGGGTTTTTTAGAACAAGCACAGTCTCTTTGAATAAACTAGGATCTTGTACTAAGGATTATGACACTTTTAATAATGCTTTGCACATAGTAAATACTCAATAAATACTTGTAATATGTGATTAAATGCCCAGACTCCTTGAAATAGAGCCATAACATGATAGAATCCAGTGGAAACGTACATGTATCTAGTGACAGTCTCCTACCCTTCAGAATTAAGAGAGACCCAAACACCTTCAGGGCTAATTCCGTAAACTATTTAAGCCTTTGCTGCTGTTGCTTTATAGCATTAATCTGCAATTTTCGATGCCAGTTTACAATGAGAGTTTTTCTTCTTTTTTAAAGAAACACTACTTAGACTAACCAAAGATTTATGTACCCATCTTCCTCCAGACCACCACCACTGTCCACTCTGGGGTTCAATATCTCAGTAAGCTCCTACCTGAACTTCTTGTCTCATTCAATCTACCACAGTCTTTGTGAAACACCAATCCTGGCCTGTGACCTACTATACAACAAGCGCTATTGAACACTCACTGTGCCAAGGATTGTTTAAACACTACATTCATTATCTCATTTAATCCTCCTGACAATACTAGTAGATAATCTCTATTTTACAGAGGAGCCAAGGGAGGCTCAGAGAAGTTAAGTAAATTGTGCGAGTAAATGGTACATTACATTTTGGACTTCATTCATCCACTTACACACACACATACTCCTCTCTAACTGCAACCATTGGCATGCTGGCAGGATGCACTAGGTATAGTGGCACCTCTGTAACAGGCTGTCTCCCTGTCTGCAATGCTCTCCCCCATTTGGCACCAAGACAGGGAGTCTGCTCCACTGTGAAGCTTTCCCACGTATTCCTCCAACTCCCCACCTAGTCCCAACATTTCACCAGCTCGCTTCTGTCATAAATTGCTTTGCCATTGTTAGCTTATCTGCCTTTCTGTGTTATCAAACTTCATGAAGGCTAGGATTTAACCACATTGTGTTGTACTCATTTACACATAGCCTGGAAAGTAATAGACTGTAAATATTACCAAAATGGATGAATTCTGAGATTCTTAAGAGTGTCTTACTGATATTTGTAACTCCAAACTGAACTGCAATTCCAGGAGGCCAGCCTAGATGGGATGGACTAATTGAGAGGCAAGTGGGGTGTCACATATCCTGGGAAGAGAATCAGCAGACAGAGGTGCCAAAGTTGGAGATAGAGGAACCCAGGTGGGATCCAGCTGGACAAAGAGGGGGTTGGATATAGAACCAGTAGAGATGGGGTGTATTAGTCAGGTTTCTCCAGAGAAACAGAACCAAATATAAAAAGGAGTTTCTATGAGAAATTATGGCTCGCAATTTTGGTAGGTACCAATTTCATGATCTGTCATCAGCAAGCTGGAGACAGAAGAGCCCACGGTATAGTTCAATCTGAAGATCAGTAGGCTTAAGACTCAGCAAGAGCCAATGTTTCAGTTCAAGTTCAAAGGTAGGAAAAAAACCAATGTCCCAACTCAAAGACATTCAAGAGGGAGGAATCCCCTCTAACTAGGGAGAGGGTCAGTCCTTTCATCCTCTTCAGCCTTCAACTGATTAGATGGGACCCATCCACACTGGAGAAGGCCATGTACTGTAATCAGTCTACCAATTCAAATGTTAATCTCATCCAGAAATGACCTCACAGACAAATCCACAATAATGTTTGACCACATGTTTGGACATCTCATGGTCCAGTCAAGCTGACACATAAAAGTAACCGCCATCTGTGAGAAATCAGATAGAAAAGAATTGACACAGGTAGTGGTCGGCAAACTGCAGCTCATGAGCCACATGCGACTCTGTTGACTAAAGAGTTTGCGACCACCTAGGGGCACTAGGTTTCAATTAGAGTCCTTTGTCTTGAAAGTTGATGTGGTCCCATCTGATGTGGATAGCCTTCAACTGTCCATTCCTGACTGTTAATGGCCAGAGGAACCACGCTCTCCCACCACTCTCTTTACACCTGCTCCTGCTGCACACATCTCTCCCCAAACTCCCAGCAACACAGATCTTATCCTGGAGTGATCCCTCACTTGTTCTGACGCTTGGTCCTAGTATCAAAACAGTTACCATGCCCTGTCAGTTCTCCCTGTAAAATGCTACTCACATCCCTCACCTTCTTCACTTCTATTGCCATTCTCCTCCTATAGAGTTACGGCTCTTCAATTTCCAAATGGGAAAGAATTGGGTAGAGGGTCACAGTCTGGTTGCAAAGGAGGTTTAGGGAACTGGTTTTGAAGGTTCACAGAGCAAAGTAAAACTTTCTTTAGATTGAATGTTACAAATTAGTAATAGAGAAAAGTTTCATATAAGTACCCTGGCATAAATTAGAAAAGTGTCCATTGTATATGTCAGTTATACACACATATTTTTAAAATTTGCGATAGAGGTTATGATGCGGAGAGCCTACTTGGGACAATGTCTATCATGTCTATCAGAATGTTCCTTAGTTTCGTGTGTGTGTGTGTGTGTGTGTGTGTGTGTGTGTGTGTGTGTGTGTTTTAACTCCAAGGATTTTCTCTTTTGCTTCAGGATAAATTCAGCACAGCTTCAATACTGTTACTGCTCACAAATATTCACTGCTCCTATTAAATAAGAAATAATCAATTGGTCAATGGACTCCATAGCCCTTCAAAATACAGATCCCATTTTTCCGATATTTTTTTTTCTGCTTTACATTCCACAAGTCATCATTGCCTCTATATCAATCAGGAATCCTTTGGCTGCAGGTAACAGAACATTCAATATGTGCTAGCTTAAACAAAGATAGCGTTATTTTTCTCACGTGATAAGGAATTAGTAGATGTGCAGTTTGGGGCCTATACAAGTACTCAATTATGGACCCATGCTTGGTTCATCTTCCTGTTCCACTTCAGAATGCATTTCCAGACATCACACCCAATTCCAAGTAGGAGAAAGAAGAGACATCATGAGGGAAAGTGCATGCTAATTGAGCCCGTCCTGTTTTTATGCAGAAAGTGAATACTTACCCAGAATCCTAAGCCAGCTTATGACTCAGTGTTCAGAAGGGTGTCACATGGTGAAAGGGGACTGAGGAGACAGGTTTGTGGATGGAGAAAGTTCAGACAATCAGCAGTACCTGCCACACACACACACTCTAATTAGGTGGCTACTCACCTTACTCCCATCTGCCTTCACATCATTTCTTTTACCTTTCATTACCTTTGCCCTGCCCCATCTCAGATATTAAAGGCCTTTTGTTTTGTTTAAGTCCTGTTAAAATACCACTTCCTCCAAGAAGTCTTCCTGGTCTCCCCCTACTCTTTGATAAAATTTCTCCTTCTGAGTTCAACCACTTTATATTTGTGCTATACCTAGAACCTCACTCTGTACTATGGTTAATTACATATGTTTCATAGCCCCATTTATATTTTGAAGTTCAAGAGGACATGGGACATGTCTCATTTGGCTTTGTATTTTCAAGGCTACTGAGCACAGAGTAAGTATTTATTTAATAAGTGTGGGATGAATCAGGCACATTCTGTAATATTCTGTTCTGAAACAGGAAAACCTGCAGTCCCCACACTGAGTCTATAAAGGCCCCTCTGATTCAAGTCATATTGGCTTGAATATTTGTGAATATTGGCTGCTGTCCTCTGTCTCGGCCAAAACAGGGACATCTGTGATGGTAACGTGACTGTCTACCAGTGCTTGTTATGTCCCTCTGCCCAAATGTGCAGCTGTTTCCTGGGTGGGAAAGTTAGGGAACAGAAAAAATCAGACAAAAATAACAGCAATTTCAGCAGGAGACTTGCAAGAGTGTTAGGCTTAAGTTAAGAATCTGGAAATTGTGCTACAATATAATCAATAATAATATTAATACCAATTAATACTATTTGTTAAACCCTTTTGTGCCAGACATTGTACTTTTTATGTATCATCCCACGGACTTCTCACAAGAACATACTTATTTATTAAATAAGGAAACCAAGGCTCATAAAGATTAAGCAATTTGTCCAGGGACAAATAACTTATAAGTGGCAAAGTTGGGCCAACACTCAATTCTTAGTGCAAGCTTGTAAGGGAAGGATGTTTTACACAGGAAAACAATGCAATACAGAGAAATCAAGGGATGTGCCCAAGGCAGTGCAGTAAGGAGACCAAGAGAATGGGCTCTGGAGTTGAACTTCCTGGGTGTGAATTCCTATGGACCTGGGGCAAACTGTTGAAAGTTTCTGTGCTTCAGTTTCCTCATCTGTAAAACAGTTGCTTTGTAAGTTCTTATGAAAACAAAATGAATAAGTACACTATCAAGATTGGCCTCACGCCCGGCCAGCATTGCTCTGTAGTTAAGCATGGACCTATGAACCAAGAGATCAGGGTTCAATTCCCAATCAGGGTACATACATGGGTTGAGGGCTCAATCCTCAGTGGGGTGTGTGCAAGAGGCAGACAATCAATGATTCTCTCTCATCATTGATGTTTCCGTCTCTCTCCTTTTCCCTTTCTCTCTGAAATCAATAAAAAAAATATATTTTTAAAAAAATTGGCCTAATACCAGATCCCACCAAGTATTTGGTGTCACTATGTGATAGAGTAGCCAAGACATCACACTTGACATCCTAAGCAAAGGAGACTTGGGCATTTAAATGTGCTTCAGTCCTTCTGGAGAAAAGAAATGAATACAATCATGCACTGGATAATGGCATTTCAGTCAGTGATGGACTTCATATATAATGGTGGTCTCAAAAGATTATAATGGAGCTGAAAAATTCCTCTCACCTAGTGATGTCAGAGTGCAGCACGTTACTTATGCTGAGTTTATGGTGAAACTGGCATAAACAAACCTACTGCACTGCCAGTCATATAGAAGTATAGCACATATAATTATGTACAATATATATTTACCATTGTGTTATTTTCAATTACTTATAGTACAGTCTCATGCTGTACAGGTTTGTAGCCTCAGAGCAATAGGCAGTATGATATAGCCCAGGTATGTAGTGGGCTGTACCGTCTAGGTTTGTGTAAGTGCACTCTATGATGTTCACACAGTGACGAAATTGCCTCATATTGCCTTTCTCAGAATTTATCTCCATCATTAAATGGTGCATGACTATACTACTTTTTGGCTGCCAATGGTAGGAATCCTGTTTCTCCCACAAAAGAAACCCCTAGGTTTATCAACCCCATGCATTGGGGAATCACACCATTTGAACAGAATGGCTCTGTCTGCATTTCTGTCCACTGCCAGCATTAATTGACCCAGAGAATTAGCAGGCTTGAATACTTTGGAATTTTTGGAGGGAAGGGCATTCATTTGGTATGTGTGTTGAGCTCTTTGGAGTAACCTTTGATATTTCCACAGTATAATGTAATTTTATGTTATTTAAACTACTTTCCTCATCTTGGTAGCTAATCTCTATAATGGCTCCACAATAAGCTATGCCTCTTGGTATTCATACTCTTGTGTAGACCCCTCCTCACTGAATCTAGATAGGCTTTATGTAATCAATGTGTGTGATTTCTGAGGCTCAGTCATAGTAAGTCTACTAACCTCTCCCTTGGGTTCTTTGAAATTTCACTCTGGGGGAAGTCAGCTGCTGTATAAGAAATTCAAGTACTAAGAGAGCACCATGCTATGATAAAGCCCAAGCTATTCATGCTGAGAGGCTGCATGAAGGAAAAGGAGCACCTGACCATCCTCCAGCAATTCCAGCCCAACACATAGGGAAGAAGCCATATTGGACATTCAGTCCAGTGTGTCTTCAGATGTCTGTAGCCCCAGCTGCCATCTGACTACAACTGCATAAGACCCTAAGTAAGAAGTGCCCAACTGAGTCCAGTCAACCTACAGAACCATAAGAGATGACAGTGAACTATTTTAAACCACTCTGTTTTGGGGTTGTTTACTAAGACGCACTAGGTAACTGAGACACTCATGATTCCCCAGAACTGCTTGATGCAGTTACAACACACTCAGATCTAAACCGCAGATGAGTACTGAAAGCTGTTTCCTTTTATTAAAGTAGATGTTGTGGTAAATATACAAACCAAGGCCAATTGAAGTCTGTATACAAAACTTGTATAACTTTTTCCATTTTTCTTAAACAATAGAACAAATACCATTCTAATACCATCTGATGTTATGTTATTAGAGGCCCAGTGCATGAAATTTGTGCATAGGTGGGGTCCCTAGACCTGGCCAGCAGTCAGGGCCATCAGGTTCCCCACCTCTCCACTTCCCCACTTCCTCCTTCAATCTCCACCAGCATCCACCACCACCTACCTCCAGTTCCCTGCCTCTGTAGACTGGGGCCTAGACACAACTGGACTGAATGTCCAATATGGCTTCTTCCCTATGTGTTGGGCTGGAATTGCTGGAGGATGGTCAGGTGTTCCTTTTTCTTCAGGCAGCCTCTCAGCCCCAGTTGGGCTATCAGGACCTGCTGACTTGGGGGGAGGAGCTACTGGAGGGGAGGGACCTAAGAGGTTGGCCACAGCCCCAAGAAGGGAGCTGACCCTTGGCCCCTGGGAAAGAGGCCATGTCTGCTGCAACACACCCCTGGTTCCCTGTCCCAGCCCAGGGGCCTGCTAGCTGTGGGGAGGGACCAGGAGGTTGGCCAGCAGGTCCCATTGGTAATTGAGGCTTGTGGGCTGGGGGCAGCTCCTGCATTGAGTGTCTCCCCCCTAGTGGTGAGTACACATCATAGCAATTGGTTGTTCTGGTCATTCTGGTTGTTCCATCCTAATGGATGCTTAGGCTTTTTTTTTTTTTAATATATTTTATTGATTTTTTACAGAGAGAAAGGGAGAGGGATAGAAGGTTAGAAACATCGATGAGAGAGAGACATTGATCAGCTGCCTTCTGCACGCCCCCTACTGGAGATGTGCCCACATCGAAGGTACATGCCCTTGACCAGAATCGAACCTGGGACCTTTCAGTCCACAGGCCGACACTCTATCCACTGAGCCAAACCAGTTTTGTCAATGCTTAGGCTTTTATATATATATCTACATACACACACACACACACACACACACACGTATATATAGATTTGCTGTTTCACTGTCACTTATCTTCCCTATTTGAGTACAATCTCAAAAATATAAATGATTTTGCTTGTTTCATTCTCCTCCTTTTATCCCCAATGTTGGCAACAGTACTTGACTTACAGTGGGTCTACAATAAATACTTGATGTGTGTATTATAGATACTTTATAAAATATGTAATAAATATATTCAGCTTGTAGAAAACTCACATTGACTTCAACAAGAGAATCTTACATAAAAATATGTACAGTGTAGCCCTAGCCAGCTTGGCTCAGTGGATAGAGCATTAGTCTGTGAACTTAAGGGTCCCAGATTCAATACTGGCCAAGGGCACATGCCTCAGTTGCAAGTTTGATCCCTAGTAGGGGGTGTGCAGGAGGCAGCCAATCAATGATTTTTCTATTATCATTGATGTTTCTATCTCTCTCTCCTTCTCTCCTCCTCTCTGAAATCAATAAGGAAATATACTTTAAAAAAAATGTATAGTATATTATGTAAAAAAGCTAGCTTTTTTAAAAAAATTGGTTTGCAAATCAGCACATGCAGCATAATTCCATTTTTTAAAAAGGCTTTGAATGTATGTTTACAAAAAGAGAGTCCAAGAACATTTTCATCAAACGATAGTTTTGGGGGGATGAAAAGTTCACACTCAATTTTGTTTTTTCTCAGTGCCTTTCACACACTTTCCAAATGTTTAAACAAAATTATATTACTTTTATAATCAGGAAAAATGTTATTTAATTTTTAAAACTAACCACAGTATTAATATACCCATTTTTTATGTATATCCCATCTGAGACCACAAAATTAAAGTATTTCAATTTCTTTTCAACCAATTGAATATGTTTCACATATATTGGTTCCAGTCATAGCCTTTCTAACTTTCAATAGCATCATAGCCCAGCATTCTTGACCACGTGAAGAACAAGAAGTAATTTGTTTGAGGTTCAAATCAATTCCTAGAGTCAGATCACTGAGGGATCAACTGTGGAGTCGATGAAAATGTGGACACTGATGAAAATGGAGATTCCTTGGCTATAATCTGAGTTTCCCAAGTAGAGCAGGAATTACTATGTTCATAAACATGTAGAAGCAAAATAGCCCATTGTGAAAGTGACCAATTGTAGAAATAACATGCTCATGGTACCAAATTCTTGTTTGCTTGTACCTCTGAGGTCCACATGAAGTAACCTTGAAATTCTCCAGAGGATTGAAGGACAGCTGCTTACCTCTTCCCTGAGAAAAGAGACAGTCCCTGTTGGAGAGGAAGCATTTGCAGAAGAAGCAGAGCTCTGCCATTGCCCAGTCCTGAATGTTCTGTTAGCAAAATAATGGCAACACCACCTGTTCTGCCTAGCCTTCTAGGATTTACTGTGATGATCAAGCACAGCAAGTTTATGTAAACTGCACTATCCATGGACAAAGGTACTGAAGTCCAGACATGCTCATGGTAACGGGTGGTAGGAATTCTAGGTTCCTTGCTTAGACAGTAGTACCTCTTAAGGTGATCCTGCTGTTTCTCTAAATGCTTCATCATTGGAAACTAAGCACTATTTAATGGTGAAAATGCTTTCAAAATCATAAATTAGCCTCAGTGATAACCAGACACTGAATTTATATCCCAAAACCTGGCTTTCCTCCTGGATTTCCTATCTGCCTATGGCTAACAACAACAGAATCTTCCTTACCTCCTCTTTCCGCATGTCCCTCACCTGGAAATTATTGTCACTGATCCTCAGAAAAGTCCTCAGAATCTAGTTTCTCTCCTATACCAGTATTGTGCCTGGGGGTGGGGGAGAAGGGAGCAGGATTTGCCCATCGCTCACCATAGTTAGTGCACCAGCCCCCTAACTCCACTGCAGACAGAGAACATTCCACCAAATTAGGGAGTGTTCTTTGAAGATAAAGAGCAAATTTTATAAACCTTTAAATGTCACAGAGGGCATTGCTCCAAATACATGCTCAATAAATTATTCTTATTCATCCACTTGCTTGACTGAGTGGTAATATTGGTTTGGAAAAGCATTGGGGCTGAGGAACTGAAGGCCTGGATTATGGCTTTCTGTATCAGTTATCAATGGCTGCATGGCAAATCATCCTACAGTTTAGGGACTTAAAACAACAACCATAATTGTATCCCTCCTCACATTTTCTGTGGACCAGAAGTAAGAACAGAGCATAGTAGGCCTACTTATATTTATGATGTCTGGAGCCTCAAGTGGGTAAATGCAACAGTTGGGAGTAATGCAATAGTTGAGGACTGGAATCCTATGGGAGCACATTCATTCACACGCACGGTGGCTGATGCTGCCAGCCAGAACACCTACACATAGCCTCTCCACGTAGCCTCTCTGCTTGGGTTATTTTGGGCCTCCCCACAGTGTGACAATGGCAATTAGGTTCTAAAAAGAAGTCATCCAAGACAGCCAGTTGGAAGTAGTATCGCCTCCATGGCCTTGTCTTGCCTTACACAGCTCAATGAGCTTAACCCAGTGTGGTTCTAAAGTTGTCCATGTCCGAAACCCCAAACCTGTGACTATGTTACCTCACCTGGCCAAAAAGACTTTGCAGGTCTGATTAAGTTAAAGGCCTTGAGATAGGGAGGTTAACATAGATGACCTGGGTGGGCTCAGTGTGATCACAAGGAGGCAGCAGGATCAGAGTCAGAGAAGGAGATGTGATGCAGAAGCACAGTATGGAGTGACCAGGAGCCAAGGACTGCAGGCTGCCTCTAGGAACTGGAAATGGCAAGGAAACAGATGGCGCCTAGATCCTTCAGAAGGAGCACAGCCTCCAGCAGCACCTTGATTTTAGCCATTTTGGAATTCTAATTTCCAGAACTATAAGATAATATATTTGCATTGTTTAAAGCCATTAAGTTTTTTATCAGTTGTTACAATAGTAATAGACAACAGATATGCCCAGATTTGAGGGAAAGAAACACAGACAACCCCCCACCCCATCTTTCAGTGGGAAGAGTGTCAGCATTGCATTCAAGAGCATATGGATGAAGACATTGTTGCAGCCAGCTTTGAAAAATACAATCTGCCACACTCTATCATTAAGTAGGTGTGTAATTGTAGGTTCATCTCTCTGGGTCTCAGTCTCCTCACCTATAAAATGAGATGGTTGAGTGGGAAGATCTCAAACCTTCTGAACCTAAAAAAGTTCCTGGTCCTACGAATGAAAGAGAGATATAGCATTTCCATGAGAAGTCTTAATAAATCATGGCTGATTGCCCAAGTCCTTTCTTGATGCTCACTACCATTTATATACTACTCTGAAAGGAAGGGAAATGGAATGCCTGGAGCAGAAGACCTCAGTAAAGTATTTGTGGTGAATTCCCTAGAAGATAATACAGCGGTACCTCAAGATACAAGTTTAATTCGTTCCATAACCTTGCTCGTATATCAAGTTGCTCGTATCTCAAAGCAAATTTCCCCACTGAAATCCATTGAAATGCCATTAATCCATTCCAGCCCCCAAAATGCCACCCCAGTTGTTCTTGTTATGTGTTTTTGAATAAGAAAAACGTATTTATAAATGACAAATATTGTATAAAAACATAATAAAAGAGAATGTAAAGGAATAAACTGGTTTTATAAAGTGTATTTACCTACTCGTTACACTCTTAATGCTACACTTTATCTCTAAACTGAATGTAACTTAACTAATCTTCACTGAACTTAATTGCTACTGGTCTTCGCATTTTTGTCCGATTTCAAAAAAAACATATCCAACGAGGTTTGCCTTTTCCTCCCTTTCAGAATGTTTCTGAAATGGGTGAGGCAAGTTTCATTGAACAGCTCCGATGCACGACCAGTAGCAACTTTTTCAGGGTGTTTCTTTTCCACAAAGTGTGACACCCTCTCCCACATTCCTAAGATCTCCTTTATCTCTCTTGTAGAGATCTCCACCTCTGGCTCCTCCTCGAAACCAATTTCTTGGAGAACCTCCACATGTTGCTGAGACTGCAACCCTTGTAACTCCTCCGTGGTGAGTTCCAGAGAGTGCTCCTCGACGAGCTCATTCACGTCTCTCTCATCCACCTGCAGGCCCATGGATTTTCCCAGAGACACTATCTCCTCCTCCACTGGCACCTCGGGTTCGAATCCTTCAAAGGTCCTTTCGGCTATGGCCTCAGGCCACAGCTTCTTCCATGCAAAGGTCAAAGTCCTCGTTGTAACACCCAGCCAGGCCTGATCAATAATTCTGAGGCATATCACGATGTTAAAGTGGTTCTTCCAGAACTCTCAAAGGGTGAGGTTTGTGTTCTCCGTCACCTCAAAGCAGCGCCGGAACAGGTACTTGATGTACAGCTTTTTAAAAATTAGAAATCACCTCCTGATCCATGGGCTGCAGGATAGGAGTGGTATTGGGAGGTAGGTAGACAACCTTTATAAACTTGAACTTTTCGAGGAGTTCATCTTCGAGGTTTGGTAGGTAAGCAGGAGCATTGTCGAGGACGAAGAGGGCTTGCATGGTTAGGTTGTTTTCCTGTAGATATTTCCAGGTTTACCCACTCCACAAAGAACTGCCTGGTGACCCATGCCTTCAGGTTTGCCCTCCACATAACTTGCAGTTTATCTTTTAAAATCTTACGTGACTTAAAGACTCTGGGGTTTTCCGAATGGTATACGAGCAGAGGCTTGATCTTGCAGTCGCCACTCGCATTGGTGCACAGTACGAGAGTTAGCCTATCCTTCATGGGTTTGTGGCCTGGCATCGCCTTCTCCTCTGCCATTAGATAAGTCCTATTCGGCATCTTCTTCCAGAAAAGCCCTGTCTCGTCACAGTTGAAGACTTGCTGGGGGATATATCCTTTGGCTTTTATCAGTTCAGAAAAAGTTTTGAGGTAATCCTCAGCTGCCTTCACATCCGAACTTGGTGCCTCACCATGCCTGACAATGGAGTGAATGCCAGACCTTTTCCTGAAGTTATCAAACCAGCCTCTACTGGCTTTAAATGAGTCTTTCGATGCTTCATCCGTGGAAGTACTCGGGGTCTGCTCCAGCAAATCACTGTAAATCGTGCGCGCCTTCTCGCATATGATGCCCTGTGTTAATGTATCTCCTTTAAGCTGCTTCTCCGTCACCCACACCCTCAGTAGATTCTCCATCTTTTCATGGAGAGAGCTACGGAGCTTAGAAATTATTGTAACGCCCTTAGCTGGCGTTATACCCTTTATCGACTCCTTCTGTTTAAGCACAGTGCATATCGTTGAAGTACTATGTCCGTTTTGCCTCGCCAAGTCAGCCACTCGCACACCTTGCTCATATTTTTCTATGATTTCACGCTTTAATTCAATAGACATCATCCTCTTCTGAGCACTGACCTTTCCACTCGCTTTCTTTGGAACCATGGTTATAAAAAGAAATGTGATAAAGTATGTAAATGCACAAAAGATGCTTCGGCAAGGAGGTAAACAAGCACACTGGCTAAGGCATGGGAAACTATGAGACGCTGGAGTCTCGGTAAACTGGTGGGTCCTGTGCAGCCGGCTGATCCGAGTGTTTACTCCTATCTCAAATGTTGCTCGTATTTCAAAGCAAAAATCTCTTGCTCGAAGGCTCGTATCTCAAAATCTCGTATGTTAGGGTACTCGTATCTCGAGGTACCACTGTATTTGAGGCAGGGACTTTGCTTTGTATTAAATTTGAAAATATTTAAAGAAGGAAGAAAGGAATAAGGAAAGGAAAGAGCAAAAAAGGAAGGAAAGAAGGAGGGATGGAAAGAGGAAGGAAGGAATAAAAATAAGGAAGAAAGGAAAAGAGAGGAAAGAAAGGGAAAAAAAAACAACTATGAATTCTTTGAGGCAGTGACCATTTCCTGTTCACTGCTGTAATTACAGCACCTAATGTACAATCATCTAGCATGTAGGTGACCCCCAAAGAATGTTGAGTGAAAACGCAAAGAAAAAGCAAGCCAGGGTCCACTAGTCATATGCCTGATAACTGCTGAGGTTGGCCTCACCCTTGGCATGTTACCAGTTAAGAACCTTTTCACCATTTTACTCTGGGAGTTATTTCAATAGTCTTCTAATTGATGTCCTTTATTCTATCCTTGCCCTAAACACAGCAGCCAGAGGAATCCTGGTAAGCATAAGGTTCATCATGCCACTCTTCAGCTGAAAACCCACAGGAAGTAGGTTGCGGCTAGGGAGGTACCTAGGACACACAATTAATGGAGGCACTCACTTCCAGGCACCTATCCTGTATTTGCATGACCCTAGAAGTGAGTGACTCAAATTATGAGCTCTAAGTGTCTTCCTGATCTCACCCTAGTACAGACGCTGGCTCTTAAAATGGTGCACAAGATCATACACCATCTAACCTTTCATCAGCTCAGCTCACTCCACTCAAGCACACTTGCCTCCTTGTTGTTTCTGGACATACCAGGCCCTCTTCCATCTTTTCCTTTCGATAAAACACCATTTCTCTAGATACCCACATGGCTGGCTCCCTCCATCTCCTTCAGATCTCTGCTCAAATGTCACCTTTTCTGTGAAGCATTCTGTGACCATCTTACTAAATTCACTCCCCTTGCCATCTATCTTTCCCATGTTATTTTTTATTTTTATTAATCATTACCTAAGGGTATTTCTTCCACTGTTTTTAGAGAAAGTAGAAGAGAGGTTGAGAGGGAGCGAGGGTGAGAGAGGGGGAAAAAGAGAGAGAGATATTGATGTTTGAGAGATGCATCAATTGGATGCCTTCTGCACGCTTCCCAACTGGGGCTGGGAATTGAACCTGCAACCCTTGACTGAGAATCAAATCTGAGACCCTTTAGTGTGCAGGCCAATACTCCAACCCTAGAGCAATACCAGTCAGGGTTTTCCTACTTTATTTTTATTCTTAGTACCTATTGCCATTCTACAGATTTATTTTATTTTGTGTTTATTTTGTTGGTGTCTGCCTTTCCTACTAGACTATAAGACCCAAGAGGACAATGATTTCTATCAGTTTTTCACTGCTACGTTCTAGCATTTAAACAGTGACTAGCATATAAAAATTTATTAAATGAATAAAGATCTTAAGAGATGATTTGTTACATAAAGTCATGAAGAATAGAGAATTTTAGAATTAGCAGGGGCCATACTAAAGAAATCAGCAAACTATGGCCATAACCTATTTCTGTGTGAGCTAAGGATGGTCTGATGAATTGAATTGTGTCCCCCATGAAATCCATGTGTTGAAGTCCTAATCCCTGGCATCTAAGAACATGACCTCAATTTTAAATAGGGTCATTGCAGATGTAATTAGTTCAGATGAGCAGGGTGGGTCCCTAACCCAGTATGACTGGTGTCCTTACAAAAGGAGAAGTTTGGGCACAGACACACAGGGTGAATGCCATATGAGCATGAATGCAAGATCAGTTTCTACAAGCCAAGGAATGTTAAAGATTGCAGCAAACCACCATAATTTAGGAGAGAGGCATAAAGCAGTTTCATCCTCACAGCTTTAGAAGGAGCCAACCCTGCTGATAGAGACCTTGATCTCTAACTTCTAGCCTCTTGGACAGCAAGACAATAAATGTCTGTTGTTTAAGCCACACCGTTTGTGGTACTTTGTTACAGAAACCCTAGCAAACTAATACAAATGGTTTATATACCTGCAAACAACTGGAAGAGGAGGAGGAGGAGGTGGGGAAGGAGGAGGAGGAGGTGGGGGAGGAGGAGGAGGAGGAGGGAGAGGAGGAGAAGGGGAGAGGGTGAAGGGAAGAAGAAGTTGTCGGGGAAATAGAAGGAGGAGGAAGGTGAGGAAGAGGAAAAATAGCAGGATCAATATTGGCCCACAAAGCCTAAAATATTTGCTATGTGATACTTTACATAAAAAGCTTATTGACACCTGAAGTTTAGAGATTATATAGCCCATTTAATTCAAGAAGAAATGGCAGCCTCCAGACATAAAATATCCAAGATTGTACATATAGTATGAACCGGTTTAAGATAGATCTAAAACCAAGCTATCTGACTTTAAGTTCATTTTTTAAACACTGACACCATACCGACTACTGAACTTCTAAAAGTCATTTTAGCATTCTCCCCTTGTTTAAGTTAAAATACCAACATGTTACTAAGAAGATGTTTTCATTTATTATTATAGTCCAGTAACCTGAGTTCTGTAGAGAAACATACCATAATCCATCTTTTTTTTTTTTTTTTAGTAAAGTGCCTACTATGATCCATAATTTTTTTTTGTTTTTGCTTTTGGGCATCATTTTCTGTGATACTGGTTCTCAAGCCATAATTAAAACATAATTAAAGGTCAAGAACAGATGTCTGCCAGCTCTCTGGAGCTTCCACAACCATGTAGTGTAGAGTTTGGTATTACGGATTTTATGCTAAAGAAAAACAAAATAGGAGAACTGTCTGTTGAACAAGCCCACAAACCAATGCTGAAGGCATAAGAAAGTGTTTAAAAGAAAGTGGACCAGTATGGTGGTCATTCTTTAATGTACCCATATCTTTGGGAACAGCAAAATGAATCTGTTTTGTCTTCATCTGCACTATAATTAGATGGTACAAACAAACAAACAACAACAAAAAGAAAAAAAAAACAGCTAAATTTTTTGTTAATTCACTTTGGGTGATATATTTAATCCTTTTGGAGGAAGGTTTTAGTTTTGCCAGCTGTTATCTGCTAAAGATGGAGGTTCTTACTATAAAGGTTACTGGAAGCACAGCATGATGCATAGAGGTGTTCTTTCCTAATTAGTTGAAGCATAGATGACACTAATAAGAAACTATGTGTATAAACTTCTATTAAGATGCCAATAAACCTCAACTATGGAAGAAATGAAAAGGAAGTGAATGGGTTAAAGACAGTTTTCCAGCAAAGAGTGTCTGAGAAGACAGATCATCCCAAGTGTAGCTGCTCAATTTCAACTTCTTGTACTTCTGCACAGAATGCACACATACCATAGGGATTAAATTTACCTATATCTGAACAAAATTTGTTCTTTCTCTAATTTTCCTTCTCTAAAGTAGAGACCTCATCTGGAGTTGAAATCTGGTGTTTGTTAGCTGGGTGGCCTTGGGCAATTTACTTAACCTCTCTATGCCTCTCTTTCTTCAAATGTTTAAAGGAAAGTGTGTATGTAGTGGGGTGGGGGGGAAATTGGGATAACTATAGTACATAAGCCATAAATTGTTTCAAGGATTAAATGAGATAATGAAACATGAATATGCCTAACAAAATGGTTAGGAATCCAAAGCATGTTCATTTTTCTTCTAAGTTGGAGAAAATATGCAAATATTCACATAATTATAATTATTTACATAATTGTTCATCTAGTTATAACAAGCATGAGGAAACCCATCATCATTTATTTTCATAAGTGCCACCAGCCATGTGTTTTGTGATCTGTAAATTAGTTTCACATACACTCTGGACTTGATCTACAAATTAAGACTCTCCAGAGTCTTGGGTGGGTTGGTAGTGGATCTGGGTACCCAATCACTCCTCTGCTTTCGGGCCTCTGCCAGAGGCCATTCCCTGTGTGGCCTGGCCCTGTTGTCTCAGTGAAGACTTAAGAACATTCTGCTTTTGGGTGTGCAAGCTTTGTGCCACCAAATCAAGGTTTGCTTGTATGCAACTTGGAGGTATTATCCCAACAAGAAAGTCTTAATACCTGTACCATATTCTAGAGGTTTTCCAACCTTTTCTGGGTCCCAAATCCCTTTGAGAATTTGCTAAAATGATGCCCCGCCTCCATGCACTTTTACATTTATCCCCCAAACTGTATGCATACAGTTTGTGGTTTTCAAAGATCCCCTGAAATCTGTGTAGAGATCTTTAATGAGGCCACATAGCAAGTTTAAGAATTTAAAAAGATTAGCATTTAATTGAAATACAACAAAGGAAGGCAGCATTCATTTTAAATTCTCCTTATGACCTTTAGTTTTTAGTCCTTCATTTTCTAGCCCCATTTTTTTTTTCTGGATTCTCCCTACAGGTGGATAAATAAACCCATATTATCCAAGCTCCTCGGCTTCTGGCTCTAAAGAAGTAGTCAGAGGCAGGAGTGGCACAGAAAGGCATATTTATCCATTACCTGGAGTTGAAACCCTAAAGTGTAGGAAGTGGAAAAGGAGCAAACACATTTTCAGAATGAAGATAGAATTCTGGGACAAAGACTTCAAAGTCCAACCTGCTGTCTCTTTGGGCCAAATAAAGAAGTTTCCTTGTTAGGTTTCCTCTGTGACCTGCCTGAGAGAAGGCTGTTTGCAAAGATCTGCTGGCCCTATTGAAGTCTCCCCCCACCCCTATAGACACCTCACAAGACTGCTGGCCTTCTGCATGTCCCCGCTCCCCCTCTTCCTAGCCTGGAGACCTCACTCCCTACTGTTGCATAAACCTGCAGGTACCCCTGCTCGTCTTGGCAAGTAGAAACAGCAGATTCTATGAGCTCAGACACCAGGGGAGACACTCTTTTCCTCACTTGATGGGGAAAACATGGCAGAAGACGACAGGGGCAGTGGAGGGGGTGGTTAGCTGGGGAAGGAAGCTTAACAAATACTGTCCAGATTTAAATTTAATTTTCTGCGAGTATAATCGGGACTTCTATACTCTGTGTTCCATCACATCCAAAGGTGTGTGTGGGGGGGGGGAGAGAGGGGGGAAAGGGGGGACTGCAAGGACCAGGAGCAAATTGTCCCAGGAACATTTTAGGACCCCCTGCCCCCTTCTCTCCCTTCCCTTTCTCCTTCCTCCAGGAAGGGCCCGAGTTTCCACATCCAGGTAGACGGAGAAAGAGGGGAGACCTCTGGGCATCCGAGGAGCCCCTGTAAATTCTGTGCGCGGCTTGTCCCGTGGCCCAGGCGCCTGCTGTTTATTCAGTGTGGGTCAGATTAGCCACCTGGGGCACAAATCCTGCAAAACGAGTCTGAGAGTGGGGCGAGCTCTTGCAGGTAGGAAGGTGCAGCGCCCAGCTAAAAATAACGAGGGCCCGCGGCCAGCCGCTGCGGAGGCGGCGCAGGGTGCGCGGCTGCGGGAAGCGCGCGGGCCGCTGTGCCGGGCTGGCAGGGTGACCTACCCCCACGCTGCGCCCACACTCTGGGCCACTTAATGGAGCGTCGCCGCGGGGGCGCGCGAGGAGTGCCCGAGGATAGGGCGCGGCAGCTTCCCGAGCCTCTTCGGATAACCCTGGGGCGTCAGGGACGCGCGCGGTAAAGCGCAACCCTGCGTGGGACCCGAGAGGGTGCGGGGTAACGAGCTGGCCTGAGGATCCCGCCAGCCCGCCAGCAGGGAGTGGGGAGGCACTGGGCCTGGCGAGGCTCTGGTCCCCGGCCTGCTACGCATTGCAGTGGCGAAGGGACAGTGTGCCTCGGGATTTCTGGATGTCCGCACCTCCTTCTCCACCCGCCTGCAGGAGGTGAGAGCACCGCGCGTCTTACTGCTTCGCCAACGTGGGTCCGCGGGTTCCCGAAACCCCTCACCCACCTCACACTTTCTTTCCTCGCAGCTCAGCCCCTCCACACCTTCCGTTGGTTTCTCTGACTCCGTTTGAGTTTGAATTTGCGTGATCTCTGAGTCTGGCCCTGGGGACGCAGGGCCTCCCAAACCGCACTGAAGACCTGTCTCTTTGCGTGGACTCGGCTTTGGGGAGGCACCAAGAGAGGCTCCCGTTCGGACTCCTGTTTTCTCTATTACTATCTGGGACGCAGCCCCTCCTCCAAGCCCGGGACTCCCAGAATCTGAGGATGAAGTTTATTTCTTTGAAACTGTTACCTCTCTGTTGGGCTTAGAGCATTTCTGTCTTTAAAAAATGCGTGTCTGAGGTGCCTGCCTTTCCCCCCCCCAGGGTCTGACTCTTTGCACTGCCTAGTCTGAGCCTGGGAGCCAAAGCCAAGGAGGGAGAATGCTAAGTACAAAGCTCAGACACCTCTAGGCACTTCTCTGCTGGCCCAGCGTCCCTGCCCTCCCCTGGCTTGAGAGAAATGCTGAGCGCCTTGGGCATCTTGGCCTCTAACCTGGGTTGCTCTGGTCCCCGGAGCCAGGCCTTGGTTGGTGCAACTGCTTTTCTTTGGGAGGCCCCGGAGTGGCTTCCCTGCAGCCATGGACCTGTTTCATTGGCGTGGTGGTCTCCATCAGACTACAGATCTCCTAGTCTTACCCTGTGCAACCAACCTCTTGGTTACCTGGGGTGACTAGAAACATTGTCTCTTTCTAGTGGGTTTAAGGGATGGTCAAAGAATATAACTTTAAAAAATCATTTCAAATGCATATTAGCAGCTTTTATTGAACTATAACATGCAGAGAAAAGGACAAAAATCTCATGTGTACAACTTGATGGTTTTTCACAAAATGAACATTGTGAGCATTTTGAGTGTTAATTACATCTATACTGGTACATAATCTCTGAGGGGATTACAGATAATATACATGTATTCTTGAAGATAACTCTTCAACCCCCCTCCCCCCACCTAACTCAAGGACATGAATATTTAGACTATTTGTAAAAACATCCAAGTTTTATTTATACAATTAAAATTTCTTGGGTCACATACCCCTTTTAGACAAAGGTTTCCTTGCAAAAGACTGGAGAGCTGTGAGCATGAATTGAGGAAAGAATGTTAGATCGTGTTGTCCAATTGTCATTTGGCTGGGAAACCACAACTCATTTGGTACAACCTGATGTCCGTGTGGGATCTGCTACTCCCAAAACTCATCCCCATAGTGGCAGTGCAGTTTTATCCAGGTCATACTGTTCAGGCACAAAAAGGGGAGAAAGAGAATGTGAAGGATGTGTGTGCTGAGAATGAAGACATTCCAGTCTGAACCTTCTCCATAATAATAACCTGTTTCCAAATGACATGCCTTCTGTAGAATCAGGTGTGTGCTACTGACCATTTTTAGCAGAAGAAGGCTAAAACAGGAAGAAGCCAAGTCTCTTTCATTGTGTGCCAATCCTATCCTCTTTGGGATAACCCTTCCCTAGAAAGGGAGGAATTTCAATATCCGCGTCCTGTTTGCCATTCACATGTTAAACATGTTAAAACATAAAAGCAGTTTTCTCATCTGTCTAATCTCTCTGGAGTTTTGATTAGACTTATTCGTCCATTTTTTGAAGGTCTGTTCTGAAGAATTCTTTAAAAAAATTTAAAAGAACCATATTCCGGAGAGTAGTGAGACAACACTTTAAGGCATGGGGAACTGAAGTAGTATTGCATTTTATTCTATTCAGTGAGGATCCAGTATTATTTAGCTTTGAGTGAGATATATCAAGAGTTGGCAACAGTCTTAAATGTTTGAAGGAGAACTTTGCAATCAGGTATAAATTTTTTCTTCAGACCAGAGAAAGGGGAATGGTTTTACATTTCAGCAAGAAGTATAGAGAACAACTGTCTAAGGTCAGAAGTGCTAGGCATCAGAAAAGTCATAGATGGAAAATGCTTTGATATAACATCTAGTCCATAATTTCCTTGTTCTCAGTAGTTATGACTGTCACATTGTTAGTTATTAGTTATCTTGGCAGAGATATGTTCCTGAATCAGATCTATGTAGACAAATCCCACTGAGTGTTAACTCAGTGAACGCTGATTCACGTAAACAGCCTTCATTCAACCAACACTGAGATGTGTGCAGCACTAATGACTACAAGATAAATGTGAGATATAACCCCCTCCTTTAAAAAGTTTATCACTAATTGTAAATAAAATTCAATATCAAAGTAGCTCTTCACCTACTTTACTCATGTAATCATTTTCTTTGCAAAGAAGAATTAATATTTATTGAGCACTTATGTGCCTGTCATTTTTACATTAATTCATTTAATGCTTATAAGACCATTATGAAATAGACATTTTTATTCTCTGATTATAAATAGGGAAACCAGTTGATCTGGAGTTTAAGCTATTTGACCATGATTTTAACTAGTAGATACATTGATCCTCAGTCTTGGGCCTTGGGAAAGACCTATGAGGAGCCTGGTTAATCTTCACAGTCTACAGGTACAGTAAGGAAACTGATACCCAGGAGAGATAAACAGCTTCTTTGTCAAGATTTGAGAAGGTCCCATAAAGTCTTGCCATATGGTGAGCTTTGTAAATAGATCCCAACGAGGTACATT
The DNA here is from genome assembly GCA_011751065.1 of Lasiurus cinereus. Lineage (NCBI taxonomy): Eukaryota > Metazoa > Chordata > Mammalia > Chiroptera > Vespertilionidae > Lasiurus > Lasiurus cinereus. The sequence goes on from JAAGEH010000076.1 coordinate 29,282,888, forward strand.
TCGGGTCTTGATTGTGTTCTTCTAAGAACTGGGTAGATATCCTAAAATTCTCTGTAATAGCAGGCTGTAACAATGGGGCAGCAGCTGGTGCCTTGATCTTGGGAAAAGCCTCCTAGACAAGCATTGTTTAGTCAGAAGCTGTGGCCCTGGGGATCCAGCCCTCCAAAATCCCACTCTTGACCTGTGGAGGCAGAAGACCAACTGACCTGGTCTGAATTTTTGGTCTATTATCTATTAGCTCTATGACCTTGAACAACTCATATGGCCTCCCTAAATTTCAGATTCTCATCTTTGGAACAGAGACTTTAGGAGGGCTGTTGTGATGGCTAGACAGCAAATATGTAATTAATGGTAAATATTAGTAAGAGAAAAATGAATGGTCCTGGGCAGTTTCTGAGATAACTTATAATTCCAATTCCAGTTTATCTATCTTACTACTTCAGCAATGGTTCTAGGAGTTCTTTCAAAGTACCCTTACATAGCTTCAACAGTCACTTAACTGGCAAAGAAGCTTTGAAGATCTGATATTATTCTTAATCAAAGACCTAGAAGCAAGGGCTATTACTTCTACAGGATTAGAAATCTTGTCATTTGTAAAGACCTATTTCATGTGTTCTGGGCATAGTAATTCTGCAATTACCATAACAGTTTACAAAGCACAAGTCAAGCATATTCCTTGCTTGTTTGATAGTGTCTAGTATCAGCCTTTTAATGCTATCTATCAGGTCTGAAAATATAAGTGAAATAAATGTTTAAAATAGTAGTGCTCAAGCTTTAGTGTACTCAGAATCATCAGGAAACACTATGAAATATATCAATTTCTGGGGCCTTTGGGATCTCAGGCAGGCAAGGCCAGGAAATCTGTATTTTATCAGAACATCCAACCTTGTTCTGAAGTTATGGCCCTCAGATCATACACAGAGAAAGGCTGTCCTGCAGGCTTGTTGTCCAGCTACTCTCTCTTAATGCTCCCTAGGAAAACAACAAATGAATGCCTATCATTCAGAGTAGCAGCAGAAGAGATAGTTGCTCTTAAAATATATAGTGGATTTTTCCTCCTAATCTATATACTTTAAGGGTACAGTTTCATTTGGTTCATATTATCCTAGCTAATAAAGGGGGAATATGCTAATTGATCCTTGTGATGTCATAAAGATGGTGGTGTCCACAGCCAATAAGGAAGGACTATGCTAATTGACTGCCCCACCCTCAAATATGACGGCACCCACAGCCAATAAGGAGGGAATATGCTAATTGAACACCCTGCCCTCAAAGATAGTGGTGCCCACAGCCAATAAGGAGGGAATATGCTAATTGACTGCCATGCCCTCAAAGATGGCGGCACCTACAGCCACAGATCGATGAGGGCCCGACCTCTCCTTGCACCTGCCTTTGGAGTCCCCCAGTCCTCTTAGGCCCCAGCCCCCCAAGGCCAGCCTGAGGCACAGGCAAGCCTCCAATGGTGGCTGCCATCCTCACAGGGCCACCCGAGGCTAAGGTAACCAAAGCTGACCAAGGCTTGTGCTGCCAGCAGTGGCAGCAGCAGAGGTGTGATGGGATGTCTCCTTCTCTTGATTGCCAGGTTGCTTCCTGCCCCTGAGGGCTACTGGACTGTGGGAGGGGGCAGGCTGAGCTAAGGGACCCCCCCTGCAGTGCATGAATTTTCATCCACTGGGCCTCTAGTGTTCTATAAACATACCACAACTCACAAGAAAGCCTGAGCTGGGAAAAGACTGGGTAGTTGCCCTCACCAACTCTGATTGGTGTAAGCTCTCTATAATATAATTTGTTCTTTGGCATGAGAGAAAGGAAAAAGAGGAGCAAGTAAAAGGAGTTTATACTAGGTAGTTTGCACCCATCTCAAATATAGGCTAGACATAAAGCTGTCCCAAGAGATCTGGACCCAAGTTCTCCCACCAAGCATGTAAAGATTCATATCAGGGTTTAACCAAGGAATGTCAGGTGGCTTCATTAGAAACTCCTGGATTCCTGGCTGGTTATTTTATTGTCTGGGTTTCAATAAAAAGAGAAAATAGCTATCATCCAAACACATTTGGGTTTTAAAAAAAACTAACAATTATCTGTTATCTTAGAATAAAATAAAGCCTTGCTTTTTAATCACAGCATATCCCTAATTATTTTTTAGTTTAAATATTAAGGAACATATTTTGTTAATGATTAAAACAATAGTGATTGGTTTGGGGGCTCAGTGCACATTGAATCTGTCTTTACTCCAGTCAGTGTGCTGAAGTAACACAACTGCCTAATGCCCCAGGATGGACATTAGGTAACTATTTAATGAGGTTTTAATTTTGGGTTGTTATTAATAATAATTAATGTAATTTTGATTATGTTGGAAGCTGTAGGGATACTGTCAGTCATCCTTTCAGGGTGGTGGTATTGCCCTGCCCTGTTTAATCAGAGGTTCTTGGAGGAGGTAGGCTCAAAGTGATTTCAAATGAGAGAAGGTAGATGTTTAATAAAATCTCAATTAAGAAATTAAATCGCATTCAAATTGAAAGGGGGCATGGAAATTATCTGGCCTAATCCTTTCATTCTGCAAATGAGAAAAATGAGGCCCGTAGGAATTAAAGGACTTGCCCCAAACTATACAGCTTGTTTCTGCTGTTTGATGCATTATGGGGCTGAAGGACCTCACAGGCCCAACTTGGAAAAGATGGCAGGATGCTGTGGCCTGGCTCTCCCAGTTGTTTATCTGACCTCATGTACTTCCTACCCTGTTTCCTCAATATCGAAGGTGTGTAACTGTAAAGTTTGTATAGAGAAGCTACTCTGGACCAGTATCTGCTTAAGTAAAGACCTAAATGCTTTGCTGCAACAGTGAAGTGTAATGTCTATGCCAGGAAAAGAAAACCAGGACAGGAAATGCTCCATCCTCCCTCCCGCACAGGCCTGGTTACCTTGAGTTCAGGCCTGTGACCCTCAGCCCCACCCTGTGGCATTAGCTCAGGACTCCAGAGCAGAGGTTGTGATTTACTTGAGGGCTCCAGGCAAGTCCCTTTAACCTGGCTGTCCTTCCCCTTCCATGTTTGTAGAACAGGGAGATGATGCTGATATCTCCCCCACTGCTCCATCAGAGGCACGGTGTGAAATTAGCTCCTGTTTGTTTGGGAAGGTTTTAAAGCCACACATTCCACCTCCCTGCTAATATGATTACTAGCACTTTCTTGTAGAGAAGGGCCGACTCCTCATCCCCCTTCTTCCTTTAAAAAACAAACCAAAGGGTATCTTTTGTCTCCCTGTGGCCAAAAAGGTTGTTGCTTCTGTGGTTGTTACCCCCTCAGAAGGTCAGTTTACTGAGGTTAAGGATTCCTAGGTGCACCACAAACAACCAAACAAAACAATAATAACAACAAAAATAACTGCAGTGTAGGTTCTTAGAGGGCCTCCGAGTTATAAACAGACTTTCCTAACTGTAAAAAAAAAAAAAAAAGTGCCCCTAGTCAGTCTGCAAGCCATCTCTGTCCTCCACAGGGTTAGGTCTGGTGGATTGTTTATTGGGGCTGTCTTTCTAAGGGTCATCCCCAAGGCTTTCCCACAAAAGAATTAAAAAAAAAAACTGTTTTGAAAGGAAAGTCACCTTTTTAATAGCCAAAGAAGTACCTCTCTCTGGCACACAACTCTGTGCACAGCCTGTTTCTCAACCTTTGGAAATCCTTTAACAGTTTATGAAAGGCCACCCTTTAAACCAATCCAACAGCTCCTTTCTCCATAACCTGATTTTAGAGGTGTTTCATTATCTCTAATTACTCGGGGTAAACGGTGATTACTCAATGTTTTAATCATCAGGTTGGGCAGCAGTTACTCTCAACTCAGGGAAGCCCAGACTCCCATGGGTATTTTTGGAAGGTACGGCGACTAGTCGGTGCATGCTTTCTAGTACCTACGCACGTGGTCCCCAGGTGAGTCCCGGCCGCTTCCCAGAGCTGGAGGCAGCTGAGTCCCAGCCCAGCGGCAGCTGCGACTCCAGCGCTGCCCGGGCTTCCGGGACCCGGGCCTGCGAGGCGAGGCCCGGCGGCTGGAGGGGAGGATGTGGGCGGGGCTCCCATCCCAGAAAGGGAGGCCAGCGAGGGAGGAGGGAAGAAGGGAGGGGCTGCCGGGGAAGAGGAGGACGGAAAGAAAGAAAGACTGAGGGAAAGAGGAGGAAGGAGAAGATGCAGGAGGGCAGAGCAGGAGGGAGAGAGGGGAGGAGTGCGCAGCCCGGCCCGGAAGCTAGGTGAGAGGCATCCCAGCCCGGGGACAGGAGCCTTCGACGCCGCTGCTGCTCCGCGCCCTGTATTTCGCTTCTCTCCCTCATGGGATTCCCGTCGAGCCTGCTGCACCCCAGTCCTCGGCCCTCGCCTAAGCTCCCTGCGGCCGTTCAGAGGTCCCCAGAAGCTGCTGCTGGCGAGCCCGCTACTGCAGGGATCTATGGTGAGCAAGGCTGCCTGGCGCGAGGGGCGCCAGACAGAGGGGGGCCGAGGCGCATCCTTGGGGTGGGGGGTTGCAGAGGAGGAAGCACGCGACTCCAGCTGTGGTCGCGGCAAAAGGTGCTCCCCCCCAAGGTGGTGCGATCAGTAGGGAGGCTGGCACCGAAAGACACGACTGCCTCTACCCCGGCCACCGCCTCGGACCCCAGGCTGTTTTCACCTGAGTTGGGTTTGGGGAAGAAGAGAAGCCTTTCGTTGGGGGTCGTTGGGGAGCCTGCGAGGTCTGGAGGGGATCGCGAACCTCAGTCTCCCCTCCACGGGGAGGGCCAGGAGAGAAAGCAGGGTGGGCTCTGAAGTCAGGAGAGCGCGAGGGGACGGCCAGGTGGAGGGCGCACACCTCACTGGGCTGGTTCCGCAGCGCGGAGGGCAGTTCTGCAGCGCGAGCGTGCGCGCCGGCAAGGGGCTGCGGGAGGGGAGTGTCAGCCGACGCGGCCCCCCGCCCGAGGCAGCCCGGGGGAGCTGGCGAGCGGCGGCGGCCAGGCGCACCTCCTCCACGAGCTGCTGTCGTGGGCTGGCGGCATCCCAGGAGCCCCGTCGCGACCGCTGCGTCCCGTAGGGTCTCGATGGCCAGGATGCCAGGCGCGTCGGGGACCCGTCTTCCCGCGTAGCCGAGCTCTAGAGGGAGTCGCGGGCGAGCAGCGCGGCAGGCGCACGGCTCTTCGTGGCTCTCCCCGCGCAGCGCCCACAGGATCGGGTCCCCGGAATCTCAACCCTCCCGGCCCGGGTTGGCGGCCTCCTGGGCACCTCTCCTGTGCCTGGGTTGGGAGGCTTGCTGAGTGTGGGCTCAAGGCTTTGTGAGGCGTGAAGAGCCCCAGAGACAGGGAGTGGGCAAACCGAGGTGACGTCGGAACTGATGTGGGGAGAAGACTCAGGCAGGGGAGCGTGGCACAGTCGCCTTGAGGTACATCCCCAACCGCTAAGAAAATTCAGAAGACGAAAGTTCCTTTCGGCTTTTATCTTTAAAAAAAAAACACACAAAAAACTGGGAGTCTGGGGGCGGGGGGCGGAGAGAACGCGATCAGAGATGAATCCCACTTTACTGGACCCGCAATGGACCTACAACCAACCGGCCTTTGCGTTTCCGCGCGCCGTGCCCTCCCGCAGCACCCTGGGGTTGTGCGGGGACTCCGGGCGCCGGCCCCTTCCACTGCCCCTTGGCCCCTCAGGGAACGGCCCCTGTCCGTCTGCTTTTCCTATTTCTGGAACCCCTCCCACAGGGCTTTTTTAGGGTTCCTGGCGCCTCAAAGAAAAGGAAGAGAGAGAAGGAGAAAAGAAAACCCGCCTTGCCCTCCCCAACCCTTTTGCAGTCCGCCCCAGCGGCGGCGCGGCCGCGGGACCACGCCGAGCCGCTCCGGAATCAGCGCGGCTCTTCCCCGGCGGAGACGGTCGCGCAGGGGCGCCCGTGGCTTCCGCACCCCGGCCCTCCGTGTCAGCCGGCGCCGGGCAGCCGCGGCCCGAGGGGTCGTGGGGGTGGGGGAGAGGGCTGAGCGCTTGATTTTTCTCTCTCCTCTTCCTAAAGGCTTCCCCGGAGCACCCCCGAGAAGAAACCCAAGTTCGAGGGGGAGAGAGTCAGGCGGGCAGCCCGAGCCCTCAGTCTGTGCAGCGGCCCAAGGCAGGACCTGGGAACAGACTGGCGTGAGAGGCGAGGTGCCCCGAGAGTGTGAGCGGGAGTCAGTCGTGCGGCTCGGGGCCCCGGAGCGGGCCCACGCCGACGCGGATTTGCGCGGGTCAGGCTTTCCGCAAAGGCCCCTTGCTGAGCGACCCACGCGCGCAGCATCTTCAGTTAGTTAGGACATCCCGGTGACTCCTGGAGCTGTGGGCTGGTCAATTCCCGCAGAAATATTTGCTGCGACTGTGCAGCTGGTGCAAAGGAGGAAGGGGGTGGGGGGAGGAAGTAGCGGGGGCTGGCGGGGTTGGGGGGGGGGGGATGGACGTACAACCAGCCGGCCTTTGCGTTTCCGCGCGCCGTGCCCTCCCGCAG
>JAAGEH010000076.1:29289458-29301216 GCA_011751065.1 Lasiurus cinereus
GGGGGGGGGGGAGGAGAGGAGTGGTGGTTTAAAAAATAAGGCAGGCTGGGGAGAGAGAGAGCGATGGAGACATAGAGGTCGAGCGCAGGCCGAAAGCTGTTCCCGGTTCCCTCGGCTCCTGGGAACTTGGTGGGATTTCCTTCCCGCATCGGGTCTGGAGTGGGAGAACCTCGGCGACAGGAAGACCTGAAACTGGTGATGCGCCCTCTCCCCGCGGCGACGGCTCCCAGGGAGTCCGCCTCCGCCCCGAAGGGCCAGGCCGACCGCTTTCTGGGGTGTGGGGGGGTGTGGGGGTTAGTCTTTGCTCTGGGGGACGCGGTGCGCAGGTCGTCCCCGTACAGGAACTAGAGAAAACCCGCTCCCTCCCCACTTTCCCACGTCGATCGCCGCCAGCCACCTCCCCTCTCCGCGCCGTGCGTGACTGGGTCAGCAGCAGCTTTGGGCTGGGAGCTGAGCAGGCTGCCCGGTTAGTCTGAGCACTGGCCGGCCGGCGTCCGCCAGCGGGTCACTGGCTGTCGCTGGGAGCAATAGTGGCCTCGCAGATACTCGGGGGGAGGAAGTGGCGGGGCGCGCGCGCACGTACGCGGGTCCCTCGGCGCTTTCTTTCAGTGCCCCTGGGTGGCGGTGGGGCTTGTGAAGAGGCTGAGACTCCGCCGCCCCCGGCCCCGGCCCCACCGGAGCCAGGTTCTGGCGGAAAAGGCACAACAGCCCCTACAGTGCGCCCCCGATCCTCGGGCTTCAGGCCGCTGGGCGCTCGGGCCCGGCGGGACGTCCCGCACGCCGCGGAGAGAGGCGAGGACCGCGTCCTCCGCGAGCCGGGCTGGGGTACCTGCGGAGGGCTCCGCGGATCGCCGCCCCAGCTCCTCCCGGACCGCGGGAAGCCGGAGCTGAGGGCTGGGAGGTTGGCCTCTGCCGAGGGGGCGGGGCCGCGTCGGGGTTCGTGGGCCCTTTCGCCGCCCGCCGCGGGGAGGGCGGGCTCCTCCGTGCGCGGGGCGGGGCCTCGGCGCTCACGTGACTCGGAGAGGCTGGAAGAAATACCGAGCCAGTCTGCGCCAGAGTCTCATTATATTCAAATATTCATTTTAGGAGCCATTCCGTAGTGCCATCCAGAGCAACGCGCTGCAGCAGCTCTTCTGAGCCTTTCCAGCAAGTTTGTTCCAGATTGGCTGTCAAGAATCATGGACTGTTATTATATGCCTTGTTTTCTGTCAGTGAGTAGACACCTCTTCCTTCCCTTCCCAGGACTCATTCTGCCCTCTCCACCCCTGCTCGCCTCGGGTCCCTCCCGTCGGACCTTCCTCCCAGAGCCCACCCTCCGCTTTCTGGCAGCGCTGTCGCCTCCTTCTCGGCCAGCAGCCGCGGCGCGCTAGACGTACGGGCTCTGGGTGAAGCGCTGCTCGCTCCCACTCGCACTCTCAGATCGGGTGCGTTGCAGGAAAGCGGAGCGAGAGGGGGCTAAAGAGATGAAAGTCCGCATCGCGGGGTTGTACCTTATGAGCTCATCAGCTCACCCCCCTTCCCACTTGCCTGGTGGGGGGAGTGCCCGATGCCCCCCGTGTTGCGTTCCCAGCTGCTTGTCAAAATTCTGAGGTCGCTTCGGGGACCAATCCCGCAGCCCTCACCCCCGCCGCCCCTTCCCTGGGAGTCAGCGAGCGGGTACGCTCCGCTGCCTTTTGCTGGACATTTCAAACTCATCCGCCACAGTCAAACCAACCTTCCAGCCACTTTGTCAGCTCCCAGGCCACGTCCTCGGCCTCGGTCTCCTCGGCCTCGGGGACCCGGCGGTCCGGTGTCTTGACCCTGCCCCGGCTTCCCTGCTTTCCCTCCCTCCTGCTCGGAACCGGCTGGAAGTGGTGGAAGTTGGGCCGGGAGGGCGGAGAAAGAAGGTGGGGGTGGAGGACGAGGGGGAGAAGCTGGAGGTCTGAAGTGGAGAGCCAGGGCATTTTAATTCTCCCTCCCCTACCCCATCCCCCCCCCTTTTTTTTACCCCCTCAATGTTAACTGTTTATCCTTGAAGAAGCCAAACTGAGATCATGGCTCAGATAGCCGTTGGGACAAAAAAAGATTAACAGGATGGAGGCTATCTGATTTGGGGTTATTTGACTGTAAACAAGTTAGACCAAGTAATTACAGGGCAATTCCTACTTTCGGGCCTTGCATGGCTGCAGCTGGTGATGGAGGGGGGTGTGTGTGAGGGAGAAGACACAAACTTGATCTTCCTGACCTGCTTTCCGTCCTGACCCTCCTATCTCTCGCCCTCTATGCATATGCAGAGACATCTCTCTCTTTCTCTCTCTAGTTATTGGTGTTTATTTATTCTTTAACCTTCCGCCTCCTCCTCCCCCTCCCCAGAGACACCATGATTCCTGGTAACCGAATGCTGATGGTCGTTTTATTATGCCAAGTCCTGCTAGGAGGCGCGAGCCATGCTAGTTTGATACCTGAGACGGGGAAGAAAAAAGTCGCCGAGATTCAGAGCCACGCGGGAGGACGCCGCTCAGGGCAGAGCCATGAGCTCCTGCGGGACTTCGAGGCCACACTCCTGCAGATGTTCGGGCTGCGCCGCCGCCCGCAGCCGAGCAGAAGCGCCGTCATCCCGGAGTACATGCGGGATCTTTACCGGCTCCAGTCTGGGGAGGAGGAGGAGGAAGAGCAGATCCACAGCATCGCTCTGGAGTACCCGGAGCGCCCCGCTAGTCGGGCCAACACCGTGAGGAGCTTCCACCACGAAGGTCGGTCCCGGCCGCGAGTCTGGGCCGGGGGAGGGCCAGTCGGGTTGGCTGGTGGGGCCCTGGAAGCCCTGGGGGAGAAAGGTTCAGGTTACATCAAAGCCCCCAATCCCGGAGGCTGGGGCAAGGGGCTGCCTCCCTCCAAGAATTTCCAGAGCTGTGGCTACATTTATTTTTCGGAGACAGAGGGGAGGGGCCGAGGGAAGGGGAAGGACACCGCTCAGACGTGGGCTTAGCCTCAGAGGTGTGTTTTTGCTATATCAAAGCCTTTCCTGCCAGGTTTTTATGCCCGTTTTCTTCTTCTTCCTCCTCCTCTTCTTTTTTTCAAAGCACCTACTGCATTTAATGTTACAGCTGTGTGTTTGTCAGGTTTATTCAATAGGGGCCTTGTAATCTGATCTGAATGTTTCCTAGCGGATGTTTCTTTTCCAAAGTAAATCTGAGTTATTAATCCACCAGCATCATTACTGTGTTGGAATTTATTTTCCCCTCTGTAACATGATCAACAAGGCATGCTCTGTGTTTCCAAGATCGCTGGGGAAATGTTTAGTAACATACTCGAAAATGGAAGAAGAGGGAGAGGGTGGTTGTGGGCATGTTTCCTCCTGCCTCTGCTCCGTTGGCCCCTCTTTTTTCTTTACAACCACTTGTAAAGAAAACCGTGTACACAAAGCCAAGAGGGCTTTACAGGGGGAGTCTTGATGGTGGTGGAGCAAGGAGTTGACACATGGAAATTATTAGACATATAAAGGAGGTTGAGAGATACTTTGTCTTTGGTGCTTGCCGAATGCTAGCTGTGTCTCTCCGGGTTTGCTAGCTTGCCCCATTTGTCTGATTCTGTAACTTAAAAGATATGCTTACTTCCCCCAAATAGGCTTCCCCCATATAAGCAGAATTCACCACTCATCACCCAACCCTTAACTATTTCTTGACTTTGCAATTCCTCAGACAGTTCATGTGCTTTTTTTTTTTTTGCATTTTTATTTTTTCTTTCCCTTCCCAATTGTGCCTAGAACATCTGGAGAACATCCCAGGGACCAGCGAAAACTCTGCTTTTCGTTTCCTCTTTAACCTCAGCAGCATCCCAGAGAACGAGGTGATCTCGTCCGCAGAGCTTCGACTTTTCCGGGAGCAGGTGGACCAGGGCCCTGACTGGGAGCAGGGCTTCCACAGAATAAACATTTATGAGGTTATGAAGCCCCCGGCAGAACTGGTGTCTGGGCACCTCATCACACGACTACTGGACACGAGACTGGTCCACCACAATGTGACACGGTGGGAAACTTTCGATGTGAGCCCTGCAGTCCTTCGCTGGACCCAGGAGAAGCAGCCAAACTATGGGCTGGCCATTGAGGTGACTCACCTCCATCAGACACGGACCCACCAGGGCCAGCATGTCAGGATTAGCCGATCGTTACCTCAAGGGAGTGGGGATTGGGCCCAGCTCCGGCCGCTCCTGGTCACCTTTGGCCATGATGGCCGGGGACATGTCTTGACCCGACGGAGAAGGGCCAAGCGTAGCCCCAAGCATCACCCACAGCGGGCCCGGAAGAAGAATAAGAACTGCCGACGCCACTCGCTCTATGTGGACTTCAGTGATGTGGGCTGGAATGACTGGATTGTGGCCCCACCAGGCTACCAGGCCTTCTACTGCCATGGGGACTGCCCCTTTCCACTGGCTGACCACCTCAACTCAACCAACCACGCCATTGTGCAGACCCTGGTCAACTCTGTCAATTCCAGTATACCCAAAGCCTGTTGTGTTCCCACTGAACTGAGTGCCATCTCCATGCTGTACCTGGATGAGTATGACAAGGTGGTACTGAAAAATTATCAGGAGATGGTAGTAGAGGGATGTGGGTGCCGCTGAGATCAGCAGTCCTTGGACACATACACACACACACACACACACACACACACACACACATTACCATCCACTCACCCACACCCTACACAGACTGCTTCCTTATAGCTGGACTTTTATCTTTAAGAAAAAAAAAAAAAGGAAAAAAACCTAAACATTCACCTTGACCTTATTTATGACTTTATGTGCAAATGTTTTGACAATATTGATCATATATTTTGACAAAATATATTTATAACTACATATTAAAAAGAAAAAATAAAATGAGTCATTATTTTAAAGGTAAACTATGTTCTTTTCTCTGGAATCCTTTCTCTTTTCTTCCTGCCCATCTCTTTTGAGTGAGAATCTTTATTTTCCTATGGAAGTAAAGCTAGAAGCAGGTGGTCACTGGAGGTGGTTAAGTTCTAGGGACAGGAAGTAAAAGAATGGTAGAGAAATGGTAATTGCCAGGAGGAATTGTTTTCCATTTCTATTTAATGTTAACAAGGACACAGCATCCTCTTCCATCTGGATGACACATGCCATGGAGAAACAGTGGGATAAAAGGAGTAGGCCAGATTAAAGACTCAGTTTTGGGCTCCTTGTACATCTTCTGGATTTGCTCACCTGTTAGAGGTGCATCCCAGCTGAGTGTGATGGGTAAGAATCTCAACTCTTAGACCAGTGATTCCCCAACTCTGCTTTTATGATACCCCAGGGTGTCTTCAGTTATTATAGGCCTCAATGTTGTGTATTTCAATCCAAAAGTAATTTTCACACACATATTAAAAAATGTATACCAGGTATATGTGTGTGAGTATTTTTAACAGATTGTTAGGTGTTGTGTTTTTTTTTTCTTTTAAGAAGTCAGTTTTAGCCAATAAAATAAGTGATGTGCCTTACCTTCAAAAAATTTGGTGACCACTATTTTAATATACCACATGGTGGAATTCTCTAGCGTTTTTGGACTTCTTTTCCTTATTTCCTATTCTAGCTCATGGGGGTTGGCCATAGGGTCAGGTACTGAAGGGTCAGAATTTCTAAGCAGGCACTGTAAAAGTTCCACTATAGAGATTCTCTAGAGCCCAGTGCCAACTCTGCTTGTCTCTCTGTGCTGCCTGTCCCCCTTCTCTGGAACTGGGCAGAAAGTGATACACTTGCATGTGCTGTTCTGAGCCAGGTTTTCTTCAGGAGAAAACTCAAAATATTGGCCAAAGCAAAATGCTCATGTGTGTGAGCAGTCTCTCTGAGAGCAGGGCTGCCAGCAAGGCAGAGAAATGGCTTTCTGAAATGACCCCCTATAGGGGCTAGGAGGACCAGACCAGGGGCCTTTGCTCCTCTTACTTGCCACCAGCAAGTAAATTAAGCCCTGGAATCTTAGCCTGCTTAGGCTCACTTCTTATGTGTGCATTTTTTTTTCTGAAAAGACTTGGATGAGTAGAAAAGCAGTGTCTTTGCACAGTCTGTGTGGGGTGGGCTGATAGAAGTGCATTTCTCCATAGTGAAGGTGGGGTGGGGTGGAGGTGCTGTGTGTGCAGCCCCTGCATTCATGTACACACACTCTTCCCTATGTTCTTGTGGACGGGGGAGGGGGGTGGCTGAAGCAGGATTCATTTTTGTTTTTAATTACTGAAGTCCTACAATCCTCCAAAGGAGCAGCTTAGTGGAAACCAATAAAAATAGAAGTGGAGCGGTTGCCAAAGCCCCAGCTCCCCGGAGAGCGCAGGTGGAGAGAGGAGATCAGAGCCCCAGGCAAAGGCAGCAAGACTCCAACAGTCCCTCCAAAACGCCCTGCGAGGAGATGCTCCCCCCTCCACCAGCCCCCCAGGTCGCTGCCCCTTGGATTCATGGTATGGAGGGCGGATAAGTCTTTTAGGCGAAGCCCATGATGGGTTTCCCTCGGGCGGCCTCAGTTTTGTGTTGCCCCACTTCCAGCAACTCTCTGAAATGTCCGTGTCATTGGAAAGGAACCCGCACATCTCTAGCACTTGGACAACTCATCCGAGGGCGAGTCCTGAACCCGGTGGCTGCCTGGCTCAGGTCACTTTCTAGCAACCACACTCCCATCCACGCTCCCCCTCCTTCTACTGGCTTATTTTCAGGAATGGATAATGTTGTTTATTTGTTCAGCCAAATATTTGGTCTGGGGAATTTACCGTGAAATTCTGTGAATTGCATATACCTAGTTAACAAAATAGTCCTAATGCCACAGTGTGTGTGTGAGGCACGAAAAGCAGGGAGCTAGGGCCAGCTTTAACTCTTTACATTCTGTGTGAGGCCAGAGTCCTGGGAACGGGGAGAGGAGGGAGGACCGGAGTGTGGGTCGAGATGATTTAATTTAGGTTTCAGTCTTCTTGGCGTTGCTTTTGGATCAAGCCTGCCATTTCCCCCTTCATCTCTTTATATTTATATATTTTTTCCCCCCAGAGTATTGTTCCCATCCAAGAAAGTTGGGGAGGAAGAATCGTTCTTGAGGAGTTCAGCAAAGTCATAACCACATCAGAGGAGCTGCTGGGTCGATCCCGGCCCGACCCTTAAACTGGAACGGGCTTCCTAGGAGTTTCAGGAAAAATCGTTGGGGGTGGAGGGTGGAACGCATCGCCCAGTCCCCGGCTTTCGTTGCATAATTCGCCCAGAACCTGCCAGGTGACCTGCTGACTTTGTTTTCTGTCTTGACCGCGCTCTGCTCCCCCACCCCCTGGCCGCCGGGCAGCGCCACCCCGTGAGGGCGCAGGGCAGCCGCGGCCCCCGATCACTCCGCCCGGGGCCAGCGTCACCACCCGCAGACAGGCTCCGCCCCCGCCGGGCCCTGGAGCTCCGGGGCTCGGCGGCTGCGGGGGCACCAGGGGGCGTCCTCCCCGCCGGGGCTCAGACGGCGCACCTGGCGGTCGCGCGGCCCCCTCCCCAGCCAAACTGCAGATTTCAGGTCCCCCGCCCGAGCTGACCCCCCGTCGCGGTGGAGAGCCGGCTCCCGCTCAGGTGGAGCTTTGCAAAGACAGATGGAGCTGATTAGCGCACCCGGGTCCCCAGGGCGGCTGCCCGGCGCATTGGAGATGAAATGGGGTCTAGCGGCCGCGCAGAGCCCTGGCGTCTGGGGAGCACGCTCAGCCCATAGGATGGAAGAGGCCTCGTTATCTTTAGGGATTTTCTATTGGGGAGGTGGGAAGCAGGCATGAGGGAGCGAGGCCCTCCAGGCATAGAGCTCACAGTGGGACCGCATCCTGGAGTGACCTCATGGGGACATGGCGTGTGGGGAACCCACCCATTGATTGACACGCCCCTTGAGCCGCGGTCTCTGTGTCCTCCTGGAGGAACCGAGGCCAGGCTGGGGCTGGACTGCCACCACTGCCTTCCTCCAACCTTCGCGGGGCGGGGTGGGGGTGGGTTGGCCGGGGAGTGGGGGGGAGGGGGGAGAAGAAGAGGACACACAGAAGAGGTGTGCTTGAGTGGAGTGGGCTGATTTCTTTCAGAAGTGAGGCGCCAAGCCCATAATTTCCTGACAGCACTTCAGCTGATCTCCTCTGGCCCTGTGGCCCAAGAACTCCCAGTGCCTGCACCCTCCACCTGCCACCTAAAGCCCGGGGCTCAGAACCGGAGCCCTAAGGCGCATCTAGGCAGATAAAGCAGAGGCCCCAGTCTCCAAACTGCCCTGTGCTTCTACACAAAGCAAATTCTCTCTCTCTCTCTCTCTCTCTCTCGCTCTCTCTCTCTCTCTCTCTCTCTCTCTCTCTCTCTCTCTCAACAATGCAAAAGCCACGTTGTTGGCCTTCCATTGCCTGAGAGTCAGAAAGTGATCACGATTCCCTGGAGGAATTCAAGATAATTGGTGGACTGGCAAGTTAGAGTTGATACAAGATTCTTCCGGTGTACCATTTGAGATAAACTAGTACAAGTCTGAAAGCTTAACTGGAAATAAATTCGGAGCGGTTAAAAATGTGTTCCCTGTGGGATTGCCAGCGTCCCATTTCCCTATGCTTTCAACACTTAGTGGCAGAATAAATAAACGGTTCAAAACTGAGTGGTCACCAATGAAGAAAAGTGCCTGGTTTTAGGAAAAATTTTGGATTGCCCTAACATTTTAATTTTTTTTTTTTTAAAGCCACCAGGACATTTGGAAAATAAATAAAAAATTCAAGGTGTGTAACGTTTAGTCAATCCTAGAAAAAAGAAATCAGAATATTTCCTCACTGAGGAAGCCATTCGAATGATCATTCCTAAATCACTTCATTTATAATATTAACTGAAGCAAGTTCCAGTTGTCTCCACTGTTTTCCTCTCTCTTCTAAATATTCTCTAAAAACTCTGAATGAAAATGTAAATACTGTGAAGTTGTTCAGAACAAACTTTTCAAAAATATAATACTATAGGATTCAGAAATGTTTACTCCAAAAATGTGAAATTTGAGGAAAAGAAGACAAGATGGAACAATAATTTGCTGAGTTTTGTTACTAATGAGAATTTCTGAAGTCTTGCTTTCAGTTGGTTTGGCCACGTTTTCTAAGAAGAGATCTTATTAATCTCTCTTAACTTTTTATAACTTGATTCCTAACAAAAATATTTAAAACACCATCCTAAATCCTGATTCTCCAGTCCAGGTGCAAGTAGAGTCTAGTTTTGCAGTTTCATTGACATTACTTTATATATATTAGTGTATTAGTGGCCTGGTGCATGAATTCATGCACATTGAAAGGAAATTAATTAGAAGAAACATTTTAATATCCCTATTCGCCCTTTCTCTATAATAGAAGTGTCAACCAAATTCATGATCGACAATGACAGATGGAAACACATGTGTGCAATTGGCATCAGTGAGAGCTTTGTATATATAGATCTGCTTTTTAAATTAGACCTGCTTTCTGATTTAGCTAAACTTTTTCCAGTCTAATGAAGCACCCCAACTTCTCTTTCAGGTAATTGTCAGCAACACAGTAGTAAATATCAACATGAAGCAGATTATTATTGTAGATCAGGCAGGAAGAACAAAGGGTAAAATATTTAACTGCAGCAGTGTTGACTTTATCCTGCACAGTGAGAAAACCTGAAATGATTTTCAAGGTCCATCATTTCTTAGTTCTTTTCATTCGGGTCAAGTTTCTAAGTTTTCTAAATCCCTGTTTTCTGAAGAAAAAATAGGATTCCACAGTCTCCTATCTACCTACTCCAGAACTTCTGTGAGGATCAAATGAGATGAGGTGTGGGAAAACGCTTTACAGACATATGGTTAAAGTGTAAAATGTTTCCACCTGGCTATAAAACAAGTCATGTTCCTGGGCTGAAGAAATTCCAAGGATCCAGTTGTTGCTAGGGAGAGGAAGCTGGGTGTTGCTATGTGATGTCATTAGCTGGTGCCTACAGACACTGGGCCACATTTTGTGCCAGGAGGTCTCTGCAGTATTGGCTGCGATTTGGTGGGCTGTCATTCCAAGGTGGTGGCAAGGCCTGTGTCCCACTTGGGGGAAGCCAAGTGTTGCTTTGTTGACACCAGGTCCGCACTGCCATTTCTCTGTAAATGGCAAGTGTGCATCACGGCAGCTCCTGTGTTGAGTGTTTGCTCCTGATGGTCAGTGTGTGTCTTAGTGACCAGATGGTGGGAGGGACACTTAGCATATTAGCCATATATATATATACATATATATATGGCTAATACATATATATGTGTATATATATATATGTGTGTGTGTATATATATATATATATATATATTTTTTCAGTTTTACTCACTACAGCCCTGGCCAGAAGATAATTTTCTAAAGGATTCAAGACACACTGATTGAGAGTTTAAAATGTTGGTTTCCATGCTTTACTCCTGACCTTGTTTCACTGTCCCTCTGGCACCAGAAACTGAACCCCTCTTGCACATAGTTGCCCATGATTCAGTTGAGAAAATGTGTAACTGTATTGTCTCAAGTTTCATTACTGATTTAATTTTAAAGTCTGCTCTCTCTTTTTTTTTTTAAATATATTTTATTGATTTTTCACAGAGAGGAAGGGAGAGGGATAGAAAGTTAGAAACATCGATGAGAGAGAGATATCGATCAGCTGCCTCCTGCACACCCCATACTGGGGACCTGCCCACAACCAGGAATCGAACCTGGGACCCTTCAGTCCGCAGGCTGACACTCTATCCACTGAGCCAAACCGGTTTTGGCCTGCTCTATTTTGTTTTGAAGCAGTTTTTGAGGTAGGACCCAGGGGAAGATTCCAAAAATCTGCATATTGTCAGAGAGAGAATTTTTTTAGTGTTCTTCAAGTTACATTAGTCTTCTATTGATTATTATGCAAAAATAATGAAGTGCTCTCTTTTTAAGGATAACAACAGGCATGCTTAAGGCTAGACCTACTGTCCCTTGAATTCAAGTAGGATTCAGAAGTAGAAAAATGTCTATATTTTGAGAACTGACTTATAAACCATCAATTGGTTAGTGAGAGCTCTATAACTCAAAGCGTTAATTTCATCTTCAGAAAGTTCAGACCCAATAATTTAAAATATGCAATTGTAATATCTCATTTCAGTTGCTTAAGTGCAACTGTATCTTTCCTCCTTCTATGGTTTCTAGTTTTAATTAAAATGACATTTAATTTTTTTATAAAAAAGTGAGTTCCCTTGCAGCTCATCATCCTAAAACAACTATGTATGTTTTCCTATGTCCTTTTTTAGTCTTTATCCATATATTTACATGTAACTTTTATTTTGTGTCATTTTTCTTAATTTCAGATAAATATTAAAACATTAACATATTTTAAACTCAAATGTATGGGCCATGCATATGTAAATGTGAATCACCTTCCCTCTTTTGTGAAAGTAGGCAGGATAGAAAACTTAGTTATCTCAAGTAATATAAAGCAGCCTGGCTATACTTTCAGGGTTGAGGGTGCCACTTCCAAATGTCATTAAGATTTTTAATGACTTTGTAAAGCTCAGCTTAAATGTCATGGTTCCATATTAAACAGAATCCTAAAATGTGGGTTACTTGACATCCAAGGCTCAGACGCTTTTATATGGAGCATTTGTATTGGCTTGATTTAGTCATCGTGAGAATACATTTTTCTGGAGAAAGTTAACTGTGACCCTGACAAAGAGATATACTAAAGATCTCTGTCTCATACTTTCAGAAGCCATTGGTTGAGCAAAGTAATTTCCTAGTGGATTTAATGTGATATATATATATATATATATATATAT
>JAAGEH010000076.1:29301316-29324452 GCA_011751065.1 Lasiurus cinereus
TGGTAATTGCTGTATTTATATCTTTCTCCCCCCCCCCAACTACTTGTACCAGTTTTCTTGGGAACCGAGGATGATGGCAAGGGGAGCTAGAATGATCTAAATGCAGCAATTACCAAATTGAAACCTATGCAAACAGTTAGGTTACCAGGCTCCGAACTGACCTTGATACTTTCAACCTTCAGATTCCAGGAGGTTTGGGTCAAACGCAAATGTCGAGTTGCTGAGTGATTTCCACATGCTTCTTTTGTGTACTTTAACTGGGGCAGACAAAAGATGTTTTTCCAAAGGGACTCTCGCTTTATGAGGCCTGACCCTCGAAGAAGAAAACTAATCTCAGGCGATTTTGAGGTTTTAGGGCACTAAGAGAACTTTTAGAGCATGGAGAAGTAATTTGTTCAATGGTACCGTAAAAGAGTTAATTTACCTCCAAAAGGTGAGTTCCTTTACCGTCCCGAGTCCTTTACTTCCTTTGAGATCTGACTTGTTATTTGCATAGCAAAGCATTCCATTTAGCTGGGAAAGAGGGGGTGGGCTCCATGAACTAGGAGAGTCACTTTTCCCACAGTCTTTCAAAACTCAGCAGGGTGATAAGTGGGCTTGAGCAACCCTTCCCCTCCTCTAAACGCCACAACTTCAGACTATTTTGCTCATTATCTATCTTGAGATTGACCAGCTTTTCCGGCTGAAGAGTGTGTGGGATTTAGCATGCAGCTGCTGAGAGGACAGTTGTGCTGGCATTGTTTGTTTTGGCCAATTAGTATAGACTTGCAGGTGAAAACTCCAAGAAAACAAATAAACTTCACTAAAGTGCCCCCTCTTCTTCTTTACAGTCATTGCATTTTATTTCTACAAAACAAAACAAACAAACAAACAAAAACCCTCCACAAAAACAAAACCTAAACAAAACACACACAAATAAATCAGGGAGGAGATTTTTAATATATTGATGGCACTTGATATGGGAATTATACAAATTTATCTTGATACGTTTGTCACTTAGCCATCCTACTTGTTCTACCTAAATTCATCTATGCATTTAAATTATGGTCTCTCAGGGCCTATGCTACATGTAGGTTATTGCTTACTTAATTGTCACTTTAGCAATCCTCCAGAACCAGCTCCTAATTTGCTTTAACCAAAAATGCCCAGTTTAGAGACCCACCACCACAAATACAGGGACTTTTTAGCGTTCTAGAAGATTGAACACTCCAAGGCTCTAATTAGCATGGGATCTATTGGTACTTCTTTTAACATGTCTATTATTTTCTAATTGGGAGATTAGTCACAGGGATCTGAGGGAAGAAGCCAGGCCTTTAATAAGCTCTGTCAATAAGAAGGGGCAATTACAAAAATATACAAGATTTGCTGCTAGAAGTCAAACTGTGATTTTTTGAGTTGGACACTGTTACATTTTGAGCATTTGTGGGAGAATTTAATTCTAGCCATATCTCCCCTGGACCACTGGTGTTGTATGACAAGTCATTTTAAGAACAGTACATCTAGAGAAATGTTATAGGAAGAGAACGACAAGTGGGATTGATGTTCTCTTCCACAGTGTTTCCCCCATTGACAAAGTTTATGGAGAAGCATGGCTCTGGGGAGGGGAGTCTGACCAGGTAGGGGAGACTCAGAAAGAGGCTTTTATTTTCCCTGGAATAGTTCATCATTAAAAACTAAAACTTTAAACATAAAAGTGCCTATCAAGATAAACATAAATTTATAAAGCATTGATTGCATCTCTGAGGCATTCTTTAAGAAGATGTGGATATCTGAATAGACAGAAGCCTGGCCATTGGTGGGAAAATTATGTTATGATAAAAATGAAAATACTCCTTAGGTTAATTTAATGCAACACCAACTAAAATATCTTTGAACATATTTTACGGAACTTGAAAGATATTCAGATGGGTCAATGAATGGAGAAGAATGCATTCTCAAATTTTAAGGTAATAGTAGACTGGCCTTAGTTGATCTAAAAATATGTTATAAAATGACAATTATAAGAAGCCTTTGTTATTAGATAGCTCAGAAATAGAGTTAAAATTGTTAGAGTTTATAATATCTGGCCAACTAAAAGCAATATAGGAGTAACCACAGGAGTTACTAAGAAATATTACTTGGTTAAATGGATATCCTGCAAAAGTGATTTAATATACTTCTTAAGAAATGTATACCTCCTCACTCACTGTGTGAACTCATAATGGTTGCATTGTTTAAAAGACTAAAAGAGATGGGAGGTATTATCTTGATATAAAAAATCTGTACTATATCTACACAATGAATCCTACGCTGCTGTAAAAAAGAAGAAATTCTTATCATTTGCAACAGCATGGATGGAACTGGATAGCATTATGCTAAGTGAAATAAGCCAGTTAGAGAAAGATAAAGATCACATGATCTCACTCATTTGTGGAATATAATGAACAACATAAACTGATGAACAAAAACAGAATCAGAGTCATAGAAGCATCGAACAGACTGTCCAACCTAAGAGAGAAGGCAGGGGTTGAGGGGGTAAGAGATCAACCAAAGGACTTGTATGCATGCATATGAGCATAACCAATGCACACAGACAGTAGGGGGTGAGGGCATGTGCTGAGGGGGCGGGGGCAGCCCCGGAGAAATCAATGGGGGATAAAGGAGACTTATGTAATACTTTAAACAATAAAGAATTAAAAAATATATGTATACCAAACTTAAGAAAGTCTAAACATATGGAAGAATTAAACATAACTTATTTTTAAGTATGACAAAACTGAAGTGCTATTATCTAATCTGTCAAAGAAACACACATTGACTACTTAAGAGGGTAGTCTTAAAGATAAAGAGACTAGGTTTGATAAGTAAAATTTTTAAAAAATTATAACAAAATGTAACAAAAGTAAGTCTATAAGGTAAAACAGCTTTATGAAATAGGATAGATATTTTCTATAAATATGTAAGTTGTGGTTATAATCCAAGGTGCACATAAAGATTTATAATTAAAGTAACTGAACAGATGCTTTAGACCAGAGATTGGCGAAATTTTTTGTGAAAGATAGTAAGTACTGTGGGCTTTGTAGACCAAAGGTCTCTATCCCGACTACTTAACTCTGTCATGTGACACAAACAGCCATAGTGAATAATAAACAAATGCACATGACTGTGTCCCAATAAAACTTTATTTATGGGCAGAGAAATTTGAATTTTATATGTTACAAAATCTTTAGATTTTTAAAGACTATATAAATATATAAACTACTCTTCATTCACAGTTGTATAAAAAACAGGCGGCAGACTGTCAACTCCTGCCAGTGTTCTCCAAAGCATTTTCCTTGAAACAATAGTTTCAAGAACTCCTTTATGAAAAAAGAATGCTGTGACTAAGTATATTTGGGAAACCCTGAAAACTGCACCACCCTCTTGAAACTTACAATGGACATTCACATGTATTTGTTTGTTTTTTTAAGATCACTATTTTTTTAATTCTTTATTGTTGTATTTCATATTGGACATTCGCATTTTAAAGGCTTTGAGAAGTCCCACTGGGAGAAGGCTGCTTAACTCTGGTCAACCCAGTGATGCCTCAACTTATTTGACCATCATACCCCCCTTTGTTCCTCAGATCATTAACTGTCCACTGCCTTTGGCATGACTTGGCCCTGGCCTATCTCTCTGAGGGCACTCCAGGCCTCCTTTCCCTTGTAACTAGATTCTGGCCACACAGGCCTTCTTTCTGTGGTTTAACCACCACTTTGTTCATTCCTGCCTTGGGTATTCTGTCTGCTATCCCTTCCACCTCAAAGACTCTTCTGCAAGGCCTTCCTTGTGGTCCAGTTCCAAACTCCATTCTTTTGGAAAATGTCTCCTCAGCCAGGTCTTCTCTGATGAGCTGCTCTAAAACAGCTCCCTTCTCCCAGCATGCTCAGTCACAGGATTCAGTGTGTTCTTTGTTGACTGTTAAATGAATTCTTCTGTCTCTGTGTATGTGTATGTATGTGTATTACCTCTTCACTGAAATGGAAGCTCCATGAGAGTAGGAACCTTACCCCACCTGTCTTCCTTAGATCATCCTCTCTCTAGAAGTTTCTGCCACATAAAATACACGCAATATAATTTTATTCATAGAGATGGAGAAAGAGAGAGGAGATAGAGAAAGAGAAGGACTTGGAGAGGGAGAGGGAGAGAGAGAGAGAGAACTATTCCACAGATGCACTTCACATTTTGGGAAATATTATCTTGTGCAAAAGAAAATATGAATGATAATGTACAGTGCCACTAGCAGTTACAATGCAAATTAATACAGTTCAAAGTTTATGTTGCAACTCAAAGGTTATTCCTGTAATCACACCCATCAATTGTTGATGTTTCTGTAAATGGAGCCATTAATTTTTTTTCTGGGCCATTCAAGTAACCTGCAATAAGAACTCTCGATACTCTTTGACACTCTGAGAATCCACCTCAAGGAATAATCTGAAGGGGAAAACAGTAATTCCCCTTCCCAATAAGTTGATATCAACACTGATTATAATAGCAAAAGATTGAAAAAAAATCTTTCTATGGTTGTTAAAAATGACAATAGTCTAAATTACATCAATACCTGGACTTGTGTGTATGGAGCAATACTAAATGAAAAGAGCAGAACACGAAGTATATGACGTAAACGTGTACACACATCCCAAACATAGCTAGACAAAAAATTGCAATAAGGCAAATTAAATTTCATGTTTGTTACAGTCTCTTCTCTGGAAAGTTAAAATGTTGACAAAAGGAAAGAGACGGGAGCTTGTATGCACTGAGGAGAGAAAACCGGTTCTGTACAGGCTTTAATTTGAGGTCAGAACGAAGACTTAAATACCCTGAATTAAAGGTGGCAAAACTAGTCCCGGTCAGCTTCTCAAGGTAGGTCTGAGCTTGGTTAACTCACTTTGCTGTCCTCGGAGTCCTTTGAGAAGTAGGTTCCTAAGCACTACAAAGTATTTGCATTAAACAGGCGGCTTTGGCATAAATTACGTGGAAGACACTAGTTCCTACACTTGGAATTTATTAGCTTTGTCCTCTTGGCTTAAATGGTTCACAAATACAGCTGCTGCTGAAAACATTCAAAAGCAAGCCCTTTCCCATGCCTGGCAATGCTCAGGTTAGCTAAGGGGCAAGAGGCTGGGCCGGATTTAGAGGGTGCTCTGGGTCCCAGTCCTGTAAGAAGGGAAGGTCGAAGTGCCCATCTGAGTGTTTTACAGGTTAAGATGTTGGATCTGCAGTGCGAAGATGCATCGGTGTGTACGTGAGCTCCGTGTATGAGCCCTGGTCAGAGAACTGTTATGTAATTATAGCATCCATAGCGTCGGACGCGCCATCCAGCCAAGCCTAATAGTTTGTACTGGAAAGTGGGCGTCATAAGGATAGTGGGAATTAATTAATGTTTATGAAGACCTGTCCAGATTCATGGGAGAAAAGCGCTGTGTAAAAGCCGTGTGCTAATATGTTTGGGAAAATGATGTCACCACCCCTCTTCCCCCCGTTTTTTTTTTTTTTAAACTCAAAGTTAGAGCTGGTTGGGCAGAAGTGTCATTTCAAAGTAAAATTTACTTAAATTCTTTTGAAAATTTTTAGCAAATTCTTTTCCTCACCTTATAGCTTGGGTCTGTTTGGAGTACGGTCGGTATTTTGCCAGCATACAAACGAAAAGAATTGGGATTCAACTGGGCTTAATATACATAACATAGCATCATAATTCTCACCAATTAATACACAGATTCAATTGTCCAGTTCATTTTATCATTATACCATCTCTTTATGTGTGCAGAGTACAAAAATGTAGTCTCTGTAAAATATAACTAGCTTACAATTTAGAAACAAATAATTTGTACCAAAGTGTAAAGAAACAGTGGCTAGAAATGTGAGGTCAGAGCGAAGACTTAAATATTCTGAATGAAAGGTGGCAAAACTAGTCCCATTCATAACGTACCTTTCATCTTAATTTAAAAAAATTAAAGCATGATATAAAAATATGATTTAAGTGCTATCAATTGAAATTTATTTTAATGTAGCTAGCCAGTTAATCCTTTGTGTGATTTATTTTAAACAGATTATTTGAAGACTGAAGGCAGAAAATAAATATTGTTAACATAAAGTTGCAAAGTTAAATTGTTCACAGTATTTGTAACAGCATTGGTTCACCTATAAGGCATAGAGCATAGAAACATTTTTTTATTTATTAGGTTACCTGTACTTTAAAATATAACATGAGACTAAATTACTAACCGATTTGTAGTTATTAACCTGTTTCTAGCTGCTGTGTGGAACACAGGTTTAACACAATTGCTAGCTATTGAGCAGCATTTCCACTCTTCTAACGAACATGATTAGGCAGACAAGATGGCATCATCATATTTAATTTAGAATAATTGTTTTTTTAATATTTGGGAATGATCCTTCTTTGTAATTAAAGGAGATGCTTAGAATACCCTTAATATTACACTGTAATTTTCTTGTAATAGCTGCTTAACTCAGCAGTTTATTCACTCGTAAGCATTCCATTAAGCTAGAGACATTTAGTAGTAGACTTGCAAAATAAGGATACTTACTCAGGTACTAGAGCCCACAGAAACCTAACATTTCAGTGCTGACTTTAATTCTGTTTATATTTGATTTATGTTATCTGCTAGCTCTTCACACTTTTTCTCGGGTGTGCAAATTATTTTCTTCTTCAAGCTGCATTTTCAGTAAAAAGCTCTACTTTGTTAACCTACAGAAATAGGAAGACATTATGAAGAATCTTGGGTATCATCCATTTATAAAGTGATTTGGAAAGAAGCAAAGAATATGTAGAAACTCATTTTATTGCCCGATTTCATATCAAATAGAACATTATGTACAGTATTTACAATTTTCAAAATGAAAGGATGCTTTTGAGTGCTGTCACCGGAATGCCTCCAAGTAGAGAATTAGGCAGGTTACCAAGGAGGCCTTTGAAGACAGTGTGGTATGGGAGGCGTGAAATCAGAGCAGCCGAAGGAAGGAAAAGATCAAACGAAGGAGAAAAACTGATATGGGATTTGATTTGATGAGGGAAGAGAATTCATAAGAGAAAACAAAGCTATTTGGTTTTGACCTTAGATTTTTACATTAGGTCAACTGTGATTTGGACACCAGAAAAGATAATATAAATAATGTCAGGGCAGAAAACCAAATTGGCATTAAGAAGAACTTTTGAAGGCTTAGCTAAACCATCTGGTGGTATTCGGATCTGTAGGTTCTGGCTATTAACACTCTATGGTGAAGGAAGAATTGGGTTAAGTCACCACAGTGTGTGAAACCAACATTCAGAAGAATTCAGAGTTGACTGACAAGATGCCTAATTAAGATAATAAATGTATTTTTAAAGAGAGAATTAACCAGCCTGCCAATTTAACTTTAATATGTAGAAACACAAACATTGATCATATTGTCTCAGTAAAAGCTGTCATATAGCAAGTGCAATTTGGGCTAGTCCTCAAAGGTTGAGTATTGCGTCCTTTCGAAAGTCCCTGACCTGCTATGTACTCCGCATAGACTTTGAGGCAGTTTTCCACCAGTGCCCTAGGCTCACATTGCTTTTCCACATAGATTGTGTCTCCGGGTTGCTCCTGGGACCAAAATAATGTTGAATTATTAGACCAGCCACAGAGGGAAAGTAACCAGTTTTGTAAATTGATACCTTGACCTTGCCCCTGAGCGGACAATGATATAACCAACTTAGCTAACTAGTCACAGACTTAAGTAGATGAGCTTGGTTGACTGAGGGGAAGCAATAAATTATGTTTGTATTGACCTTAGTAAACCTTTTAATTCTTTCCCACATGATATAGTTCTCAACAAATTGGGAAAATATGGCCTCGGGTCTAGGTAATTGCACAACTACAGATCCATAGCCAAGACCTGCAGCATCAGTTTTACGCCTTGGTGTGCCCAGTTTCATCACTTGCAGGGAACCATAGGGCACTTAAACTCCAGGCCATTCCTGCACTTGGGCCTAGAGAGGATGCTGACCTTGTGTTGCCTACAATGGTGGGAGAGAGGAGGTGTGATCTCCTGGCCCACAAGGAAGGAAGCATGCATCAGCTGTGGTGGGGGTCAGAGTTGACATGAGGAAGCCTGATGGTTATTGTTGCCTTTATTCTAGCACCTGGTCTTTCAGAACAAAACATGTACCCAATTAGCTGCTAGTTGCTGTCAACATGAGTAGAAATCTTTCTGAAGTGTCCTGGGCTTTTTGTTTACTAGCAAGTTGCCTCTCTATCCTTCTCTTGGTTTCAAAGCAGAATACACTGAAAACTTCAATGGCTTCCAAGTTGGAAAGCCTATATAATTTGCAGAAAATTTACTACCTCATTCACTCAATACATAGTTGTCAGTGACTGCTATCATGTGTTGCCACTGGACTTTGCAGTGGGCATCTACATAAGATTCAGCCTTTGCTTGGGGGAGAATTCCCAGTCTATTTGAAGAAACTGATATGTATATACATTATGGATAGCTTAGTCTTCTGGGCTGCCATAACAAAATACTACAGACTGGATGCCTTAGACAACAGAAATTTAATTTCTCACAGTTCTAGGCTAGAAGTCCAAGATCAAGGTGTTGGCAGGTTTGTTGACTTCTGAGGCCCCTCTCCTTGGTCTGCAGTGGCCACCTTCTCCCTGTCTTTGCCTGTGGTCTTTCCTCTGTGTTTGAATGTGGATTTTCCTCTGTGCCAAGGCCTTCCTGATGTCTCTCTGTGTGTACAAATTTCCTCTTCTCATAAGGACACCAGTCAGCTCAGATTAGGACCCACCCTACTGACTTCTTTCAACTCAATTGCCTCTTTAAAGGCTCTGTCTCCAAATACAGTCCCATTCTGAAGTATTGGGGGTTAAGATTCAATATATGAATTTTGGGGTGGACACAATTCAACCCATAACAATGACATGATGATGAGGTAAGTGTTCACAAGTATGGGAAGTTTTATGGGAAGCTTGGATGATGTCTTGGTATTAGGACCAACATCAACTCTCAATATTATTACTGGAGTCTAAGGCAAGTGTCACTACGGCAGTTTATAGATGAAATTACATCTGTGGTCATGATTGGCTAGCATTCTGTTTAAAGAAATCTAAATTTGACTGATTTTGGGATACACATTTACCTCTTTTTCACCTTTATAATGCCTGTTTAGTCCTTACAGATATTCAGTCTCTGGCTAAATACATTAGGAAGAAGAGAAGCATTTTTCTGGCCATCCCATAATTTGCCAGGCCTTCCAGCTCACATGGAATTAGTAAACTGTATTATAATTATAAACCTAACTATTATTATCTTTTACACCTGTTATTATTTATTCTATCCATTCCTTTCTCTCCACCCATTTTTATTCAGTTCTTCCCTAGGCCGATGAAGAATCAGAGATAGGTCATTATGGATCTACACACCTTGTCACAGCAGTTTTTTGGCTACCTGAAGATTTAGTCAAAATTTTGAAACTACTTCTTAAGGTCTTATTAATTAATTTCTTAAACAAAACTGTCACCTGTGACTACAAAATGAATCCTTTTCATTTTCTTCTAATTTAAAATTGCACATGGTTGTGACTGACGATAGTCAAGACCTACTTCAGGGGGTCCTTTAATACTCAGCCGCACTGCCAACTGACAGTCTTAGACTATCCTGGTTAAAATAGCAGGAGCTAGAATTTGATTGGTTGATTGACCTCCTTGTATCAGGTGGTAGGTTACCACCATTTATGGTATAGATGGTGTTGGGAACTTCAGTGGAAATGAAGAGTAAATGGGCAGGATATGTTTAGATGCCTGGTATTATCTATTTTACTGTGATGGTTTAGAAATAACACATTTTTTTCTTTCAAACCAATAGGATGAAAATAAAATTATTTTATGTAAAATGTAAAAAAGGTGGAGATTTCCAGTAGTAATCAAAGAAATGCAAATAAAGCAAATATGAATGTTATCATATTTGAAATTTTCTGGTAAAGATGTAAAGATTGGTAATATCCTATATTTGCAAGAATGTGGGAAGATGAGCACTTATACATTACTAGAGGCTCATTGCGTGAAGAGATTCATGCAGTAGGCCTTCCTTTCCCTGGCTGCTGGCACCAGTTTTCCTCTGGCACCTGGAACCCAGGCCTTCGCTCTGGCAGCCACCTTCAGTCTTGGCTCTGGGTGGAGCACCATTCCTATCGCTCCCTCCACCCCCTGCTCTCTGCTCCTGGCCTTCCCCCTCACAGCAGGCATACCCCTCCACCCAGCCACTCTATGCCTGCATGCTATGCATGCTGCCCAGAAGCCCTGAATGGCTGGGGGGTGGGGCAGTTGCCATATTTGTTGGGTTAATTTGCATACTCACTCCTGATTGGCTGGTGAGCATAGAGAAATGATGGTCAATTTGCATGTTTCTCTTTTATTAGTGTAGATTAATGGGGCATAAATTTGTACAATTTCTGGAGAGCTGCTTGATACTGGGTATCCAAATTTAAAATTCCATTTCTAGGAATTTGTCTCAAGTGTACCAAGTATATATATATGTCATAGCATTGGAAATAATTGGCAGGGGATAACAAGAGGCCTACATGTCCATTACTAAAGAATGGATCAGAATCATTACTTTGCATTCATATAATGGAAGTCTGTATCTATGTTGCCATTAAAAAAGGATGAGTCATGGCAATATTCAGTGGCAGGTACAGATAATACAATAACATGTTTAATAATTTAATAAAAACAGTCTTGAAAACAACTGTGTAGGAGAGTTCCATCAATATTATATTGTGTGTGTGTACACAGAGAGATGATATAACAATGTTCAATGATATAGAAACAAGGACAACTTCTTTAAAATATGATTGGGAAATTTTTATTGATTTTTAATGATTTAGGTGAATTTTACTTTCTTTAGTCTTTTTTAAAGAAGGAGTTTTTTTGGATGATTTTCATAATTAAAAAAGGTAAATTAAGAAAATTGGGACAAAAATATATTTCCTAGGGCCAAGATATTTAGCAAGAGTAACCTTTTAATATATGACTCTATAAACTGTTAGCTCTCTCAGATATCTTAGTTTTATTTAAAGACATACTTCTTGTTTAGCAGAATATTATTCCAAGGGTTTGCAATATATATTGAGCTTTCCCTTTAACAAGTCAAAGGTATTCCAATAGTGGCCAATTAAATTAGGAATCTGCACATATTCCCTGAAGACAAGTGTGATAGATGATTTGTACCCACCTCTCCCAAATGAGATGTTGAAGTCCTAACAACCAGATCCTCTGAATAGGACTGTATTTGGAAACAAGATCTTTAAAAAGGTAATTAAATTAAAATAAGGTCATTAGGATAGGCTGATCCAATATGACTGATGTCCTTATAAGAACATGAAATTTAGCTTGGCCAGTGTAGCTCAGTGGTTGAACAACCACTTAGGAACCAGGAGGTCATGGTTCCATTCTGGGTCAGGGCGCATGCCTTGGTTGTGGCCTCAATTTCCAGTAGGGGGCTACATACAATAGGCAGCTGATTGATAATTCTTTCTCATCTTTGATGATTCTATTGGTCTCTCCCTCTCCCTCCTGTCTCTGAAATAAATAAAAACATATTTAAAAAATGAAATTTGGACAAAGCCATGTATAGAGGAAAGGCCATGTGAAGACAGGGAGAAGACAGACATCTATATGCAGCAGAGAGAGGTCTCCAAAGTAACTCTTCCAACTCTCTGCCAATGCCTTGCTTTTCCTCATCTAACCTCCAGATTCATGAGAAAATAAATTTCTGTGTTTAAGTCACCCAATCAGTGCTATCCTATATAATAAAAGCCCAGCGACCAAAACGGTGGAATGACCAGAACAACCAGAAACCAGAACACCACAGCCCCTTATCCTGGTGAGCTCCGCCCCCCCTCCCCCCCAGTAGGAGTAGTTAGGAGCAATCAGGCAGGCAGGTGAGCAATTAGGAGCCAATAGTCCCAGATTTGTGAGAGAGGTTTCTGACTGCCAGTTTAGGCCTGATTTGAGGGATCCTGCAGGATTAGGCCTAAATTGGCAGTCTGACATTCCCCTGAAAGGTCCTGGATTGCGAGAGGGTACAGGCCAGGCTGAGGGACTCCTCTGCCCCCCCATGCACAAATTTTGTGCACCAGGCCTCTAGTTATTTTATAGAGCCCTAGAAAATGAATGCAACAATAAACCTACCTCATCTATAATCCCTCTACAAAGTCTTGTTTTTCTATATTGTTATTTCAAAGTCATTTAAACATATTTTGTGTGAATGGTCTTAAACAAATTTTATTAAGCTACTCAAATTAGTAATATATATATATATATATATATATATATATATATAAAACTTCAAAGTCTTACACCTGAATAAAGTCATCTATGGTGGAAACCTAAATGTAACACCAAAGAAATGGAATTATATCAGCTCTAGATTAAGCTGCATTTGGCAAAGAAATTTATATACACAGGTGTGGAACTGTTCTGCAATTTCAATTATATAAAAGTATTCAGACTAGAAATACAATTTTTAATCAGGGCTATTTCTTATAAAAAGGAAGAACCTACTGTTTTGCTTCCTTTATTGTTTTTGTGTATATGGCTATTCCAAGACTTTTCATAGGATGAGAAAAACCTCACCATGCAGAAAACTTAAAACATGGGAAGAAAGTAAACTCTTCACTTAAAATATTCTTAAGTTAGTGGGCCTTTACAAACTTGTGGTGACAAATGAAGTCCATATAGTAATTTCTGCTAGCAATATCTCAAAATTTTAGCTAACACTTTAAAATCTTTGGAATACAAAGGTATATTGTATATGAAGCATTTAATTTTACCAAAGGTATGGTAGCTACTTGATGGTTACAAAGTATGAAATCCTAGGGGGAAAAAAAGCAACTTTTAGTTAACATGTGTTGGATCTTGTGTATTTACAGGAAATGTTTCCATTTAAGGCCATTGATACATTAATAGTTTCCAGGCACATTTTATGACAGGGCCTAAGTTTGTTCTCTTTTGAACAACTAGGAAAGGATGTTTTTAAAGTAACCATTTAGATTTGCCTGGATCTCATTTATAAAGCAAGGGTCTTAACTCTAAATGTCTCTGGAATCAAACTATGCCCTGGAATAGTGAATTCCCCAGGGATGACCGAAGCGTCTTCCTTCTATTCATTTTTCCTTTTCTGTCATTCAAGCTTCCCAAATCTCCTCTACACCTGTGTTTTCTTTCTTGGAAAAATGAGAATGGGTGCAGCTCTTGGTTGTCCCTTACATCATCCAGTTTTACTCATGTGTAGTCTGTGATTTTACTCTCATAGTTCCTTTGAAAACTTGCTAATCACACATCATTCAGTACTGTACTGTCTTAAAGTTCTGCTTATTTGGGCATTGGAGTTTGGGATCTTTTAGCAGCATTATGAGACCTCTATGAATGGAGGTGGTGGGGGTGGCGGGCAGTGAGATCTGATTAGGAGGAGAAAATATGAAAGTATTCTCAAGAACAGGTAAAGTGCTATTGACCTGAATCCTTTTGTTTTCCAGTGTGTAACTAAAGCCCCCTAGTGGCCAGGTGACCCCAGTCAGGTGCTGCGTGTCCCCTCTTTTGGGGAGAGAGGATCTTGAGAGCCTATCTCTTTTCTACAGTTCTCTCTGAACTATGAGAGAAGACTATGGGTTCCCAATATAGCCCAGGTCCCTGATTTCAAAACTTCTCAGGGAGCCCCTTTCGGGCTTCCCAAGGAAAAAAGAGGTCAACAAGTATCCAACTGAGAAGGCCTTGAGCCAGCTCTTTAAAGAGGTAAGGCTGAAAAACCCATCAAGGCTCTCAGAGCTGTGAGTTGGGGTTTCCCAAGGTGGCTTCCTGGTTTTACATGACTTACCCAACTGCACAACTTCAGAGGGAGGGATGGAGTCCAGATTTCCCCTAGACTTTCTCAGAGGAGAGTTTAGGTAACACAGAAATAGAGTTTGAACAGTTTCACTCACATGACTTGGGTACTTGCCTGAGTAAAATCAAATGACCCCTCAATTTAGGTACTGTAATGTTGACCCTTGAGAAACCCCCCTGTCCCCTAAGATCCCATTTCTCCATGGGACAAGAGAAATGAGCAGGGGTGTTTGGTACACACTGAGTCTTTGGAATACATGAATATTATTGAATTAAGTCAATTGGAAGTATAGGTGTTCCCCATGAGACCCGTTAAGTTGCAAAAGATGCACTTTACCAACCTTTTAAATTCAGAGGCTTTTTGTTGTGTGTGTGAGCAGTATATCCAGCACTGTGGGGATGCAGAGAAGTCTTAGATCAAATTAATTCCCAATGAAGAACCAATAGTCAAGTGGAAACCACTCCCCGCCTTGACCTCCACCCCCTGCCCTAATTCTCCACCCCCCTGTCAAGCTTCCTAGTGCTCTTTCCCCACTTCACATGCCCTTTCAGTGCTTTCCTCTGTATTCGGCCCCCACCACTCTGAGGTCCCCCCAATTCCAAGGTTCCCTCCACTCTGAGGACACTGGGTAGAGAAGTCAATGTCTCTTTTTAGTCTTCCCAACCTGAACTTCACCTCCAGGGGCATTTCCACAGGTGGCCACTTCCTCACTTTGCTCTCCGCTCCGGTTTGCTTTTCTACTTGGTGACTGTTCCTTTTCAGGCTCCTCTGCCAGTTCTCCTGTCTCTTCCCAAATCTAAATGTTGGCTTTTCTTACTCCTCTGTCTTGGAGGCTCGTTTCTTGTATCTCCTTTCTGCTTATTTTAATCCTGGGTGTACATTAGAAGCACTTGGGGAGGAGTTTTGTGGGTTTTTTGTTTGTTTGTTTGTTCTTGTTCTTGTTTTTTTTTTTTTTTTACCTATATATCCCCAGACCTCAGAAATTCTGACTTATGGGGATATATGAGAAAATTCCACAAATGAATTTTAATAAGACCTCCTTGTTAAAAAACAATGACTGGATCTCTCTCCTCCTTCTCTCTCTTCTTCTTCCCTCTCTCTAGGTGATCTCACCCTCTCCTGTGGTTTCCATATGCTGATGACTTTTCAATCCAATTCTCCATCCCAAGCTTGTCTTTGAGTCTAGATCACTGGAGACAGATGCATCCTTGGGCAGCTCAGAGACTTCTCATAAAACTTTTTCTAAAAGGAAGTCATGATTTATTTCTCTAAACCTGCCCAGTAAGTCACTTGTTATTTGTATAATCCAGAAAACCAAACAATCTCTTTGACCACTTCTTCATCCTCAGCCCTGGAGAAGCCCCAAGTCTTCCAAATATGAAATGGCTGGTAAGCAACCATTTCTTTAAGTGCAGAACATAAGAGATTTAACCCAAATACTTATAAACGATGTTTACTTCTCTCTGTTTCAATGACAGCATCTTGGTCCAAATGCTGGCTCTTTAGGGGCTGAAAAACCTTTCTTACTGGCCTCTCTGCATCTGTTCTTGTCCTCTTGTCCATGGATTGTTTCCATGGTCTCCGGAGTGATGTTTTTGAGGCAGATCTAATTACATCATCCTACCTGTACTGGAAACTCTCAGTGCGCTTAGAGTAGGTCTCCAATTCTTAAATGGCTTGGATGAGTCCATGTCACCTGGTTCTTTTTCCCTCTCCATGTTATTCTAAGCAACTTTTTCTTCCACTTTCTTCTATGGTCAAGTCTCGCTCTGCGTTTTCAGGAACCTTCTGGTTTAGGGAGTTTGCACATGAATTTCCTTGGCCTTTTGTGATCTCTACAAATTTTTTTTTTGTTGTTGTTTGTTTGGGCAGTGCCCATCAATTCTTCATATCTCAGTCTAAATATCACTTCTGCGAAGCTGTGTCTGATGCTCCCCACTAGGCTCAGCGCCCCTATTAGGAGTCTGCAACTCTCAATTACAGTGCTAATCTCCATTGTTATTCATGCTGTAACCTGTTGTGCCATTATTTATCCAATAACTATCTCTCTGTGCTCCACTAAGTGTCCATGAGAGCAGGGTCTGTTCCACAGCACTCTCAGCTTTTACCATAGTGCCTTCAATTTGGCTAACTTTCAATGCATATGCATTAAATGCATGAATAAGATGGAAGTTGAAACCAAGGTGAACAGCAAATCCTAGAAACTCTTTTAGAAGTGTCATGGTAGAGGCATGAACAAAGCAAAGTAAGTGTTGGAAAGGAATTTTCATGGAAAATTTCACTCAAAGAGTGGTATTGCTCTTGGTTCTTTGCAGATAGTTGGTGGATTTTGTGTTGTTTTTAATGGCATTGTGGGGAACATCTGTAATACTTCCAACAATAAAGTACTTTTTTTTTTTAATAACAGCATTATAAACAGATGAAAAAACAGAAGTGAAGGCATCAAGGTAGAAAAATAGAGTAACCTTGAGGAGTAATAAGCAATCCAATTGACTTGAGGAGAAAGGATGTGCCAGGGAGGTAGTGAGAAGGGGAAGAAATAGACAGGGGGGCAGGCAAATGATGGAGAGCCTAAGGGGTTTACACTTTGGATTTTTAGCCAGGATCAGGGCAGTGTTCTGAGAGAACTGATCTGGCCTTTCCAAAACCAGTTAGGAAGATGGCAATAAAATTTGTGAGAGATAATGACAGCCAGAACTCAGGCTGTCACAATGGGAGTGAAAGGAAAGATAGACTCGAGGCTAAGGTTAGAGACATAGCTTTGCTGGGAAGTTGAGGACTGGTTCCATACAATGGCGACAGAGAGACCTTAGGTCCAAGCACCACATCTTGGCCAAGAGTTTCAGAATAGCCACTAATCAGACTTTAAGGGGGGAACTGATGAGTGCATCAAATGCCAATTCCACAAAAGTGACAAGAGTTCATTCATTAGACAAATCTATTCACCAAGACTTCCTGCTTGCCATCCGGTGTCTGCGGAAACATTTCTACTCATGAGTAGTTGTTGAGATGATTTGTAAGCTGATTTTTAGACTGCTGATTAAAAAGAAATTTTTTTTTTCATTTGAAAAATTCTTTTCTTTTCCCAGACAGTTGTTATGGTTCAGTCCACTTCACAGGTATGCGGGAGGCTTGCAAATGACTATTTCACATTTACTGTGTAAACTAGTGACTCAGTATGTTGCTTTAGAACCAGATATGTGTGGTTTTGCTTCACTTGAGGAATTCAGTAAAGAACATACTTCATGTCAGCAGAAACCCTCGTAAATCTATAGAGAGAAGGACATGAGTAAAGCCTCCTTTTATAATCACATGGGGCATGGAATTCGTTTCCTTTGCTTTATGGAGAAGCTCTAGATTTCTCTCTCATGCCTCACAAAAAACTTATTTGTGCCTGTGAGCGGCTTGTGAGAAGAAATACCTCTGTCAGCTTGGTCTTGAGATTACTCTTCACTATTAAACAAGTGATTGAAGGAGAAAATAAAATTCTAGGGATTGTTGTTTCGACGTGTATGTAAGAAGTATGCATTCTCCCTCTAGACCTGTGCTCTAGGGAAGCTTGCCAGGAAAAACAAACAGGGCAGCTGGACCCTACACAGCTTCGCCCGCACAATGGCCGAGCTTCTGAGTCTGGCGCTGTGAGCAGGATGGGCAAAGATAGGCTTACAGTTGGGAGTACCCGAAACACAGACTTTATTCTCATATTATTATTTATTAGTTATTGTATTGTTTTTCATATGAACAACTGTAAACCTACTTTTGCCCCACCCTGTAGATAAACTGTGTGTCCTGAAATAAAAGGTCTTCTAGAAGCATCAACACATGAACCCAAGAAAGAGGAAGGAGACAGAACATTGATAGCATTACTATTGCAGCTTGGATATTAAGATTTAACATATTAGAGCTTTCACCTTTGCTCCATAAATAGCATCTTCTGGCCGTGCAGGTTTTGGCTCAGAGAAACTGGACTAGCAAGATTAAGTGGAAGGAGATAGCTACTCAGGGGAGCCCCCAGATAGAAGGGTTGTTGCAGGAGACACCTACCCAGCTTGATGTAATGGACTCAGCAGCCAGGAAGAACCTCTATTTGAATACTTTGGTTGGTTTCTATGACCTTTTGTGGCTTTTGTGGCATGGAAAAAAACATGTAATTTTTTTTTTTTCTGAGTAGAGTGCTATATATTCCTCTGAAGTGTCCTGGGCATTCTGTTGTCTCCTGGCCTTTATTAGTGAACTTGGACATGTATGATGTTTGAAACAAGTATAAGGCTTTTTAAATTTTCATTTTCTGTGGGCCATATCACAAAGCTTCTCTAGGAAATTGATGTATTATTTATCTACATTTATACTTGAAATGCCAAGCATTTTATGTTGTCACAGGGATATCTACTTAGGCATAAGTCTTTTAAAATAAATTTTACATTTTATTTCTGTTTGTTCTAACACCATTCCTTGTATGTGTGTGTGTACGTATTCTAACCTCTGAAATCTAAGAAATATGTCTTAATTTGTTTGACTTTAGAAGACTTTTGAGGCTATTTGTCATGCCTAGTGACTTGTGCCCAGAGACCATGTGCCCCAGAGTCTACAGGTCTGAGGTTGCTACCTCTGGTTTAATAGCAGCCTCAGTGCTCCCATGACCAGGTGTTTTCTTATTTCCTTTGGTGAGTAGGCCTAGAAAATATTGCTCCTTTAATTTATAGGTGACACTTCCTTGGAAGGGAAAGCTGAAAGTGTACATTTGGGATCAGATTAGACTTCAGAGTAACTTTGATAGAACCTGAAGAATTAGTAGAGCGAAGTTTTGTTATATGGGAGGAACATTCACTGGGTCACAGAGCATTCGCCCTGTCTCCAACTTTAACTCAAACCTGACTGCTCCCAGGACTCCTTCTTTGGGGTCTCCCCAGCACAGGTTGCTGGGCCAGTCTCTGCTCATTCCCCACTTTTCCTCACACACCCCCTGAAAACCAGTTCTCCATTCCTCTGAGATCATTCGAATCCCTTGCTGTCTTCTGCTAAGGTTCATCTTCTGACCACTCTTCTCTCTCCTTCCACTGACATTCATGGATGGTTTGAGCATGTTCCTTCTTTATTCTTTTAACATATTTGTTCTTTTCCTTTCCCCCTCTCACGATGGAAAAGATGCTCCTCCACTTACCTAAAGCCAGTATCTACTGGTAGGTCCTGGATCCCATCCCTTCTGGCCTCTTTGTGGTTCTTTGTTGTTGTTTTAATATCTCCAGCTTCATCACCTCTGTCTTCATTTAAATCATCACAATCTCACAATCTGTTAGGTCCCCACTTGTTTTTCTGCATAATATTGCCTTTTCCAGACCATCCTTTTTCATGAAGCCATTCTGAGTTTTCCAAAAGATACACCTGAGGTTTTCACATAACCCCTTCTTTGCCTGCCAACCTGGGTTCCCCTTGATTCTTTGAATAAGGTCTAAACTCTCCAGCATAGCATTCAAGGTGCTGGCCTTTGCTTAGCTCTGGAAGGTGATAACAATCACCTCTCAGAAAATTAAAGGGTGATATGAATTCATTGAAATCTCCTATGTTAGAACATATTTTTAAATAAACAATTTCCAGCACATAGCCTCATTTTAAAGAGTTGAGAGAACTTCAGAGCTTATAGATCTGTTTCTGTTATTTGCAGAATCTCTATAAGTCATGCACCTTTTTCTTTTGGGTGCCTATGATGCATTTCTGGACAATTTCTTTTGTAGAGAAGATGTGATTCACTGGAGAGATTGATTGGTAGTTTAGAAACCATGAGTTCTAATTACAGGAAGTGGCCTGTGCAAGGCATATGCGTAGTCCTTTCCTGTTTTCTAGGCTACAAGATGGTGACAAAACTACTCTACTGCCTCTATAGGTGTTTGTGAAGCATAACTAATAAAAATAACAGGAGATGTTTTAGGATGTTAAGATGCTTTGTAAGTAATAATCTTTTTTCTTAATAATGCAGATTTATGATTTATGAGTTCTGTGGAATTGTTTTTAATCCCTGAGGTTAGTCCTTATGTAATTTAAGGAAGAATAATCAGATACAAGGTGGTGATACTTCCTGCTCTCAGTGTGTGTAATATGATAGATGATGCCAAACTAAAACCATGACATTGACAACAAAATCAGCTAATATTTAACATTTATGAGTATCATTTTGCTTTCACAACTCTTTCCAAACCTCAACTAATTAATTTATACACATCTCAAAGGAAGGCGATGATTATCTGTTTTACAGGTGGGAAGAAACAGAAGTTAGTTGTTAAAAGCCTTGCCCAAGGCTACAGAGGAGGGGGATGTTTTGCACCTGGCCTAGAACCAGGCCACTCCTGACCTGGAATTTAGCTGCATCACCAGCTCTTGGAATACTGCCTCTGCTTCTCTCCCTCGGTGGCCTTGATTGTTGAGTAATGGATTTTTGACATTTGGTCTTCAACGGCTAGAATGTTAAAGCCAATATATTTTGTGCTTCGTGTGGCCTTCATGGGTCCCCAGAAAATCTCAGTTCATGGAATCATATTTTTGGGTATGATTTTTTTTTTAGAAACAACAAAAGGGGTGTGAGGGAATAAGTAAAAACATGATATATCAGGAAGTGCTTCTGCTCCAGCATGTGAGTAAGTAGTAATTGATGCCCTGTGAGTCTCCCAGGGAGGAAATTGGAGCAGTTAGTGTTAAATGTTAATTGTGAGTGGACTGGCCTTCCTAGTGCAGGGTGATGAATTGTAAACTTATAGAGGGCAGATGATGGTGTAATTCCTTTGTCCTGGCAAACTGAGGATGACAGGTTAGACAGGTTGTTCCAAATGCTCTCTGAAAAGGGACTGTCAGAAAGCCTTGATTGCTTGCATTCCTCACTTTACATAACAGATATATTCCCCTCAAGTTTGTGTAAATGAAGCCATATTTTTAAAGCACCAAGAAAGCTTGCCTTTTAAAGAATCCTTGTTTTGAATTCATTTGAAAGTGAACTAAACTATTGTGATAGAGACAATTGCTTCTGAATCTATTGTGCAAATTTGGCTTTTTGAGTAAGTGCATTTTTAAAAGTGGGGTGTTTGTG
Source organism: Lasiurus cinereus (assembly GCA_011751065.1). Lineage (NCBI taxonomy): Eukaryota > Metazoa > Chordata > Mammalia > Chiroptera > Vespertilionidae > Lasiurus > Lasiurus cinereus. The sequence continues at coordinate 29,322,282 of JAAGEH010000076.1, forward strand.
GGGGAAGGGCTTCTGTGAACTTGTCACAAAATGGGGCAACTGCAGAGGGGAAGGTAGCAGGGCTCCTGGAGGAACATGACATTTAGAGACAGTTGTCTTTGAGTTGCAATACAAATTCTGACAATTGATAATATTGAGGTGACCATGGGCAAGTCTTCTTTGGTAAGTTTTATGAAGAATCAAGTGGTTGTATACTGAGAATTTTAATGTAACCAAGTATCATGGACAACTTCAAGATGGTTTCAAGGCAGTTTTATAGATTTCTCTCATTCTTTTAATATATGCATAATAATTTCATTGTGTACATCTAACAATCGCTTATTTATTCATTCTTCTAGTAGTGGATGCATTAATTTTTTCCCCACTTTTTTAAAATAACAAAGGATCTTGCAAAGAACATCTTCACAATATACTGTATGTGTTTTTGTATTCCTATTCTATATGTGTGGTCAATGGAATAGGAGTTTTTGGGGTGCTGTGAGGAAAAGAATTTCTTGAGGCTCCACAGGAGGATGGGGTTTCATGGAAAGTTTTGTTGATGATGTAAAATTAAGGGAGTTCCCTTACAAGGTCCCATCTCACTCCATCTTGCCATGGAAGAAGTCCAATCTTCTCTCCAGGAGGGCAAGAGTTAAGGCCACTGCCCAGAATTTCTGCTCCATATTTAAGTACAGTGCAATCCAGCATCTGGTAGCTTAGCTGGTGTTCCCAGCTGTAGTTCATTGTGTGTGGGGTCTGCAAGGCTATGGAACATGCGGCTGCTTAAGGCCACATGGCTATGGAAGGAGAACAGGCAAGCACATGGACAAAACCAGTCATGGAGCAAGAGAGAGTGAGAGCAACAAGAGCGAACAATAATGAGAGAGAGGGAAAGAGAGAGAGAGAAGTCTTTGGGGCTTTTAATCAGGTACTTCTTCAAAACAACCAACTTCCCAAGATTTTGCATGCTTGCATTGGTGTTCACCATCTAGCCAACCCATTGTTTCGCAGACTGACAGGTAAGCACCTTCCTTATGTCATCCCAACTTCACTGTGCATGCACCTATCTCCCCCTTTATTGGACCCCTTCCTCCAGTGATCTGCAGGGAATGGACTAGTGGTTCCCTGGGGAGAGTGAAACTGTAGCTTCTTGGTGAAGCTGCCCAGGTAACATGTTTATAATGTCTGACTCCCTTTGCTTTCTTTTATTAATATTCATAACTAGCTAATTATGACAATAACATATGTAGGTCAGGTTTTTAAAAGTGGGATGCCTAGGCATGTGTGTTTACTTCATAGGTTCTGAAAGTGTGCTCCAAAGGTGACAGCACTGTATTTCCCAGGGAGAACACACTTTGTCAGAGTGTTCAGATCCTGCCACCCTGGTCTATACTGGGCATTCCAAGCATTCTCATTGATCCACTCTGTTAGACTGAAAAAACAGTATACAATGGTGTTTTTATTTGTATCATTTATTTGGGAGTAAGCTTACTAATCAGATTTTACTTTTGTATTAGGCCAACAATTTTGTTCCTGGCTGATTGGAAAGAACTAAAAATTGGGCATGCAACTTAATCCAACCCTGGGAATGAGAACTTCCTTCATATTAGCCTTTAGATAATGGTTACAGCAACTTGCAAGAAGAAGCCCTGATTTATTTATTCTCAACATATTGGGGTGGGAGGGGAGAGAGATGAAAAAGCAAGTGAAGCATTTCCTGTATTGTCTCCAACTGTATTAAGACTCCTGATTATTTGACAAGCATTTTTTTTTGGTTTTGTTTTGGGAACTGTAATTGGTGAAAATGCTTTATGACAAAGCTTAGGAGAGACCTCAGTTTAAAGGAACACGCGGTTAAGATTTTAGGGGGAGACTGACTTTTATTTAACAGAAAATAATTTTATGCCCTTGAGTTCTGACTTTGAGCTGAAGAATCATTCCTAGTCTTGACATTTTGATTGTTATAGTTGGTAATAGTTAAGGGCTTACTCACTTGAATTCATGGTTTGAATAGCCCACAGACATTTGGCCTGTAGCCTTCTGAAGAAAATGACCCTTTAAATGTGTTGCTGTTAAAAAAAATCATCTCTGTGCTAATGTTAAGTCTGTTAACAAGACTGTGTTTAAGGCTTTTTCTGTAATTTATTTCTTCTTCTTCTTCTTCTTCTTCTTCTTCTTCTTCTTCTTCTTCT
>JAAGEH010000076.1:29324852-29337457 GCA_011751065.1 Lasiurus cinereus
TCCTCCTTCTCCTCCTCCTCCTCCTCCTTCTCCTCCTCCTCCCCCCTGTCTGTCTCTGCCCTCTTCCTCCTATTTCTTTCTCTTCATCATTATAAGAAACACCTTTCAAATCTTATATTAATAAAAAATGAGAAGAGAAGGTGGGAAAGGCCAGAACATAAAATCAACCTTTTTTTTTTTAACCTACAGGAGGATCAAATAAATTATTGCAAGTAAAAATATAAAAATATCAAGTCAGTTTCACTCCTCCTTGCTCTCTTCCCCACCCAGTTCCCTATTGCTATAATGCAGTTTTTCAAACATGGACCACTATTTGGGAATCTCTTCGAAAATGGGATTAAGCAGAAATACAAACAAGGGTAGGGTTTATCTCTCTCAGAAGAACCAAAGCATTTTTGCCAAGGAATCACAGGAGTGTGGTTTATAATACTCCAGTGAGTATTGCAAATCCTGTTTTAAAGAAAAGTCTACTACAAGTTTACATTAATAACTAGAACAAGAATATTCAGTACTTAATGATAAGACTATGAAGCTAGCTCGGTCCTATTACTTAGCTCATTTTGATTAGAGAAATTTGGTGGGGAGGAGATGATGGTGGCAGACAGATGTAGGACAATGGAAAGGGATTGAGGCTCAAGAAGGGGAAAACCTGGTGTGCTCTGTGGGGATGGCCTGGCCATGAAAATGGTTGTGGAAAAAAAAAAGAAAAAGAAAAAGAAAAATGGTTGTGGCCAAGCCCTGGCTAGTGTGTTCAGTAGTGAGAGCATCGGCCTGCAGGGTCGTGGGTTTGATTCCCCATCAAGGGCACTTCTCTGGGTTGCAGGTTTGGTCCCCAGTCAGGGCATGTGTGGGAGGCAACCAAATGACGTGTCTGTCTCACATCTCTCTCTCTCTCTTTCTCTCTCTCTCTCTCTCCTTCCCTCTTTTTCTTCCACTCACTCTAAAATTCAATGGGAAAAATATCCTCAGGTGAGGACTAACAAAAGAAAACCTTGCGGCCAAGGGGACTTTTAGGAGTGTCATATCTAATTTTACCATACACTGTTTGCAAATCTGCAATTTAAATCCTTTTTATATCATCATAATGTCAGTCAAATCTACCTATACACATAAAGACTTGAGTAGAGGGACTGAGTTGAATGGGTCGGTGTGTTATAGAACAGAGACAGCATGCATATGCTATCTAAAATGATTCATAGACGGCATTAATCATTGGAAGCAGAAGCTAGAAGTCAGAGATTACCTGGAGAATGTAACCCTGGAAGCCTCGCTGACCATCTCTCTCCCACATCACTTCACTTCCCGCAGCAGTCTGGGAGTCACAGAAATCTTTGGGTGAGGGTGGAAGGAGGAGCAAGGGATTTTCTACAAAATGGGGATGGTATGTCCAAACTGATGGTATCTAGACTTTAGTAAAAGTTCCATCTGTGTAAGTAGGCAGATACTCAACTTCCATCTTGCAGCTGCAGTGCTCCTCAAGGAGAAAAGAGCAGCCTCCCCAGGCTCTGGATCTGAGAGCAGACACCATTTTGGAGGATATTTTCACATTGTATTAAAATTAAAAATGTGCATATCTGTAGAAGATATAATTAGTTAAGTGAGAGAGGGGAAAAAACATGTATTAAGACATTCACTGAAGCAATTTTTATAATAGACAAAATTGGAAGCAATTCTGTTTGGCAGGTGACTTGACTGTCTCCCCAGACGTCCCAAAGGAATCTACAGAAACAAATTCTACTCATATTCATAAATGAGTTTAGCAAGATAGAAAAAGTCAGTATACAAAAATTCATTGCATTTCTATGCAGCAGAGGTAAACTATTGGAAAGAAAAGTTTAAAAAATCAATGTCACTTAAGATAGCACCAGAAACATGATGGTGTTGCCTAGCTGTGTTTGTCAAAACTCATAGAATTGATATCAATTAAGTGGGAACTTTACTATTTGTAAGTAAAGAAACCAGTAAGAAAATATTCCTTTAGAAAAAATATATACCAATATCTTAAAGATTTTCTGAGTGGCAGGGCACTGCATGATTTCAATTTTTCTTTCTGTTTCTGTAATAAAAATAATTTCAAAATAAAAATAAGAGACAAATTAATGCATGCTGAATGTAGCATATATTGGAAAAGGCAGAAAAGTAGTATGGAGGGAAAAAAATTATCATAGCCCAACCCCTTTTGGCAATTGCATTTTAATCTATTTCACTCTGCTCTTTTCTGTATATATGGCTACACACATTTCCAAATGACTTAAATATGTTTTTGTTTTCCTTTAAATCTCTACTTTTTATCTTAACTTCCAAGAGCATACATACTTACCCTAAGAAATATATTCCTGTTGTTGGTAAAAATAGTGGCCATTTGTTCCACTTTTGATGCCACACCCAGGCAGGGCCTTGATACCTCTGTCTGGTCTTGGAGGACCAGTGCTAGCAAAGCAGCCTTCTCCTTTTTGGGAAGCATGTCAGTCAATGCCTTCAGTGCAGAGCTCGCTGCTACCTGGGTGGGCATCTGCCAGGGCACTCATGTGAATGGATGCCCATAGAAAGATTTCATATCTCCAGGAGCTTTATTTCCAACACAGGAAATAGCTTACTTAGATAGCCCTCTAATGACCAGTGTGTTTATATTTGCCCTCAAGTCTAGTCTTGGCTTTCTCTCATATTCTGAGTTCCTTCATGATTTCTTCTTTTGTCTGGAGCCCAAGTAGCACATTCTTTCAGTTCTCCCTGCTCAATTGAGCTTGTGTGTGTACTAGACTTTTTCCCAGGTTTGTATCATGTTTCCTTCTGGGCATCTCCTTGATTATTCTAGCTGCTGTTCTCTTTGACCTCTGGCTGAGCCACTTCTCACAATTCTCTCTCTGTGTTGTCTCTAGGTCATTACTCTGTATCCCTGCCTCTTTCTTTGCATGTCTTGCAGTCTCTCTCTCTGCCCCTCACCTTCTCTCACTCCCCTGTTTTCTCTCTCCCATTTGGACTTTAGGTGTTGTACAGAGACATTTGGGGGTCAATCCTCCCTCCCACCCCCCAGGGCCAAAATATTTGTAGTAATTCCACATCTGGCACCAAATGTCTGTGCAAATATTGCTTATGAATATAAATTGCCCAGTGCAAAGATTATAAAGAAGAATGTTTTTTGGATTAACTTTGAGGTAACTTTTTTATACATAGGAAAAGACAGTGTAGTATTGTGGGTAAGGAATCAACACTCTGGGGCCAGATTACTTAGATCTGAATTCCTGTTGTGCTACTTTCCAGCTGTTGGGTGTTGGGTGAGTTAATTAACTTCTCTGTGCCTTGATATTCATATCTATATAACAGAAACTTTAATGGTACCTCGGTTGTGGTATTGTTGTGAGGATTAAATGGTTTTCTTAGAATCATTTGGAGGAGTGCCTGGCACATTGTATGTGCTACATTAATGCCAGTTTTTCTCATTATGAGATAATTTCACCTCTATGGGCCACTTAAGATGATGGCAGAAATAAGCCTTAACAACAAATACCAAATATAAGTTGGAGGAGTAGCCAGCTCCCAGATGAGGATTCTCTGTGATCTGAATGAAAACTAGCATCAAGGTAGTGGGCCTAGAGAACTGAGAAGGCTGGGGGTGTTTGTTCTCAAGGGATTGAGGTTAAAAACTTCAGGTAGTTGCCCAGGAGCTGTGTGTCCTGTCCAATTTCCTGTGTGTGTGTGTGTGTGTGTGTGTGTGTGTGTGTGTGTTTGTGTGTAGATGGGAGTGGCGATTGGGAAGGAGAGTCTTTCCTTCCCCAGTGCTCAGTGAGCTACACAAAGTTCACATCAATGACTGCCATTTAAAACCATAGAACTACTACTACTAGGGAGCTCGGCCTTAGTTCTTGGTTGATTCTTATACCTGGGAGAAACTTACCTGCTAGGAAAAAATTAACAAACCTTACTTCCGTTATTGAAATGGAAACTCAAGATCCTGGGAAGCCTATTTACCTTTCACGTTTTGCTGTCCTCTTTGGTTAGTGACTCCTACACAAATGCATGGTCACATAATCATTTCCACAGAGAGTAAGTAAGCAAAGAACTATTGAAGTGATACAGATGCCTCTGGGAATGGGCTCCTTCTGTGAAACGCACAAGGAGGAATAGAGGGCATTTTCTAATTTGATTATACATTTCCAGTATGCATCTGCTAAAGGCAGTGGAATACGTTTCCACAAACACTTGTCTGTTTTCTTACAGCAGGGCTGTTTGAATCTTTTCATCTGACTGTGCACTAAACAAAAACAACAGTGCATCACAAAACAAAAACTCCAGCAACTGGCAGAAAACTAGAGGAAGGAGAGGGTATCAGCAACATTTTGTGCCCAGGGGGGATTTGGTTGCAGATAAAGTACAGAAAGAGAACCAGAGGGGCAAGGCGGAGAGGGACCTGGAGGGCAAGAAGGTAACTGTGGGAAGCGTGCCTAGCTATGTGACTGCAAGGGGTTCCAAGATTGGTTTTTGTTTTTTCCCCTCAGGTGAATATTTTAAAAGTGAAAAATTTAAAAATCCCATTAACTATGACATCCAAAAGCATAAAATAGTTAGGAATAACTTTCACAAAAGTGCTCTACCCTGAAAAGTACAAACCATAGCTGAAAGAAAGGAATGAAGACCTAAATAAATAGTGCATGAATCAGAAGTCTAATATTGTTTAGCTATCAATGCTCCCCAAATTGATCTATAGAGTCAATGTAAGGCCAATCAAAATTCCAACTCGATTATATTTTTTGTGGGTTTTTTTTTGGTAAAAATTGACAAGTTGATTCTAAAATTTATATAGAAAAGCAACCTTGAATAGACAAAACAACCTTGAAGAGGAAGTTTTTTTTATACCTTAAATATTGATGACTAAAGGGCTGTTATTTAATGTTTTAACTCATTGGGAAAATGTTACAATGATGAGATGCCCAGGGGTTTTAGTTTTTGTCTGCATGTTCTGTGTGTCTTTCACTGATGGTTAATACTGAAAAGTACCACAGTTACAGCTGCATTTGGTTCTTGGTTGGCCTTTTCTTAATTCAAACATTGGAAAGGGTGAGAGTTGAGGTGGAGACCAATAGAACAGATGATGTCCCTTCATGCTTCTGTTAGTTTCTAAGTGGATAGGCAAAAATTTAGCTCTAGCATACACAATTCTCTAAATTTACTAACAAAATCCCTGTGTAAATCTTACAAGGTGGTTTATATTTATAACTGCTTCCTAATGTCTTCCTCCCTTTGGTCCTCTCTTTAGACATGCTAACCATAGGATTTAGAAAAACTGGGACTGTTTAGAGAATGTTAGAGAATATTGGATTAAGGCCAGGATGTGTTAAACTTCTCAATGTAAATATCTACTAACATCCCATGGTGAGTGGGAGTGCAGCTAGTGTTTATATTTACCATTGGTTTCCATAAATTCACATTAGCTGGGCTGCAAAGTTAATCTGGATACAAAACTTGAATGGAGCGCCTTTACTATGTACAGTCTGTGAGTGGATGTGAATGGTGATGACAGCTGCTAGAATAACAAAATTGAGGAGAGGAAAAAGGATAGGCACAGCTCTCATCCTGAGCTCAATTGTTGCTAATTGGAGGACCAGTCTCAATATCCAGGCAGCTTGTTCTGGGCTCAAATGGCAGACAGATGCTCTAAAGCCTTTGGGCTCAGGTATCTTATAATTGTGGATCCAGCCAAGGACAAATTTGATTTGTAGCCCATATTTTGACCTCTCTACAGTGCAAAGTGCTGCGAGTTGTTCCCACTTTGCCCCTCTCTTTCAGATTGTTTCCATCACAGTCCCCCACTCCCAACTGCTTGTCGATTTCCAGAACTACATTCATATTTTACTAATAGTCAGTCCTCAGGAGATTGAATTCCAGAAAGAATGATGGGGCAGAAGTGAGACTAGAGGAGAAAGGAAGACAGACTCGTGGTGCAGGTCACTGTAAAGCTTTTGGGAGGCAGAAAATGAACACTTGCTTGGAAAGTGTGTGATTCTGCGAAGACCATGTCAACCTCTTGCATGCAGATTTATATGGACAAAGTCAAGTTAAAAAGTACAGGGAAGGCCGAGACCTGTTTGGCTCAGTGGATAGAGCATCAGCTTGCGGACTGAAAGGTCCCAGGTTCCATTCCGGTCAAGGGCATGTACCTTGGTTGCGGGCACATCTCCACTGTGGGGCATGCAGGAGGCCGCTGATCGATGTCTCTCTCTCATCTATGTTTCTGACTTTCTATCTCTCTCCCTTCCTCTCTATAAAAAATCAATAAAATATATTTAAAAAAAAGTACAGGGAAGGCAAGTTGGAAGGGAAAGAGAGCAAGGCATAACTTCCAGTTGGTGTGGAAGGAGGTCAGATTTGGCAATAGTTGAGAAGATTTAAAGACAAATTGTGTGTTATGAGTCTCAAAACTTTTCAGTCACCAGATGTCACAATGACCTCTCAGAAAATTAGCAGGCCCCTGTAAATGCCATCACCACTGTGTGGGTCCTTGGATATTTATTTTACAAACAATAGCTCATTTTGATGGTTAAGCCTATGGGATGGGACCCTACCCCAGTTAGGACTCAGCCTTAGCTTGCAGAGCTTCCCAATGCACACACATATATGCCCTTTGCACATCAACAGTGAACAGCATCAGGGAACTGCTTAGAACTTAGCAGATTTACATCAGAACTACATGGCCCCAGGCATTTAACCTTTCTCTTTAAGCACAAAACTTGGTTTTTAAAATATTTGTTTTGGTAAAAAAAATATATATATATTTGTGAAATTGTCAGAGATAACATGCATGTTTTATTATACATCTTACTGATCTTATAACCAGTACAGTAAGCACCAGCTACTTATGAGGAGAAGGATCAAGTGATTATTGTTTCAGATTATATTTCTATGGATAGCACTGTGCTAGATTTTAATATAAGAAACATGTAAAAGGAAAGCTGATCAACAGGCAAGATACTTGACAATTCAAGCTATTTCCCTCACTTAAACAGTTAACTATTCAAAACAAACTATGTGACCAACACTTTGCCTAATGTAAAGGAACTTAATAATTTCAGTGGGAAGAAAGGCATGCCAGTAAGACCCTTTAGTTATTTCTATCTGAGATTGAAAATGAATGGTCAGTATTTCACCGACAGCACTTTCATATGAATAATCATCCGTGATAAATCAGGTGAGCAAGGAAAAAGTTACAAAAAGCAAAACCATGGGTCATAGAATTTGAAGAAGGAACGAATCTTGATAATCACATATTCCAAAGTTTTCGTTTACAAAACAGGTAGAAGGGCAACAAAAAACATCATCTAGAAGAGTAAGTGATTTGCCAGAGGTTATACAGAAACATTGGTCTATCCAGACCAATCATAAAAAGGCATCCCTCTGGGTGGACCAATCAGAAAAGGCCCCTCCTCCTCAGGTGATTACAAAGTCTGGTTTCATCTCACTTTCCTCCTTAGCCAGATAGTTGTGTACAACTGTAGGCAGAGGCCCTGAGAAAGGTCACTCTTCTTTTATCTCTTCATTGTGGTTGAGATAGTCCCAACTCAAAAAAAATTTTTTATTCCCCTCTCTCCCTTTCTCTGAGGTTCACTGGGGAAAGCAATAAAAATCTATGAAGACCTTGATGATTTCAGGTTGTAACTAAATCCATTTATTATTTTGTGTTGTTTTAGGACGCATGCTTCAGCTTCTTAAGTATGAATACATGCTCCTTATTAAAATTATAATATTAATATTTTAAAAGTTAAATGAAGAGGAACTTTAAAATCCTTCACATTTTGTTTATTTAGAACAAATAATATTTGATTGTAAGCAAATGCCTCAGGAAATTGAACTAATTTGTGGGAGCCAGTGTTTCTTCTGATGCAACCAAAGTTTTAAAACATTGTTTGTGAGGTGATAAACTCATTAATTAAACAAATTTAAAAAATACAACCTTGCGGGCTGGCATTTTGGAGATCTGCCATGTTCTTTATCTTCCCACAACCCAGATTTATTGAGATATAGTTGATATGTAACATTGTGAAAGCTTAAGGTGTACTACCTGCTGAGTTAATACATTTATAAATTGTAAAATGATCATCACCATAGTATTAGCAACTGCCTCCAGCTTGTCACGTAATTAGCATATCTATTTTGTGCTGAGGACATTAAAATCTGCTCTCTTAGCAATGTTCAAACTCACCATCTTTATTTTAATCTTAAGGTTTCTCATTTTGATGTTAGGCATTTATTTTTTTAAATTTTTATTCCTAAGGATCTTCTTTGAGATTAGTTCCCCTTAGTAATTAATAACATTTTTTCCTACCCTTCTTTGAAGATTTGTATTACAATTACTGATGAATTATAGTCTATTTTTCACTAGGTAATTATTTTTGTTTCTTTCTGTCTTTTTTTTTTTTTTTTGCTAATAATTTAGGATTGAAGATTTTTCTTTGCATATACATTTCTAACTGGATCCTGTGGCTTGTTTCCATAATTACAATTTTGAAAACAACTTTTCCCATTTTCTTGATGCATTTTAACTGAAAAACTTGGTCACTGATTTTGTTTCTATTTGTTTTTGGGAAGCTGATTTTTTTGTGAATTCAAGATTAGAATAATTTTTCAATTGAAATATAGTTTGTTCCTGGCTATTCTGGTCTCCAAAATACTAGTTTTTTTTTTATTATTTGTAAATTGTTTTTAAATATAGTAAGATCTTAGTTTTGAAACCAAATAATTAGAAAGATAATTCATTAAATAATAAGATTATTTTAGTAATAGTTAATTTTTAAAAATGATTGTGAAATATTGAAATATTTCAAATTGCTTTGAAAATATATTATAAGATAATGATATACCAGATAGGTTCAAGATTATGAATTTTTTTCTAATATGGTATGTAAACATTCTGAACCTGGATTTCATGTTTTTTTTGTGTGAGCTCAATCTTAATAACTTTGCTTTCACACTTCCTATACAGTAACACTTAGTTTGCCAGAAAATTCTATTAGTGATGATATTCAATTTCCAACTCCAAGTACAATAGAAACAATAACAAAAACCCCAGGTTGAGTAATAAACATTCTCCTTTCTATTCAGAATGCACCACTGTAATAAAATTTTGATAATGTTTGATCACTTAGTTGAATAATATTATTTTCTAAAAGCTGTACTCCTCCTACCACAGACTTAAATTCTGCCTTGCTTCACCTCAAACCAGTATTAACAATCCAGTTGGTAACTTTAGGGACAAATGTATAAGTGTCTACCTCATTGTAACGTAAATAAAACTGCACATCATTGCTATGAAAACTATTCAGAATAATCCTATCTAATAAAAGAGTAATTGCAAATTAACCATACCTCAGCTGCACACACTAGCCAGGCTCACCAGCCAATCAGGAACAAGTATGCAAATTAACCCAACCAAGATGGCTACGGCCAGAGAGAGAGCAGAAGAGAGGCTTGGGTTGCCCCAGTGATGGAGGAAGCCAAGCTTTCCACACATCTTGGCTATCCCAGGCCTCTGCTTAAGGCTAGAAAGTTTCAATAATAGAAGATAAATAAATCCCAATAGAAATGGATGCCACCAGGGAATGAGCATAAGGCTTAGCTCTGCTCCAGGCTACAAAGTTTTAATTGTAGAAGATAAATAAATCCCAGATACCAAGGCCTCCACTTGGGTCACTGGGGGACATGACTGGCCCTGTGTCCAGGTCGCCCCATGCCCCAAGGGAACCCTCACCCTGATCTGGGACACCCTTTAGGGCAAACCAACTGATCCCCACCCATGCACCACACCTCTATCCTATCTAATAGAAGAGTAATATGCAGATTGACCATCACTCCAACACACAAGATGACTGTCCTCATGTGGATACAAGATGGCCACCACAAGATGGCCAGCAGGGGAGGGCAGTTGGGAAAGACCAGGCCTGCAAGGGAGGGGAGTTGTGGGCAATCAAGCCAGCAGGGGAGGGCAGTTAGGGGTGACCAGATCCACAGGGAAGGGCAGTTAAGGGCAAACAGGCTGGCAGGGGAGCAGTTAGGGGGTAATCAGGCTGGCAGGCAGAATAAGTTAGGGGCAATCAGGAAGGCAGGCAGGAAAGTGAGCAATAGGAGCCAGCAGTTTTGGGTTGTGAGAGTGGGTCCCAGATTGGAGAGGGTGCAGACTGCACTGAAGGGCACCGCCCCCCACCCCACCATACACGAATTTCGTGCACCAGGCCTCTAGTATATTGACAATGGGTGTTTCCCCAACTAGATTGGGAGCCTGGGGTGTTTCCCGAGGTTGTTACATCCACTTTGTTTTCCCAGAGCTTACATATGGTGAGCACTCAAACATGTTTATGGATTAGAAATAAATAAACATATTTATAATAGGCTTTGGAGAGCACTTCCTTTACAGATGCTGCTTTGGTCTTTGTTGGCGCCAACAAGTCCTCCAATAACTCTCTGCTCTGCACATTGTCCTGTGCTCAACCATCCAGGAAAGGATTGTAGCAAGAACAGGGGTCCTGAATTTGCTTAGTGCCAAAGATTGAAGTGTATGAATCCTCCAGAGAGGGATGCACACAGGTTGGGGAGAGGCCTTGATTTCTAGGCAGGGCCTGGTACTTCCACATGCTATTCTCACCTATCTTGGGGCTTTATTTTTGTGCCTGTCAAATATGGGTATATATTTTGGGCGAGCGAATAGGGTTAAAAGGCCAGTACTTCTCAACTGTCCACAGGCACACAGATCTGCTGACCAACTTGTTAAAATACAGATTCTGATTCGGTAGGTCTGGGTGGGGTCTGAGATGCTCTGTCCCCGGCTGGTTCTCAGATGATGGCCCGCACTGCTGATCCATGGACCACACACTGAACAGAGAGGCAGGGACCTGCTTAACTCATCTCTGCCTGTCTCATCCTGTGAAGGGAATAGACTAGGTCTTCAATTACTGTCTGCTGGAGAAAAAACAAACAAAGTCCCATATTTCATATCCACTCTGTACAGTTTTCAATTCAGAACCAGGCCCTTAGAGGATAAAAGAAGAATTTTGAATTCCAAACACTTTGCTTTTAACATAAAAATCTTGGGGGACTGAGAGCACAGAGCATTTACCATGAATCACAGAGTTGGGTGGCTTGTTTCCAGCTTGTAAAAAAAAACACATCCACTAGCAGGAAAGGCAGATGAGAGATAATGAGAGGTGAGATCCTAATGGGTGCCTAACAAGAGGTACCTGGAATTGGGCCCCCGAGGGAGTCCCAGAGCAGAGAGGACAAGTACTCCATCTCTCAGAGTTTCGAGTAGTGAGAGTGGAAGACCCATGCAAGAGCAGACCCTGAGGAGTGGATCAGTACCTGTGAGGACAGCCTCCCACACAGTCCTGAGTCCCTTTAGAGAACTTGAATTGTCAAATTCAAGAGTTCCGGAAGTTGGGCATGTGATCTAAATTGCGTGCTAAGTTAGGAAAAAATATAGTTATTTTGTATCTGAGGCAAATCAGTAAATTTCAAACTTGCTCCAGATGTCTGATATTAGGCTCTCCCTCCTAAAGTAAAGAGGGAAACAGGGATGAAGTGAGCAGAGAGTCATGGAAAATGCCAGACAAGAGTGTGAACACAGTAGCCACTTCCCAGGTGCCTTGTGCCTGGCTGATTGATGAATTGGATTAACTTGATTAAGAACCTAAGCAATTGGAAATAGGAAGAAACATTCCCAAGAACTTCAAAAAGTTCTTGGTGACGCAGGCAAAGAGAAATGCCCCACATAGGTTGTGATGTGTCACTCATACTGGGGGACAGAACTGACACAAGGTCATCCTCAAGGATGGTGTTTAGACAGATTCTGTTTAAGACACACACACACACACACACCAAAAAAACCAGAAGACACAGCAGATAGGCTGCCTCAAAGAAATCATGTGGAAGGAAGAGTACTGTATGCTTTTGTTTGCTAGCTTGTTCCTTACTACCAACCACTTGGAACCCACATACCACAGTTAGAATCCATCTGCATTGCCATCCCTCCCACCCAACCCACAATAGGATCCCATGTTCCATCGTCCTCTGCCCCAAGAGATGAATGGGGAGTCTGCGGACCCAGTTCAAGCCGCTGGACTCTCACATGCTTGAGTCCAGTTGCAACATCTGGTGGCTTGGGAGGGGCATTGGCCTGAAGCTTGGAAAATAGTTGTGACATCTCTGTCCTCACGAGAGGTGGCCTCCTACCACAGCTTCCTCTTGGAGCTCCTGCACCACCCAAGCTGACAACTGTGAAAGTGGGTGGGATCATGAATCAAGCCATGGCAGTACCCCGGGGCCCTGGGCCTTCAAACAGGGTGGACTAAGAAGTCAGTGGCCTGGAAGATCACAGGCCCATTATGGTGCTAATATTTTGTCTTTTTTCTCATTTCCTCAAGCTTTGATCTAAGGTTTGTCTGATGACTGGAACTCCATGCTTGTTCTTGTACTGGGTCCCAAACAAAACTGATTACAGCTCAGATTCCAGGCCTTACTTCAGACCTGGTATTAATGTCTAGAGGTGGGGCCTGAAAAACTTTTCTACCTTTCTTTCTTTCTTTCTTTCTTTCTTTCTTTCTTTCTTTCTTTCTTTCTTTCTT
>JAAGEH010000076.1:29337557-29449360 GCA_011751065.1 Lasiurus cinereus
TTCCTTCCTTCCTTCCTTCCTTCCTTCCTTCCTTCCTTCCTTCCTTCCTTCCTTCCTAATTCTTTTCCTCCCTCCCTCCCTTCCTTTTTTCTCCTCCCTTCCTCCTTTCTTTCTTCCCTTCTTTCCTTTCTAGGTTTCCCCCTTTCTCCTTCTTTCTTCCTTCAAAATGTAAGCTTCTCAGGTATTTTCTGTAGGCTACTTGTGAAGACTGGGCAGTGGTGGTGTTTGTAAACTTTCTCCGAGGTGTCCGCTGTGCTCCTCTGGTTGTGCCCTGTCTTTGGCATCATGAGCAAGCTTTGATGTCTTGCCCAGGCAATTTTTTCTACTACCCCTTTCCCAGGTCTTTGCCTCTGCTATTTCTGTCTCAGCCAAGGCCTTGCAACAGTACCAAAATGTAGGAGGGAGGGCTGAAGACAACTCTTGGGAGAAAGACTAGATTGGGATCATGGCATGTGTCATATCAGAGGATGGTGAGGAGGAGAATCAAGTGATTATTGTTTCAGAAGACAGACAGTTTAGGGAGGAAGGCAAGCATCTCCACCAATATTCACAGACACGTCCAAGAGGATGTGCAGCATATGAGGAAGGGCAACGTATCGCAGTGCCACTGGGTGGTGGGAGAAGCAGCCAGGTAACAGGGAAAAGGAAAGTGTGAGCAAGCCCCATTTAAAGGAAGGGAAGCTGCCTCCCAGTAAGGCCACCATAGGCAGGTTATCTCCACTTTCTAAGTTTCAGTGTCCTCATCTGTAAAATGAAGATAAGAATAGTTATAAACTTTAACCATTTGTCTCCATAGTAACTAAATATACAAAACGGAGCTAGGCACAAAGTAAACACTCAAAACTATTTCTTTTTCCTCCCATTTCTTGTTCCTCTTTCTCCTTCCCCATCCTCTGCCCCACCTTCTTCTTCCTCTTTTTCTCTTACTTTTAAATCTTGTTACTGACTCCAGACTTTGCACATAAACATGGTATTATTATTAGTAGTAGAGGCCCAGTGCATGAAAACTTAGGCACTGGAGGAGGAGTCCCTTAGCCTGGCCTGCCTCCTCTCACAATCCGGGGAGCCCTCAGAGGAAGGTGATGCCCTCATCACACCTTTGCTACTGCCATTGTTGGCAGCACAAGCCTCAGCCAGCCCTGGTTACCTGTGCCTCAGGCCAGCCCTGGGTGGCTGGGGGACTGAGGAGGCTGGGTGCCGCCATCTTGTGGCTGTGGGTGCCACCATCTTTGAGGGTGGGGCAGTCAGTTAGCATATTGCCTCCTTATTGGCTGTGGGTGCTACCATCTTTGTGAGGATGTAATGGTCAATTAGCATATTCCCTCTTTATTAGATAGGATAGCTTTCCCCTTGGATTGAAATCTCTACTAGGAGATTTGGGGGCAGGGGAAGCATATTGCCTTACCAAGTAGAAGTTATTATTATTTATAATTAAAGAGAGGAAGGTAAAAACACCACCAATTTACTTTTTAAATTTTACTTTTCTTGATTTTTAGAGAGAGAAAGGGAGAGGGAGAAAGAGAGAAATATGGACATATATCCTAACTGGGAATGGAATTGAACTGGCAATCTTTCGGTGCACAGGTTGCCATTCAACCATCTGAATCACACTGGCCAGGGAAACACCAATTTGTTCTTGATGGTCTTCTTCTTCAGCTGGTATTTGAGAATTGGTTGGGGGTGGAGAGGTGAGTTCACTAGGTGGAGTAAGTTGTTTTCCTAAGTTGGCGTTAGTGTTACTAGAAGCCTCTCAGATGGAGCTGGTAGCTTCTCCTCTTTCACCCACAGCAGTGGGTCTATAGATTTGTTAACTTTACTGGCTCCATTGCTAATGCTTAATAACAGATACCCTCTCTTTAAAACATGGTGTCACCATGCCTTTCATGTAAGGGTGGCAACTGCCCCCACTGAAACAGTCTTGACATCACTCACATTTTCTGGGACCCTGTGTTCATTCCCAGGGCATCTGAGTTCTTAATATACCTTTAAACCTTAGCACATTGCTTATTGCTTCCAGATACGGAGGCCATCCTGCCTTTATTGGAAGTGCTATGCTACTCCACTCAATTGCAAACAGTGGTAAAGGAGTGCGATATTGGTGGCCTATTGTTCTAGCCTGGCAGACCCTGGAAGACATTTGTAACATGTTTTTTAAGTTTTAGATTTTAAAGCGAATATTTACAGGGTCAGCTGTTTAATGTTTTTTTTTTTCACTAATTAGACTAATCCCTTGCAGTTCGCCTCTCCTTTGTGTTTTATGTTTATTGTGACCCATATAATACATAAAAATACATAAAGTCTTTACTATAGTAAAAAAAATGTAGTAAGTAATTAAATAACTTCATTATGGAGTTCTTCTTGGCCAGGGTCATTTCAGCCACATCTTCTTCCTCCCGTCCCTTCTCCCTTTTGTTGCGAAGGCTCCCAGGGCTGTGCCTTCAGGGGACCCACAATTCATAAGCCTTTGTTCCCAGGGGGCCCTCTGCTCTCCTGGCCCACCTCCCTGAGTGATGTATTGGAACAACCAGTGGGTCCCGGAGTTTTATCCTCCCATCCCCTTAGGGGCCTTGTGGTCTCTACTAAGTCTCAGGCTTTGGATTTGCAGAGGTTTCAGCTGGGGAACACTGGGTGGCCTGGTCTGCCTTCTTTGCTTTAAGTGCCATAGAGCCGTGAGCAGAGAGCATTTCTGGAGGAGAGGAAACACTGCCCACCAGCTGGGCCCTGGAGTGAAGTTCCACCCTGGGCCACAGGATTCCTGGAAAGATGATGTCCAGAACCAGTGCCATGCCCTTTGTAGGACTAACTAGGTACGGATGTGTCACCCACATCTGGTTTTCCCTGGAGATGTTTACATGCAACTGCTCTATGAAATCAGTCCACCAGGCGAACTCATCTTACTGAGAAATGTGTGCAGATGATTTAACTTAATGATTTGGTTGAATTGAATGGCTTCCAGTAGCATAGTAATGTGTCTTGAGAAGTTTTGAAAAAGAGAGGAAAAGCTGGTTTCCCATCTCCTTCAAATATTTTTCCATTCCTCAGGGGAAGAAAGGAAAATCTGAGAATCCAGCAGAATGCATGCAGGCTACCCATGACTTCATTTTATAATGTTTGGCAAGGAACACAGGTAAGTCCGTTCAGTCTGCTTACTTGGCTCTTCCAGGCATCCCGTGTGCACCGCAGGGACAGTGAAATGGATTTCTGTTGGGATGCCTTCCTGGAGAGGAGTGGGCCTGTGTTGTATAAGCAGGGCTGGCAACACCTGGGTTCTCAGGAGTTGATTAGGGACCCAGGGATTTATACTTAAGCACTTGTACGCAGTCACCCCTCTGGCAGGAGAAACACCTGAGAAGCCCATCTCTGATCCCTCAGGCTGTTATGGAGAAGCTTTGTGTGGGGCTACTTGGGATCAATTCCTTCCTGCTGTTTTCACGGTGGCATTGGGCAGCAGGCCATGCAATCTCCGCACATCCTAAGGAGAACTCCCTGCTTGGGAGGATTGTTGGAACAAGCACATAACACAGCAGATCTCAAAGGGCCTTATCATCTGTGAACCAATAGCACAATGCATTCTAACAAATCATTTTGAAGAAAGCATACTTTCAGCTAGAACATAGTAGAGAAGAGGGTAGAGGATATGTAGAATGAAAATATTGACCTCCCAGATCTTTTCCCAAAGTGTGTGACTGGTGAGTGTGAAAAGGTGCCTTACCAGGAGTTGAATGCAGTAGTGAGAAGGGCCACAGGCTGTGTTTGTATCCCACAGTGGAACTAGCAGGGGAGAGGGTGGAGACTGCATTGGGCAGATGAGGACAGCGATGCCAATGACCTTGCATAGGCTGAATAGACTCTGGTCACCTGCTAGATGCTTACTTGCATCACCTCAATTCTTCTTCACCACCATTGGCTCTACTCCAAATCGTATCTACCTTTACAGAGAAGAATTCTCAGAGAAGTTAAGAAACATGTCCAAATTTACACAGCTAGAAAGTAGCAGAACCAGATTCAAACTCAGGTCTGATTCACTCTTGAATCCACAACCCTTAAAAAGAAAGAAATATAGCAAGGTTTTTGTTTTATTCCCCCCCTCTCTACCCCACCGCCACTGCTTCTTCCTGAAGTTCCCAGTATAGAAATTTTCTTTTCCTCTATAAACTGTATTAGGATTATTCCCACAATTTATTAGGAACACTGAGAAAAATCAAAATAGAACGGAAAGAGGAGATTTTACCATGTGGCTGCAATTAGTTGCTATGATCAGCTAGAAGTAGGGGCACCTCTGAGAACTGTTAATCCTCAAAAGGACCTCTAGACTCTCCTTCTTGAGATCTCAGGACAGATGTTCAAGTGCAAGACTCGGCTCTCCATGGGGACAAAACCCTATGTTTTTGGTTTCTAAGGATTCCCTTCAGTGCCTCATATATCATTAAAAAGAAATACTTGGTGATGAATAGAATCAGTAGAAAGGAAAACAAACCCCACACTGCTCCCTGTAGATCTTGTCCTCTTATCACTTCTTTAAAAACCTCCAATCATTTCTGAAGTTTGTGGCTCCAAGAATTTCTATAGCTAAGCTCTGAAAACAACACCTGCACTGGTTCTGCTGAGCAGGCGAGGCCTCACCTGGCTCCCGGCTCTGTTTGTGCAGAAGTTTGAATTCATTGCATATCTGGAGGAGGAGCAGATGTGACCGGATGGGAACTGGGTCTATTTGGCTTGTCATTCAAACTTTTGGTCCTCCGTGATTTTGTCGTGTACTTCTCCAGTTGTGTTTGCATATAAAATAAATAAACATGAAAGTCTCAACAAAGCAGAGAGAGAATGCTTATCTAACAGGGTGGTGCCGATTTGTACATACCCACTGGTTTCATTGTGTTAAGACACTCTTCATTTTTTTCATTCTTCGATCAACTCCACTTACATTTGCATCATTGAGAAAGTATTCCCAAGAAGTCTTACTGGAAAAAAAAAGGCATAGTGATGCCAGGAGGCCAGGGGCTGTTTAATTTAGTGCAGAGATAAAATCATTATCATTGGGAAGATGGGCATGGGATTGCATGCTTGGTGCTTGCTCACTAGTGTGTGAGAAAGATTGGGGTGAGATATTGGTGAAGCTCCTGGGACCAAAGAGATGATGCAAAACCACTCCAAAAACCACATATCCTGGAAAGGATTCTTGTTTAAGTACGTTATTCTAGTCCTCGGTGTAGTCTGCATTTAGGAGAGACTGACCAGCTTCCATCCCTTCCTTCTGTCATTGGAAGGAGTATTATACACACTTTCTTGTATATAACAGCCTTTCCAGGTAGTTTTGTTGGAAATTTAGAGTGGTGCAGTGGAAGAACCCTAGAGATCAGGCAGCCCCATCCTTCTTGGTTTCTCTTCTTATCAGCTAACAAATTTTGCCACTTAACCTTTCTGCACCTCAGTTTTCTGCTTTTGCCCACTTCACAGAATGGCTGTTGGCATAAACTCAGGGGTGTTTGTGAAAAGACTCCAAAAGTTATAAAGCACTATGTTAATTTAAGATATTAATTTTTTTATATATATTTTATTGATTTTTTTACAGAGAGGAAGGGAGAAACATCGATGAGAGAGAAATATCAATCAGCTGCCTCCTGCACACCTCCTAAAGGGGATGTAAGGCATTAATATTTTTAAAAATAATGTTAGAAAAAGCAGGTCACTATAAGTGAAAGATGAAATAGAGAAAATTTCTTTTTTTATTTTGTTTAAATGATGCTTATGTTAAAATCATACAAATTGGAGTTCCATGTTGGATGAACCATGTTTGATTATATGGGATTCATTAGTGTGACAAGATAGAAATACATTGAACTGACATATAAGTTAGCAATTTAAAGAATAAGACACTGATTTATTTTGTAACCATGTTATAGCAGCCCACTTTTTAGTCTATGGTCAAGTGACTGAAGAGCTGAATTGTGATGGCTTTGTAGTGCTTAGGTTACATTTATACACTTATTCTACATATTTAGAATCACCAAAGCATAATGATTAAATTGCTAAAATTAATTATAATTAGAATTATGTAACTTATTTTACTTAGATTACTTTGTCGTTAGGATAGCAAACAGCCATTTATTTATTTATGTATTTATTTATGTATTTATGTATTTATTTATTTATTTTAAAACAAAATGCCTTATATTTACATAGTGCTTTGTAATTTTCAAAGACTTTCACAGACACTCCTTTCAGTGTTTTTCTCTTGAAAGTATTATGGGAGACACTGGGGATTCAAACAGTCCCAGGATTATTGGCAAGATGAAGAGACCTTGGTTTTTTTCTTCTTGAAGGAAAGGTTTCAATCAAGAAACAATGTGTAGCAAAGCAAGCAAGAATTTATTGATCTCAGTAAGAACACACTTAGGACAATGAGGCAAGAAAGGCATAGAGGAAGCATCAGGAGAGCCGAGGCTGGGCTGCACTGACAACACGAAGAAGTCAGAGAAAAGGGGGCTTTGGAGATAGGCTCATGGATGAGTTGCCACTGTCCACTGCTTCTCTGGTTGCAAGTCTTGTGAGGTCTCTAAGATGGAAGAAGGTAGAAGGGAATGGCATGGGCATGCTCCTCTGGGAGAGAGCTTTCTCTGGGTCCTTCATTCTGAGCCTGGGCTGGGGTCATTAGTCAATGCAGCTGGTTCTGAGGCAGCCACAGTGCCACTTGTCTGATTTTGCTGCTTTTCTGGGTCTGATGCTGAGCTACAAGTGAGGCCTAGATGTTATCTTTGGGGAGGAAAAGGTCAGGGTGCGGGATCTAAACCACATATCAAAAGTTAGGAGTCCAAACTGCCTGAGCAACAATATACTAGGGGAGGAAAGGTTGCCTTGGGGGCGAGGTTCTTGTTTTCCCAGTTTTTCCCCTTGGGAGACATCCTGGAATTTCTGTCCTGTACCTGGCCCATCAGTCTTGCTCTGTTCATATCTGTCCAACTGCCTATAACACCAGGAAAACCAATGCTAATTTAGCCCTAAGGATGTTGTGAAGTTAGATTCTCCTTGTTAGCTGTTCTCCTAGCACTGTGGCCCTTGCCACAGTTGTATTTGTAGGTCAATTTCTTTAAAAAAATATATTGTTATTGATTACAGAGAGAAAGGGAGAGGAAGATAGAAATATCAATGATGACAGAGAATCATTAATCGGCTGCCTCTTGCATGCCCCCTACTGGGGATTGAGCCCATAACCCAGACATGTGCCCTTGACCAGAATCCAGCCTAAGACCCTTCAGTGCACAGGCTGACACTCTATCCACTGAGCCAAACTGGCTAAAGCTATATGTCAATTTCTGTGATGACTTGGTGTCTTTCTCTGTCAGGAGATGTTCAGTTCCACAAGGGCAGGACCAGTCTGTTTGCTCATTGCTGGTCCCCACCTCCTTACACAGTGCTGGCTCTTCATAGGGGCTCACTAAAGAATTGATGAATGAATGAATGAGTCCAGGTCAGTGCTTGTTACATGATATAGAGTCTCCTTTTTTGAGGCTCCCAGGAGAATTTTCCTTGTACTGCAAAGAACATTGCTTCTCCAAAACAGTTGGTTTGTTCTTAGCTCATGGATACTCTCTGCTGTGTACCTGTCCACATTCTCCTGTTTCTGTTGGCAGCTAGAAAGCTTTGAAATAGATTGTGGTTGACCCTTGGCAGGTATATAGAACTTCACGGAATATACTCTATGCACTGGCCACCTTCCTGCTTACAGTTTATGCCCCCATTCCTTAGTTTCCCTTCTCCTTACTTTTCTTTACCATTCTTTTGTTTATTATATTGCATATTTCATGTGACCTTTGCTATTATCTTAAGTATACTTGAAAGCAAGGTAGATTATACAATATAGTATTCATATGAATTACTCTTAATGTTCTGGGGGCAATAGATAAAATCAGGATTTCAAGAATAGGACATTTTCATATGACAGTAATTTATTTCAACTTTTGTTTGCTTTTCTATTTCATGGTGAAGTAATGATAAAAATCAATGTTCACGCTGAGATTCTTTGGTTCTAGCAATGTTAAGATCCTATAACCACATAGAAATGTGGACCATGTCTACTTACTGTTTAGAGGTTATGTGAAAAATTAAGTAATTTAAATAGTGCTTGGCCAGAAGACTACTTGGTTTCTCACTTGTTCTGCTTTCTCATACCTTTAGTTTTGGAGACATGGGTAAGGCAGGTTCTTCAGTTTTACTTTGTCCTCCCCCTCCCCCATTCCTCCTTCCCCAGGCTTCAATGACTGGAGACCTTATTTCCCACACTTAAAGCATGGTCCAGCCTAAAGCTCCTCAGGCACTCTTTTGGCTTGAGAAATGTTATGTGACCCATATCGTCCCTGAATTGAATTTTAAAAACAGTTCCAGCTACAACTTCCACAGAACTCAAGCCACCAAATTTGTAGCACAGAGCCTTCTCTCTGTGCTTTTGAAACTTTCATGACCTCCACTGTGGGGGGGCAGGGAGCCTTTGTTTACACTCGAAGCACTACTTTCAGTTACATGTGATTATGTGACTTTCGGTATTTGCTATGTCCTCATTCTTGGCCAACACAAATATGTTATCACATTCGACCTTCCTTCGCATAAGAATGACTTTGGAAGGCCACAAGATTTTCTAATAAACAAATAATGAAGGAAATGAGAGCACCTGGCAAAAGGAAGGAAAAGGTCCAACTGCAGATTAGGAGATAAGACATAACAAAGCCATCCACGTTCCTGTTAAATGATGGTCCCTTCCAAGAATGCAGAGTGCTATAGCCACTTGTGTGGAATGCCTGCCTTGGAACACTTGTTCCAACACAGACAAGCCAAGCCAGACAGGAGTTTCGTCTGTTCCATTTTCCCTGAATGAATCCCCACCTATTCACTCCAGGGCCTTCCCTGACCCCCACCCAGGAGGCCAAGGAGGAGAAGGCTTCCGGCATTGTGACACTTGAAATGAACTCTATGGGGGCAACAGCTACAACATTCATTCCCAAGCCTCCTTTTTCCCTTGTAACCTATTCCCCCTCCCTCCCTCCCTGCCCATTGCCCCCACCCCATCCTATCTATTTAAAGTCTGTTTATGAAGACAGTTTTTCGAGTTGGGAGGAAAGAGTTTCCCCTCTTATTCTGACTCAGGAGAAATCTCTTAAATTAGCATGTTTCATCCTCTGAAAAGAATCTAGTTACATTAGAAAAATCTCCAGAATCCTTGAACCTTCAGTTTCTCAGTTTTTGGTTAGCATTACCTCTGTTTCTCTACTCCCAATGATGCTCAAACTTCTCTAGAATGCTTATTTAACCTTCTTCAGACTGTTTTGGTTCTTTTACTCCTTGTAGGAACAACAGATTCTAGATTCAGACAATTGGGTTCATTTCAAATCCTTGCTTCGTGTCTTGCTAGCTATGAGATCTTAAGGAAGTTGCCTAAGTTTTCTAAGCCTCAGTTTCCCACTGAGGGAAAAGGATTAAATTAGAAAATCCATGTGTAGCATCTCATATTCTTTTTTAACCCTTCTTCTTCTTTTTCTCTCCTTTCCTTCCTCCTCCAGTTTCCTAGTCTTCTTTCCTACTCTAACAATCCCTTCCCATTCCCAGCTTTCCTCACTCCTTCCTCTTCCTTGATACTCCATTGTACAGCTTGGGTAAATCAGAATCTAAAAGGAAGCAGCAGTCAGATATTAGGTAGGGATGTTTGAATCTCTACTCCCCCTGTTAACTTTTCTACCTTCCATTTTTGACCCTGGAGGCAAATCCAGAGACCCTGTATCTATGGCACCAGCAAGTACCAGGAGAGGACCCCAAGGGTGTGGAGCCCTCTGCAATAGGGGAGATGTGCTTTGTTTGTATTTCCTTTTAAAATGGATACAAGCACATTTAGTCTCTTCAAAAGTAATTCTGTGATAAAGCCATGGCTTCATCTTAGTTCAGGAAGTTTCTTATAACATCAACAGTCTCATTGATCTGTTAGGCTTTTAGAGTGGTCATCCTTTTGAAACAATGACCAGTATCATGATTGAAGGAGGGATAGGAACAAAAAATAGAATAGAAGAAAGGAATAAAATAAAAGCTTGTAGAGGCAGATATCTGGCATATTTTGGAATTGGTTTGATAAGGAGTTTGTAGTTGAGTTTAAGGAAAGTTGTTTGTGTTTTTAAGTCTGTCTAATATATCCTGAACCGCTACTGCTTACAAAGCGGCAAAGGGAGAACTACAGATATAGACCAGACAGTGAGCCCATGACCAGGATCCCACATACAGTGATGGTAATTAGGTTTTACCTCACGTGTCTGTTCCCAGCAATTTGTAATGTTTGCCTTGAATGTATTGAGGAAACTTCGAAGACAGTGCTATAAGTTTTTTTAAACCAATATCTGCCATGGGCAAGGTGAGAGTGATGGATATATGGACTATGCATTTGCCAGTTTTAGATTAGAGCATACAGTGATGACATCATCTCAAGTAGGAAGCAAAATAAACTGAGTCTGTTCCAATGTTTTAGTATGACATGCTGAAAGAGAAAGACATGAGTATTCTTTTCTTGGAATGGGGAATGAAGCGGGGAAGAGAGAATGAAGAGGACAGGGCTGCTGAAATGAATAGGGGAAGGGAAAAATCATTTCACAGTAGGGGAATATAAAAGATACATGAACCTTAACTCTGTGAGATGCAGTCATATGGAACAGTCTTTTAACAAAAGTCTCTCCTTACACCTGGTAATGTTTAACCTCTGCTGAGGTGGAGCCAGTAATTCAGCTGGACATATCTGTTGAGTGTAAATGGTTTTCTAGGTTTCCCATATGCTGTTTCTGTCTTAAGTTATTGATACTCTGCAAAGCAAAGGGGAAAACGTTTAATTCAAGTGTATGGAAGAAGCCTTGCTTGTCTTCAATTCCCTTGATGAAAAGATCTCCCTTTTAGGTAACTTTGATTATAGCAAAGGCTTTAAACAGGCTCTCTTGCATGAAGATTGTTATTATTGGAGATGATCATTTAAGTCTAAGTAATGAAGTGAAATCTGGTCATGGCTACTTAATACAATATCAAATTGGAATTGTCTCTATGTCCTCAGGTATTTAGACTCCTCAGGTATATAAATTAGGTTGTGTGCTGAAAGGTTTTCAATTAAAAAAAGGTTTTTGACTGTCACTATGTTTGTATTTGGAGCGTATTTGATATAGATAAAATTTTTCCTAGTTGTCACAATTTTGCAGTTATAAACGCATAGCTTTCTGAAGTAGCCCACTGAGGCCATGTGCAAGGAATTATGTACTAACAAGGATTGTTCTCTTCTTTCTGTAATGACTCCTCCTACTTCCTACGTCAAACTGAACACTCATTCCTGTTGATTTTGCCTAATAGCCTTTTGTGCTTAGTTCATCTCCCTTCTCTGTTCTTATTCAAACCATCCTGGCTTCTTTAATTTATTTGCCAAACTCCTGCCATAAAAATCTTGTTACTCCTTTATTTAAAACCATGCAGCAGTTTTCCAGAGCCTGTGGGATAAAGCCCATTCGAGGAGTTCGAACTTTGCATCCCCAGCCCCATCTTTGCCTCTCCATATCCTACAATCCATGCCCCCGCCCCATTGGATCTCTTATGATTCTCTCTGAATCCCCTGATGATTCTCACCTCCATGTTTCTTCATGTATGTACTGTATCTCTCTTCCCTTCATCTATTGGTTCACCAGGTAAACACAATTTTTGAGATCTAGCTCAAGCATTGTCTCTAGTCACCAAGGCATTCTTCCCCCATTTTCCTTGTTTTTGCCTCTGCCCTAGCCTGGGCAGGATCTCCAGGCTTTGTGCCCTATGCAACCAGACAGAATGTTTAATTCTTAAATAACTCCATGGGACACAGGGACCCCCAGGACCTCCTAGTGATCCAGCAATTAAAGGGTTCCTTCTCTCACCAGCAGGAGGTCTCCTGGACCCTGTTCCAGTGCTCTGGCACTAGTCATCTGGGTTCATCAGTTAATATTTTTAATTTTCCCCTTGATCACATAATTTCCCATCCTTGAATGCATTGCCTGTTGCATTTACTATCTCTTCTCTCTTTCCAATACAGAATCCTCAGCATCTAGGGCAGAAACAGAAACAAAATAGGTGCTTATTAAATACGAATGAGACTGTTTCCTGAGGTGGGGCCCAGGGATTGTAAACACTGATTTCTGAATGCCTCTGAACCTTCCCACACAGGTTTCTCTTGTAGTAGCGCTTCTGATCTTGGGTGATTTGCCCCCCTCAGGGGACATTTGACAAAGTCTGGAGACCCTTGTAGTTGTCAAGATCGTGGAATGGGTAGGTGCTGGGGTTGGGGTGCTAATGACATTCAGTGGGTAGAGCCACGACATGCTGCTAAACATCCTACAAGACACAGAGTAGTGCACACAGAATGATCTAGTTCAAAATTGTGCTGAGGTGGGGGCCCTGCCTTACAGCCTTGCCAGACATTTCTCTTCTTGTGTTCTCCCTGACGTCGGGTCTCATCCTCTCCTTGGCCTTTTCCTGACCAGTTTTTCTTATTCCCTGGTTCTAATGAGTTTGTAGCCAGGAACAGAAGAAGGGAATTGATTTCCTTTTTGCTCTCTCCCTTCCCATCCCTTTGCTGTCTGAGGCGGCCCCTCTTCACCTTATCTCTGCCAGTGTCCCTCCAAGGTTGAGGTTCTTCCTTCTTCACATGCCTAGAAGTGAAGGTTTTGAACACCGTGTGAGATCTGAAGTTCACATGCACAGCCTGACTTACTCAAGATGGTGTGGGGGGCTGTGAGAGAACTGGTGAAGGACAGGGAGATGGGGTCTGGATATTTGACTGAGTCTAAAGGACATCAAAACACCTGGTGGGACAGGGAAAGAAGGGGCTGCCAGGCTGTTCTGTTTGTGTGGAACAGGCTGATTGTTTCCTCCCACGTGGCTGGGTTTGGTTTATCTGTATGCAGCCACTATCCTCTTTTCCCCCCACAGACCAACTACAATTTATTCTTTTTGTGATCTTTGTTTTGACTTTTTTTTTTTTTTGGTTTCTTCCATTCAACTCTTATTGTGCTGCATAATATCAAAATATTTTCTTCAAAGACAATTTCCTTTAAAAATAAACTGTTATCAGGATAGAAGCTATGTTCACAGCTGGTAGAGGCATGATTAAATAATCACTGTATGGGGAAATTGCAAAGCAATTTCATAATATAGCCTTAGAATCCAAAGAGAAAATCGAAGGAAACATTCCATTTAGTTAAGAAAACTCTTAATCAAATGAAGCCTTTGAACTCTAGTTGATTTTTGTACTCTTTTTTTGGGGGGGGGGTGTGGGGGGCAACTTTCTGTATGTGCATGTTTTACTTGGTGAGACTTTGAAAGAGGTTATCTTAATACAGTTATGGATTTCCTGAAAGTTTGGTTAACCTTCTAATTACATACAAAATTGCCTTGTAAATAGTTACACTAAATGTTTTGGACATAAATTTAACTCAGGTCCTTATCTTTACTGCCAGTCTCTGCCATAGCTTTGTTTTTATTTTTTATCTGAGTTTAAAAATTATCACTAATCTAAGAGGAAACAAGAATATTTGAAGAGAAGCTCCTATGTTTTTCACGCTCGAGTGACATGGACCCTTTTACCCACGAGTAGTAAAGTTATGGAGAAAGAGAACCTACTTTTGAATCGAAAAGGTTTGGGCTCTGCCAATGACTAGCATGTAAGTCTCAGAAATCACCTCACCTCTCTGAGGCTCAGTTTACTTCATCTGTAGCTTGGGCACAATGTTACAGTGTTCAGGTTTGTGCTAATGACTACAGTTTACCAGTGCCAAGTCCTCATCACAGTGTGTGGCAGGTCCCGGATGCTCAGGAAACAATAGCTATAATCATTACCACGATGATGCTGGCAATTTGGTGGACACCAGGTTTTACATAAAAGGTTTCACTTTGAAACTGATAAATGTCACAGCTACCAAAGAGGATTTTACAAATGCTTATCAGAACTTTAAAGGCTACAAATGTACATAGTCTAAACTGAAATATAATTTTATGCCTTTGGTTTCAGGGCCAGTATATATTAATTTCAGATAAGAATTATTTTATTTTTTTTAACATCATTAGGTATGGGTATCCTGTACTAATACCAAAAATTAAAACAATGTATATAATTTACTTATGTAATGAATTTATTATTTATTTCATAAATATTATTTATTATTCATTGCATAAATATTTATTATTTATTGCTTACATTTAACCAAATTTGTGTAATTTAATTGTAATTGTGAGACAGTGTAAATTCCATTAGAAAATTATATTTGAATGATTATAAATGTGATTCTATTATCAGCCCCAAATTTTTAAATAATAAATTTAGTTATGAAACATTATCTAAATACCAAAATGTATCTTTGAACTTTGCACATTGATTTATTTGTATAAAGTGACATAGCTGAGGATGTCTGTTTTATAAAGCTATTAGAGGCCCGCTGCACGATATTCGTGCATGGGGGTCCCTCAGCCCAACCTGCACCCTCTACAACCCAGGAGCTCTCGGGGATGTCCTACTGATGGCTTAGGCCCACTCCCATGGTTCTCTGCTCTCTGCAGGGCCTGGGGATTTCGCTGCAGCCATGGAGATGAAGCCCCCATGTCCTGCTGTCCGCTCTCTGCCTGCCGCCCCCATGTACCATGCCAAGGAAGCCCCAATGCCTTGCAGTGTGCTCTGTCTGCCAGGCCTGGGGACTTTGTCCACCCTGCACATTAAGGAAGTCCCCATGCCCTGTTGTTCGGGCTCTGTCTGCTGGGCCTGGGGGTGCTCCTGCCAACTCTGCATTAAGGAAGCTCCCCAGGGGGGTTCTGTCTGCCAGGCCTAGGGCTTTCCCGCCATCAACCTGCGAATGAACCCCCCAAGCCCTGCTGTCTGGGCTCTGTCTGCCATGTCTGGCGGTGGATCCAGTCTTGCTGCTTGGTCCCTCTCCAACCCTGGCGGGGCTGACAGGCCCAGACACTGCAGCAGCGGGGCTGAGCGGACTGGGTGCTGCCATCTTTTGGCTTTTGGGGCTGCCATTATTGTCACAGAGTGGCAGTTAATTTGCATATTACTCTTTTATTAGAAAGGATATTCAATCCTCAAAAAATTGAATAGCAGAAAAATCTTTCCAAAATTTGTGAAATGACATTATTTTTGTTGTTTACATATAGCTCAGACTATTTTAATGTTTGTGTATATGCTAAAATCAAAATTACATATTCTGAAAACATATCTAGCTTCTATAACAGTCTTGGCACATGATTTGAAAGTAGCACATTCAGCAAGCCATTTAATTAATTTATATAATCCAATATTCAAAATGCCTTTCCAAAGAATATTTACCTATATTTTATCTCCAAGGAAATCTGAATTTTATTTAAGTGTGTATATGTCATTTTTGTATTTATCTTAAAAAGTCATATTTAACATTCTATAAAGATTTCCATTAGTATTAATCCAACAGATTAATTTCAGAGAATGGTAGTTTGACTAAACTTTTTTTTAACCTTTTATAGAAATGCTATATCATACTTGTTAATAAGGTTTATCTTCAATGAAAAGATAATCTTGCCTATCCACACATAACCTCCTATGCACATAGGATTTTTAAAGATGAGATGAGTTCAGTTATTCAGTGAAGGACATTCTCTGATTCTACAAACAAGAATGAAAACTGGTGACATGCAGATAAAGAGAATCAACCTAGTTTTAAAGCTTATTGCTTTGTATTTTTGTCTTATGAACTTTGAATTGAACTTCTGCACAGGATCTGATCTGGATGAAATGTCATATCTGAGACTAATCCTTATCTCCTAAACGTTTCCTTTGTTTCTTGGATTCTTTTAGGCTTTACCCTCTTATTTTATTGTGAGTGGCCCAGAGCTTTGATCTTGCAATAAGCTCTGGCTTGCAACACAAACCTTTGCTTTGGTATGACACACAGAGGGACATGGGTATACTCAGAAAATCTAAATAGACAAGAGGTTACTTCTTCTGTGGTTAGGGCTAAAGGCAAATGGGGTAACTTCAGAATTTATTGTCTCCCATTACATTATGGGAAACTAAAAATTCACACGGGTATTTTAACTTTAAGAAAGCACACCTGTGAGAACAAGTTTTGATGTACAGTATATATCTGTTTCTCATTTTGTTTGCAATCGTTTCTTGAGTTTTAAGAACGAAAGTTTTGCCCTTTGTATTGCTGCAGACAGAAACATACCGAGCCATCTTTCAGATTCCAAATTCCTTTCTGGTTAAAAAATTACATTAAGATAGTTTTGAAATGGTACAATAAGTCTAAACATTATGAATACACTAAACACAGACTAAATCATTCAGAAGTTTTCTTTAGCCTCAATAATAATTAGAAATGCCAAGTGCATACTAAAAATAGAAGTTGTAAATATTTTGTTTGCAAATAATATTTCCTAGTTCCTATGTAAAATTGTTTTTACTTTAAAGAAAAAAGCTTCATAAAAATTTTTAAACCCTATAATTCCTTATATCCTCAGTTTCAGAGAATATACTCAATAATCCTATATTGAAGGCATGTTTTTAAGACTAAGATACATCTATACATGTAAAATATATGTATACAATGCACTTCTAAAACTGGAGGTATCATAAATAGAATGTTTCAACACTAAGATTACCCTACAGATGCTTGAGGAGAACTTCAAAGGGTTTCCTCCTTCAAGGAGATCTACTAACAAGTTAACTGTAAACATATAAATAGTAATTTTGTAAGGCAATTTTTTGTGTGTGGGGGGGTGGGTTTGTTCAAGCAAAAGCTGTTTTGCACCATGCCAGATACAGCCATATGACTCTATTGATGGCTGGTTTATCGTTTTGAGATGGAGACGGGTACTTTTATATCCCTCAAAATAAAAACAACTAAGTCGTTGATTTTACATGCTTAGTAAATGAGTAATTAGGATGGAAACATTTTATTTGGCAACATCAGACATTTCCCTAACAGACATTTCTACTAACATTTTCATGACATTTTAGCTGAAGGGACCAGGTCAGAAACCTATGGATAGACAGCTTCAAACCGCAGGTGATGCTGAGGAATCAGTCCTGTTACCATGACTCCTATGTCCGTCTTTTATTCCCAAGAATCAGAGACTTTCGGTATGTTGCTCTTTATGTATTTACATACATACTGATATTTTTTTAAACTGGGACTCACCCGCTCATTCCCTAACAAGCACTGAACTTTGTAAGTTCATAACCTGAATCCAAGCTGTAGGTAATGTTTGTAATTCTAAAAATGCCGACATTTGTCATTGTGAATTATGTTTCCTTTAGGAAATTCCTTTACTAAAGAGAAGCAGTCATTTTTGACACTAATCAGATGCCTCGGTGCTGACCCTCTTGCTGAATGAGGCCAGGCTTTCTAGGTTATTAGTATTTAAAAAGAAATAACCATTGAGTGTAGCATTTCAGTAAATAATGACCTACAAGACTTATTAGGCATATTCCACAAGTTTTCCCACCCACGGCAATGATTAACTTAGAAAACATTACAGGGCTTTTCTGGTGTCAGCTGAGCGGGGTTTGTAGTTCCTCATTCACATTTTTTCACTTAATCCAATGGCTTTGAATTCCTTTGCCTTGCAAGTTCCTATATATAAAGATTAGAAACTGCTTTTGGCTATGCAGAATTACATGCTTTTAGATGAAATTCAATCCATTGTAAAAGGTTTTGTTCAGAGCAACACTATTTATTCCTTGTTGAATTTGGATGACACAGAGAAGAACATTAGTTACTGGGAACAGAAATCGTGTTACCCAATTTAAAAAAGCTGTAGCAATAATTTTGGGAAAGACTAGAAAAATTAAACACGGGTGAGTTTATTTAAGCCTTTTAAGGAAAAGAGGAAATACCGGAAGATAATTAAAAGTGCCGGGCCAACTTTCCCTCTGGAATGTCTTTGACTTGCCTGCCTTTTATATAGGTTATGTCATAATGAAGGCTGGGAATTGAAAACAAATTTTTGGTATTTAAGGAAGTGATGGGTTTTTCTGATTCTTAGTAGTCATCTTTGAGTAAAACAGATTTAAAAAAAAATCTTTAGGAGTGAAAAGGAAAAATATTTGGATCTCATGAACTACTAGAAATGTGTGTATGTGTGTAAGTGTGTGTGTGTGTGTGTGTGTGTGTGTGTGTGTGTGTGTTTCAACTATAATAGGTTACAAAGTAGGAGAAATCCTGAAAAGTGACCACTGTCTCCTAAATAATTTATCTGACCACTTATAGACCAGAGGGGAGGCTCCTCTCTGAGATGCTTGATATTTGGCTGCAGAATTCCAAAGAAACAGAAGCATGGAGGGTGGGGGTTGGGGTGGGGAGTGGAAGTCAGAAAGGTGTTCACATATTACCCACAGGAGAAAATGCTGAGCAAATATTTCATTTGTTCATACAGCAGGATTAAAATGTTTGTTCCCTGTGGAGCACAGGCATAAATCCTTAGACAATCAGCAAAATTTGTCGAAGGATCACATGAACTTAACGGTAACACATTCTTAGGGCTTTTGAGGAACACATTTTTACATCCTTACACCCTTTTCAACTAACAGAAAAGCAAAGCACCCAGGACCACTTTTATTGTTCTCAGTGTCCTTCTCTGCGGTTCACATCTTATTTTCTTCCCAGATGCATTTAGCAGGTTTTTGTTTTGGTTCTAGTAAATGAGTTTCATCTCAAAGTAGCCTGGTCCCTCCCACTTCTGAACCCACTTTTAATGGATAACCCTTATTTCCCTGTTTCCCAGTCTTCCCCCTAAACACATTTGTTGCTCCACTGTGTTTAACATTAGCATTGAATGGTTCTCAGGATTCATTCAAAGATGGTAAATGAGGTTGTTGTTTTTTTTCTTCCCCATTTAATTTACTTGGCTGGAAGTTGCTCATATAAAAAAGATGCCGGGAAAAGAAAATGAGCAGACATTCTAGGGTAGTGAGGTAACTATTAAATAGAGGGCGGTTCCAGAATGTTCCACTCAGAGTGGGCTTCGGTGTTATGGAATACGAATCTCCCAGATCCTGGCTCAGTGCCCTGGGATATAAAGAGTGACATAAATATTTAACCCCTCTCCAATGGACTCTTCTCATCACCAATAAGTATTATTGACTAATTGACTATTTGCTCCAGGAAGATATTTTGTTAAACTTTTTTAAAAAAAGACAAACAAACAAACAAAAAAAACCCCCCCAAAAACAAAAAACATTCTTTCATTGAGCTGAGAGGTCCAGACTTCTCTGACTAACCTGTTGAAGAGGAAACCGGAAATGTTCAACTAAAGTATGCAGATGGCTACTTCATGTGCACCCAACTTACACTCTTTGGCTGGGGAAGTTAATATCACCAGAAAGAACACAACATAGAAGCTCTGAGGGGCCCAGTCCACCACCTCTCCAGGGCAGTGGGTGCTTGATGAAGGCTTGCTGACTGGATGAATGAGCTATTCTGCAAGCCGTAGCTGCCAAGTCTTTGGCTGGTTCCTTTTTTATGTCATTTGTATTAGGCCTGAGATTTGCTTTGAAATCACAGGAAGAAAGACTCTATATAAACTAAATGGCCATTGTTTTGGCTAATATTATTATGTCACACCCAACCCCCATTCCCTCCCAGACAACAATTGAACCAAAGCAATGTTTGTCACATGATGCCCGCGGTCAAGTGAGTTCACCTCCTTGCCTCTAGCTTGGCATTATGTAAACCACTGAAATAAAGGCAACTGTTTCTTTGGAGGTACACACTTAATAAAAACACAATTTGAGATGAGAGGGCAGAGGAGGGACAATGTTCTATTTCCTCCAAAAGAGGAACCAAATCTCCTGCAAATTCCATTTTCCCCTTGGATGAAGTTAACAGCAAAAGGATTGTGGACTTTCAGTTTGTTGTGGAAGGAAGGGCCTGACCTCACCTGCACCAGGTGATTTCTGTTTGTCTCGTGCAAGAGGCTAAAGCTTTGTCAATACCAGATTCTGGCTGAATTTAGATTGACTTTTTTGGTAATGGTAGGGGCAAAAGGAGGTCATGGATTTTGAGCCTCATGAGTCTATCCACAGATGGGTGAAGTCTCCATGTGTTTGTATTGTATAATTTACAATGAAAAAAAGGATATGCTCTCACACATCCCTAAATATTGATGAGAAGTATACCCTTCCATGCTACTAGGTCTTCCTGTTTACCATATATCTATACATGGTGTCAGACAGACATGATTCTACCTTCCTGAAGTTCCTATGTTTAGCATTGAAACAGTTATCAATAAACATAAGAATGCCCACTCTCTAAAATATTATATTCGGAAGTTGATGACTGCTTAGTACTAATAATGGAGGAGGCAGGGGAGAAAAAGGGAGAGAAGGAGGAAAAAAAAAGAAGAAAATGAAAGAAAATAATGCATAAGGTATCAACCAAGAATGAACCAAAAGGAAAACCTAAGGACTGTGTTAATCAGTAGCAGAAAGGTCAGCCCTGATCCTCAAATCCACTGGGCCACCTGGTGACACCCTATCACATAGTATTTGTTTAATGGACACTCTAGGATGGGAAACAGTGGGAGAGCCAAGGCTTGGGTCAGGCTGCAGATGTTTGCTATTCTTTGGGAAGTTCCCTTCCCCAATAAACACCTGCTGAGGTAACAGGGAATTGTGGCAGCCACAGAGAAAGCATAGAAGGCGCCTCCCATTCATCTTGCAAGGGAAAGTTTGGGCCACAAGTTCAATGCACCCTTTTGCTTAATAAAAACCCTTGCCTGGTGACACTGAGCCTTTTTACCTTAGTCATCCACTGAAAGTGGTGAGGGACCCCCGGTAGAAGGGAGGGAAGAGGCCACGCCCAATAAAAGAAGATCCTTTCCTGCCCGTGGTCCTGTTCTTCCAGATGAATCTACAAGCAGTGCTCAGGCCTAGCAAGCCATGAAAAAAGTATGCTGCATAAATTAATGAAATTTTGCCCAAGGAGTAAGCCAATGCCTTATAGGGCAGCTGGGAGCAGTGACCAGTGTCATGGGCAGTGTTCAAACCTGGCCCAGTGGATGGGGTGGGCCCCACTTCATGGGAAGCTGCAGCTTAGTATCACCATGGGGGAAACATGGGGCCAGCATTGCTCAACCTTCTGAGTTTTTCAAGAGGAGCCAGAAATCTAGACTTCTGTGTGAAATAGCATTTTTTTAAAAAAAATATCATTTTAACAATGTTGCTATCACTATTTTTTTAAACACTGTAAGGAGGACCAAAGAGACATATCTGTGGCCAGATGCAGCCCAAGTCTGCTACTTTCTAGCTCCAGCTGAGATGAAAACAAAGGGGGCTGCTTTGGGAAAAACAATTCAAAGAATATAATTTTGGAAAAGGTTTCTTCTGTCCATATTCATGAACTCTTTCAGTGTATGTCACTTAGAGAATATGCTCGGCAGGGACAGTCTAGGCACCTCTTGAGGTGCTCTTGCTAGGGCCTCTCTTTGGCTTTCTGCTGTACCTCCTTAGTTCCAGGATGCCAGAACTCTCCCAGGGTTATTGCTTGTGCTCACTTCCTCTGAAATAATGGAAGGACATTAAAATACTTTTGTGTGGTGGGTCATTCTACCTGGTGATCAACAGAGGTACCAACGAGGCCATGCTCTGAGAATGATCACAACAAGCAACAGTACGGACTGAAATGTATTTAATTTTAAGTTGTGGGGAGGGGTGGAGAACTGAGGCCTGATATCACTCTGGGAATAAGAGAAAAATGACTTTTCACTTCAGTCAATACAAAGCAAATTTCTAGGGTGTGACCTGCAGAGAACATCTGTGACCTTCTTTATTTCAGAAGTTCCAGGAGGAGGCTATGGCTCTGGCTGCCACCACCGGTTGAGCTGGTCAGCAGGAAGCTTGGCCTGCCAGAAAAACAAGGAAGGGAACAAGAAAGGCTTTTTTCCAATTTATCCAGATGCCTCAGAGCCTAGAGCCTATGGGCCAAAGAGGCTGATTTTAATGAGCTTATCGTGACCAGTCTATATTAGATATGGTAGGCTACCTGATGCTATAACAAATAAACCTCAAACCTCAGTGGCTTCACACAGTAAAAGTTCATATTTTTCATGCAGGCAAAATCTACTGGGTATTCAGAGGGTGACTTCTGTGGGGCTTTCCCCCAAGAATCCTGGGATCCAGCTCCTCACATTCAGGGCCTCTGCTGGGATAAGCAAAGAGAGAGAATCAACCAGCCTATCTTAGAGCCGGGCCTCGGAGTAGAACTCTTTGCGTCTGTCACATTTCGCTGTCCAGAACTTAGTCAAAGCTGTTTACCCTGCTATTATTGTCTGTGGAGGAGGAAGCAGTGTCTGAATATACTGATAAAGTCATCCTGACACACTGCCTGTTGACCATCTGAGCTGAGGAGGGAGAATTGTACCAACATGTTCTTCTCCCCTTCCCTCTCTATTCCTCCCTTGCTCTTCTCTCTTTTTCTCTCTCCCCCACCCCCTTACCTTTATTCTTTCTCAAGTTGATTATGACTGGATAACTACAAGAAGAGTAAAGCCCAACTGCTAGGCTTTTTATGAGGTTGAACTTGAAAAATCAGGGAAGAAGCATAATGGTTTCATTCAGATTGGATATAAAAGCTAAATTGTCTGTAGCCCATTAATTCCTTACTTAATAGAGTTGTTTTTAAAGAATTCTTATTTCTTCTCCTTCTTAGTAAGTTTAAACTTACATGAACACAAAGACGAATAAAAGATGTATGTAGACAATTCCAATTAAACATGCACCTAGGTTTTTTTGACCAAGACAGATTATTTAATTCATTAATTCATTGCACTTTCAAAGTGGCATTCATCAGAGGACATAATGGTACTTTACAAATAAGTAAGTCATTGATATTTATTGCCCTGAGTTTTTTCTATAGCTGAGCCAAATGTCAAACTTCCTTAGTTTATAGGGGAGAAACTGAGTCACAGAACTAAGAAATCTGTCCATGGTCACTTTCATAAGGAATCATTGCCAGAAGCTCCTAAGACTCTTAATCATTTAATTCCCCAAAGCAGGTCAGAACTTAAACCCCTTATAATACTCCTACAAAAACTAAACTGTAGTTATGTATTTTTAAATATGCAGTTTTGAATCATTGCCACTAAAATGACAGGGCCTTTGTCTTACTTCAGAAATGGTTGGAACATATATTTAAAGCGTTTGCTCAGTCAGAGACAAGATTTTGAAAGCCACAGAGTCATGCTAGTTGTCTAAGCAAGTCGGTCTTCTTGGTTTATGAATCTGGCTTCATGGTGAACCTGTGTTTTTATAAAGCCTGACCTTTGAATGCAATTTCTAGAGTGTCAGTAAGAAGTGGTGTTCTTACTGATGTGCAAACAGTGTATATGGGGAGACAATTATCTTCTAACCAAATTAGGTGAAAAATATCTATTTAATGCACTGTATATAGAATTGTCAAATTAAAAAGATTTTTGTGTGGGCTTAAAGTGACATTTTTTTGGGAGGGTTTATTGACCAGATGCAGTGAATCTGAGATCAATTAATTTTGCTTTGAAGTTTGTTCTTGATCCAGATCTTCAATAAGAAGGTAGTTTCCAAATCACTGGTCTGTGAACACTGCTTGTGATTAATTACCCTTTTATAATCTTAGGAATTCTGTTCTTTGCTATATTTTGAATAACTCAGACTCCATGGGGAGTTGTATTTTGGCTGGTATTTTTGGAACGGCTAATAAACACCTACTTCCTGTTTTTCTTACTACTGTGTATAACAAAATTGTAAAATTACTTGTATTGCCATCTCTGTTTCTTGTGTTTAACCAGACCTGATTTATGTTGTGGACTAATCTGCATTAAAGAGTCTTTGCCAACATATTTCTCATAGCTTCAAAATGTAAGATACTGTGTCTGACTATTGCAATACAAACTTGGAAGATGATAGGAGAAAGTATTTCATTTCATCAGCACAGAAAGATTAGACTTTTAGTATCTTGGGCCCTAAATAATTCTTGGAAAGAAGCTAAGTGTATTTTTATTTTGTTTCTTACATATTTCCTGAGCTCAGTAGTTTTATTCTTTTTGGAAAATGTGATGGGATAGAAAATACTTCTGTTTTCTTGCTAAAATCTAAGCAGCATATTTAACCAATGGTAAATACTATTATTATTATTATTACTAATCTCAGATTTTTATTTTTATTATTTTATTTTTTAACTTTTTATTATTTTAAATAATTTTTTACTTTTTAATTACAGTTGACTTACAATATTATATTCATTTCAGGTGTACAACGTAGTGATTAGACATTTATATAATGTGTGATGTGACTAACAATAAGTTTAGTACCCTTCTGGCATCACGCATAGTTATTATAATACTAGAGGCCCAGTGCATGAAATTTGAGCATGGGGGGTAAGGGGTGGGGAGGGTGTCCCTCAGCCTAGCCTGCACCCTCTCCAATATGGGACCCCTCAAGTGATGTCCAGGCAGTCAGCATCCCTCTCACAATCCAGGACTGTTGGTTCCCAACCACTCACCTGACTGCCTTCCTGTTTGCTCCTAACTGCTTTTGCCTGCCAGCCAGAGCACTCCCAACTTCCCTCCTCTGCCAGCCTGGTCATCCCTCCCCTGCCAGCTTGATTGTCCCCAACTGCCCTCCCCTGCTGGCCATCTTGTGGCAGCCATCTGTATCCACATGGGGGCAGCCATCTTTGACCACATGGTGGCAGCCATCTTGTGTGTTGGGGTGATGATCAATCTGCATATTACTCTTTTATTAGATAGGATAGAAGCCTGGTGCATGGGTGGGGGCCAGTTGGTTTGCCCTGAAGGGTGTCCCAGATCAAGGTGGGAGTTTCCTTGGGGCATGGGGAGGCCTGGGTGAGGGGTCTGTGGTGGTTTGCAGGCCAACCATGCCCCTCCAGTGACCCAAGCAGAGGCCCAGTATCTGGGATTTATTTATATTCTACAATTGAAACTTTGTAGCCTTGAGCAGAGCCAAGCCTCCTGCTTGCTTTGTGGCCATAGCCATATCTGTTGGGATTTATTTATCTTCTATAATTGAAACTTTGTAGCCTTAAGTGGAGCCAAGGCAGGCCAGGGCTGTGGAAATCTTGGCTTCCTCCATCATTGGGGGTAACCCTAGCTTCCTGCTCTCTCCAGCTCTGTGGTGGCTGCCATTTTTGTTGGAATTTATTTATCTTCTATAATTGAAACTTTGTAGCATTGAGTGGAGGCCTGGGCTGGCCAGGGTGTGCAGAAAGCTTGGCTTCCTCCATTGTCGGGGAAACCTAAGCCTCCCTCCTGCTTGCTATGTGGCGGCAGCCATCTTGGTTGGGGTTAATTTGCATACTCACTCCTGATTGGCTGGTAGGATGGCTTGGGGTATATAGAGGTAGGTCCATTTGCATGTTACTCTTTTATTAGATAGGATTATTGTCTTGCAAAGTATTATTTCTCTTGTATTCCCTATGCTGTAACTTTACATTCCTGTGATTATTTTTATAACTGACAATTTGCACATTTCATTCCCTTCCCTTTTTTCACCCATCTTCCCAACCCCCTTCTCATGTGGCAACCATCAAAATGTTCTCTGTATCTATGAATCTGTTTCTGTTTTGTTAGTTTATTTATTTATTTTTTATATCTCACATGTAAGTGAAGTCATCTGGTATTTGTTTTGCTCTGTCTGACTTATTTTCCTTAGTATAATACCCTCTAAGTCCATCCATGTTGTTGCAGATGGCAATATTTCATTCTTTTTTTATGGCTGAATAATATCCCTTTGTATATATGTACCACCTTTTTATACATTCATCTGCTGATGGACACTTAGGTTGCTTCCATATCTTCACTATTGTAAAAGATGCTGCAATGAGCAAAGGTATGCACATGTCTTTTCAAACTAGCATTCTGGGTTTCTTCAGATAAGTACCCAGGAGTGGAATTGCTAGGTTCTTCTATGTATCTTGATATATATAGCCTTTGTTTTAAAGCCTATTTTGTCTGCTATAAGTATTTCTACCTTAGCTTTTTATTTTATTTTTTTCCATTTGAATGAAATATCTTTTTTCATCCCTTTACTTTCAGTCTGTGTGGGTCTCTTGTTCTGTTATCCATTTAGGTGCCCTATATCTTTTGATTGGAGCATTTACTCCATTTACACTTAAAGTAATTATTGATAGGTATGTAATTATTGCCATTTTATTATTAATATTTTTTATTTTTTCTTCTTCTTAAAGAAGTTTTGTCAGTATTCCTTATAATACTGGTTTGATTGTGATGAACTCCTTTAGCTTTTTCTTTTCTGGAATACTCATCTATGGTTTTTAATTTATAAAATACTCTTGTTGCATTTGTTGCACCCATTAGTCTGGCCAGCACTGAAACCTCCAGCTGGTGTGTCATCTGTAGACTCATGTCGAAGTCTAGGAAGTTGTTGACTTAAGATAGGTTGGGTCCTCCCACAGGAGCCTGAGAGAACTGGCCTGTGTCAGCACTAGCTCTGAAAGGAGGTGGCTCTCTGCCTTGCAAGTCCGGTTATTGAGTGAATGATCAACAGATATTCATTCTCCTTTGCTGAGAGAAAAGTATAGAGAGTTAATGAGTTATTGGTGCCTTGGAATCTCAACCCCTTTTCTGCTCTCCCACAGACCTCTCCCACATGCTCCTGGTGACTGAAGTTGGAATGGAAAGGTTGAAAATGACATATGATGTTACTTAGGAACAGTCTATGAATTAGGCACTGCACTGTGATGGAGTAGTACTGCCCTTGGACTTAGGCAACTGGGCCCCTCTGGGTCTCCTTTTTTGGAGAATGCTGCTCAGACCTTTCTCTGCTTTGCTTTTAACCAATGGGACAAAATATTTGGGGGGTTAAGGAGCATGCACCCAGAGCTCATGCCCAATCCCGTTATAATCTAATTACTGAGACTAGATAATTCCTGCCCAAATGACCCTAATACTTTTCCCAGG
This sequence comes from Lasiurus cinereus, assembly GCA_011751065.1. Taxonomy (NCBI): domain Eukaryota; kingdom Metazoa; phylum Chordata; class Mammalia; order Chiroptera; family Vespertilionidae; genus Lasiurus; species Lasiurus cinereus. The sequence goes on from JAAGEH010000076.1 coordinate 29,364,528, forward strand.
GCCTGTGAAGGCTTCATTGCTCATCTGTCCTCCTGAGAGTGGTGTGTGTGTTTGTATGTGTGTTGGGAGAATGGAATTTGGACATGAGGAATAGGGTATCCATACACACATACACCCCAGGCACCCACAATATAGGATGGAAATAAAGGCAAGAAGCCAATACTGGGGACCTTCAGATATTTTCTTGCCCTGGTCAGGAGACATTAGGGGCAGTCCCACTGTGTGGGGCCAAAGGAAAGGTGGATCTTAAAGCCTCCACTGTGCTTCCCAAGTTTCTATCTTTTTCTCTTCCAGTTCCTTTGCTCTCTTAACATTTTTATATCTTCACCTCTAATTTCTCTACAGTTGACTGCCCAAATCACCCTTCTAATCTCTCTAATCCCCACTCCCACTTTCAACAACCATCTTGTTTTTTTCTCTTGAAGGTTCTATTAGCACCTCAAAGGCAACATTGGAAACCCGAATGAAAATCAGAATCTCCTATATCAGATCTCTTATTTCTGAGATCTCTTCTTTGGGAAATCACACCAGCTTCTGTAATTATCAAGCCAGCTGTATTCAGAACCAGGTTTGACTTTTTGCTCTCCCCTCTGCCTTTATTTACTTTATTCAAAATTAATGAATGAATTCTGAATATGAGGCAGACCATCACTGTGCAAAACCTCTCATTTGCTGCTGCCTTCTGCTCACTAACAGGACCTCTCCATCTCACCCCCTCCTTTTGCTCCAACCAGCTTCCTCCAGGTGGCCAGACTCATCTTCCCAGAGGTAGGGGCCCTCATATTACTCTGTTGTTCAAGATCCTTAAAGTAATATAATTTGCTGAACAAATTTAGCAAAAACTCCTTAACCAGTTCTTTAAATTTTTAATGTTTATTTGGTCTATAATATGTCTCTCCTATCAAACCACTGTGTTCCCTCAAGATCTATTTAAAATAATAGCAAGAAGCTTATCTTGAGTTCTCAACTGTAGTATTTTTCTTCATTTAATGCCTTTTTTATTGTATAATATTTCAAATAGGCAAGATTTGAGAATAAATGATGAACAGCAAATCACTAGTATAGATTGGCAGAGGGGACTGTTCAAGGATACACTCTGCTGTGAGCCATCAGCAGCCTACGCTCCTGGCAGCTGGAGGTACAAAGCAGGACCTGGGTGGTTATACCACATCATCCACTCCATACATTGTTAAGATCCAATCAATTAATCAAAGTATTCTGATTATAAATATGGGCGCTGGGGTGAGAGAACCCCAGGATTGAATCCCAGATCAACAACTCATCCTGCTAGGTAACTTTGAACAGGTTAACTGTACTTAGTCTTATTCATGTTATTTTTTCAACAGATATTCATTGAGTACTTGAGAGTACCTTCCATGAGATTGTTGTGAGGGTTAAGAGAATGAATACTCATAATTACTTTGACCCAGTTTCTGGTACATGTTTAATGCTCAATAAACAGTGACTATTTTTTATTATGATTAATAATACTGTGGGTAAAAGCTGGTGTTACTTGGGCTCTGTCAGTGTAGTACAGCAAGAAACTTACTTGGAATGTGCTTCTGTGGCTTTCTTAGATAAATGCCATGCTCTGAGGTCAGTGGGATTTAGAATGGGCTTATTCTCTGTCCAGTGGTCGGCAAACTCATTAGTCAACAGAGCCAGATTATCAACAGTTTGAAATTTCTTTTGAGAGTCAACATTTTTAAACTTAAACTTCTAACGCTGCTTCTTTAAAATAGACTCACCCAAGCTGTGGTATTTTGTGGAAGAGCCACAGTCAAGGGACCAGGAGGCTGTATGTGGCTTGCGAGCCACAGTTTACCAACTACTGCTCTAGTCCATGCCTGCAAATACCTTAGCTGTTTAATAAAACATTTCCTGGATTTATATTTAAAACTCAACTGACTTCCCACTTCTCAAGACCAGTTGTTATTTTTCTCTTCCTATTTTCATATGACTTAATCCCTATGACAAATGGGTAATCTCAGACAAGAAAAACAATTCAAATACCCCATTTCTATCAGATGACTGTGGTACCTAGCTTTAGGAGAAAATTCTTTTTTTGTTGTTAGGATTGTCAGAATTAGATAAACTTTAGAGCCAAAGGGGTCCACAGACCTTAAAGATGATCCAGGGATGTAATGGTTTTCATTTTTGTAAGTAGTGGGAATCACCACCTCCTACCCCCGACACTTTTTAAATAAATGAGATATTATGTAACAACCCATTATTTGGAACAAGAAAACACAGGCCAGCTTTGGTTGAAGTTGGGATGAGAAGACTAAAATTCACCTTCTCTATTTGCTCTTTGCAGTCTATGTTTTAATACAGCCATCCTTGATATATCTCTTGGTCATACTTAAAAAAAAATATCACTAGTGTAGAGTAACAAATTCATTGTAAAGATGAAAAAATGCCTGGTTTTCTTCCTGCCTCCTGGCCACTTCTTCTGAATCTCTTTTGCTGGGTCCTCCTTCTTCTACCACTGGCGCTCCTCACACTATGTTCTTGAACCTCTCTTCTTTATACAGTCACATCTCTGATGATTCTTTACAATGTTATGGCTTTCAGTTCCATTTATATCCTATTGATTCCCAAATTTATATATCCAGCCCAGACTTCTGTCCTGAACCCCAAACATATTTCCCACTGCTTAATTGAAAGCCAGCTGTCTTGGGTCTAATAGTTAGCTCAAAATGAACATGGCCCAAATAAGATGCTCTCAAATCTGCTCTATTTTATTTAATGGTAACTATGTCCTTCCAGTTGTTTGATTCTCAGAGTACCACTCTCTCTCTGATGATCCACATCCAAGCCACCAAGAAATCTTGTGGACTCTATCCTTAAACATACTTTAAATCAGATAATTTCTCCTTCATTGCTGTTAGTCTGTCTCGTAGCATCTTTATCACTCAGCTGCATGATTGCAATAGTATGGTCTCTTTAGTTAGGGTGATAACATAACTTATCTCTGAACTGGAACACTTTGAAGACTTCAGGAAAGGGGCATTCATAAGTGTATTAAGACACATTGCCCAGGATTGTTCTTGGCAAACAGGGGTATAGTCATCCTACCCATAACTCATCTTCCTATCTTTATTCTTGCTACCTTGAAGTTTAATCCTGATACTATCAGCCAGAGTGCTCTGTTCAGCGGTGGCTTTAGATCATATCACACTGTCCTAACCACTTCAATGGACTTCATTTCACTCAAAGTAAAGCTGAAGTCCTTACATGGTTCTGTGCCATCTGCTCCCTTTTGCCTCCAAGCAAATTTCCTGACACCCTTCTTCCCCACATCTCTCCAGCAACTTTGCTGCTGTTTTTCAACAATGCCAGGCAGGCTCCCACCTCAGGATATTCATATTTGCCATTTCTCTGTCTGAATGCCCTTCCCTGGATGTTTGCATGGCTGCATACCTCAACCCCTTTAAATGTCAGTCATTGAGGCTGACTCTTGTCATATTATTTTAAATTATAACCACCCTCTTGCACTCTATTTCCTTTCTTTGCTTTAACTTTTTGCCTAGTATTCTTCTAATATTTTATAAACTTTACTTAAATATTTACTTTCCATCTCTGACCAATAGACTATAAACTCCATGTAGATGAGGAAATTTCTCCTTGGTTTCTGCAGTATCTCTTGAGCTTAGAGCAAAGCCTGGCATACAGTTGGAACTCAAAAGATATATGCTGGTAACTGAGCAAGGAAGCCAAAAGACTCCAAAGGTTAAATGGCTTCATTCAGTCACTAAATGAGCTTGTGGAAAGTCTGAATCTGGAGCTGGAGTCCCTGACTTCCCATCTTAAGGACTTTGGTTTGGATTATAGACCACAACATGCAATGAGATAACAGACCACAACATGCAATGAGATAACAGACCAAACTACTGGTTGTTCAGCTGAGCTCTGTTGTAACTGGGCACTTTATCTTGTTCAGATCTGCATGTCATTTCTGAAGTTCATTTCTGAAGGCTAGGTCTAAAAATGACATTGGAAATGTATCAAAAAAATTCATGAAGAACTAATTCTTGGAAGTCATTCTTTGTTTTAAGAGAAGCAATATGAAGACAAATGCAATCCTATTCAGAGGATGATCTGAGGATTTCTGCTTCAATCCTATTGAACTAGAGATTAAAATAGCACTTTTTGTGGTGACTGCCTCAGAAAACAGATTCCAAGAAATTGGCTATGTTTAAGGAAGAGAATGAGAGGCTGGACATGGGTTTCTGCAAATGCTTAGAAATCTGAACTCTGGTGCTCTCTGTAATTCTATTTTCATGCCCTCTATTTCTTTGAAAATATAAATCTTGCCTTCCTACAAATGTGAGGTGATGAGTGAGTCAAATTAATGTGGGAATTACTGCTAGTAATGTGTGACTTTTTCCATTTCTTATGTCTGAAATGTCTTCCCCACACTCATTCCTAAGCTTCTTCCAAATAAAAATCCAAAGTTGAATTGTTTTCAATAGTTTAAAATGTTTACATGTTGCTTCATCTGCTATATCTTGATTTTAAAATGTTATCAAATTACTTTCATTAAGATCTGCCTTGACTCTCCAGTTAAATTTATAATCATCTGAAGGTAGAGGATAAGCACCTGTGTACCTTTTGTCTTAAATTTCTCTTAAAGTTGTCTATTTATCTTACAAAGGCCAGTGAAGGGAATGAGAAGACCTTAATTCCACTTTTAGTTTTCTGGTTACTATCTATATAATCTCTCTGAAATTCAATTTATTCATCTGTGACATGATAATAATCCTATATAATAAAAGGCTAATATGCAAATTGTCCCCTTGACCAGGAGTTCAACTGGGAGTTCAACCAGGGGGTGGATTCAACTGGCCAACTGCCTGAGGCTCCTCCCCCAGGCTGACCTGATTGGCCCCGATTGAAGCAGGCTGGCTAGACCCCACCCATGCACAAATTCATGCACCAGGCCTCTAGTAATAATAATAATAGTAGTAAATAAAATTTCATGGACAGGGAAGAAGATCAAATAAATAATATATGTATTAGTAGCCATTGAGTTGTTCATCTTAAATTCTTATTTTTGGAATAACTTCTCCCTCTGATGTCCCGCCCACTTCCATCTGCACAGCTTGCAATGGCTCAGCTCCTGCCAGACATATTTGAGCCATATGATCCAACTTTCCTAGCCAGGTGATGGACAAATGATGCCTGACCAAGGAGGCCCTTTAAACCCTTGAAATTAAGACCAAAAAAGAAAAAAAATCAGTTTCATTTGACCATCCTTTTAAGTTGAGAAGAGACAAACTCAAAATGTTTGGTTAGGGACATATTTTCTGTCATGCAGCTGAATCAGAGAGAAAGCTGCTCTGCAGTTGAAGATAATAAAGACAAAAGGAAGAAGGATTTTTTGGGTTTTTGGACCAGAGCATTCTAATTCCTCATTCCTGAGGCCCAGTTGCAATTCTGCCCTGGTACCCACATAACTAGTTGTTATTATTATTTGCTTTATTTAGCTTGAATTGGTTAATACATTGTATAAGCAATGATTGGTAAATCAGATATAAAGGATAATTACTGAGTAACTGCTTTTTCACTGTCCCACATTCCTTTTTTAATGCTTGAGTCCTGGATGGCAGTGAGGATTTTGAAGTGAATCAACATTTGAGCCCTCCACTACCATCCCAAGCTCACACGGAGGCATTCTTTGTTACCACCAGTCACCAAATATCACTTCCTTTGCACTATATCAAGCTGATACAGCTGTTACATGGGCAAGAAAAGAATTGGAACTTTTGTGGTAGTGAGCTAAAACTGAGTCAGGAAAGTAAGAATGCATAGCCCTTGAGAATGACTGTTTCACCAAAAAGGCTCCTAGAGCAACTATTACTGTCAGGGATGCTGGGACTGGTGGGTTAGAGGCCAGTGAAGCTGGGCGAGGCAATTCACAGCAGACTCTCAGGATCACTCCTGACAGGCCTTGCAGGGAGGGATTCAGGGCTGTGCCTCCTAGTTAACATTCATATGTGGTCCATTTTGGTTTCACGCACTCTACATCATGACGTAACCTCTAAGAGCCAAAATAAAATGAGACAGAGGTACTGCTTGTTGGATGCAAAGATCTGTAAGTTGAACTCTTTTCCTTTAATTTTATATTGAACTTTTAAAAGAGATTCCAACACAAAGGACCCATTCAAGTTTTCTACTGTTGTGAAAAAGTTAAAAACATACATGCAAGCACCTTGGCTGTTGGCTAGCTACGGAGGATGCAGTTAAGAGCACCTCTGAGCTTTTCTCCACACCTCCCATGATTAAAGTCAATTCATGAGGTTAACTGCAGGCACTCACATCGGAAATAATTTTTGAGTCAGAGCAATGAGGAACAACCTTGCCCTCCAAGAGGAATGTGCGGTCTGCATGGCAAATGTCAGAGATGGCATGGCACACTGAGGAAAACCACATTTCTCTGTCATCTACTCTTTTATGTGAAAATTCAAGGGCCTGCCTATAACCAGAGCAGGTCTGTCTCCCATCACTGGAGAAATGTGAGGAGGGTCTTGAACACCAGCACTGTGGTTGTTTTTAGACTGTGGCAGAAATGGATCTGATGGGAAAATGGGTGGCCGAGTAACATGACTTAAGCCATCTTTTGCTGAGAGGTGGCCAGTTAGCTGAGGACCAGGAGGTCAAGCAGGACTCTGGTTAGAATTCAATTGAATGACCCCAGTGAGGCCTATCAGCTGTAGTTTTACTGCTAAGGAAGTTCTGCCACCGATTGGGTTGCAGAGGAAATGCGCTTTCCCCCAAATTTACTTTCACCTCCCCTCCCACTCATTGATTTTGATAGCTTTAAAACATCCTGAAAGATATATTACCAAATGAATTTTTCTCTCCTCAAGGATCTCTTCTATGGCATGTTCTCTAAAAATTTTGGCCATTAATTATCATGCCATAGCAGTTTGGTAACTTGCCAATTTGGAAACACCCAATAAAATGATTTATGGTGTTGCAAATTATATTGCAATTCAATGACTTAGGATTGTTCTAAAACTAGAAAATGTAATTATATTTTGGTTGATCTCTATATAAAATATAGAGCATCAGCACATCAGCCATCCACATATAGTATGAAAACCCAACATAAGAGCCAATGCTCTGGTATTGCTTTCTCTGCAGGGAAGGAGCTATGCAGTTCAAGGAGCTTACACTTTGAAATTGGACTTGGTGTGGATCCTGCCTCTACCACAGCACAGTGGAAAACAACTCCTTAGGAATAAATTGATTAATGAATTCTGATTATTCCCAATGTTGAGTGCAGTACCTGGCATTTGGTAGGTACTCAAGGTTTTTGATTAATTGACAAATGCTTTAATATAAAACTTCAATTTTACTTTGAAAGGAGCAGCTACAGTTGCCACACAAGGAATTAAACCTTCTTAGAAAAATATCTCCAAGTATGAATGTTACCATGATTTGTCCCAGAGAATAGAATTAGGAGCAGGAGTTGAAAATCAGAAGGAAGGTAATTTCAGCTCAATTTTAAGAACTATTTGACAATTAGAGTTGCCCATTTGTACAGTGAGTGTTCCTGTGAGGTATACTGGAAGATGAAATGATCTTAAGATCACCCACTTACCCTAAAATACCTTCCTTCTTCTATTGTATCCTGTACTGATGTTATTTATTTTTAAGAATATAATAATTTATATTTATTAATAATAGCTATTCATATAAACATTGTTATAAGGAACAAACTCAGAAAAAAATTAATCAGAGTATTAATTCTTATAGTAACAAATGCCCTAATATCTCAAATTATTTACTTGAGAGAGAGAGAGAGAGAGAGAGAGAGAGAGAGAGAGAGAGAGAAACATTGCCTTATTTATGCATTCATTGGTTGATTCTTGTATGTCCCCAGCCCATGCCTATCTCAAAATTCTTTACAAAAGGGATTGCTTAATAAGTTCTAGTTCAGGGTTGTTGTTTTTAATGCATATTACATTTTTCTTCCTTTTATTTTTATCTGATTTCATTTTATGCTTAACTTCTTCAGCTGTAAGAGCTCCCAGTTGTTTATGCATTGCTATTTCATCTTTTTCTTGATGGCAGCCACATCAATTTTAGTTTTAGTAGAAGCTCTCCCAGGTTTTACAGCTGGCTTTTCTGTAGGTGGAATAATACTTTGTTTTTCTCTTCTTGTCTCTTACTGAGAGTAGCCACTTGTCTAGCTTTTATTGCTTTCATTGTCACTTTTTTTTGACTTGCCTTCAGAGAGTATTCACCACCAGGCACTTCTTTATCAATCTGATGTTCTGGTTGTGGTGGTGGGAATGGTGTATACTCTTTTCTAACAGATTTTTTCTTTTGTCCCTTGCATTTATTCACATTTTTGTGTGTGACCTGTGGCAAAAATTGTTCCCAACTTTGTGATCACAATTCAGAATCTTTTTGCCAACTCTTGTTTAATCATTAAGGTCTCTTTTAAGCCACTCAACGGTCCAAATGGCTGAACTGTGTTTCCCTGGGCCACAATATAGCAGTTTATTAAAGTTTCTAATGTTCAAGTAAAACACTCCTTGCTAATGGTATTATCAGGTCTCTGGCCCTAATGATGGTATCTCATTCAAAATCTTTGTTTTCCAAACAGCCATGCTGTCTTCCATCAGGTTCAGGGGTGTGTTCATGTGATGTTTATTCAAGGCTTTCTGTACTAATGGCCAGCAATTTTCAAAATAAGCATCTCTATAATTTGGGAACAAAGTTGCAAAACTGCCCTCCTTTAAGAGTCCTCTGGATTTGTCCTCTTTGGAAATAGCTGGTTCATCAGGAACAGTGAGGAGTTCTGTTCATTTCTGTTCTCCTCCGGCTTTGGCTTCTGGTTACAAAATTCATTTTCCTCAGCCAATTTAGTTGGGAGAACACCAACTTTAAATTGCCTGATGTTAAAGAAAACCAAGATGGTGGCATAGGTGAACACCTAAACTGCTGCCTCAGACAACAATTTCAAAACTACAGCTAAAAGACAAAACAGTCATTATCCAGAACCACAGGAAAGCTGGCTGAGTGGAAATTCTACAAGTAGAAGCAAAAGGAGGAGCTCATGGAGACTCAGAGGAGCTGCAAAAAGCTGAGGTACAGAGACACATGCATAGACAGGATGGGCAGCAAAGGGCCTCTAGCGGGAGGGAGAAGGAAACTCCCTACTGCACTGAGCCCCACTTCTGACTGCACTGAACCCCAGTTCTGGTTGAGACTCATACGGGGAGAGTCTGGACTGTCAAAAAAAAAAAAAGGGAGGAGTGTATGGAAACTCATGTCATTGCTCAGAGCAATGTTTTTTTTGGACAAACTCAGGGAAAGTTGCAAAAGGCAGAGATCTGGAGGTGTGCATGGCAGTGTGCACAGAGAAGACTGACTGCTGATTGTGCCACTGGCTTTCTCTAGTGGGAGGAAGTCCGAACTTCCCAAGTGCACTGAACTCCACTTCCCATTGCACTGAACCCCAGTTTCAGGTGAGACCCTGGGGACCAAGACTCATACAGGTCTCCAGAGTGCATGGAAACTCAGGGGAGCCAGAAAGGCAGAGGTGTGGAGGCATGTGTGCACACAGAGAGGACTGCAGCAATTACTAGGGACACTGAGACCCAGGGGCCGTGTAGGGCAGGACTGATGGGAAGCCAAGGCTGTCTGCTCAGCCCTGAGATTCTGCCCCATCCAAGCTGAACACAGAGGTTTTTGCAATTTTGCAAGTCTTGTATCATAAGCCTGACTCCAGCACAGAATTTCTCCCAGTGGTGTAGACACCTGATCCTCACAACCAATTGGCTTGAAAGTAACTTCTTCCCAGTGATACCAACAACAATCAAGACTTAACTACAACAAGGCTGTACACACAGTCCACAAAGGGGTGCACCAAGAGAGTCCACCTCAGGTAACTGGGGAAATGGAGTTACTGGGCCATATAAAACACCTAGCACACAAACCTACTCTACCAACTCAGGGAAACAGTGAAAATGTGGAGACAAAGGAACAGATCACACAAAAAAAGAAGGAAAACAAACAACTGGATATAGAGTTCAAAACCAGAGTTATAAGGTTTTTTCCAGAATTTCCTAGGAAAAATAGATAAATTTAGTAAGACCCAAGAGGAAATGAAAAAGGACCAACTAGAAATTAAACATACACTGGCTGAAATAAAAAACATTATACAGAAACCTAACAGCAGACTAGAGGAACACAAGAATCAAATCAAAGATTTGAAATACAAGAAGCAGAAAACACTCAACTGGAAAAGCAAAGAGAAAAAAAAAATCCAAAAATTTGAAGATAGTATAAGGAGCCTCTGGGACAACTTCAAGCATGCCAACATCAGAATTATGGGGGTGCCAGAAGAAGTGATAGAGCAAGATACTGAAGTCATTATTTGAAGAAATAATGACTGAAAACTTTCCCTACCTGGTGAAAGAAATAGACTTACAAGACCAGGAAGTGCACAGAACCCCAAACAAAAGGAATCCAAAGAGGACCACACCAAGATACATCATAGTTAAAATGCCAAGGGCAAAAGGCAAAGAGAGAATCTTGAAAGCAGCAAGAGAAAAACAGTTAGTTACCTACAAGGGAATACCCATACAACTGTCAGCTGATTTCTCAACAGAAACTATGCAGGCCAGACGGGAGTGGCAAGAAATATTCAAAGTGATGAATAGCAAGAACCTACAACCAAGATTACTCTACCCAGCAAAGCTTTCATTCAGAATTGAAGGTCAGATAAAGAGCTTCACAGACAAGAAAAAGTTAAAGGAGTTCATCACCACCAAACCAGGATTTTATGAAATGTTGAAGGGTATTCTTTAAGAAGAGGACGAAGAAGAAAAAGGTAAAGATAAAAATTACGAACAGCAAATACATATCTATCAACAAGTGAATCTAAAAATCAAGTGAATAAAAAATCTGATGAACAGAATAAAGTGGTGAATGTCATAGAATCAGGGACATAGAAAGGAAGTGGACTGAGAATTCTTAGGGAGAAAGGGGGAAAGAGAGTGCAGAGAGAGATTGGACAAAAATCATACACCTATGAATGAGGACAATGAGGGGAATATAAGAGCAGAGAGTGCGGTGGGAGGGAAGCTCTGGGGCAGGGGCGAAAGAGGAACAATTGTAACAATCTGAACAATAAAGATTCATTAAATTAAAAAATTGCCTGATGTTCTTTTTTATTTTTTTTATTTCTTTTTTCTTTTTTCTTTTTTTAATTAAATCTTTATTATTCAGATTATTACCTTTGTTTCTCTTTTTTCCCCTCCATAGCACCCCTCCACCCAGCTCCCACTCTTCCCTCCCTCCCATTGATCTCATCCATAGGTGTATGATTTTTGTCCAGTTTCTCCCTATACTCCCCTCACCCTTTCCCCCTGAGAATTATCAGTCCACTCCCTTTCTGTGCTCCTGATTCTAGTATATCTTAAAGAGTACCTTTCAGCATTTCATATAATACTGGATTGGAGTTGATGAACTCCTTTAGCTTTTTCTTCTCTGTGAAGCTCTTTATCTGCCCTTCAATTCTGAATGATAACTTTGCTGGATAGATTATTCTTGGTTGTAGGTTCTTGCTATTCATCACGTTGAATATTTCTTGCCACTCCTGTCTGGCCTGCATCGTTTCTGTTGAGAAATCAGCTGACAGTCATATGGGTTCTCCCTTGTAGGTAATGAACTGTTTTTCTCTTGCTGCTTTTAATATTCTCTCTTTGTCTTTTGCTCTTGGTATTTTAATTATGATGTGTCTTGGTGTGTTCCTCTTTGGATTCCTTTTATATGGGGTCCTGTGTGCTTCCTGGACGTGTAAGTCTATTTCTTTCACCAGATGTGGGAAGTTTTCTGTCATTATTTCTTTAAATAGGTTTTCAGTATCTTGCTCTCTCTCTTCTGGCACTCCCACAATTCTGAGGTTGGTATGCTTGAAGCTGCCCCAGAGACTCCTTACATTATCTTCACATTTTTGGATTCTTTTCTCTTCTTGCTCTTCCAGTTGAGTGTTTTCTGCTTCATTATATTTCACATTTTTGACTTGATTCTTGCCTTTCTCTAGTCTGCTGTTAGGACTCTGTATAATATTTTTTATTTCAGTCATTGTCTCTAGTTGGTCCTTTTTCATCTCCTCTTGGGTCTCGCCAAATTTATCCAACTTTTCTAGCATATTCTTGAAAAACCTTATAAGTGTGGTTTTGAACTCTATATCCAGTTGTTTTTTTCCCTCCATTTCTTTTGTTTGTGATCCCTTACCTTGTCTCGGCATTTTCACTATGCCGGGAGAACTTCTGTGTTGGATTCAGCCTTACGATACCAGACTTGCAAAACCAAAGAAGCCTCTGTTGAGCTTGGGATGGGTGGAGTCTCAGGGCTTAAGGGACCGCCTTGCCTTCCAGTCGGCCCCACCCTCCACGGCCCCTGAGTCTCACGTGACTGGGTAATGGCTGGAGCGGTCCTTGTGCGCGCACCGGCAGTGCCTCTAGACCACTGCCTTTCCAGCTCCCCTGCGCCCCGGGACCACACAAGTCAAGGTCTCCAGGGTTTCACCCAAAACAGGGCTTAGTGGAGTCACAAGGGGCACAGTTGGGAGGGTCTGTCTCCCACCCACTCACGAAAGCCAGCGGCACAATCAGCAGTCTGTCCTCCACGCAGTGCTGTGCGTGCTGCCACCAGCCCTCTGATCTTTTGCGACTCCCCTAAATTTTCGTGCACCTCTCCCTTTTCACAGTCCAAACTCACCCCGTATGAGTTTTGGCTGGATCTGGGGTTCAATGCTGTTGGGAGTCTCCGTTTCTCTCCGGCCAGAGAAAGCCAGCCAGGTCCTCTGGCACCTGCTCTCTCAGCGCACGCATCTCCGTACCTCAGCTTTTTGCAGCTCCTCTGGGTCTCTGTGAGCCCCTCTCCTTCCTTCTAGCTGTAGAACTTCCACTCAGCCAGCTTTCTTGTGGTTCTGGATGATGTCTGTTCTGTCTTTTAGTTGTAGTTTTGAAATTGTTGTGCGAGGCAGCAGTGTAGGTGTTTACCTATGCCGCCATCTTGGATTCAATAAAAAAACAAACAAACAAACAAAACGATGTTCTTTTTTATTAATTGATTTTTTAAGAAGTTTGTATTTATATATGTGCCAGATAATGTTAGTGAACTTTAACCAGCCACTATACACTAATCTCTTGGAATGTCAGAGCAATGTCCCATTTGGACAAGCATTGTGAAGGTCCACCTCATCTTGAGTGAATGGAAGGCGTGAGGATGTGGTTACCGGTTAAGTGAATAGGGGATGTGGTTCAAAGATAAGTTCTAAGATAAGTGAATGCCTCTGCTTGTGACTCAATCTTGGAACGGTTCTGATATGAGCACTCAAAATTTAGCTGTAAGCTAAATCAGATACTAGAATCCGGGAAAAGGATTTAAAAAATTGTTCTGGGCTTTCCTGTTGTGTGTTCTTCACTCCTTCCTACTAACAATTTACTCAGGGCCATCCTAGAAATGTCTTTTTCTCCAAGACCTAGGCGTAGAATGTAGGGAGTGGGGAAAAAAAGTTATACTGAATTGGCTTTTCTATTCATTTTAAAATTTCCATCTGTTTTAAAAGACTAGCTATTAACAGAAATGAATTTAATTAGTCTATTTCAGGATGGCTGGAAAAATTGAAATCTAAGTGAATTCTGAGAGTTGTATGTCTATTAACTTGGATCTACCAAGAACCATCCAGAGAGGTGTTTCTACCCTTTCATGGTGGACTGATGGTCAATTCTATGTTCTTTTACAATTTGGAGGATCTATGGGGATTTTTAAGACAAGGTGGAATGAATTCTGGTTTTGGAGGTAAGAAAGTTTTGGACCAAAAGATTTACCCCGTGATTCTGCTTGTAGAGCCTCTGCTTGCTGTGGCTGCTAGGTGAAATCTGTGCATTTTCTCTAGTGCAGCTTTCATAAAGGGGTTGACCAGAACTCTTACCTCTTGGCCTAATTTTTTTGCTGCTCAGAAGGAAGCTGTGGAAATGCCTTGGATTTAATTATGGCAAATGATGTGTTTACCTCAGGACATTTTAAGTTAATGAAAAACCTGGAAAATATCAATTTGGTCATAATGCAAAGCCCAGAAAGCAGTAAATAATTCTAGCACCTTTCTGTGTCCAGGAAATACAAAACTAGCTTTGTTTTATTCTTTTTTTTTCTATTTTAAATCTATATTCTGTTTTAAATCTCTGTGGGATACGTTTTCAGCTTTGAAAGGTTCATTAAATCACAGATCCTTAAATTAGGTTCTTTTCAATGGGTTTGGAAACACAAGCACTCATAAGTTCTACTAATTTATACTGTCTTGAATTGTCTGGGTAGACACATTCACATTCAGAGAGAGAAACTTGGCCAATCTACTGAATCACTACATGGCAAAAACATTTTAGTTTATCAATGTATATTTGAAAAATATTTACCCATATCTACATTGGTCTACTTTTTAAAAATATTTTTAAATTGATTTTAGAGAGGAAAGAAAAGAGAGAGAGAAAGAGAGAGAGAGAGCAAGAGAGAGAGAGAGAGAGAGAGAGAGAAACATCAATGATGAGAGAGAATCATTGGTTCATTGGTTGGCTGCCTCTTGCATAGCCCCCTTTGCCCCCCACACTGGGGATTGAGCCTGCAACCTGGGTATGTGCCCTGACCTGGAATCGAACTATGACCTTCTGGTTCATAGGTTGATGCTCAATCACTGAGCCATGCTGGTTGGGCTACATTTGTCTCTTAAAACATATTTGGTTTAGTCTTCACTTTATGATTGGCAGGTGAAACACTTCATCTACATGCTTTGAAAGACCTATAAAGAATAATTCATGCTGCTTAGGGGTCAGGCTTAGGTAGAAGGAAGAGGGTTTTAGGGAACAGCATGGTGGAAGTGTTGCTTCCTGAGGTTAGACATTGCAGTGGGGGTACAGAGAGTGTACATGTTGATCCAACCAAACTTACCGAGGACCTTCCAGATGACAAGTCCTGTGGACACTATGGATACCAATGTCTACTTCATGGGCTTAACAAATTTGCTCTTTGCTTGCAATTGTTAGGGATCACTTACAAGAGCTGTGTGGGGGGGAAGTATGAAGTCAAGTCATGGTACTGATTGGATTGGGACTGATTCCAGCACAACCCCAGGGGGGATAGCCTAATTTCCTCTTAATTGTGTGTTCCTAGGGATCAGGTTCCCAGGAGGCTATATAGACTTTCGGTCAGGAAGCCAATGGCAAATCCTTAGATTGGGGGCCAGTTGAAGAGCAGCTTTTATGTGTTATATCATAAATGCCTTAGCAGAAATTTGGTTCAAGCCAGTGAAATATAAATAAATAACAAGAATATTTGATGTGACTAAGAAAATAAAAAGCATTTTTATCCCAACAATATATTTACTGATTCAAAAATTGAATTCTTAATATGTACCAGGAGTTGTACTAAGTATCAGCTATACATACTTTCATTTGATTTTCAATGTCAAACTATGAGCTGCACACTCTTATTACCTCAGTTTTGCTATTAGAGAATTGGGACTCAGAGAGGCTAAGTTGTTCTACACCATGTGGCTCTTGAATGGGAAGGAGAGCAGTGGACTTGATTCCTGATCTCTGACTTCAAAGCTCATGCTCTACATTGGTCACTATTGCTTTAACTCCTAGTGTTGGAGGAGGCATGCAGAGAAACTCAAACCCACTGCCCCTCCTATCTTCTCCAGACCATTAATGGCCCTGTTATCTTCCCAAACCTGAACCCTTGGAGTCACCTGGGCCTTTTTCCTTCCTTTCTTTCCCTTTCTTCTCACCCGTCAGTATTCCTGATAATTTTAATTTTTAATATTTCTTAAATCTGCCTGCATTCATTTTTTTTTACCATGACAATTGCAGTAATTTCCTAGCCAGCATCTCTCTCTCACTTCCAATTCAGTCTTTACACTGCTATCAACAACATGAAACAACAAAAATGTTCACGCCACATCTCCGCTGAAAAACCTTTAGTGAAGTTCAGACCCATCATGCTCTGGAGCCTCCTCCCACTCATTTCTCTCACTCTGTGCTCAAGGGACCTTGAGCTGGTTTCAGTTAGCTGACTGTGTGTTGCTTCCCTGCCTCTGCTTATTCTTTCTCTAAACTAGAATGACCTCCTCATGGGTTTCTGCCCAGTAATCTGGCTCTAATATCTTTTCTAAGAAGCCTTCCCCGGCCCACCCAGACGGGGGTAGGTTCCCTGCCTCAGGCTGCACCTCACCTGTGTCTCTGTGATAACAGTTACTACTTCGAGCTGCAATTTGATACATGCCTATTTCCCTCCTTCCATGGTGAATGTTTCAAGGCAGAGAAATGTCACCTGTCCAGTAGACATAGTGTTCTATCTGAGGGTTTTTAGGAGGAGCTGTCCACACCAAAAGGAGCACCGATAACAGGCATCTTATAGTACCTTAAGTCCCACCAAGAGTCCTGCTCAGAGTCAATGAAAGAGAAGCTTTCCATGCAAGTATCCATGCATCTACACATCTATTGTGCTGGTGTGATCAGCTCATATGCCAAATGTCAGCCCTGCCAGCATGCCCCTTTTGTATTTATCATGTGAAACTTATTGAGTCTTTGGACTCACCTCTTCAGTATGTTGCTCTCTAAGTTTGCAGCAGGGCAAGTTTTACAAGACCTGGTGTTCTTCATCACAGGAACATGGTCTACTTGCCCCCTCCCTGAATAATATGCCTTTCTCTCTATTTCCTTGCACTTCAGTTATTTATGTATTTAGGTGTTGTGTGTGTGTGTATTTTATTAGAAGTGTCATTCATATGTTTTCTTTTATTTTTTTATTGGGGTGAAATTGGTTAATAAAATTATATAGGATTCAGGGATATAATTCTATAATAGATTTATATGTTTTTTTTGGGTAATTTGTGAAATGGGGCTCTTGCTGCTATAGAAGTGATGTTATCCACCCTCCTTTTTTTGGAGCTCAGTTTTTCTTTGAGTTGTTATCTGGGCCATTGCCTTCTCTCAGGCATGTGCACAGCTTCGGCACAACTTCCTGTTGCCCATGGGAGACCTCACAGAGGGATTGCAGTGGTCTTATCCCAGAGCCTGGCAATTCAGTTGGCTACCACCAATCATTTGGAATTGACACCTGAGAGGAAAATCAAATTAACATTGTGTTCTTATGTTGGCTAGAAAGTCTGCCTAGTACTTTCCAGAGAAAATGGAACTGCCTTTCCCCTGGGGCCACATCATGACTTTTATCCATTTCTATCTTGCTCCCATGAAGCTGTTAGGTCTTTGTGGATGAAAATGTAAGAATCTGCAAAAATCCTCCTGGGTACAATGTTAAAAACACAAGAAACCCAGACTTGTTTGCAGTTATCAGGAACAGGGGCTGCTGTCATCTGCTCATGAGTAAATTACTCCCAAAACAGTCAATGCACTATAAGCTCAAAGGGCTAAAGTACTGATAAATCTAATGAGATCATGTGTATCATGTGTGAGAAATAGAAAAAAGTAATTGAAAACCCATACAAGTAAGAGAGTTATATTTTCTTAAAAGTGAAGGAAGAAAGGTGATTACAGATGTGAATGTTCTAAGTCAGATAGCTAAATATTATACTTTTATTTCATTAAAAAATTTTTTTGTCTCAAAATAATCTCAAATAGTAAGAAAACCCACATGTATATTCTTTGAGGTGGGATTACAAGTACTCAGCCAATTGAAGATAAAAATGAGCTTTAAAATAAAGCATATTAGAGATCTACTGAAAGAAGATGAAGCCATACTGAATTGTAGAAAAGAGCCGGAAGTCTGAGAGTCCAGAGTTTGTTTGGTGTCACTGCCTGTTGCCAGCTGTGTGACACTGGGCAGATTGCTTAATGTCTCTGAGCCTCACTCTCTGCATGTGTAAAACTGGAGATAGTTACAATACCCCTGAACCTGGGATTTAATCAGTACTCAGTTAGTGGATGTCCTATGGGTCAAGTGGACCTATAATAAATGAAAATGGGTTATTTAAATTGAAGTCAGAAAAATTGCCCTTGAATAAGGTAATCTCTTAGTTCTTTGATAGATTTTTCACCAAGAGACGCTTTAATCAACTTAAGAGCACACGCAAACTTGAGGGGAGATGAGCTCTGAGCAAACTAACAGAAGTCTGAAATGACCTTAAAGGCAGTTTTGACTACATTTCCTGCAGCTGGCCTACCTCTGCCCTGAGGCCATCAATACTTTGCTTGCTCGGTGTCCAGACCAGAAGGGACTGGAGCCCTCCAGAAAAATTACCCCTGTGGAAAAGAATGACATGATCAAGCCAGCTCTTTGCTTGGGGAATCCTCCTCTGGTCATAAGATCCAGCCTGTAAGCAACTGCTCCAGGAGAACTTACCTCATAGGATCTGAACAAAAACATACTCAGGGAGAGGACAAGACAGAAGTGATCATCAATTGGTCCTCAAACCTAAGGAGTATCTCTTATGGGCAAACAGAGTTCTGACTTTGACAATCCTTACTGCAGTTCCAAAGGAAATCAGCATTGCTGTTCTTATTTTATAGGCAGAAAACCCAAGGCACCAAGGGATTAAATAATTTGTATTGGAACGAGATTTTACTAACTCCATAGAAAATTGACCTAAAACTGAAACATGGATAAACCACATCCTTTATTTAAACAGTATTTTACAGTCTATGATGAAAGAATACTTAGAGATGGAATTTCCAGATTGGTTGTTCATGAACTCACGAGAAAAATCATGCAACTTTCCATTCATTCAACAAACATTTATTTAATATATACCAAGTGCTAGGCACTGTGATAGGTGCTGGGAATACAAACTCATGTAATACTATCACCTTCCCTCAGGGAAATTAGAAGGAGGCACACATGTAAAGAAATAAAATTAAATGGCATAGACACCATGATAGTAACAAAAACCTGTGTACATAATGGTAGGGGCCCAGAGAAAAGGCAACTTCTGAAAGATCACTCAGTTTGTTTTTCTGCTTGGCAACAGAAAGAATGCTACTGAATCCTAAAAGAGTTGCAATGCTTGCCAGGCTTAAACCCACAAATAGGTGAACATCATGTGTGCCTAAGTGCTAGAAGTCATGACTGTCTGTGCAGAGAATGTCACTTTTTATTGGTTTATTATCTGAATTGAGATTATAATTATTTTTGCAAATTCTGAAAAATTAGGCAGTGTAGTCTCCTAAATTTGACTTTTAAATAATAATTTCTTCCTAATAGCTATCTTGCCACAGTAGGGACTTACCATGGGGAGGGCCAGAAATCAACCCAGACCTTAGACTGTTGGAAAAAGGGTGGAGTTCCAGGCCCTGACAAAATTAAACACAGCTTTCAATCCACTTACACACTCTCTTCTTGAAACATTCCGTTGCGCTGACTTTGGCAACACCCCATTTTCCTGGTTTCCTTCTAATTTACCAGCACTCCTTCACAGGCTTTGCTGACTCATCACCCTCTATCTTTAATGAAGGTTTTTTTTTTCAGGCCCCTCTTAACTCTCTCCATAGGTAATCACACAGTCTTCCATACCTTCTATTACAATGTAAATCTCAATCCCTTTCACCTGCTTCCAACTGAGATCTTTTCTCTACCATCCAGACATGTATGTCTGACTTTAAACTTGATCTATCACCTGAGTGACTCTGACAAAACCTACCTCAGATTGGAAACTCATGAAATTTCCCCTCAAACCCTACCAGCTGTTTTCTCCCTTTCAAACTCTTGGTACACCTGATTCAGGGATTCTCTAACCTGGCTTCACATTTGAAACTGCTGAGAGGCATTGAAAAGATACATGTGCCTGGGCCCACTGCTTAAACAATTAAATCAGAATCTTGAAGATAACGGTTTTCAGGAGAGTTTAATGAGCAGCCAGATTAAGAACCACTGAGCTAGTGGCTCAGGTTGGAAATCTATGAGTTATTCTTTCATAGTCATCACCTGCTGATAAAGCTCTTGACTTTATTTATTGTTTTCCATCATCAAACTCACCACCCTAAACCAAGACATCATCTCTTGCCTGAAATAACTTCTAACTGTCCTCTTTGCTTCTGTTTTTGGTTCCATCCACACCATAATTCACAATGAAGTCAGGGAGATTTTTTTAAAACTCTGATCACATCATTCTTACTTACAATTATCCCAACTTCTTGTTTGCTCCTGGAACAAGCTCCAGATCTCCTGGCCTATGAAGAGGTGGATGTAGAACTATAGCTTCTGTGCTTTGGTCTGATCAGGAAACTTACCCATCTTACTCTTCTGGTAACATATCTTTCTGACCACTAACACACAGGGTAGGCTTATGGTCAGGTGTCCCAGGGATGGTGGGGATGTGGTGGGGGAGGGGTTTCTTCCTTATAATTTTTGGGTCTAGAGTAGAAGTAGCCTTGCCTTGGGTTCATGGTGAAAGGGCATGAATTTAGATCTCTTGGCAAACACTTTTCCTCCTCTCCAACTCACAGAGCCAAATCCAATACACCTGGAAATGGGGGGAAATCCTCTCTATGATTAATTAATTGTTGGAGTAATATTTTGTTTACTTTCTATCTTTCCTGCTCAACTGTTAGAATCATGAGGGCAATGGCCATGTCTGTTGCATTCAGTGCAGTATCTTTATTTCATAGCACATGGAAAGTCATCAACCTCTGATGGATAAATGAATGAATGCCTAGTTTTGGAGACATTTACTGCAATAAAGGTCAGGTTAAGGACACATATCAATGGAAGGTTTGTGAATCCATTTTACCCAGTTTCACTGTGCTGACTTGGCAACAAGGCCTTGAGATGAAGGCATGTATGATATGTGAATGCCTAGCTACCACCTTGGTACAATCAGGGATTTCTTTAGCTTTCTCTCACCAGAGGATGCTCTCTTGGCATTTTTGGTCTCCTCTTACTTACTAAGGTAAAATTAATATTCCAAAACATTCCAAAATGGGTAGTTACCATGGGCTGTTTTATTTTATAATTTGACATTGGAATGGAAGAAGAGAGTATGCTTTTTAAGCTCTTTAAAATGCAGTTCTATGAAAAATAGTTATTGAAATACACCCATAAAGTGAACTCTAAGAAATGACAAGGAAGAGTTATAGATATGTGTTATGGTGTTCTACCCAGAAATATTGTACAATATAGAGATAAATTTAATCCTTAAGAATGTAAAAAAATATACATAAGCCTCCATAATTTTTGCTTTATAATTTAATTCACTAGGGTTCTTGATGTTTGGATATAACCATTTTGATTTATTGATAATGAGGATATTGATAATATTTTGACATAATTAAAAAGCAAATTCTAAAAGTAAACTCTTGTTTTAATTATGAATAATACAGTAATCAGATTTGTCCTATCTTTGAAGTTCATCCGATTTCAACCTATTCTCCAACTGAGGATGGGTTAGTGTCAGGGTTGGGAGACAGATGGAATGGAAATATAGTCCCATATGGCTGGCAAACTACATGGGAAAAGGAATCACAGTCTTACTACATGTGCCAGTCTCAGAAAGGGCCACTCATTATGGTTCTGAATCAGGTCGCTGCTCAATTTTGGAGAATTTATTTGTGTCATCTATATCTCAGTATCTTGAATTTATCTCTGAAATGATAATTTTCATAATCATTTGCTTTTTTGAAAAAAAGTGTTTTTAATTGATTTTTTAGAGAGAGAAAAAGGGAGAAGGAGAGAGAGAGAAACATTGATACAAGAGAGAAACATCGATTGGCTGCCTCCTATACATACCCCAATTGGGGATCAATCTTGCAACGTAGGCACGTGCTTTCGCCTGGAATCGAACTAGCCACCCCTCATTACATGGGACAATGCTCATCCAACTGAGCCACACTGGCCAGAGCATCATTTACTTTTAATCAATAAATTGAAGTGTTCATTTAATTGTGGTATCAATTCTGTGTTTTCATTTGAAAAGCTATAAGATGAACACCTTTAAGTTGACTTTTTGATTCTATAATACTATAGTATATATTATTGACTAGGCAAGGTGGAGGTGGGAACAGGAAGAGGATATCTATTAACACAATAGGGTATTCTCCAGTTTTCATAGAAAACCCTCAGATTTCTTATGGTTTTCTTAATAGTCCATTATTTGCACACATTTTACTAATTATTAAACTCCTTCAAAATGGAGGTTGGGAGATGGATCAATTCCAATAGACTAAAAATCTAAGGTGTTTTTCTGATTTTAAAATTAAAGCTTATTCATATAGAATAACATATTCTGTCTTCAAATAAGACAGAAATGAAATTTTAAAAGAAGAAAAATTTCTCATGATCAAGTTTTAGTTTAGGGGTGGAGTAAAATATCAGAGATCAAGGCAGATTCCTTGCAAAATGTTGAAGCATAAATTTCAAGGTCCTTCACTTGCATGGACCCCTTCAAAAGCCCTGGGAGGGTGCTAATAATATGTAGATAGAGTCATTGGCTTTTATAAAATGTATACATGCAAAATATTTTAACTTCAGTTAATGAAGGCTGCTTTCTCTTCCTATTCTCACCTCCTCTTGTTACATTTCCCCTCATGTTGAGTAGCACTGGGGTTACCACAGGCCTTTTGGAGAACAGTCTACAAAAAAAAGTTGAATTAGGGACCCATTTATGTTTAGGTCAGATCCATTTAGATCGTTTACAGTCATATTCATGAGGAGCTATTTAGCTAGCTGTTTTGATGTAGGAATTATTTCCAAGCTCATTCCTACCATCCACTGCTTTGACTCACCATCATTATGGCAGCAAAATGCAAGACCAGAGCCTGCATGGTAAAATGTGAATGAGCTAAAGCTCCTACCCCTGAAAGTAGGTGGGCGGTGGAGGAGAAACACATATTGAAATATATGGAGCCAGAAGTCAGTCTGTGGAAAATTCTCCCAGTCATCAGGCACATGAAATTATAACAGAATCACTCAGTTCTCATCAATGTCTTGTCCAAACAAGACATTTCTGCCAGAAATATACTGGGTAATGTTTTTGATACATTTAGAAATATTTTGGAAATCTCTCAAAAGGGTATTTATCAAAATTACCATGTTTATAGGACAAACATGTTTGATGTATCCTGAAATATCACTGAATTACACAAATATATTGGGAAAATATTTACACTTCTAACTGGTGTAAAAATAAAATACTGGCATCAGCAATGATAATATAAAACTTGTATTATTATAACAAGTTCATTGACTAGTTCTCTTCATTCAAAGAGTAAGATTGGTCTCTGATAGGAAAACTTGAAATACCTTGAAATCTTACAGCTCACATGGACCCAGTTAGAGGTTTCCCAAATTTGACAACAATCCTAAAAAGATTATGCCACACTTCTAGCCCCAGTCCTTGGGCTCTAAAAGTGGTGCCAAATTTGATTCATTTTATAAGTGCCTCACACATAGTAGGCCCTCGGATATTAGTTTTTTGTTTTTCTCTTTCTTTTGTTATTTTTCTGCCAGGTATGAGGAAATTTTTACAAAAAGAAAACATACCTAACACATTCCAATCATATTACCCAATGACTGCCTTTATTAGGCTGTCTAGTGTGACAGAGTCCAGGCTTATGACAACATAGCAGCCAGGAATTGTCTTTACACCTGGCATGATTTTTCATTGTTTCACATGGGACTGCAGCTAAAAGGTTCAACTGCATCAAACTAGAATAAAGTGTGTTCACTGAGATAAAGAAATGCTGAACAGAGATATGCTATACTCAAATGCTAGTCCTTATCTTTTGGACAGAATAATAGCAACTAGTAATAATACAAACACTAATAATGCTAAATTGTAAACCCATTTTGGTGTAAAGGGCCCTCAACATTAATTGCCTCATGAAATTCTTGTAACAACTTTGGAGGATGGGGATAATCTTTTTTTAAAATTTTTTATTAATGTATTATATGTGTACATTTCTTCCTATTGCCCCCCCTTCAATCCCATGTATGCCCAAAACCCCCAGTTTCTAGTGTCCATTGGTTATGCTTATATGCATGCATATAAGTCCTTCGGTTGATATCTTATCTACCCTGCCTCTCCCTAACCTTCCCACTGTAATTTGACAGTCTGTTTGATGCTTTATTACCTCTGATTCGATCTTTTTCTTCATCAGTTTATAATGTTATTTATTATCCATAAATGAGTGAGATCATGTAGTATTTTTCTTTCATTGACTGGCTTATTTCACTTAGCATAATGCTCTCCAATTCCATCCATCCTGCTGCAAATGGTAAGAATCCCTTCTTTTTTATGACAGCATAGAATTCCATTGTGTAGATGTACCATTTTTTTTCTGATCCAGTCATCTGCTGATGGGCACCTAGGCTGTTTCCAAACCTTAGCTATTGTAAATTGTGCTGCTATGAACATAGGGATATATATATTTTTCTGACTGGTGTTTCTGGTTTCTTAGGATATATTCCTAGAAGTGGGATTACTGGGTCAAATGGGAGTTCCATTTTTAGATTTTTGAGGAAACTCCATACTGTTCTCCACTGTGGCTGCACAAGTCTGCATTCCCACCAGCAGTGCAAGAGGGCTCCTTTTTCTCTGCATCCTCGCCAACACTTGTCATTTGTTGATTTGTTGATGACAGCCATTCTGACAGGTGTAAGATGGTATCACATTGTCGTTTATTCCTAGGTATCTTAATTTTTTTGGTGCGATGGTAAATGGGATTGCTTTTTTAGTCTCTCTTTCTGTAAGTTCATTACTGGTATATAGAAATGCCATATGATTCTTGGCATTAATTTTGTATCCTGCCACATTGCCAAATTCACTTATTAAATCTTAGTTTTTTGATGGAGTCTTTTGGGTTTCTATGTACAGTAACATGTCATCTGCAAATAAGGACAACTTCTTCTTTTCCAATTTGGATGCCTTTTATTTCTTCTTCTTGTCTAATTGTAATGGCTAGTACTTCCAGTACTATGTCGAACAGGAGAGGTGAGGGTGGGTATCCCTGTATTGTTCCTGTTCTTAGGGGAAATGGTTTTAGTTTTTGCCCATTGAGTATGATGTTAGCTCTGGGTTTATCATATATGGCTTTTATTATGTTGAGGTATGATCCTTCTATTCCCACCTTGTTGAGAGTTTTTATCAAGAAAGGGTGTTGGATTTTGTCAAATGCTTTTTTCTGCATCAATTGATATGACTAAGATTTTTATCTCTCAATTTGTTTATGTGATGTATCACATTTATTTATTTGCAGATATTGTACCATCTTGCATTCCTGGGATAAATCCTACTTGGTCATGGTGTATGATCTTTCTGATGTACTGCTGGATCTGATTTGCTAGAATTTTGTTGAGGAATTTTCATGAGGGATATTGGCCTGTAATTATCTTTCATTGTGTTGTCTTTATCTGGTTTTGGTCTTAGGGTGATGCTGGCTTCATAGAAGGTGCTTCGCAGTGTTCCTTCTTCTTGAACATTTTGGAATACAGTGGTACCTTGAGATACGAGTTTAATTCATTCCGTAACCTTGAGGCGTGGGAAACTATGAGATGCTCAAATCGCGGTAAACTGGTGGGTCGTGTGCAGCTGGCTGATCCGCGCGATTACTCCTATCTCAAATGTTGCTCATATTTAAAAGCAAAAATCGCTCACTCGATGGCTCGTATCTCAAAAATCTTGTATGTTAGGGCACTCGTATCTCGAGGTACCACTGTAGTCTGAGGAGGATAGGTTTTAATTCTTCCTTGAATGTTTGGTAAACTCCCCTGTGTAGCCATCTGGTCCTGGGCTTTATTTGCTGGAAGCTTTTTGATGACTGCTTCAATTTCTTCCATAGTTATTGGACTATTGAGATGTTTTGATTCCTCCTCATTGAGTTTTGGAAGGTTGTATTTTGCTATGAAAATGTCCATTTCTTGCAGGTTGTCCAGTTTGTTGGAATAGAGTTGTCTATAGTATTTTTTAACAATTCTTTGTATTTTCACAGGGTCTGTTGTTATTTCTCCTCTTTCATTTCTCATTTTGTTTATTTGGATCCTCTCTCTTTGCTTCTTGGTAAGCCTAGCTAGAGGTTCATCAACCTTGTTTATACTTTCAAAGAACCCACTCTTGGTTTTGTTGATCTTTTGAAATTTTTTTTTTCTGGTCTCTGTCGTTTATCTCCACTCTGATCTTTACTATTTCCTTCCTTCTGCTTATACTGAGCTTTCCTTGTTGGTCTCTTTCTAGTTCTTTGAGTTGTAGGTTTAGGTAATTTATTACCATTGTTTCTTATTTTTTGAAGTAGGTTTATAGAGCTATGAACTTCTCTCTCAAGACTGCTTTCACTGTGTTCCATAGATTTTGGATTGTTGTGTTTTCAATGTCATTTGTTGCCATGATGTTTTTCTATTTCTTCCTTGATCTCTCTGGTTACCCAGTCATTGTTTAATAGCATTCTGTCTAGTCTCCATGTGTTTGATTTTTTTGGGTTGTTTTATATTATAGTTGATTTCCAGTTTTATGCCACTGTGATCTGAGAAGATGCTTGATATGATTTCTATCTTCTTGAATTTGAAGAGACTTTGCCTATGACCCAACATATAGTTTATCTTTGAAAACAACCCATGCACAATTGAGAGGAATGTATATTCTATGGCTTTGGGGTGAAATGTTCTGAAGATGTCAATTAATTCCATCTGCTCTAATGAGTCATTTAGGATTGATGTTTCTTTGCTGATTTTTTGTTTAGAGGACTTGTCCAATGGTGATAGTGGGGTATTAAAGTCTCCTACTGTGATTGTATTGTGGTCAATCTCTCCCTTGATATCCTCCAGGAGTTTTTTTTAATGTATTTTTGTGCTCCTTCATTGGGTGCATATATGTTTACCAGAGTTGTTTTTTCTTGTTGGATTGCTCCCTTTAGTATTATGAAGTGGCCTTCTTTAGCTATTGTTATGGTCTTCACTTTGAGATCTAATTTGTCAGGTATAAGTATTACTACCCTAGCTTTTTATTCATTTCCATATTTCTGAAAAACTGTTTTCTATCCCTTCACCCTTTGTCTGTGTGCGTCTTTTTTTTCTGAGGTGGGTTTCTTGTAGACAGCAGATATATGGGTTGTGCTTTCTTATCTACTTCGTATGTCTTTTGATTGGGGCATTTAATCCATTTATATTTAAAGTTATTATTGATAGGTACTTGTCACCATTTTTATTCTTTACGCCTGTGTCCCTTCTTCGCTTCCTATTTCTTCTTTACAGCAGACCTTTTAGAATTTCTTGCCTTGCTGGTTTGGTGGTAATAAATCCCTTAGTCCCTTTTTGTCTGTGAAGTTCCTGATTTCACCTTCAATTTTGATTGATAGCCTTGCTGGGTACAGTATCCTTGGATTCCGACTCTTCCTTTGCATGACTTTGTATATTTCAATCCATTCCCTTCTGGCCTGATAAGTTTCTGTTGAGAAATCAGTTACTAGTCTGATGGGGTTTCCTTTGTAGGTAACTTTCTTTCTCTCTCTGGCTGCTTTTAAGATTCTTAGTTTGTCATTTTAATTATAATGTGCTTTGGTGTCAGTCTTTTGGAGTTCATTTTGCTTCGGAGTCTGAAGCTTCTTGGATTTGTGTGGGTTTTTTCTTCCCTATGTCAGGGAAGTTTTCTGTCATCATTTCTTTAAACAGGTTTTCTTGTTCTTGCTCAGTTTCTTCTCTTTCTGGAACCCCTATTATGCGGATGTTGTTTTGTTTTGTGTTGGCCCAAAATTCCCTTAGGCTCTCCTCCTGCTTTTTAATTGTTTTTTTAAAAGCTGCTGTACTTGGATATTTTTTCCTACCTTGTCTTCTAGCTCACTGATTCAGTCCTCTGCTTCTTCTAGCCTATTCTTGATGCTTTCTATTGAGATCTTTATAGCAGCAATGTCATTTTTCATTTCTTCTTGGTTCTTCTTCATTTCCTCTTGGTTCTTACTCATATTGTCAAATTTGTCTTCCATCATTTTCAACCACCTTATGACCATTTCTCTGAATTCTTTCTCTGGCAGTTTGCTTGCCTCCATTTTGTTTACTTTTTTTTCTGGTGATGCCTGCTTTTCTTTCATATGTGGGCTGTTTCTTTGTCTGCCCACAGTCTCTCTTCTCTGGGTGTCTGGTTATGTAGTTCTCTCTATCCTGCACTGATTTAAAGGCACAAAATTCAACACAACTAGGTACAACACACAGGCACTGAACAGAAATGTATTCACAATATTAATAGCCACTAATAAAAATGACCACTAGAGAGAGACAAATTAGGGGATAGGAAAGAAAGAGAGAAAAGAAGAAAAGAAGAGAGAAAAGAAGAAAAAGAAAAGAAGAGAAAAGAACTGAAAAGAAAACAAAGGAGTGCCAAAATGAAACTGGAAGAAGGAAGCAAAAGAAGAAAAAAATGAGAGAGAAAAGAAAAAGAATAAGAAAGAGAAGGGGAAGAAATTATATATATGGGAAGAAAACTCCAATAGAACAGCCACAAATCCCAACAAATGACAGCAACAAATAACTGGAGATTAATACAAACTTCAAACAACAACTAATATCAAGGGAGGTGAGGGAAAACAATTAAAAAACAAAAAAAAATAAAGCAAACAAAAAGCAAAACAAAACAAGAAGTATAAGCAAAACAGTCTCACAAAAAAGTATAAAATATCGATATAATCAACAATTAAGCAAACAATAGCAAAAGGACTGAGAGAAAAACAATTTTTTTTTGGATAGTGAAGACAGAGAAGAGAGAGGTGTGTATGAACTTGGAGAAGGGAATTGGAAATTAGATATATAAGTGGGGTGAAATTTTAACAGGGGGTAAAAAGAAAGAATAGGGATAATCTAAAGTAGGAAAAGGGTAAGAGAAACAGGACAACAAAAGGGGAAAAGTTAGGAAGAGAGTGATGGCATAAAGTAGAGTTGAGATAGAGTAAAATAATGCTAAAGGAAAGGTGAAAATAGAATGTAGAACTCGAATCCCAAAGTAAAATAAAGAGAAAATAAAACAACATTCTTTTTCAAAAAGGTAAAATAGTAGTAGTAGTAATAATACTGATTAAAAGTAAAAAGGTAGGAATTAAAAAGGTAAAATCAAATGAGAAAAAAAGAAAATAATTAGTTTCTTAGGTAAAAAATGAAAAAATTAAAAATAAAAAAATAAAAAAATAGAATGTGCAGTAGTGAAGGTCATTCACTTCTTCTATTGTTCTTTTTGGCACGACTGTTTCCTAGTTGGGACAGTATTGCCATTCCCTGCTTTCTACTGGTGCTCAGTGTTGTAAGCCAGTCTTGGTTTTTAAGCAGGCGGTGTGTCTTAATCTCTTTATTCTTTTGTGAGTCAGCCTCTGGGTGGTAGTGTTTTGGGATTGACCTCAGAGACTATACATTCTCTCTAGCCTATGCTTAGATCCTGCTTTTCCTGTGGCACTCCATACTGGTTTGTGGGAGTGGGCTACCCCAGAGCTGGTTTTCTGATGTTCACCCCTTGCTCTGATCCTCAGGTTCCAGAAAAACAACTTTCCTTTGCAGTCTCCCAGGGTGTCCCCAACTGGGCTTAGCAATCAGAATCAAGGGTTTGAAGAGGAAAGAGCACAAGTCTGTGCAGGCCCCCTTCCCCACTCTTGTCCAAGCAGCTGGCACTTTAATAACTCCCAGGCTGTCCTTCTGCATCAGATCAAAATGGGTTGCTTTCTACAGATCCCCTCTATTAGCATCGCTTAGGACCCCCTTTCACAGTCACAGGTAAAACCAGGCCCAACAGCAATAAATTTCTCGAGGTGCAGATTTCCCCTGGTCCTCCAGCTCCAAGTGCGTGCGTTTCTCTGTCCTGTGGGACCAGAGACCTCACCTTATCGCAGGCAAAATCTGACCTTTCTGTGTGCCATGTAGAGCTCCTCTGAATCCAAGTGTTTGTGCCAATTTGAGACCGGTGTTCTGGGACTCAAAGGTTTTCAGTGGGTGTCACAGCTGTAGCTTTTCAGGCTTCCATAAGCATCCACTTTCCCCTTCAAGATGGTGCGGTCTCCATGTTCTAGCTGCTGGCTCCAGGAGAAAGAACCCCAGGCAGTGGGGGGCTGCCTGGTCAGGGGAGCCCTGTCCAGCTGTCCCCCACCTTCTCCTGTAATATAACTGTCCCTTAACTTATCAATAAATGCCCCCAGTGTGACCCTCAGCTGTTCTCTCTGTCTGCTCAGGGACAAGGCTCAGGACACATCCATCTATTCTGCCACCATTTTTTTTCTCCTTGAACGGGTGGGTATAATCTTTGTCCTGATTTTAGAAAGAATAGATAGCTTAAGTGACTGATCCAGGATATCCTGACTAATGAGTGGAGAAACTGGAGCTTGGATCCTTGTTGGTGGGACTTTTATGACTCCTAAATTTTTATAGCATTTATATTAATGGTATTCAAGCCAGTACCTGCCTGTTGACAACCCCCTGTTCTACTCATCATAAAAAGATGAAAGCCATTGTGCAAAAACTTAGATATTATATAAAATGAATCACTTCAGGATGTCTCTGGTGATCTCTGAGGATAAAAAAGAAAAAAAAAAGCTTGAAGAGGGAAAAAGGAGGTGAAAGCTCTGAAATAAGAAAGAGCTAGGAACTTGGAAGAAAAATTTTTGAAAGTGGGAGGTGTGAGCACTAGGAAATAGGTAGAAATGAGGTACCTGTGGCCTCACAAATGACTTTATTCATTTACTAAATACTTAGATGGCATTGTATAGGTGCCAGACACAATTTTAATCCCTCGTTGGTTCTGTGAGGTAGAGCTTATTATCCATCACATTTTCAGGTGGTAAAGCTGAGGTATAAGGAGGTTGAGCACCTTCCTGAGTGGAGCTCAGGCAGTCTGGTCCCTGCATCTGCTAACCTGGGAGATGGGTGGAGGCAGTTTATCATGCAGCATCCAAGGGGAATGTCTCAGATCATTGGTTATAAAGCTTGAAACACAGGCATGGCTTTGGAATTGATGATATAGATTTATCAGTTATGTTGACTGCAGTTGATGACTTCATCATTTTTAAAATCTAATTTAAATTAGCAGATTCAAGGACAATGTTGTTTCTTCTATTTATGTTCTTAATTCAGAAAAATTTCTGCATGTGTTATAGCATTTGGCTTTAAAGCTCATGGACTTCTGTGAATCTCCTTGGGCCCAGATATATTCAAGTCACAGCATTTGTTCATTCTTTTGTTCTATCAAAAATGTTTAATAAAAAATACCACTATTTCCCAGGCTGGCGTGATTCAGTGGACAGAGTGTCAGCCTGTGGACTCAAGGGTCCCAGGTTCAATTCTGGTCAAGGGCATGTACCTTGGTTGTGGGCACATCCCCAGTGGGGTGTGTGCAGGAGGCAGCTGATCGATGTCTCTCTCTCATTGATGTTTCTAACTCTCTATCCCTCTCCCTTCCTCTCTGTAAAAAAATCAATAAAATATATTTAAAAAATACTACTATTGAAATAGTGTAAATATTATATTAATATCTAGAGGCCTGGTGCATGAAATTTGTGCAGGGGTGGGGGTGGTTCCTCAGCCCAGCCTGAACCCTCTTAAATCTGGGACCCCTCTCACAATCTAGGACTGCTGGCTCCCAATCACTTGCCTGCCTGCCTGCCTGCCTGCCTGATTGCCCCTAACCACTTCTGCCTGCCATCCAGATCACCCTCTAACCACTTCCCTGCCAGGCTGATTGAAGCCAAAGTGCTCGCCTACCAGCCCAATTGCCCCTAACTGCTCTCCCCTGCTGGACTGGTCACCCCTAACTTCCCTCCTTTTCCAGCCTGATTGTCCCTAACTACTCTCTTCTGCAGGCCTGGGTCCCCCTCCCCCCCTCCCCCCTGCAGCTGTCCTCCCCTGCAGGCCTGATCCCTCCCAACTACCCTCCCCTGCTGGCCATCTTGTGTCCACATGGGGGAGGCCATCTTTGACCACATGGGGTTAGCCATCTTGTGTGTTGGGGTGACGGTCAACTTGCATATTACCTTTTTATTATGGCTCTATAATAAAGAGCCAGGTATAACGACCGATCATGACCAAAGGTTGACCATCTGAAGTCAGCACTGAGTTGCCACAGAGACCCAGTTTGACTACTGAGACTGAAGGCCCAGTGACCCAGCAGTAACTGCTAAGAGGGCTTTGAATCAGGGCTTGAAAGAGACCTGAAGAGAGAAAGAAGCAGGGGCTGATGTGTAGCATCTGTGGCAGCTTTTGACCAGCACTTGCCTCTCTTTTTCCCTCTGAGCCTGGCTAGCAACCCTGATTCCATTTCTCTTTGAGCCTTCACTGGGGTTGCTGATTAGCCCTGCCTTTCTGATCAGGCCCTGTTGATAGGACCAGAGATGCTGAATGGCCAATAAGAACCGATGCTGAGGAGCCAATGGCTATCTAGGAGGTGGAGCTTTTGACCATGACTGGCATAGAAACTGACCAATTAGAACCAAATCTGTGTCAACTGTGAGGAGCCAATAGCTGCCTAGGAGGTGGATCTTTTGACACTGGCATAGAAACTGACTAATTAGAACCAAATTGGTTAGCAGAGGAGGGCAGTAGGGGGAGAGATCAGGCCAGTAAGGGAGGGCAGTTAGGGGTGATCAGACAGGCAGACAGGTGAACAGTTAGGAGCCATCGGTCCCAGATTGGGCCTAAACTGGCAGTCGGACATCCCCCAAGGGGTCCCTGATTGGAGAGGTTGCAGGCTGGGCTGAGGGGGCAGTATCCCATCCATGCACAAATTTTGTGCACTGGGCCACTAGTAGAATAATAAAAATAATATTAAACTATTACTAATCCCATATTTTAAAAAGCATATGTAATATAAAGTAAAACACATATACATTATTTTTAAATGATACAAGTACTTAATAAATCTATAAATAATATATATATATTTTAAATCAAATCCTGCTTTTATTCAATTTTGGATTTTAATTGTAGGTAAATATGGTTCATAGATGTAGTCCTGATATTAATGTACAAAAAAATCATCTCCTTTTAAAATTCTTGTTTTAACTCATTGGCAAAAATATCAAACTTTATTAGGAATTCAGGGCGGGGGCATTTATTGCTCTTGCCAAAGTTCCTTCTGGTACTAGAGCAGCATGAACATCAATGAGCAAAGGTAGTTCCAGTTCTGGAAGGGTTTACAGTACACGGGAGCATTGCCAGGTAAACAGCTGACCATCATACAATAGGTACAGGGCTGGAAGAGGCACAGGTGAAATCCATTGGAATCCAGGACCAGAGAGGAAAAATACATCTAGTCTTTCCCTCCATTATAGCCATTGGGAAACCCAATGCTGATGCCCCCTTCTTAATTTGTATAAAATAATACTGTAGCAGTTAATACAACCACTTAGAATCATTACACATTAACTCCTGCTGTATCTTAGAGTGACTCCTAAGTTTAAAAAGCAAATATTCCTGGAATTTAAGAAGTTGAAAGAAATATAATGAAATTTCACCACTGTGCTAATGTGTTATTTTATTTTTCATCCTAGTTATCTGACTTCTTTTTTTTTTTATATTCTCTCTTTAATTGCAACATCCTTTCCTTTGTATTTTCTTTTGTAGCTAAGTCCTTGTCCGTTAGATCTAAATAAGGCATTTCATGTCATCCAGCTACAGTTAGGCCTGGAATCAGACTCCTGGTTGCAGAGGATTAATCCAATAAATGCCTTTCTCCTCTCACTTTTCCCATATTTATTTTATTGTTATTTGATTGTGTGGTACCTGCATTTGAAACACAGAATTATACCATCTATTAATTGCTGTTCATGAAGAAAATTAAAAGCAGCATCATTGAGTCAGATAGAGTTATAAAATCTACTTATGGGGACAGAGACTGTTTCGTTGCCTATGGTTATATAGAGGTTCATTATTTTGTATTAAAATGGAATTACAAGCTTAACTTGTTTTCATTGTTGTCTGTCAGCATGGAGTTTTGATTAAAAATGCATTAAAGCATTATGAATTTTGTGCTGGCTATTTCTCCAAGTTTTCTATAATATATGTTGAAAATGGGATGTTTGCTGGTAAAAATAATTTCCAATCAATTTTTCTATTTTGGCCCATTGAACAACAGACTGAATTAAATGCTTGACTTAAATTTTGAAACAAAATCCTAGATTTTATTTTATTTATTTATTTATTTATTTATTTATTTTTTACAAGAACTTTTTTTAAAAAATATATTTTATTGATTTTTTTACAGAGAGAAAGGGAGAGAGATAGAGAGTTAGAAACGTCGATGAGAGAGAGACATCGATCAGCTGCCTCTTGCATGTCCCCTACTGGGGTTGTGCCTGCAACTAAGGTATATGCCCTTGACTGGAATCGAACCTGGGACCTTTCAGTCTGCAGACCGAAGCTCTATCCACTGAGCCAAACCGATTTTGGCAAATCCTAGATTTTAATGCCTCTTCCTATTGAAAATTATCCTGAATATGTCCTACAATAAAATGCATATTGACAGTGGACTGTAAGTGGTGGTTATCACTGGAAACATGTCCTCAGGGGACAAGCTCTCTGCTTGTTCCTCTGACTCCATCCACCCTTTTAGAATTTTCTTCTGTCCAATTTCCTCATTGTGTCTCCTTCACCTATTTGTATCTGGTGAAGTGTTTTTCTTTCTTGTGGAAAGAACATGAGATTGACACTCTTAATAAAATTTTTAAGTGTAATGTATTACCATTGACTATAATTGTGAATTATTCAGGAGTTTTATCATTTCTATTGCAATTTATTGAGCACCCATTATATGCATAAGGATTTTAGATTGTTAATCAATTGATCCTCACAATGCTGCAGGTAGATAATATGTATTGTTTCTCTTTGGTAGATGGGAAACTGGGTCTTTGATTCAGGTCAGAATCAATCTGACACCCTTGTTCTCATCTAGTGTCTGTTTCAGAAACTTCTGTGTTCAGAAAAGCACCTGCAATATATTCAGAAATGGGAGGGCTTTGATGTGGGTTCCTCCACAGGTGACCCACAAACCACATGTCTACAGGAGGATTTCAGATGACAATACCCCCTTCCTGTGCTTTCTTACCTCTCCCAACCTTTCTGGTGGGAAGAGAGAACTGCTCAGTTATCTGAAGGTTCTGATAGCTGCTCTGAGCGCGCCTCTCCTGGCATTCTCTCTCTCTCTCTCTCTCTCTCTCTCTCTCTCTCTCTCTCTCTCTCTCTCTCTCTCTCTCTCTCCCTCCCTCCCTCTGTGTGTGTGTGTGTGTGTGTGTGTGTGTGTGTAATTCCTGAACCCTTTGAACACCCAAGCTAAGCTGATTCCCCTTTGAGCCATTAGCACTTGAACATATTGAGAGTGCATGTATTAGCTCATCTGCATTGTGCATATAACAGGGGCTCAACAGATGTTTACTGATTACTTTTGTATTGTGTAAACTTCCATATAGTCCTCTTCAGTTTGTATGCTCAGTTTTCCTCAACTGAGTAGTAAGATGCTTAAGAAAAGGGAATGACAGGTCTTCCATTGTCCATTATCTGAAACTTCTCCATATTTTGTAGATGTTCCAAAAAGACTGTTGACTCACCCACTTATAGTAGATGTTTAAAACATGCTGATTGAATTAATTAACCATTCAAAGGTGTTAGTGACCACTATTCTTTCATAGATGATGAGATTTTTCACAATAGGAAATCCTTTAAACATTTACACTTCGTTTTCCACCTTAAACATTCAGAGGAGAGGAAAAAATAACTCAATTTTAGCCTCAGCGGTAAAATATTTAACTGCTCAACATTCTTTGTTTTTGCATAAAGAAATGTTTAACCAAGATTCCTCAGGTTACAGTCAGATGGCCAAACTTTTAAAAACAAACGTGTGGACACAAATATGCAGGCAGGATTTACCTCAAAATGCAACTGCTTGTGAATTATTTCTCTACCTCTGTAACTTTATAGGATCTCAATTTTTTTCTGAAGTTTGGATTTGCCTGAATAAATGGTTTGTTCTTTGGCATAGAAATTCTTAGCAAGGATAATTGCTGAGATTCTTTTTTTAAAAAAAATATATTTTATTGAGTTTTTACAGAGAGGAAGGGAGAGGGATAGAGAGTTAGAAACATCAATGAGAGAGAAACATTGGTCAACTGCCTCCTGTACACTCCCTACTGGGGGTGTGCCTGAAACCAAGGTACATGCCCTTGACTGGAATTGAACTTGGGACCCTTCAGTCCACAGGCCAATGCTCTATCAATTGAGCCAAACCGACTAGGGCCAATTGATTCTTGAAGTTCAACCAAAGCACTGGGAGTTAGAAATGGAACTATAAGATAAAATGTCTAATGTATAACAATATAGACTGCATCTGTATACTTAAAATTTTCTAAGAGAATAGGTTTAAATGTCCTCACCAAAAAAAAAAAAGGAGAAAAAAAAGGCAAATATGTGAGATGATAGGTGTGTTAATTCATCTGATGAGTGGGATTCCTTCCATAATGTATATGTATATGATATAACTACATTATACGCTCTAAATATCTTACCATTGTTTTGGTCAATTAGACCTCAATACAGCTGAGAACAATAAAAGTAAGATAAAAAGCCTACCTTCAAGGAGTCTATAATCTAATTGGGGTAAATGTGCATACAAGATAACTGAGAGTAAAAGACTGTTGTTTGTGTTAGGGACTTCCAAAATCTTAAAGACCGTCATATAGTTTAAAATTCTCATTTTTTTTTCTTTTTGGATATAAAAGGGTGGAAGAAGAGATACAGGGATGTGACAAGGTCATAGAGAAAGTTAAAGGCAGAGGCTGAACCAGAGTCCTGATCCCCTTTCTCTTATTTATGGGCTCTTTCCAAACCACAATAAAATCTAAACTTCTAAAAAAAAAAGTTTGCATTTCATCAGAGGGGAACATTGCTGGTGCAACATGATGGAGATGGCTGGGACCAAAAGGCTTGTCCAACTAGAGGGCCACTAGTTATATCAAATGGTGACTATTATGGGATTGTAGCCAGGAAGCTAATAAGCATGGAGATGGGTACATGAGTCATATACTCTCAAGCCGGGAGGCAGTGAACCAACCGGATTTAGAGTAGTGCTGGCCAGTATAAATATAGTGCAAGCCACAAGTGCAAGCCACATGTATAATTTTAAAATTTCTGGTAGCCACAATAAAAAAATAGTAAGAAGAAACAGGTGACATTAATTTTAAGAATACATTTTATTTAATCCACCCTGTCTAAAATATTATGATTTTAACATGTGATTAATTTGAAAAATAAGGTATTTTACATTTGCCTTCATATGTTAAGTCTTTGAAATCCACTGAGTGTTTTATACTGACAGCACATTTCAAATGTTTCATAGCCACAAGTGACTAGTGGCTTCTGCATTGGCCAGTGTAGGTGAGGGTTCTCACGGATGGGAAAGATTAGGAGAGCAACAGTATGCCAAGTAGATTGTTTTGGTCAGAGAGTATCTGAGAGAATGCTTCTCAAACTTTAAAATGTAGGGAACTTGCCCTCGCCTGTGTGGCTCAGTTGGTTGGGCATCCTGCCCTAAGGGTTGCCGGCTCCATTTCAGGTCAGGGCACCTGTGTGACTTTTGGGTTCAATTCTCCTCTCACACTGATGTTTTTCTTCCTCTCGCTTTAAAAAAAAAATAGTATATATATATTTTTAATGTAGAAAACTCACATGGAGATCTGATAAGAATGCTAATTGTGATTTACTAGGTCTAGATTCTACATTTCTAAAAAGCTTTCCGGTGATGCTGGTTTGAGAACCACACTTTGAGTAGCCAGGTAACTTTAAGAGATCAACCATAGTGAGGAGAAAAAACAAATGAGGACGTTCTAAATGGACCAACCAGAATTTGATCAATGAGTTCCTTGGCCCATGAAGTAGGAACGTCTACCAACAGTTCTGTTCTCTCAGAAAAGCAGAGGATGCTTCTTCCATTCTGTCGATGGCTCCTCTTGAGGCTGTGACTGAGGTGTGCTTGTATGCGGGAAGAGAGTATTGGTAAAACTTACTATTTTACATCATGAATGTGATATCTCTTGTAATTTCTATAGGTCACAACCTTTTATGATTTGCTCCTTAAGGTCTTGAATATATTTTGATAGATTTATTCCTAGTTATTTTTCCTTAGGCAAAATTTGTCATTTTTGTTGCTATAGTGAACAACATTTTAGAAAACTATATATGTTATATATATTTTTTTCCCTCAGCTTGTTACTGGTATCTAGAATTCCAGTTTTCATTTTATAGCTAGAAAATCCCCTAAATTTTCTTATTGATTCTAATAATTTATATAAAATGTTTTTTATCTTCTAAGAAGACAATCATATCTATAATACCTACCCATCTTTTTTTCTTTCTGATTCTATTATTTTATATTTTTCTTGTTATTTTGCACTGTTCAAGTTTTTCAGTGCATTGTAGAATTGATAAAGCTAGACTGGGATATTTGTATTGGTTTTGAAGCTTTTAATGATCACCATTAAATATGTCATATGTTGTATACATATTTTTTGTAGCTACTTTATTAGTTTAAAAGTATTTTATTTTCTGCTTTTTGAATCATAAAAAGTCTATCCTGATTTTATTAAATAAATTTTTGCATCTACTGAGTTGATCATGTTTTTCCATCTTTGTAAGCCTTTAAAATTTATTAAATTTTATTTTTTAATTACAGCTTACATTCAATATTATCCTGCATTAGTTTCTGGCATACAGCATAGCAGTTAGATAATCATAGAATTTATAAAGTGGTACCCTGATATTTCCGATACCAATGTGGCAGCATACACAGTTCCTCTTCTAAGCTATTAAATAGTTAAATTATATTATTAAATTTACCACTTTAATAGGTTAAATTTACCACTTTTCATGTCTGGAATAAAATCTACTTGGTTATGAGATATATTTTTTATACATTTCCACGTTTGGATGCTAATCTTTTGCTTAGAATCTTTATATTTTTGTGTATTAATGCGATTAGCTTGTGATATTCTTTTTTAATGCTTCCCTTATCTATTTTGATGTCACAGTCTCATACAATGAGTTTCCTCTTTTGCCATTCTTAATTGTATATGTGTATAATGATATATTCTTTGTATGTTGGGAGAAGCTTTCCTGTGAAGTTATCTGAGTCTGATGTCTTCATTTGGGAAGGATATTTATCTATTATTTTAATTTCTTCCATTTTTATAGTATTCTCCTTTTTTTTGTATTTCCTCATGAGTTGGTTTGGGTGGTTTGTATTTTAGTAACATCTATTTTATCAAAATTTAAATCTTCTTAGCATAATTTTTTTCACTTCTTTTGTTATTATTTGTAGTATGTACAATTATGTCTCCATTTTCATTCCTAATATTATTCATTTAGATGTTATTATTTTTTCTTGATCAATCTCGTATGAATTGTCAGTTTCATGAATTTTTTTTTTAAAGCACCAACTTTTAGCTTTGTTAATTTTTTCTGTTATGTATTTGTTTTGTATTTCATTAACTTATATTTTTGTCTATATTTTTGGCATTTTTGGATTATATTTTGATTTTTTTAACCTGTTAAGTTTTAATAATTTTTCTTTATATATCATTGAAGGCAATATATTTTTCTCTAGGTACTGCTTTATCTTCATACCATAATTTTTAGCATCTTGTTTTCTAATTCCCAATGCTTTTCGTACTTTGATCAATGAATTATTTTAAAGTGTTTTAAAAATTCCAAGTATATTAACTTTTATTGGCTATCTTTTTGTAATTGTACCTTATGTTATTTTCATTGTGGGAAGTGATGCCAATCCTTTAATTATTGGTGATGGCTTGCAGTAGCATATGGTTATTTAAAAAAATGTTTCAAATGTGCATAAGTATGATTTAAAAAAATTGGGTGATTTAGTCTATAAAACTTGTTTCAAATCTTTACCAATGTAGCTTCTTCTTTCTGTATTAATTATTGAAAGGGGTACATTAATGACTATCTATGATAATGATAGATTTGTCAAATTGCCTTGTAGTTTTGCCTATTTTTAAAAAATACATTTTAAGGCAGTATTAGTAGTTACAATCAAGTTTAGAATTAACTTCATATTGTGTTGAGCTTTTTATTATTATGAGGTGATCTTTTCTTTTAATCTTTAGTAATGTTTTGTGGTTTGGGTTTTTTTTTGTTTGTTTATTTGTTTTTGCCTAATATCAGTATAGCTATAGAAATCTTCTATGTGAATATAGTGGTTGCCTTGTCTATCTTCTTCTATCCTTTAAGCAATTCTGTGTCATAATGTTTATAATTATTTCTGGTAAACAGTATTTATCTGGAATTCTTATTTTATCTAGACTGACAAGCTTTTTCTTTGAACTGGAGAGTTTTAGTCTATTGATAGTTATTTTGATTACTGATTCATTTATATTTATTTCTGCTATATTACTTACTTTTTCCCCACATATGTATTTTTTTCCTTTCATGTTTCCTCCTTATTGTTTTTCTCTTTATTCTCATTCTGGATCCTCCTTCTACCAATTTAGAGAAAATAACTTCTAAAATGTATCCATTTAGTTATCACCTCTAATATTTTAATATGGCCACTTAACTTTTTGAAGTGTACAGATAATCAGTATTTTTTCCTCTTCCCAAATTAGACAAAGACCTTAGAACACTTAAATCACCATCCTATTTTTTTATAGTATACTAGAGGCCCATTGCATGATATTCATGCAAGAATAGGCCTCTGGCTTCACTTTCAACTGCCCAGGAGCCAGCAAGTCCCCGCTCCCTGCTCTCCCAGAGCCAGCAAGTTCTTGCTTCTGTCTGGAGCACCATTCCAGTAGCTCCTTCTGCAGCCCCCCTTTCCCCCATAGCAGGCTTCACACCACCAGCTTTGTTGGGTTAATTTACATACTCACTTCTGATTGGCTGTGGGCATAGCGGAGTGATGGTTAATTTGCATATTTCTCTTTTATTAGGTAAGATGTTAGTTCTAACCCCACATGACCAATTTTTATTACTGCTGTGCACAGTGATAATTTAGAGCATTTCTCCTCAGCATTTCTCACCCTCAGCACTACTAACATGTTGGGTCAGATATGTCTATTGTGAGGAGTTGCTCTTATTTTGCAGGATGTTTAACAACATGCCTAACCTCTATAAACTAGATGCTAATAGCATCACCCTCCCCAAGATGTCACAAAAAAAAGTGTCTTCAAATATTGTCAAATGTTGCCTGAGGGGGGAAAATTGCTCTAGGTTTAGAACAACTGATTTAATGCTACTCAACTATTTAATAACCAGAGGCCCAGTGCACAAAATTGGTGCACTCTGAGTGGGGGTCCCTCAGCCTGGACTGTGCCCTCTTGTAGTCCAGGAGCCCTTGGGGGATGTCCAACTGATGGCTTAGGCTTGCTTTTAGCACTGACGCAGAGGTAGGAGAGGCTCTCGCCACCACTGCTGCACTGACCAGCTGTGAGTACAGCTCAGGGCTTCAGGCTGAGCGGCACTCCCCCTGTGGGAGTGCATTGAGCACCA
The DNA here is from genome assembly GCA_011751065.1 of Lasiurus cinereus. Lineage (NCBI taxonomy): Eukaryota > Metazoa > Chordata > Mammalia > Chiroptera > Vespertilionidae > Lasiurus > Lasiurus cinereus. The sequence continues at coordinate 29,406,006 of JAAGEH010000076.1, forward strand.
GGGGACAGCTCCTGCATTGAGCGTCTGCCCCCTAGTGGTAAGTGCATGTCATAGCGACTGGTCATTCCCCCATTCGGTCAATTTGCATATTAGCTTTTTTGTTTTATAGGACAAGAGGCCTAGTGCAAGAAATTCATGCACTGGGGGTAGGGGTCCCTCAGCCTGCTTGCACCCTCTCGTAATCCAGGACCCCTCCCTCCTTACCGCCTGCCCATAGAGGAAGCAGGAGAGGCTCCCGCCTCCTCTGCTGCACTTGCCAGCCATGAGCCTGGCTTCTGGCTAAACAGTGCTCTCCCTGTGGGAGCACACTGACCACTAGGGGGCAGCTCCTGTGTTGAGTATCTGCCCCTTGGTGGTCAGTGTGTGTCATAACAACCAGTCATTCTACTGGTTATTCCACCTTTTGGTTGATTTGCATATTAGGGTTTTAGTACATAGGATTGGAACTACATACATTGGTAAAATTGGTCCAAACGCCCATGTGATGGAGAACTTACAGTTATGAATTCTTATGAGTCATTTGCCTCTTTCAGCCAGTACCACATTTTCTTATCTGCTCAGTGGATTGACTTCTAGAAGGTTGCAGTCCTTTTGCAAATCTTAAATACCCCACTCTAGGCTTAAAAGCATTTAGGCATTGTCAAGAACTGTGAAGAGCCTGAGATTTTTGTTCAATTTTAAGCAATCAAATTTCATGAATTCCAGTGCAAGACTTGAGACACCGGAGTCAAACATGAAGGACAGTTTATTTTTATAGCAAGAGTGTCATATTTTACATTAGTTCCCAAGCTTCATTCCCCACAAGATGACATAAAAGTGTTTCAGATGACCTCTATATATTCAGTGGCTTATATTATTAGACAGAAACCCTGAGCTTAGGGAACCCAAATCTTTCATGATGGCCATTTAAGCAGGCCTGCTTTCGCATCAAGGGGAGATAGTGTCTCTCTCTTCCAAGGCTTCTCAGTAAACAAATGTTCTGGAAAACATAGTTTAGAACAAAGGGTAGCTAGTGCCTTTTTCAAAAAACATGTAGACACAAGAGAGACCTTTGCAGAATTATCCTCCCAAAGTTATCAAAATGGAAGGTCAAGTTTCAGTAGATATTCTTAGAACAATGATTCTTAACCTTTTTAATGCCATGGCCCTATAATACAGTTCCTCATATTGTGGTGACCCCCAATCATAAAATTATTTTCGTTGCTACTTCATAACTGTAATTTTGCTACTGTTATGAGTTATAATGTAAATAAATATCTGTGTTTTCCGATGGTCTTCGGCAAATCCTGCTAGCGGTTCTCAACCTGCTGTAGAGCCTAAGACCATCAGAAAACACAGATTTTACATTATGATTCATTAACAGTAGCAAAATTATAGTTATGAAGTAGCAACGAAAATAATGTTATGGTTGGGGGTCAACACAACATGAGGAACCGTGGCATTAAAAAGGTTTAGAACCACTGCTAGAATAAAAGTTATTAGTGCTCATTAACTTCAAAGAATTCTTATTTCATTTTAACCTTTTTAAATTAAAAACATTGAGTATATTTTATGAGCGATTTTTGCTTTTAAATATTTTATGCACCATTTAAAAAAACAAAAATATTTCAGAATTCTAGTTTGTGATATTGCTGGAAATTTAAGTTGCAAAGTTAATGTATAGAACTTAAAATAAGCCAACCACTTATCCTAAGCTTGTTTCTTATGTAATTCTTCAATTGGTCTCCGGTATCTGAATTACAAGCAGTTCCTTTATATTTCCTTTTCTACGTTGGTATTGCAAAAGATAGCCTCCCATTAAAATGTAGCCTTCCTTTAACCTGCAAAGGAAGATTCTATTCTTGCGTTGCACACAAAAATGGTTTTCCACATAAGCATTTGTAATCTCTTTCTTGATGGCAGAACAGAAGAGAAACGCTATGGAAATCCCAGCTAAGAATGGCATCTCCATAGCTGATGGAGTTAATCTTTAAGAATAAAACTGTATTAGATTAGTCTTTTTGTTGAAATGTTTTTCCTCAGTTAAGTGGGAATACTTTGGAATTGTAAAGAGGGGTAAAATTGTTTTAACTTCTTTTATGTATGTCTCAAACTCTAATGCAGCTTATTTCCCATGAGCTTTTTGTTGTGTCCATATGTACCTGGCCCATGTGTAGATTTCAGTAAATAGTTAAATAACCAGATTTTAAAATATAGTCTTGTTAAATTTCAGCCCCAGGCATAGTTTGTATTTTGTACTTTTCTGTCTACAATGGAAGTATTTGGTAGTGAGAAATAGAGTAAGTACGATGAGAAGACATTTATATAAGAATAGGAAATCTTTCAGACAGAATTTGCCAGAATTGATTTTTCCTAGCCAAGCCCTGAAGGTACCCTCTTGCCACTGTTGTTGAGGTTAAAGGATTTATGAGAAGTCACCACAAGGTACTTACAGTTCGCTTGAGCTTGAGCAGTAATTATGAGTTCAGTTTCCAGATTCCATGCTATTTAATAGTTTTGTGAACTAAGGATAGGACTAATTCCACATTATAGGTTAAACTCCCAGGCACAGGCAGGAAATGTTTTTATGTCACATTGCTGAAGAATGAAGAGCTGGGTAGAGACCTCATCTAAGGTTTTCCCAAGTTTCATACATTCCCATAACATAAACATTTTCCAGATTATACATATGTAATCCTTTTTTCATAGATGTCAATAGGTATTCCTTTAAATAAGGTTCAAATAATTTTTAAAATGCTGATTTAAATAAAATGTACAGTATTTTAAAATATGTTTTGGATCCTAATCATTTATGAGTTACATGGTTTGTAAATACCTTTCCTCATTCAGAGCCTTGTTTGTTTTTTTGTTGTTTTGTTTTTTACCCTTTTACCACCTTTTTTTCTATTCAAGTATTGTTGACATACAATATTATATTAGTTTCAGATGTAGAACATAATTAATTATTTGCCATTTATATACCTTATAAAGTGATCCCACAATATGTCTAGTCATCACTTGACACCATACATAATTAATACAACACTAGAGGCCTGCCCACTGCACGAAAATCCATGCACTAGAAAAGCGGGGGGTGGGGTGGGAAGGGGGGTTCCCCTCAGCCTCGCCTGCCCCTTCTCACAGTCTGGGAGCCCTCAGAGGCAGGAGGTGACCCAGTGATCAGGAGAAGGTGATGCTGTCGTTACACCTTTGTCGCTGCCACTGCCGGCAGTGCAAGCCTTGGCTGGCACTAGTTACCTGAGCCTCAGGTGGCCCTGGGAGCTGGGCAGCTGCCATCTGAGATTTGCCTGTGCCTTGGGCATCAGCTGGGAAGTTGCCATCCAAGGCTTGCCTGTACCTCGTGCTGGCCCTGGGCTGCTGGGGAGCCACCATCTGAAGTTTGCCTGAGTCTCAAGCTGGCCCTAAGTGGCTGGGCAGCTGAGGGGATTGGAAACTCTGGAGGCAGGTACACAGCAAGGCTGGGCCCACCTGGGAATGAGCTCAGCCTTGCAGTGTACCTGTCACACTGGCAGGGCTGAAGGGACTGGGCCTGCCATCTTTTGGTTGTGAGCACTGCCATCTTTGAGGGTGGGGCAGTCAATCAGCATATTCTCTTTATTGGCTGTGAGTGCTGCCATCTTTGCAATGGCATGAGGGCCAATTAGCATATTCCCTCTTTATTAGATAGGACTACCAGCCCGGTGCACGAAATTCGTGCATGGGGATGTCCTTCAGCCCAGCCTGCTCCCTCTCCAAACTGAGACCCCTTGAGGGATGTCCGACTGCCTGTTTAGGCCCTATCCAAGTAGGATTGGGCCTAAACGGGCAGTCGGACATCCCTCTCACAATCCAGGACTGCTGGCTCCTAACTGCTCACCTGCCTGCCTTCCTGATTACCCCTAACTGCTTCTGCCTGCCAGCCTGATCAACCCCTAACCACTTCCCTGCCAGCCTGATTGATGTCTAACTGCTCCCCTGCCAGTCTATTTGTCCCTAACTGCCCTCCCCTGCAGGCTTGATCACCCTCAACTGCCCTCCCTTGCAGGCCTGGTCCCTGACAACTGCCCTCCCCTGCTGGCCATCTTGTGGTGGCCATTGTGTGTCCATATGGGGGCAGGATCTTTTGACCACGTGGGGGCAGTCATTGTGTGTGTTGGAGTGATGATCAACCTGCATATTACTCTTTTATTAGATAGGATAGAGGCCTGGTACATGGGTAGGGGCCAGCTAGTTTGCCCTAAAGGGTGTCCTGGATCAGGGTGGGTGTTTCCTTGGGGCATGGGGTGGCCTGGGCAAGGGGCCTGTGGTGGTTTGCAGGCTGGCCATGCCCAAGTGGAGGCCCTGGTATCTGGGATTTATTTATCTTCTACAATTGAAACTTTATAGCCTGGAGCAGAGCCAAGCCTTCTGCTTACACAGCCATTGAAACTTTCTTAAGCACAGGCCTGGGTGTGCGAAAAGGTTGGCTTCTTCCATCACTAGGGGCAACCCAAGCCTCTCTCCTGCTCTCTCTGTGACCGTAGTCATCTTGGTTGGGTTAATTTGCATACTTGCTCTGATTGGCTGGTGGGTATGGCTGGTGGGCGTGGCTTGTGGTTGTAGCAGAGGTATGGTCAATTTGCATATTGCTCTTTTATTAGATAGGATTATTGACTGTATTTTCTATGCTCTCCAGTAGCTTTTGTTGAATAGAAGTTTTAAATTAAACTGTAGACTGATTTCTTAATTTTTTCAATATTTAATCTTGTGAGGTTCTGTTTTAGGGATTCCACCCTACTCCCAAATATTCTTATCTATTTTCTACTAGAAATTTAATGTTTTGGATTTTTACATTTAAGTCTATACTTAAAACTGATAATATATCTGGATCTGATTTGGAGATACAGTGTGAGGTAAGGATCTAATTTCCCCCCACATATAAAAATGAATGTCCCTGTACTATTTGGTAATCAATCTTCAAGGGTCATCTCCATCAATGTGAAATTTCCACATGTATGTGAATCTATTTCTGACCTGTCTATTCTCTTCCATTTTGTTACTCTGTCTATTCAGACACCAATTCTAATACTGTTTGTAATTGAAAAAAACAAACAAACGAAGGGCTGGATGAAAAAATTGTGATTATTCATACAATTAAATATTATTCAACAGTGAAAAATAAAACTAGAGCTACCTATGTTAAAGTTTCATGAATATAATGGGCTCCCCCTCTCCCCGGAGAATTAGCAAAATAATGCCTAGAATATTATACCACTTTTAGGAAACATAAAAAACAAAACTATTCATTGTTTAGGAATATATAGAAATACAATAAATATATTAATAAGTGCATGAAAAAATCTACAAGAATATTGTTACTTCTGAGAGATAGAAGGGATATGATGAGGGAAGCGTCCATGGTGCTTATAATGTTTCTTAAGATGCTAAGTGTGTGCATGTATTTATTTTATTATTCTTCACATCTTTTTATGTATTAAATTATTTCTAATGTTTTTATAATAACAATATAAGATGCCTTTAGTGTAGTAATTCTCAGAGCCTTTAATTTGCCAATAGACCTTGTCTTTATCCAAAAAAAAGGGAGGGGGCATTCTATAAATATTTCCCAAATTTAATTGAGCATGGAATCTTCTTTTCCCAGGAACACCTATTGGTACCTTGGGAATTAGTCTGTTTTATGGATCCCAGATTCAGAATATGGGCATTATACTATACTGCTTATAAAGATGAGACCAATCCAAGGTCTAGTCTTTAGTGTGTCATTGAGTTACAAGAAGTGCTTTGAACCCAGCAGGATGTAAAGGGAGGTGTTATGCATGTGGTTTTTACCTTAGTGTCTTTTCCTCAAGTCCCCGGATATTCCTATGGCTTTAATTTGTTGTGTGCATCCTCCTCCTACTCCGTCCTATGGGGGCAGTTGGAATGTTTGAATAGAGAAATCAATAAAGTAGAATTTCCACATGGTGAGAAGACAGCTATAACACGACCTCCTGGTTGCTTCCAAAGTGCAATGCGAACAGCACACAGTGTAGAGAATGCCTGTTACAGGACCGGGGCCACCAAAGGCATTCACTGCTCAAGAATCAATTGTTACAGGAAAATTTTTATCACCCTAATTAATGAGCATTTTTATGACGGATTATTCTTATAAATAACATATCCTTTTTTGTTATTGTAAGGAGACTTTGTTTTAATTAGTATTTTTAATATATAAAAATGAGACCGATTCCTACTTTTTTTTTTTTTTGCAATAGGAATGCTTTATTTGGCAGACTTGATGTAAAAAAGAAAAAAAAGAAGAATATAAATAAAGCAGCTGATTTGACCTGGCAAGCTTCGATTCCAATTCAGCGTACTTTCCCTATTTATAAAGTGCAGTAAAAATGTTGGCCTTTGGAAACTGATATTCCCTGGGTGTGTGAGTGTGGTGAGGCTTTTTTGTTTTGTTTTGTTTTTGTTATTATTGCTCCTTTTAAAAAGTGGAGCAAAATTCTAATAGGAAAACTCCAAATAAGAGCGGAGGTAAAAGTCCGTATGCATATATTAAGGAACAAATTATTTAAAAATGACTTTTTAAAGGCTGTGGCCCTACAGGGTGACTGTGGGCCTTGTGCAGTCCAGTGTATGTGCTACTATGATCTTGCTTGAGGCTCATAAATCTTGCATTATTTGGAGTAAGCATAGACACTCCGAAATGAATTTAGAGGCAAATGCGAATGTGTTTCTGGGCATGGCTGGGTGGAGAGAATGCTGTGATCATGTCTCAAAAAATTCTAATCATCTGGTCTTATAATGAATGGATTAGTTCCTCCATTCTGCCAATAGCACATGAGCATATGAAAACTTTGAAGTGCGGGAGGCAACGGCAAAGAAAACAATAAACTGTGCATGTGAGACTGGCTTGATGCTCGGTGATTAAGAGATGGGGACCCCGCGGGTCAGCTCCCCATAGGTACAAACAGATGTTTGCACCGTTTCACAGCTGCTAAATATGATATAAATCCAAAGAATTTTTCTTGTTTTTATAAAGGAAAAAAATACCCAGACAGCAAATTTTTGGTCATTCAGATACTCTTACCAAATGACATCTGGTTTCTGTACTGCTTATTTAAGCAATCCTTAAAAAAAATGTTTGCCAAGGGGAGTAACTCTAAACTTTCAGTCCTTCACCATACATAACAGTACAGTTTAAATTACAGTGTAGCATGCAGAGTTTATTATAAGCAATGCCATTCTTTATTTCTTAACCAGCAAGTTTTACTTTTAAGAAAATGGGTTAGATATTATGTAATTAGTTAGGGGAAATCTATGATGAAGTTACATTGAAAATATCTGGGATTCCTCTCCTAATGATGGCAAAGAAAATGAATTAATTGTTTCCATATGTTAAGAACAGTGGTGAGCAAAGTTAAACCCTACAGTTACCTAAAATAAAATGTCAGCAGTATAGCAAGACAGTATTTTGACTTGCATCAAGGTGAGAGAACATGAAAGGCAGAAAGGAAGCAGTGACAGGTTGAAGGTCAAGAGGGAAATGAATCTTAATAAAAGACTTGCCCAACTCTTTTAGAGAAGAACCAGATTTTTGCCATCTCTACATCCATTATGCCTTTGGGTTTATGTGCAGAAATTAGTTTATTATTCTCCTCAACAGCAAATATGTTTATTTTGACCTTTCCTCTCTAAGGTGTCTAGTGCAGTGGTAGGCAAACTAATTAGTCAACAGAGCCAAATATCCACAGTATGTCGATTGAAATTTCTTTCGAGAGCCAAATTCTTTAAACTTAAACTTCTTCTAACACCACTTCTTCAAAATAGACTCGTCCAGGCTGGATTATTTTGTGGAAGAGCCACACTCAAGGGGCCAAAGAGCTGCATGTGGCTCCCGAGCCGCAGTTTGCCGACCACTGGTCTAGTGTAAGGATCTAATGCCCAAGTTTACAGGCTTGCTTGCTGAATTTTTTTGACCTCAAACCTTTGTGTCTGACATTGATCTATGGGTTTTTTTTTGGAGCTCTCATTCAGTGAGAGCTTAGCAATGAAACAGAAAATGTGATAATTCCATAACAAATTTGGCAATTAGCAGCATTCTCCTTTTGGGTTTTACATCATTATTTGGCCTCATACTGTAATTCCAGTGTAATATTAATAAAGAGTAAACAGTCTGACAGTCCAGCTCAGTTGGAGAGTCCTCACCCGAAGATTTGCTAGGTCTGTAGTGCAATGGGAGTTGCCCAGAGTTAGGGTAACATACTGCACGGACCTCTCTTCATCTTTTAAAGTTGATATGTTTGTTTTTTTTGGATACCAGGATCTCGCCATCAGGTGACATAGGGTCTACAAGAGGCATATTTGCAGGACCACAGTTTTTCCTATTGTAAAATTTGACTTGACTTTTTAAAATTTGGATACGAGTTCAGGCTTGGCATATGTAATAATCTTTGGTTTCAGCATCAAGTCTAATTCACTGCTTCATTTGCTATTTCTTTTTTTGACTTTGGCAGGAATGTTGCCTTCCTCCAGATTCCATGATAAGGTTTACCCTATCTCCAGCATCCATCATTTCTGTGTTTACTAACTTTGAGAAGCTTCTCATGTCAAACTTTCTTGTAAATCCTCTCTGTGTCTGAGAGTCCCTGGTGGGAGCTCATAAAGAGATTTCATGGAATCATAGCTGAGGATTGTACTCAGGTTGACGCTCAGCTGTGCACAGCTACCTCCTCCACCCCTAAACCCCCGGTGCCAAGTTCTCCTTATCACTAACAGCTTCCTATTGATGTCAGGGAGACTAAATGTGCGCAGGAAATATGAAGCTCTTCACTCCCTGAGAATGAGGATATTTAGCTTGTGCAGATCCCTGGACCCTAAAATGGATTTAATCAGCCCAATTCACATCATAAATATCGTGTTGCAAGGACACACATGTGCTGGAACAGATAGGAGATTTCATTTTAACTTTTAAATTTGCAAAATCATACCCCGTGGGCCATCAATTTTTCTTGGACACTCCAGGGACTTCATGCCAAGAGGAATTCTTCCTCACATTGAGTAAGTTCATGGTCTTTATTGCGAAGGGAGCAGTTTCCTTTGTTTTCCAAGATATTGTATTTCATCTTCTAGAACCCTATTGGAACCACTCAGTTGTTCTTTCTGCCTCCATTGTCCCCAGAAGGTTCCGAAGAAAGGCCAGATGATCTTTCCCAAGCTCTTCTCCCTCCCACCACTTCCTCCCTTCCTCCTTTTTTCCTCCCTTCCTCCCTCTTTTCCTTCCTTCCCTTCTTCCTGCCTTTCTCCTTTCCCTCTCTCTCTTCCTTCCATCCTTCCTTTTTTTCTCCCTCACTCCCATCTTCCAAATAGCCTATTAATATATAGTGATTTCCTATTGAATATCATCTAAATATAAGAAAATAACTGAGGCCAGAGTTTTTTAAATTAAATTTTTAATTTTGAAATCATTGTGAATTCACCTGCAGTTGTAAGCAACAATACAGAGATTTCCTATACACTTTGCCCAGTTCCACAATGGAGACATCTTGTACAATTATAGTACAATATCACAACCAGGGTTTTTACATTAATTCAGTCAACATATGAAAATTTCCATCACTTACAAGAATCCCCTTTTTTTTTTTTGCCATTTTATAGCTATGACCCACTATTCTAACCAATGGCAGCCATGGATTGATTTCTATGATTTTGTGTTTTTGAGAATGCTATATAAATGGAATCATATAATATGTGATTTTGAGGAATTAGCTCTTTTTCACTGAACATAATTCACTGGACATTCATCCATGTTATTTCATGTGTTAATAGTTGGATCCTTTTTATTGCTGAATAATATTCCATGGTATGGATGTACCAAAATTTGTCTAAGGAAAAGGACATCTGTGTTGTTCCCCATTTTTGGCTATTATGACTAAAGCTGCTATGAACATTTGTGCCTAGATTTGTGTGTGAATAAGTTTTCATATCTCTGGGATAAATGCCCAGGAGTAAAATTGCCAAATCATATGATAGTTGAATGTTAGTTGGGTTTTTTTTTGTCTGTTTGTTTGTTTTTGATTTTTTTTTTGTTTTTTTTTTTTTAAGAAATTGCCAAGTTGTTTTCCAGAGTGACTATACCATTGTTCAGGAATCACATGTAAGTTATCCACTTTGTCCATATTTGGTGTTGTCAGTATCTCTTCTTTCAGCCATTCTGAGAAATGTGTAGTGACGTAACACTGTGATTTAACTTGCATTTACCTAAGGAATAATGATGCTAAACATCTTTTCATGTGCTTATTTGCTATCTGTATATTCTCTTCAGTGAAATATCTGATAATGTCTTGCTTTTTTGCAACTGTTCTTTTTAACTGTTGAGTTTTGAGCCCTTTTTACATTTTCTAGCTACCAATCCTTTGTTGGATATGTGATTTGCAAATGTTTCTTCCTAATTTGTAGCTTGTTTATTCATTCTCTTAACAGGGTCTCAAGAAGCAAAGGAGAGGTTTTTATTTTTTAGCAACATCTATTTTAACTATTTTTGTCTTTTCATAGATCGTGTTTTTAGTGTCAAGTATTAGAATTCTTTGTCTAGCCTTATGTCCTGAATATTTTTTTCTAAAAGTTTAAAGCCTATAAAATTATAGTATACTAGAGGCCCAATGCATGAAATTTGGGCAAGAGTAGGCCTTCCTTCCCCCAGCCGCCAGCAGGCACCCAGGACCCGAGCTTCCGTCACAGCCTCAGCTTCATCCAGAAGGTCATCCAGTCTAATTAGCATATTATGTTTTTATTATTATTATAAGTGATAGATATATGTATATCTTACATAATTTATCATTGCAGTCTATGGCTGTTGACATTTTACAAGTTTAGATAAAGTGTAAACATCAACTCCCTTTACGCTGCTTTACTCTACCCTATTTATAACATAATTGTCTTAAATATTTCCTCTATAAATGTAGAATCACAGCAGCCAGTGTTATAACTTTTGCTTGCATCATCAAACATAATTTAGAAAACTCAAGAAGAAAGTCTATTATGTTATCCACATTTTCACATACTGTATTTACTCTTCCTAATGTTACAGGGTTCCTATTTTTATCATTTTCTTTCTGTTTAGCAAACTTTCTTCCATCACTAGTTTAGGTTAGCTGTGCTGGTGACAGATACTCTTCGTTTTCTTTCATCTGAGAATGTCTCGATTTCTAGCACAACCACGAGTCCTCTTACAAACTTCCAGGGTTTATTAATGAGGTGAAACGACTTCTTACAGTTGAGATTCAAGTCTCAGTGACTCAAAGAAGCTATTTGCCCATTTGCTTAGGGCCAGTTAAACTTGTGGTAGGTGAGTATTAATCTGAGTTGTTCAGGTTATGTGACTAGGGAGACAGGAGACTGGTTCAACTTTGCAGTTTTATGTAGCTTCATTCTTCTTTTGTGACTGCTCAAGAATGCATTTATTTTAATTACCATATATTGAGAATTGTATGTAATTGGAAAGTAGAATCCTGAATCTCACCAATCCTCATGAGTTGAGACTATGCCTTTTCAAGTTATTATAGTTGATTGGTAATTAAAGGCCTTCATGAAGAATCCTTGATTTTTTAAAAATTAATTTATCTTAAAACCAGGTATTTTTCTATAGATATGAAAGTATGTATACATATCATCTTGGAAATTGAACTTTGGAATATATGAACTTTAAAATATAATAGAAAGCCTGGCTGGTGTAACTCAGTGGTTGAGCATCAACCCCATGAACCAGGAGGTCACTAGTTTAATTCCCAGCCAGGGGATATGTCTGGGTTGTGGGATCCATCCCTAGTAGGGGGCATGCAGGAGGCAGCCAATCAACAATTCTCTCTCATATTGATGTTTCTATCTTTTCTCCCTCTCCCTTCTTCTCTGAAATCAATAAAAATGTTTAAAAAATAAAATCTTATCTAATAAAAGAGTAATATGCAAATTGACCATACATCCACTATACCCACAAGACACACCCACCAGCCAATCAGGAGCTACTATGCAAATTAACCCAACCAAGATGGCTGTGGCGATCGAGAGAGTAGGAGGCTTGGATTTCTCCAGCAGTGGAGGAAGCCAAGCTTTCCACACACCCAGGCCTCCACTCAAGGCTACAAAGTTTCAATTATAGAAGATAAATAAATCCCAGATACCAGGGCCCCTGCTTATGTCACTGGGGGGCACGGCCAGCCTGCAAATCACTACAGGCCCCTTGCCTAGGGTGCCCCATGCCCCAAGGGAACCCCCACCCTGATCCTGGACACCTTTTAGGGAAAACCAGCTGGCCCCCACCTGTGCACCAGGCCTCTATCCTATCTAATCCTCCTATCTTATAAAAGAATAATATGCAAAGTCCCATCACTCCAACATACAAGATAGCTGCCCCATCTGGTCAAAGATGACTGACCTCATGTGGACACAAGATGGTCACCACAAGGTGGCTACCACAAGATGGCTAGCAGGGAAGGGCAGTTGGGAGGGACCAGGCCAGCAAGAGAGGGCAGTTGGAGAGACCTGCACAGGAGGGCAGTTATGGGTGACCAGGACTGCAGGGGAGGGCAGTTAGAGGCAAACAGGCTGACAGGGGAGCAGTTAGGCATCAATCAGGCTGGCAGGAGGGTAGTTAGGTGGTGATCAGGCTGGCAGGCAAAAGCAATTAGGGGCAATCAGGAAGGCAGGCAGGTGAGCAGTTGGGAGCCAGCAGTCCTGTATTATGAGAGGGATTTCCGACTGCCATTTTAGGCCCAATTTTACCTCAAGGGGTCCCAGATTTGAGAAGGTGCAGGCTGGACTGAGGGACACCCCCTTCTCCCCCCCACACACATTTTGTGCATCGGGCCTCTAGTATAATATAAAGATAATCAGAAGGAATGGGGTTTGTGTGATCCTAAAGTACATACATGTTTTTTCTCATCCTCCAGCATTTTGCCCACTTGCTCGGACAAGTTAATCTTCTCAATACCCCACTTCCTGGTTATTGACTAGTATCCAAGGCTTCTATTGCTACTGCTGGAGTGAGTGATCCCAAATTCTAGGCCCAGTGTTGTTTCATTTCATTGATTTTCAACAAAGAATTCTACTTATTCTTTAAGGCCCATCTCAAATGCAACCTCTTTTAAAAAAATATTTTCCTGATTCTCCTAATAGTAGTATCTTTTCCTTTAAAGTCAAATCTTTCATGGCATTCATCTTGCCTCTCAAGTTAATTTTGCACCAATTAAAAAGGCAAAAATAGTGTTATTTATTTTCATCTGTGTAGTACAAGACAGTATCCTAGTCTTTCTAGTTCTTTGAAGTTTGTAGATTTGTGTTTTGTAAATGAATCTTTAAGGATTAGGGGTCCTACCAAAGCTTGTTCTAGATCGTTGTTATTACCGACAAACATACTCTTACTGAATCACTTCCTATCTTTTAATTCATCTAGATAAAACATATCACAGATTTTGACAAAAAGGAGGATAACCACCCACTAAGTGCTCTTCTCTCATTTGCCATCAGGAAGACTCTTAAATGTAGTGTGGATTAACTTCTAAATATAGCTTTCTCAGTATAAGCCTATTACAAATAAAATTCCACAAGGATGTTCTTCAGCTGGGATGATAGATAAGTGATATTCTTTGAAATGTGATAGTCTATATTTATCCATTGTGGACATGTTATACCTTGGTAGAAGAGAAGATATTTCTGGAACACAATCTCATAAAAAATAAATATTTCAGTTGTTTATGAAAAATGAAGTCTGTTAAAATGGGTAAACAATAGCTTCATCAGTTTTTTTTTTTTTTAAAGCTGGATATGTATTCCTTTAGATTTGGAAATGTTAATCTTTTGATATTCCTCTGTAGAGGAACTGTGGAGGTGGGAGAATCTTGGGCTAGTGGGTCCAAGTTCTGGTGTATAATTTCAATTCACAAGACAATTTTTTGGAGAATACAAGAATATGGATTTACGACATTTATAATTTAGTAATTATACCCAATAAATGAAAATGATGTCATGTAACTTCGAGAATACAAGAATATGGATTTATAGCCTTTATAATTTAGTAATTATACCCAATAAGTGAAAGTGACATCATGTAACTTGGACTTGAGAGTCTAAAATTGCAGAAAGATGCCAGAGAAGAATGTTCATGGTGAAAATTAGGGCCACTAGTTATTAATTGTTGAGCATGGAGATTAGATGACAGTACTGTGAATATAAATAATGTTCAGCCATGGAAAGAAGCAATACCTTTTTTCCTCAGTATATGTTAAACACCAAAATCCCAGCAATAAATCCCACAGTGTAAATTCCTCTTTCTTTCCTCCCCCTAGAATACCCTCCATCCTCTTTAGTAAGATTTATTAATAATAGTTGCATGTTAGAAGAGAGGCTATAAAGTGCATGGTTAAAAGAACAGTTTAGAATCAGTAAAGCTGTTTTGAACCTGGCTCTTCAGTTTTCTAACTGTGTTCCCTTAAATAACTTAATAAGGTTAGGTCCCAGTTTTCTTGTAAGTAAAATGGAGATAATAATCACATCTGTCTGATAAGTTACATGAAATAACTTCTAGAACTCAGTCTGTCACATAGTAAGTACTCAATAAGCGACAGCTGTGATGATGATGATGATGACTACTTATTTTTACACTCATAATTATAAGTAATATGGAATTAAAAGTCATTTGGTTTGGTCTTTAGCCCTAAAGATCTATCTACTGAGTAATTGGAATATACCTGAAACCAGCAAGCATGAAAGACCCACCAAACTACAGGCAAATTTAGCATACATAATCGGTGGCAGAGGCTACATATGTGATCCCCATAGAACATTTGACTGATATTCTGAGTTAGCAGATGCTTCATTCATTTCATGAACATTGCCTGGATACCTGCTACATTCTAGACATTGTGCTGGCACTGGGATCCATGCCCTTGTACTGTTCACAATCAATTTTGCGAAGAGAATTCATGGTTTGAATGGTTACCAACTGTTTTTTTCTCAGGTAACTACAAGTGAATGTATAAGTGATGTCTGCTAATTCAGAATATCAGTGAACTGTTGTCTATAGTGTGATTTTTCTTGGATTTGAAAATCAAACTTAGAGCTTGCCAGTTGGCTTATATCTTTGCAAGTGGGAAAGTGTCAGTCACCTAAAAATGAAGACTGTGAGCATAGTGGCCATTGTGAATAAGCATGGCTGCTCTCTAGAAAGAGGCCTGGGCGTTCCCCTCTGACCTCCTCAGAACTGTGTGATCTCACACTGGGGTTCCCACACTTGACTCCTCTGGGGGACACACGGGCATGGCTGGGTGGGATGTGTGTACATCATGTGCCGAGTGCCTCATGATGCAGAGAGAAAAGAGTGTTCTGTGTGCCGAGGAACAGGTGGCTGGAGCTTCATTGCAACAAAGTGTTAGAGTTAATCTCCATCTGTTTTCATTTTGCTAACACACTGCATCAGGCAGCACAAAGAACATTTATTAATTAAATGTCCCACTCTCTAACTCAAAAGGAAGGCACTTGGAAAATGGAAAAAATGCTCATTTGCAGCAAGGAAAAAAAGAAGCCAGATAATAATTTGAATCTTGAAACTTCTGCAGTTGGAATGAAATAAAAAAGAGCAGAGATGGCTATAAAATAGTCTGTTCTTGGCATTGCTTAATTGGCCTATTTATTTTTCTGTCTCTGTAGCTGTCTTTAGTGACACCTACTGATAAGAGCCAATCGGAACCACGGCTGAATTCCTTCGGGCTGGACTTGCCAACAAGCTGCTCAGTCCTCCAGATGTTGCTGCTTTGTGAGAAATGAGAACTCAATAAACCAGGCTCACCCTTCCTCCTGGGGTGAGCGCAAAGACAGGCAGATATGGAAAATCACTGCTCAGCACCATGAACAATGCGCTCAAATGAGGGGTTGGGCCAGTTCTTATTTGTCTTGATGGAACAGACAGCCATGAGCCTAATGCAAGAATTTTAGCTGGCAACAGTTCAAAAGGTGACTATACATTGAAATTGCTCAACATAAGAAGGCCTTTTAGCTAGGAAAAAGCCCAACAGTGGGTTTCAACAAATGCTGAAGGAACTTACAGACAGGGTTAAATACGTATCACACGTGATTTTATCATGCTGAACATTTCTCCACCTTTTGTGTTTTTCAGATTCCATTCTTTTGTGTTACGTAACAAATTAGAAAGATACTGCGTAAACAGCCTCATGGCACATCCTATCAATGAATAATATTCAGTGAGCACTCACAGTTCTGGGAATAGAACAAAGTGAACTAAAATGAATTCGTTCTTGTCCTCTAGATCAGAGTGTCCCAATCTTTCTTAGTACAGGACACACTTATGATATTGCTATAAAATATTAAGAAAATACATTACCGGTCTTTTATCCTAAGGCAGTCCCTCGGCCAGTTGTTCATCCACCCAAACCTACGTACACCCACATTGCATGCACTCTTGCACCCCGTGAATCCCCAAACTAAAGCCAACCTCAATGTACGTATGGGGAGACACCATTTTTTTTCATAATATAATTTCCAAATAAACTTTTTGGCTACCTTAAATATGGTAAGTATAATGAATATTGATGAATTAAATGTTTACCAATGCTCTTTAATTTATTAACCTAATCTCACATATACATTTGCAATCACATCTTATATATACTGATTTATTATTTTAGAATCAATTTTTTTGAGTTCATAGCTGACAACTTTTACTTGAGCTCTTTGTATGAACATTGAAGAGAGCTGAGATACTGCAGAAACATCATCACTGGAGCTGTTTTATGAATCACCTCATACATTTTTCCAGAGCCTAATGTCATCTCTGCTATTTCATTTTTAAATCTGAGTGTGTAATACTGTACTACAAATTTTATTCCAGCCACATGTACTCATTTGCATAATAAAAAATTAAAAATCTCCCCTGGACCCAAAATAGAACTTCTTAAGTGAAACTTGAAAGTCTGATATTCAACATGTGAAAATGTCAAATATCCAAGAATAATGACTAAATCCATGGTATGTTTTCTTTTTAAAAAGCTGCTCATATCAGTAACTCATACAAGCTTCCAAAACTAGCATTGATTGAGGCTATTTCAAATAATGGACCCCCCCCCCCATCCAGTGGTTTGTGTTTGTTTGTGAGTGTGTGTGTGTTCAGAATAAAGTAATTGAGAGAGCATCCCCATGATATAAGATATTTGGCAAATACAGTGGTACCTCGAGATATGAGTTTAATTTGTTCCGTAACCTTGAGGCGTGGGAAACTATGAGACGCTCAAGTCACGGTAAACTGGTGGGTCGTGTGCAGCCAGCCGATCCGCGAGATTACTCCTATCTCAAATGTTGCTCATATTTCAAAGCAAAAATCGCTCGCTCAATGGCTCGTATCTCAAAAATCTCGTATGTTAAGGCACTTGTATCTCGAGGTACCACTGTACTCAATATGAGATGACTCTCTTTTTTAAAATCCTTACTCAAGGATATGTTCTTATTGATTTCAGAGAGATGGAGGGGGGGGCACAGGGAAAAATCTTGAAACTTTTGCAGTTGGGACAACAATAAAAAGAGCAGAGATAGCTATAAAATAATCTGTTCTTGGCTGGATATAGTCTGACTGGGTGTTGAACATGCAACCTGGGTATGTGCCCTGAACAGGCATTAAACCTGTGACCTCCTTTCAGTGTACAGAATGATATTCCATGAGCCACACTGGCCAGAGTGAGAGATGTCTCTTTTTTTAAAGAGATAATATTTATGAGGGAAACTTTGCCTAATACTCAGGCATATTTAGTATATTCAGATATTTTGTGCCATCTCTCCTTTTTGCCATGTCCACACTCAGAAGTTGGCAGAAATGAATACTACCCTTGACTTTATGCTTCAGAGTTAGGCATAAAGTCAAGGGTAATATAGGCTTTTACAGAAAAGAATGATGAAGAATAGAAATATTTATTTCTAATGGCACATATTTTATATTATTCTTATTTTCAAGGAATAGTTTGATGAGAGGAAAAGCCCAGGTTCTCGCCTATGACTGACCTGAATTTTAATCCTGTACCACTGTTGCTTACTGGATATGTAACACTGGGAAACATACTTAACCTCTATACCTGTGCTTGTAAAATGAATATGATGATATTCCCCCTTAAAGAAATAATAATATTTGCCTGACAATAGAAGACAAGAGACTAGTTGAAAGGTAAAACAAGAAACCACTTGATAGGAATATATAGATGTGTCCACAAAGAGAAAAGAAGCAGAAGTTTTTGAAGTTGTATAACTGGGAAATATACCACTAATAAAAATAGGGAAAGCAGGAGGGGAGAGAGGAATTAATTTTATATTGAAATGCCAAAAATACAGATAGAGGGAACTGCTCATTAAGCAGATGAAATTGACCATCAAGCTTTGCAAAGGTGTCAGAATTACAGATTTAACAGTGTAGAGTTTTAACAGGTTTGATCTATTGGAGTAGATGAGATTTCTAGAGGGTGAGAATACAATCGGAAATAAGAACAGAGTCATGGAGGACACAATGATTTAGGGAAACAGAGAAGAAAGAACTAGAGAAGGAGACAGAGAAGCAGTGTTTGGAGTAAAAAAGGAAGAATCAGAATAACTAGTATCAGAATAATCAGATGGTAAAGAAGAACTTGGATTTAAGGAGGTTTGAGTCAACTGTGTCATGTGACAGAAGGATTAAGAAAAATCAGAAAAATCCTGGATGCTGAATATTAAAGTCATCAAAGGCAATGGCTTTGAATAAGATAAAAAGGACAGCTCAACCAGGTTTTGGCAGCATTTAGGAGTATGAGAATGGATTGGGAGATTGGTAGAAATCTGAAATTCAGGAAGAGGATGGTATAAATGGATAGGGTATACTTCAATGGAGTTTGCGAACTGATTGTGGAACCAAATGATAGCCTGAAGTTTTAGATAGAGTGGTGGTGAGTGTTGGCCCAGACTACAGGTAGAAGCAGTCTTCTCTGAGAACTATGGGAGAAAAGATGTCAGATTAATAAATCACGGTGGGAGAGGGGGAAAAGCTTTAGAACAGTGGACAGCCAATGAGGTAGGAGTTCCAGAGGATATGATGACCACATTTGGTAGAGGGTTGGGTATGTAGGAGCTGGTATGGGGAGTCTGAGGCTAAACTTCATAGAACTGATTGTAGAGGATGATTGTGGCAGTGAGAGGTCGTTCAGGAGACAGATGTGGGCAACAGGTATGATAGAGGCAGGCACTGGCAAACTAGCTGAGGACATGCATTTGGGAAAGAGCAATTGCGTCACTTGTTCAGAAGTTGAAACAGTCTTATCCTGCAAACTTACCTCTCTAGTGTTGAGCCCTTCTGTAAATGACCTTCTTCCAATTTCAATGGCACTGAAAATTAGGGAGGAAACAATAGTTGTATATACAGCTATAAATTTTTATTTTTACTTGGCATATGATTTAAAATGGCTCTAGAAGAATTTTTGCTGGACAACAGATTACGTGTGTGTGTGTGTGTGTGTGTGTGTGTGTGTGTGTGTGTGTTTGAATAACTTATTAACTAGGGTTTTGGCTAAGAAGTTATACTGTGATTGCAGAAAGTTGATCTTTATCAGGGAAGATACTGAGCCTAGGACATGACTACCCACTATAAACTGCTTTTTACTTTAAAGAAGTTTTTAAGTTTCAGAACATCTTTGTTGGTCACTTTAGTTGGTTTCAGAGTTTGCAAGGCCAGGTTGCCACACAGGCCTCTCCAGAGTTGATCAGGTTAGTATGTGGCCCCTTTTCATCCACAATACAAAAATACAGAGATTCTTATGTATTTACATGTTTTATTTTATCCTATTTTATTCCATTTTAAAGCCTGTACTATTTTATTAACTGATGTCTCCCCCAATAAATTCAATTCCAAAAAAAAAAAAAAAAAGAAAAAGAGAAAGGAAACAGAAAAAATGTGAGTGCAGGAGATCCAGCAAAACTTGGAGATAGACTGCACAGAAAGAATGAAGAAAACAGAGAGACTGGATTATTTCAATGACTAAGAAGTTAGAGGATATCATTGAGGATATTAAGTAAGGTAAAAGAATTTAGAGAAAATGAGGGGAAGATAATTAGTAATGTAGGGTCATTTCCTTCTTGACAACAGAACAAAATGTTCTATAATCATTTTCATAATTTGAATGTTACTTTCACAATTTTTATTCTCTATCTGTGTATAATCACATTCTTATTTACTTACTAGGTCTGTGATCAATCATTTTTAAATCCTAAATATTTCCTAAGCATAAATATTCATGGAATCTTAAATTTTATGGACTATATACATGTTTTTCTAAAATTAATGTACATAAACATAGAAGTATGTAAAGATATTTGTGTTCAGCCTTTGGCAAATGGTGTCTTACTGGGTTGAAGAGAAGTGTGAAATATCACTTACGCCTGAGTGACAAGTCTAATATCTTCAGAGAGAATTAAACCATTGAAGAATATTAATACCCCAACAGAATCTGTATAGAGTGAAGGGTCTAGAAACAAACTTTGTATGGATTTATAAGGCAGTAATCAAGGAGAAATGTGTTATTGGAATGTGAAGTGGTCCAAAGATCTGAAGGGGTATGTTTGGGGAAGAGGGTTAACTTTATTTGGTGACACTGTAGGAATGGTTTTAGAAGACTGACATGAAAACAGAAAGCAGATAATAGTAAAAAGAGAGGATTTTTTAAAATTACCAAACAGAAGAATTAGACAACCCATCTCAAGTAGAAAGCTTTGAAGATTAGTGTGCAAAGACAGATATATGTTTTTTAATTTGTAATATTATTTTGAGGATTCAGTGAAATAATAACATAAAATTCTTACCACAGTGCCTGGCATATGGTAATCAATAAATTATAGATGATGATGATAAGATTATAACCTTTTAAGAAATAGACCGATATAGGTATATGTTCTAGGTCCAGGGAGAAAGAGCTGCAAAAGGTGTTGTCTGGGAGAGAATATAAGACTAATAGGCAGCCTGCCTCTGGGAAGAAGGGACTCACAACTAAAGTAGGAATGGAGGCAAATATTTCTGGAGATATAGGCATAATCCTCTTCTAGAATTGCAAGGAAAAAGAGGAAAGAGGTGGGATAAGGAATCTACTGAAATGTGTTAAGAGGAATAATGCTGGTGTACTCTGAACACCCTGGAAGTGTTCTGTAGGTAATGATGAGTGAGCACTTAAAATTCTGTACTTGACTCAGATTTGGTTATTTGAAAACAGTCAAGAGTGTTGAGACAATGGGAAACAAGAATTACAATTTTAAATACAGAGGTATTAAAAAGTTTTAAAAATGAACTCTTAAGGATAGGAATGTATTTTAGTTCAAATTTCAAGGAATTTGCAGTTATAACTTTCAAAAAAATACATAACAATAATCTTGTTGCAGTTACAAGTGCATATATTTGCAGGGGCTGGAAATCTGGATATATATCCTGGAGTCACCTAAACTCCCAATATGTGAGTTAATGCTCTAGAGTGTGAGAAGTCTTTACATCACTGGACAAATGTAAAGTGATTCTGCACTGTGTCTTATCTGAGTGAAAACTCCCAGTGGCTGCATTGGGTTTCCCAAGTGTCTAAAACTCCCCGAGAGTCACACCCTGGGGATGAGTTCCCTCAAGGTCAGTTGTTACATTTTCATTCCAAAGATGTCTTTGTTCTTGAAAAGGACCTGGCAAAGGAGGACCCTCGGAGCTGGAGCATCTTTTCCTTTGGCCCAAGTACCTATCACCCCATCATTTTGATTACTGCTCTGTAACCACAAAGGCAAGTATGATGGATCTCCTTCTGGAAGACAGTGCAGTTTGCTTGGGAAAACATCCACTTTAGACAAACAATAGAAGAAATCCAAGTGGGGCCTTGGCTGCTCTCCTGGTATTACACTCGTGCATATGCCTCTGGTGCTTGGCAGCCACAGTTTTCTGGTTGCACAGAACAGCAGACAACTTTTTGGGGCTACCCATTCCCTGTTCTTATCCAGAAACATAAATTGGAAAACATAACTTAATCACTTTAAGTTAGTACTCAAACAAGATGCAAATTTAAGTTTCTAAACCTCAATTTTTAGGTATTGTAACGAAGTTTTGTTCATCTGGGATCTCCAGGGGAAGAAGGCTGGGGGAGATGATGGAACAGATACTGTGTAAACACATTTCTATTCTGTTGAAAAATATATAAAACGCAGCCACACAGATTTTACTGATCCCCTCTGTTGGAAATTATCTCCTCTATCCTCCTCTATCCCAATAGACTTTGTTTCTTCTTATGGAGCATTCATCAGATTTTATCTAGTATTTTAACTACCATGTGCATATCTTAATTTCCCTTGTAGTCTGCAATTTTTTTACTGGCATGAAAAGTGTCTTATTCAACTTTGTTTCCCCCACAAATTATATATATATTCTATATAATAAAACCCTAGGTGGCGTCATGCCCTTGTGCAATGTCATCACAAGATGGCTGCCACAAGATGGCCACCACAAGATGACCACATGCATAGCAAAAGTGGGGCCCAATGGCTGCTCTGTGCAGTGAGGTTTGGAGGTCTTGTGGCTTTGTACAGTGCAAAGGAGGCCGGTCCTGGTGGAGAAGGTGGGTTGTGGCAAGGGAGGGCAGTTGTGGGCAATCAGGCCAGCAGGGGAGCAGTTAGGCATCAATCAGGCTGGCAGGGAAGTGGTTAAGGGGCAATCAGGCAGGCAAGCAGGTGAGCAGTTAGAAGCCAGCAGTCCTGGATTGTGAGAGGGTTGTCCGACTGCCCCTGAAGGGTCCCAGATTGGAGAGGGTGCAGGCCAGGTTGAGGGACCCCCCACACACACACGAATTTCACACACCAGGCCTCTAGTATGTGTGTGTGTGTGTGTGTGTGTGTGTGTGTGTATTTCTATCATCAATTCTATTCCTATGTAATTTTTTATTTTGATAAACATTATTTTGTTCAAACTTTTACTGAATATCTAGTAGTATCTCTCAGTTCCTGAAAAGAAGCTAATACTTTAAGTAATTGTTCTAAGTACTCCAGCCTTGTTTAATTCTACCACAAAGTAATAACTATTATTTTTATCATTATTTCATAGGTGAATAAACAGAGGCATAGAGAACATAAACAATTTCCCAAAGGTCATACAACTTGTAAGTTGGCTGAGCCAAGATTCCACCCACTCAGAGCAAGAGCCTGTGTTCCTAACTACTAGGACATACTACCTCTGGGTGTTGCATCCTGAAATAGGATTAGGTAAGCAAAGATGAAAAACATACGGCCCCTAAATCAAGCATTTTCCATTCCAGTAGAAAAGACAGATCTGTAAATTTGTCATAAGCATCTAGTGATTGGGTGTGGTGACAGTGCTGCGAAGAACTGATGCAAGCACAGAGAAAGGGCTGTCTCCAGGTTATAGTGATCCTAAGTGAGGGCATAGATTGGCTGTGGACTTCCTTCACATGACAGCCCTTGTCTCAATATAAAAAATAGCATTTAGACCTTAGCTGGTTTGACTAGGTGGACCAACAGGTTTTGGGTAATTCCTGGTTAAGGGCAGGTACTTCTGTTGCAGGTTCTATCCCCTGCACTGTTGTGAGGGGTGGTGGGGGGGAAGAGGGCAGGGAGTGGGGGACACATGCAGGAGGCAACAAATACATATCTCTCACATTGATATTTCTCTCTCCCTCCCTTTCACTCTCTTTAGAAATCAATGGAAAAATATCCTTGAATGAAGATGAACAACAACAACAACAACAAATTATACTTAGTAGAAAGAATAAGAAGATTTTTAAAAGAGCATCTGTTGGTTTGCTCCTTTTACAGTAAAAGAGGAAACTGAAATAAAGAATCAGCAATTCACTCAGAACACACTCTAATTAGTGCCCACTCAAGACAGGACAGAAAAGACTATCAAAATCCTGTTGCAAATGTAAATTTTCTGGAAAATTCATTCAGAAGAAAAAGCAGCTATAAAATAATGAAAGTAAAGGAGATGTAAGAAATGATCATGCCTTTAGAAGACCATTGTGATATACAGGGAAAAAAAATTGGTGAAGAAACAAAAGTTGTCCTCATGTATCTTAATTTGAAAAAAAATGTATAAAAATGAGACTTTCCTCCATATTCCTCTCCCCCCCCATCCCAATTATTTCAGATGCTTCTAATATGAGAACTGTGAAACTATTATGCTTGGTGGTCTGTGCTCTGGGCCTCAAATATGGTTTAACTGACTGCTAGTTTTCCAAGGAAATAAAAATTTAAGATCTTATTGCATTGTCACAAATTTACCTCAGTCTTTCACTGTCTATTTCAGCTAAAACAGGTGCTATTTGGCCAGGCAGAATATTGTAGAAACCAGTTAACTCTCTAGTGATCTAAGTTAAAACCCTATGGGTAAATTTCTTTGACCTCACATGCTCTATGTTAATTTTGATTTATTTCTTCCTTCCTTCCTTCCTCCCTCCCTCCCTCCCTCCCTCCCTCCCTCCCTCTCTCTCTTTCTTTCTTTCTTTCTTTCTTTCTTTCTTGTTATTTTCTCTGCCCAGATTTCCCCCTTATCCATCTAATTCTTTGCTCCTAGTGACACCCACTAGGAATTATAAAAGAGTTCTGAGCTAGAATCCCCAAAGTGAGTTCCATGGAACATGATTTCCTAAGGAACTTCCTCAAAGCTAGTTCCATACTCAGAGGAGCTCAAGAAATGCCACGTCTCTTCTTGGATCTATAGAATTTATAGTCTGCACCTCAAATTTTAACATTCATTTCTTGAGTTATGTAAGAAACGATTAAATATCTATTGTGGACCAAGCACACACAGTGCTATACCTTGGAATTAGAATTGTTTCCTCATAGTAAGTCTTGTCTGTTTATCCAAGTTTTAGATTTTTGGAAAGTAAGAACAAATCTTACAATAATGTTACATGGTTATTTTTTTAAAATATATTTTACTGACCTCTCACAGAGAGGAAGGGAGAGAGATAGAGAGCCAGAAACATCGATGAGAGAGAAACATAGATCAGCTGCCTCCCACACACTAGGGATGTGCCCGCAACCAAGGCACATGCCCTTGACTGGAATTGAACCCGGGACCCTTCAGTCCACAGGTCGACGCTCTATCCACTGACCCAAACTGATTTTGGCATATTTTTAAAAAATGTTTTTATTGATTTTAGAGAAAGAGGAAGGGAGAAGGAGAGAAGCATCGATGTGAGAGAACATAGATTGGCTGCCTCCTACATGCCCTCTCCTGGGGATTGATCCTGAAACCCAGGCATGTGACTGGGAATTGAGCTGATGACCTTTTGGTGCATGGGATGACACTCAATAAGCCACACCATCCAGGACATGTTATATGGTTAATAATAAGAGACTGCAGTATTATGGAAGTAATAGTCTTGATAAATGTTTGTTGGTTGGTTCATTGGTTAAGTAAGTAAATCTCTTAACTTTTAGCAATGAAAATTCCTTTTCACTTACTCATGAAAACTACTCTTTGAGAGAACATACCTTTGACCCCACTTTGTGGTATTTCTAATACAAAACCCTTCACATAAAGTGAGAAATTCATCTGTATATTGTGACTGGCCCAAAGAGCAATATCCAACAAAAAACAACCGATTTCCTGATTTGGGAGTGCTTGCCCAGAATAACTAGTAGACCACAAGGGAAAACACCACAACTCTTCCCGTTTCAGTTTTCACTACAGAATCCCATCCCCAGTCATTTGATTGTCTAGTCATAGTCACATGGGACCGAGTTGAGTTCATTAGGTAAATTTGGATTTGAATTACCTGCTCCCCTTTATAGTTGCAATTGTTTAGTGTTTCCTGAATATGAGACAATGGAAGAGGGAGGAAGTGCTGGAGGAAAGGACAGAGACTAGACCCATCAGGGTGATGATCCTGCTGTCATCAAATGTGGGGCCTAGCCCTGACTGGTTTGGCTCAGTGGATAGAGCATCGGCCTGTGGACTGAAGGGTCCCAGGTTTGATTCCAGTCAAGGTCATGTACCTTGGTTGTGGACACATCTCAGTAGGGGGTATGCAGGAGGCAGCTGATCGATATCTCTCTCTCATCAATGTTTCCAACTCTATCCCTCTCCCTTCCTCTCTCTAAAAAATCAATAAAACACATTTTTTAAAATGTGGGGCCTAGAGAGTCGCTGTGGCACAGAGATTGCACACTGGTGGCTGCACGTGTATTGTATTTGGACTTCATGGCATTTGCCTTTATATAGGGCATGTACTCTTCAGTTTCCCAAGCCCATCACAGCCAGCTCACCCCCTGGCCTCTACAGGCCTGTGATCCTCACTCAGCTCCTGGAGATTTAATATTGTGGCCTATTGTCTCCTTGTTTTTATTATTTATTTATTTATTTATTTTAAATTAAATCTTTATTATTCAGATTATTACATTTGTTTCTTTTTTCCCCTCCATAGCACCCCTCCACCCAACTTCCACCCTTGCCTCTGCCCTTACCTCCCTCCCATTGACCTCATCCATAGCTGTATGATTTTTGTCCAATCTCTCCCTATACACCCCTCACCCCTTTCCCCCTGAGAATTATCAGTCCACTCCCTTTCTGTGCTCCTGATTCTATTATATTCACTAGTTTATTCTGTTCATCAAACTTTTAATTCACTTAAATTTTAGATTCACTTGTTGATAGATATGTATTTGTTCATAATTTTTCGGCTTTTACCTTTTTCTTCTTCCTCTTCTAAAAGGTATCTTTCAGCATTTCATATAATACTGGTTTGGAGTTGATGAACTCCTTTACCTTTTTCTTATCCGTGAAACTCTTTATCTGCCCTTCAATTCTGAGTGATAGCTTTGCTGGATAGATTATTCTTGGTTGTAGGTTCTTGCTATTCATCACAATTGAATATTTCTTGCCACTCCTGTCTGGCCTGCATCATTTCTTTTGAGAAATCAGCTGACAGTCATATGGGTGCTCCCTTGTAGGTAATGAACTGTTTTTCTCTTGCTGCTTTTAATATTCTCTCTTTGTCTTTTGCTCTTGGTATTTTAATTATGATGTGTCTTGGTGTAGTCCTCTTTGGATTCTTTTTATATAGGGTTCCGTGTGCTCCCTGGACTTGTTAGTCTATTTCTTTTACCAGATGTGGTAAGTTTTCAGTCATTATTTCTTTAAATAGGTTTTTAGTATCTTGCTCTCTCTCTTCTGGCACCCCCACATTTCTGATGTTGGTATGCTTGAAGCTGTCCCAGAGGCTCGTTACATTATCTTCACATTTTTGGATTCTTTTCTCTTCTTGCTTTTCCAGTTGAGTGTTTTCTGCTTCTTTATATTTCAAATTTTGACTTTATTCTTGCCTTTCTCTATTTTTCTGTTAGGACTCTATAATATTTTTATTTCAGTCAGTGTATGTTTAATTTCTAGTTGGTCCTTTTCCATCCCTAGTTGGTCCTTTTCCATCTCTAGTTGGTCCTTTTCCATCTCTAGTTGGATCTTTTGCATCTCTAGTTGGTCCTTTTTCATGTCCTCTTGGCTCTCGCTAACTTTATCCAACTTTTCTAGGATATTCTTGAAAACCTTATAAGTGTGGTTTTGAACTCTATATCCAGTCATTTGTTTTCCCCCATTTCTTTTGTTTGTGATCCCTTTCCTTGTCTTGGCATTTTTGCTATGCCAGGAGAACTTCTGTGTTGGATTCAGCCTTATGATACCAGACTTGCAAAACCGCAGAAGCCTCTCTGTTGAGCTTGGGATGGGTGGAGTCTCAGGGCTTAAGGGACAGCCTTGCCTTCCAGTTGGCCCCACCCGCCATGGCCCCTGAGTCTCACCTGACTGGGTAATCACTGGAGCAGTCCTTGTGCGTGCACACAGTGCCTCTAGACCGCTGCCTTTCCAGCTCCCCTAGGCTCCAGGACGACATGAGTTTAGGTCCCCAGGGTTTCACCCGAAACAGGGGCTTAGTGGAGTCAGAAGTGGCACCATTGGGAGGATCTGTCTCCCGCCCACTCGCGAAAGCCTGCGGCACAATCAGGAGTCTGTCCTCTGCGTAGTGCCGTGCACGCCATCAGACCTCTGATCTTTTGTGACTCCCTTAAATTTCCATGCACCTCTCCCTTTTCACAGTCCAAACTCCCCCCGTATGAGTTTCAGCTAGATCTGGGGTTTGG
Organism: Lasiurus cinereus; assembly: GCA_011751065.1. Classification (NCBI taxonomy): domain Eukaryota; kingdom Metazoa; phylum Chordata; class Mammalia; order Chiroptera; family Vespertilionidae; genus Lasiurus; species Lasiurus cinereus. The sequence continues at coordinate 29,434,155 of JAAGEH010000076.1, forward strand.
TGTTGTAAGATAAGGGGTTCAATGCCTTTGGGAGTCTCCGTTTCCCTCCCATCAGAGAAAACCAGCCAGGTACTCCGGCACCAGCTCTCTCAGCTTGCGTGTCTCCGTACCTCAGCTTTTTGCAGCTCCTCTGGGTCTCCGTGAGCCCCTCTCTTTCCCTCTAGTTGTAGAGTTTCCACTCAGCCAGCTTTCCTGTGGTTCTGGATGATGTCCGTTCTGTCTTTTACTTGTAGTTTTGAAATTGTTGTGCGAAGCAACAGTGTAGGTGTTTACCTATGCCGCCATCTTGGATTCTCCCCTGTCTCCTTGTTTTTAAATCGTGAAATATAAACTTATTCATAAAAGCTGGTCCTCAAGAGAATAAACAGACTTTTATCTTTGATTGGTCTGTAAGTCAAAGTTACCTTTGTTTTCTGGAAGGCAACAATGAAAAAGTGCCTAGCAAAGTGCCTCAGTGCAGTGCAGGCCTCAGGAAATCATTTTTGCTTGAACAAAGGAGTAATGTGATAGGGCCAACAATTCCTATTAGAGCTGTTTTGTCTTATTTACGCCTTCCCCCACCCTGGGCCCACCTCCTTCCAAACTGCTGTTTCCCACCACAAAATGGTGGAGGCAAATTTCTATGATCTGGAACCTCATTCACCTGTTTTGGGTGGGACAGGTGCAGCCCAGATTTTTTTCCATCTTTGTTTCAAATTCTCTGCAAAATTAAGGTTGGTCTGAGAGGCCTTTCCATACTTCTCATTCCTGAATGTTTTCATGTAAACATTTTAATTTGTGGCAAATCTGTTTGTTTGTTGTGTTTGTCAAGTTAATGTAAACTGTAGTACGTTAGGCCTTGAGATGCTTCTGCTAAATATTTTCAGATGGTTTTTATTTCCTTAGCTAAGAGCTGGATTTGAACCAGAGCTTGGGGTGAAAGGGCAATGTGTAATATACTGAGACATGAAGTTCGACATATGAAATAAAATAATGTAATGTTTTTAATATTTAAGATGAAAAAAAGCAGCAATAAAACATTGTGGAAGGAGGAAAACACGAATACCTGTATATTTTAATTTTAAATGCCTGCAGATGTTGAATTTTAATCAGAGCATGTCAGATTCTAACTCTGACAAAGGCAAAAATGTGAGATCTGTTTTCTTGAATTGCTTCCACATTTCATGCTTCAGATTTTTATTACATATAGCACTGCATCATCATATATTTATGTAAAGTGCCAGCATCCATTGACTTAGCATGTGCATGATGGTTAACATATAAAATAGTGTGCAGCGAAGGAAAGACCCCTTCCCTCTCCCCACGGCATAGATTCTCTCTGTGACCTTGTGGTAAGGAAGGCATTTAACTCCTCTGTGCTTCAGTTTCCCTAAAATCAAAATAGTAACCATCACTCTTATATCTTTTTGAAACTGCATGGGCTTATTTGAAATAGTAATTAATCTATATACTTATTGTAAAACATAACAATATCATATATGTACATGTGTGTACTCAGAAAGTTTGAAAGAGAAAAAGAAAACTGGTGACAAATAGACATATGTATTAAAATATAAAGTAAATGTACTTTTACTTTTAGATCTTATGCACATTTATGAGGTAGTTTCTATTTTTCTATTTTTTGCATCATATTTTCTAAAGCAGTGTGAAAGCCAACAACCTTAAATTTCATACTGTAATACTATTACTGAAAACAGTGGATTTATATGCACATAATATAGTTCAAAGATAAATCTGTTAAGTACCATTATATTTCACTCAACAGTTTGAATGTTATAGGATAAAACAATGAGAAGCAGTTGATTTGGTTGAAGGTCTTCAATGTAAATGGTCATCACTCATCTTGCTCTTGCTCTGAGGGTCTTTTAGGTGAAATGACTCTGTAGTCTTGTTTCTTTTAAATATTTCTTCTCTAGTTTCTTTTCAGTTTGGGGTCTTCCTCTGCTTTTTAAGGGGATCTGAGTTTAGTTGTAGTCAATAGCCAGGGGACTTTTGAGAACAGTAAAGTTGAGTGTCCAATGTTGAATTATCTGTCATATAGTCCCTTTCTTGCTATTCATAATTGTCCAGAGAAGTCTGAAATACATACAGATGCTTAGGCAGAAAGCAAAAGGTGGTATTTTCTGTCTAGAAAGATGTGCTGGAGAATATGCACAGCATATTCAGAACAGCAAGCCAATGTGTCTGCTACACTGAGTTAGTAGAAACAAGACTCATAGGCAGTAGGAGGGAGAAAATTACAGGAGTCTCTATTCAACCATGCCCTCTACCAAATAGATCACGTACATTTTTACATACAACATATATTTAATTTTAGTTTTAAGCAACTGCATTTATTTGACTCTTCAATTTTTTATTATTATATTGCAATAAAAAGGTTTTTTTTTTTTAACCAGAAATTCTTCTCAATATTTCAGGAGAAAGGTGGTCAGTGAGAAATGAATTGTGTTGCAAGATCTCTGTGCACTTAACCTTGGGTGGGTGGCGGGTGGTGTGGGGAGGGGAAAGGGAGGACTAGTCAGGGTACTTGGATTCCCAGTGCTCCTACAGGGACCTGTGCAGCTGAAGGACAGGAGTGGAAGCCTGCTGGTCCTTCCTGCCTGGATGTCAGGACTGGAGAATGATGGCATGGAAGGAGTAGTGTGCTGATGAGAGATGGAGAAAATTTGTAGCTGTTGTGAGTGGAAGATTTAGAAGAGAAATTTAGGTGACTAAACATGAGTTTCAGAAAGTTACCTGTGAAGAATGATGTGAAATGAAACCTCCAGCCCTAGACCTAAGAAAACCTACAGTAAAAATACATACTGTTCTCCAAGAACTGGGTATCGTGCTTCTGAGGTTATTTTTTTTTATTGTCAGTTATGATACACACAATCAGCTCTGTCCATCAAATGACATGCACACATCAAGGTTCAGCCCCTGATTTCATCAAGCCTCTTTGATTAATTAATTAATATAAAATTAATTTCTCCTTTATCTCTGTTCCCTTATCCCTTTTCACCTCCATTATTGTGTTTCATAGGAAGGCAGATTATCTGGTTTGAAAGATACTTTAGAGGTAATGAGTCTAAGCTCTCAATCACTATCTAATGTATTCATTTGTTCATTCATTCATTCATTCATTCATTCATTCATTCATTCATCTAGTATTGATTCTCCAGTCACTAAACTATAGTAGACATGACATGAAAGAAAAATATTTGCTCATATCTATGAAGATGGAGACCAAAGCTACACTGTAATGAAGGAAAAGGACACCTTAGTGAAAATGGAGACCAAAGAGTCCCATTCTGCTGGCCCCTAAGCCTCCTAGGTCTGTCCTTTCATGCACTCTTAGTCAGCTCACTCTCCCTTCTTTCATAGTGGCTCATTCAAATGTGCATTACTTTTTCAAAATTTCTATTCCCATCCTCACTGCCATACAGCTCTTTTAGGAGTTTGAATAAATAACCCTTGGCAATTTAATTTTTGCATAAATAATCCTTGGCAATTTTATGAGGATCATTAATGTTATCTAGTCACATCATTCGACAGGTGAAAAAAACAACACCTGTTTGAAGGAGCTATGTGACTTGCACGGATGGTCACATGGCTAGTTCAAGGGTAGACCCTGAGGTAGACTCTAGATGAGTATAACCTCTTGCCAGTCTTCTGCCCATTAGACCATTCTGGCTGAATATATGTGCCCTACTCTAAAACACTGTGCAATTCAACTTTATGTAATAGATTAAAGGCTGTTACTAATTTAGAGTTCACACACTCACAAAGGATTGCTCTGTCAATATTGCCCACCTCACCCCACAGAATTCATTACAAATAAAAATTTCAAATGTGTAGGATGTTCTTAGGCTTTAGAATGGAGATCAAAGATATAGGAGTTACTCATAAAGATTCTTAAACTCCAACAGAAAATTCTTCTACCTTAAGAATTAATCTTCCCTGTATTTGTGAATTTCATCACAATTGCTGAATTCTACTGAAACTTCTATCCCATGAATTAGTATGTTTAAAAGCAAATATCTAGGGACATCTGCTTCCAGTCAAGATGGAATATCAGGAAGTAGATTTACTGTCCTCTCTGAAGCAACCAAAAAATGGACACAAAGTGTGAGAACACAACATCATATGCTTGGGGTTCCTTCCTAAATCATTCCTAGCTTTCACCATGGTTGATTCATTGTCAGTGATAATTACATGATTTTTTTCTCTCAACTGATTGTTTCATCCTATAAATATTTCTTCAAACCGCTCCACTAAGTTTGCTGTGTGACAACCAGAAATCTCTTGGCAGCCAAGTAAAGCAGAAGCGGAGTTGAATTCACCATTAATCTCTGGGTCTGTCAAGCTTAACAAAGACTTCTGGTTGTGTCTGCTTGACCTAGAGCCGATGTACAAAAATACACAGAAGTGTAACATTTAATAACATTATTAACCATTTTGTGCCCAGTACTAGTAGAAGCATAGTACAGAAATCTTTCCCCCCTCCCCCCCCAATAACTTGTTTTCTAGAAATAACTTCATTTCTTAGGATGCATAACTTGGGCAAATCTCAATATTCCCTTACCTTCAACTATGAAAAATGTTGAGTAAAGCACAAAGTGGTTTGGTCTTCATTGGAGGAGCTTCTGATTAGGAAGCTGCCTTTTCAGAGATAGGTGAGAGAGATGAGTGAGGATTTCAAAACTGGCTTGAGGTTTTAAGTTCCATTGTCGGTGTGCTGCAGGTGGCCAGGGAAGCATGCAGGGTAGGTTTCTATGAAGATATGGTGTGCTATCCATGCTAAGAGTCACCATCATGCCCAGATACCCAGTTGCCTCTCTTGCATATTGGGAGAGAAAGCTTACGTAAAGACAGTTTTTATGGTGTTGGGTAGTAAATTCTGCAAAATACTTTGGTTTAATTTGTGACTTATTTTGTAAGGATCATTGTTTACATATTGTGCTTGTACTTAAGTCATTGTTTCCTCCCAATGAATGGGAAAAGTGACCTTCCCAGACCTCAGTGATGTGAGCGCTCTTGCACAGGAGTGACAAGTTTCTGATATGCAGAAGAAATGAGTGATATTTCTTGCTTCTCATATTCATGGTTCTGCCTATTAATAACTTGTTGGCTAGCTGTTAAGGTACTAGAACTGATAAATGTATACAGGGACTTTTGGACTTTTGGTGATAAAACTGGCTGTTATTTAAAAATAATCTGAAAGAAAATGGTTAATAGATTTCAAAAATACCTTTACTTTAAAAAGTAGCATTCATGAAGTATAAATAAATAAATAAATAAATAAATAAATAAACAAACAAACAAACAAATAAATAAATAAGGAATTATCTTCTTAAAGTATTCTTTTGAAAATTTTACCAGTGAGGAGAAAATGTATGATTTGGGTAACAATTTTTAACATTTCTTTCTTTACTTCATATTTTCTATACCCTTCTTTGATCTGAGATCAACATTGATTTACAGTTTGTGGGCTTGTTATTTTAGAGCTTATCCTCCTTATGACTTTAATTTGTTTTTTAAATAACTATGAAGTAACAAGAGAAGCCACACAGGAAAAGTGGACACAGGTCTGTGTCTGAGGCACATTTCACACAGAAGATGCCTTGAAGGACAGCATTCCATCTTGACTACTGATCTTAGTGGTTGTTATTTTTCTTAGCACCCAGAGGAGTCAACTGCTCTGCTCTGATTCCCCCTTCTGTGGGCTTAGTACTGTGCTGGAATATTCCTGGTGGGACAGGGAGAGGTTTGGAGAAAGAAAGAAGGCAATGAATGGAACCAATGGTACATAGTTTTGCTGCTGAAGATTACTTGATATTTTTACTTCAGAATAAAACCACACCTGTTAAGAAAACTGAGACTTAATGAAAAAAAAATCTTGACCTGATAAACCTCGGCATGGAATTTTTTATTAGTGTCTTGCTGTATTGTTCTCTCTCACCACCATCATCTACCATGTGGACACTGAGTTTTAAAAGAATGAATATCAGGTTTCACATTCTAAACCAAGTTAGAGAGGTGTGCTTTGGAAATTTCAAAATAAAGACTTAAAACTGATGCCAAATCAACCAGGGACATGGAATGTATTTGGTTACATTTAGTTATATTAGATCATCTTGCACACACCCCAAATATCACTTACAGCCTATTTCCTTATTCTGTCATATTTCCTAGCAACCATTTGCTCCAAAACCATGTGCAAAAAGCCACCCTCCATGATAAAAAGCCCAACTTAAAAAAAAATTATACTTTTGCTCCTTTTACAGAACCAGTTATGTATGCCATGCAGGAATGACTTGTGGAGTTTCCTTTCTCTTGGCTCATTAAGTCTAGAAATGAAAGTTTGTACATTCTTACCTTTCTTGTTAACTTTCCATCTTCCCAATGCCCCTCATGAGACTTTTGTCTCACATCCTGTGTTCCTTTCTCAAACCAGATTTGCCCCACCTTCTGGGGCTCTCAGAAGGCCTTTCTATCAAGCTAGCTTAGCTTATGTAACAGATGTGTGTGAGCTGGTGAATTATGCAGTTATGAATCAACCCAGTGTTTCCACCAATAGCTCATTTGACCTATCGCCAGTCATCCTCCTTGTGTGCTGGCTCCATGTAAGGGACTGAGAGAACAAGGGATGGAGACGAGCTATGAAGCAAAGGCACCAGAACCACAGGGAACCAGATCCCACTTTATACCGCAACCAAATGGGTAGCAGGTCACCCTGGTCACCTGAGAAGAGACTCATCCAAGTTACCTTCTCCTACTAATGGCTCTTTGCAGAGTGTCCTTAGCTGAAAATTTCCTCTTGTACATCAGCCAGACATATTTTTCTGATATGCCCAGGAGCTATGTTCTTTGTTTGCTTCAAATTCCTCAGAAAGTTCTTTTTTTTAAAGTATCAGAAAATAATTTAGTTTGATCTTCACCCAAGGTAATTAAGGCACTTAGTGTATGGAGAGTGCTGACTGACGCCAAGTGTATCTGCTTTAATATAGGCTTGTGCTGTTGCTGTGCTTCATAATTCTGCAGATCATTGTCTTTGCCTCTTTTTTAAAATAATGAAGCTGTGATTGGTGATCAGTTACCTTTCTTTATACAACACTATAGGCTCAGTGCACGGATTCGTGCATGAGTGGGGTCTGGCCGGCCCAGCTCCAATAGGAGCAGATGAGGGCCAGGCCTTTTAGAGGAGGAGACAGTGGGAGGTTGACCTGCCAGCCAGCCCCGATCTGGGTCTGATCAGGGCCAGACTGCCTGCAGGGAAGGGCCATGGGCAGATGGGCCCTTGTTCCTGATTGGGGTGAGGGGGTTGTTGGGGGTGGGTCTGGCCATGGGAAGGACAGTAGGTGTGGGCGGCTGCCCTGTCCTCTAATCAGGGTGGGAGAGGCTGATCAGGGGCAAGGCAGGCTGCAGGGAGGGGCCGTGGGAGGTTGGCCAGCTGGTCCCACCCCCCGATTGGGCTGATTTGCTGGCTGCAGTGGGCATCATAGTGACCAGTTTTTCTGATGTTCTGGTCACTGGCTTTTTAGATATATAGACTAGAGGCCCTATGCATGAAATTCATGCATGGGGAAGGATGTCCTTCAGCCCAGCCTGCTCCCTCTCTAATCTGGGACCCCTGGAGGGATGCCCAACTTGCCCATTTAGGCCCAATCCTACCTCGATTGAGCCTAAACAGGCAGTCGGACACCCCTCTCATAATCCAGGACTGCTGGCTCCCAACTGCTTACCTGCCTGCCTTCCTGATTGCCCCTAATAGCTTCCGCCTACCAGCCTGATCACCCCTTAACCATTCTCCTGCCAGCCTGATTGATGCCTAAGTGCTCCCCTGCTAGCCTCTTTACCCCTAACTGCCCTCTGCTGTAGGCCTGGTCACCCCTAACTGCCCTCCCCTGCAGGCCTGGGTCCCCCAGAATGTCCTTCCCTGCAGGCCTGGTCACCCCCAACCTACCTCCTCTGCCAGCTTGATCACTCCTAACTGCCCTCCCCTGCAGGCTTGATCACCCATAATTGCCCTTCCTTGCAGGCCTTGTCCTTGCCAACTGCCCTCCCTTGCAGGCCTGGTCCCTCCCAACTGCCCTCTCCTGCTGGCCTGATCACCCATAATTGCCCTCCCTTGCAGGCCTTGTCCTTACCAACTGCCCTCTCCTGCTGGCCTTCTTGTGGTGGCCATCTTGTAACCACATGGGAGCAGAATCTTTTGACCACATGGGGGCAGGCATCTTGTGTGTTGGAGTGATGGTCAATCTGCATATTACTCTTTTATTAGATAGAATAGAGGCCTGGTGCACAGGTGGGGGCCAGCTGGTTTGCCCTGAAGGGTGTCCTGGATCAGGGTGTTCCCTTGGGGTGTGGGGTGGCCTGGGTGAGGGGTCTGTGGTGGTTTGCAGACTGGCCATGCCCCCTGGTGACCCAAGCAAAGGCCCTTGTATCTGGGATTTATTTATCTTCTACAATTGAGACTTTGTAGCCTGGAGCAGAGCCAAACTTCTGCTCTCACAGCCATTGAAACTTTGTTGCCTTAAGCGCCAGCCAGAATTTGCAGAAAGCTTGGTTTCCTCCATCACCAGGGGCAACCCAAGCCCTCCTCCTGGTCTCTCTGTGGCCATAGCCATCTTGGTTGGGTTAATTGGCGTACTCACTCTGATTGGCTGTTGGGCATGGCTGTTGGGCGTGGCTTGTGGGTGTAGCACGGTCAATTTACATGTTGCTCTTTTATTAGATAAGACGCTAATGCTTTTTGTAAGTTAATTTCTTGTAATACTAGTTCCTCATGATCCTTAGAGGAATTATATTGAATACTAGAGGCCCAGTTCACAAAATTTGTGCATTTGGGGGAATGTCCCTCAGCCCATCCTGCACCCTCTCCAATCTGGGACACCTTAGGGGATGTTAAACTGGCAGTCAATCATCCCTCACACAATCCTGGACTGCTGGCTTCCAACTGCTTGCCAGCCAGCCTGCCTGATTGCCCCTAACTGCTTCTGCCTTCCAGCTTGATAACCCCCTAACCCCATGGTTGGCAAACTGCAGCTCATGAGCCACATGTGGCTCTTTGGCCCCTTGAATGTGGCTCTTCCACAAAATACCATGGCCTGGGTGAGTCTATTTTGAAGAAGTGGCATTAGAAGAAGTTTAAGTTTAAAAAATTTGGCTCTCAAAAGAAATTTCAATCATTGTACTGTTGATATTTGGCTCTATTAACTAATGAGCTTGCTGATCACTAACCTAACCACTCCCCTGCCAGCCAGATTGGTGCTTAACTGTTCCCTTGCCAACCCAATTGCCCCCAATTGCCCTCCCCTGCAGGCCTGGTCCCTCCCAATTCCCCTTTCCTGCTGGCCCGGTCACCCCTAACTGCCCTCCCCTGCTAGCCTGGTTGCCCCCAACTGCCCTCCCCTGCCAGCCATCTTGTGGCAGCCATCTTATGACCATATGGAGGTGGCCATCTTGTGGCCACATGGGCGCTACCATCTTATGATCAACATGGGGTGGCCATCTTATGCAAGGGTGTGATGGTCAATTTGCATATTACCTCTTTATTATATAGGATTGACTCTTTGGTCATATAAGTTTGGAAAACACATTCTGAAATAAATTACACAGGTGTTTTTTTAAATGTCTTAAATGCTAACATTCTTTGGATGGTGGCAGTTGGTATATGTGTGGAGGTGCTGAGTGACTAGGTAGAAGTTCTTAATGTCCTTCACCTTTTTTTCCGCAAAGAGCCTTCCAGGGTGATCAGAATGCCTTGGAACATACTTTGGAAAACACTGTCTTGCACATGTTCCTGGGTACCACAAATATGAGAATGACTATGCTTAAGTGAGAATTACTACATCTTAATGATATTAGACTAGAGCATTTATCAACATCCCTGATGTTAACTTTTTTTACATTGCATATCCTTTTTCCAAAAATTCAGGTTTCAAGATCTTTATCACTATTTTTCTCTACATGTTCCAGTGTGTGGAGATGTTCCATTTAAAGCTCAGAGCAAGTAAACAGCTTTATTTCCCAGAGACGAGCTCTGTGTTTCTCTGCCTGGAATGAAGCACTCCCAAGCCCTCAAGAGCTCTGTAAGCAGGAGTGGGCATCAGTATCCCCCTGTCATTTAGCCATCGTGGCTAGAAATTCTGATTCAGTAGGTCTGGGGTGGGGCCTGGGCATATGTATTTTATAAAACACCTATAGGCTTTTTTTTTTTTGTATGTGAGCTCCTACCTGTCTAGATATTTGACAAATTTTTAAGTTAAATTAATTGGGTATTAAACCCTGAGAAAGGTACTGTTTATACTTTTTTATGTAGCAAATAAATTTCTATCAAAATACAATACAAGGATATTTAAAAGTAGTCATATTTCTTTAGATACCTTTTTGTAGTGAGGTATAATTTTCTCTGTCTTCAGAATGCTTTTCCCTCTCAATATTTCTCTGCCCCTTTTCAGATAAGTATGCCTCTGTTAATTTCTTTGACTGACTCTGTGTGTGTGCATGCATGTGTGTGTGTGTGTGTGTGTGTGTGTGTGTGTTTATGTGTGCACGCCTGCTTTTGTCTCTCCGTGTGACTTTGCCTCCTACAGCCGCATGCATGTGGTGTCTCCATCAGCTCAGCTGGGCTCCTCTCAGCTTCCTGCAGTTTACACAGGTGTCTGGCTCTTGGGGCCAGCGTGGTCTGTTTCCTCCCTTCCTCGCAGGCCTCTCTGGCATGCATCGCCTCCTCCAGCCCATGCATTCTGTCTGTCTTCCCTGTATCCCACAAGGACAGGAATGCCAAAGGCTGGGCCAGACAGATGGTTTGGAATCCTGATAATGGGTGTGCCCATGGGGAGAAACCTCCCCAGAAGAATCCATGGCACTTCCCAGTAGCAAAAGACAAGAAGGGTTTGCATTATTCTAAAAAGGCTTCTTGTCATCCAACCTTAGCTCACCTTCTCCATCCCTCCCCTTGCACCCTTTTATGTTTTTCTCATTTCTAAACAAATCCTTCCTTCTTCATTTTGTTTCACTTGGGCTTTTGCTTCCCCTTTATTTTTTTTCTCCTTTTCTTCCTGTCCTCTCCCTCACCCTTTTCTCCTTCATGTCTGTTCCTCTCTTCTTTTGAATTCAAGTGTTTTTCTTCTATGACAGGGGTGGGGAACGTTTAGCCAGCAGGCCGTATAAGGCCCGCAAAATCATTTAGACTGGCCCTGCCAAGGCATTTGGCAGGCTAACTTCTCAATTGATAATTTTGTATGGCTCATGAATGATGTTGTAAATATCCAATGGCTCTTGGCTATAAAAAGTTTCCCCACTCCTGCTCTGTGACAAAGAAGTTAAAATCATTTGACTGGAAAGGCATCCCTGGGATGGACCTGAGGATATGAAATTGATACTGAGATGATTTCTCTGTTATTCTCCAATGAGAGTCTAGATGCAGCCAGATTTGTGAGTTCTTTCCCATCTCAAATGTATCATTTGTATACAACTAATATAAATCTCAGGAATTTACTCCAGACAAGAAACAAACTTGAATGTGTGCTCTGGAGCACTGGGGTTCACAGTAGGAAACTAGGGAAGAGAAAAGAAACTTTAAAAATATTTATAGACAATGCCATTGTTGGAACTCTAAAAAGACATTTATTTGGGGGGATTGTTGTGTAGATGAGATATTCCAACTCATGGGGGGGGAATGATTTCGGGCAATAGAGCTGTTTTTGCTGTGCATTTACATGCTGTCATGCAAATTTAATGAAACTGCCTTCCATGAAGTCTGCGTGTCCAATTTCGGAATATTTCTTAAAGCTTGGCTTCAATAGCCCCCTTTCCTCAAAGCCTTTCCTGACCTCCATCCCCACCACTCAACTCTCATAGGGCCTTAATTTGCCTCTCATGCAGTAATCACCACTGTCACCTCTATTCCATCCTAATTACTGTGGGCAACTTAGTTCTTCAACCAGACCACCCATAAGATTTTTAGGGACAGAATCCATGTTAAACTCATCTTTTCTTCCCCTAAAACATCTATTATGATATGTCATATGGAACAGGCACTCTAGAGTTTCATGTTGAATCTCCTTGGATGAATTGAATAGACAAAGCCTGAGTGACTTTGGAATCTTTCTGAAGTTCTTGGTGTAGAAGCAATTGAGAATTCTAGATCTGAGAAAGGAGAAATATAAAGTGAGCAGGTAAAATGCCATTGCATCAATGCTAAGAGCTTCATAGAAGCCGGAAATTGTTTAGGGAAGAGTCCTGGGTGGAAATGCTAAATCCCTAAGGAGAGACATAAGGAGAATGACTCTACACCGCAGCTCATCTCAGGAGTATGTTAACATGTCTCTAACCCAGGTGAAGTTTTTGTTTTCAACAGATTACTCCTCCTGCTAGGGTTTTGTCACATATGACTTGAGTGCCCATTAACCTGGGCTAAATAACTGCATTTTATATTTTATTTTTGGGTAAAGCCTTCATCTTTGGGGAGCATTTAGTTGTCAAATTTGCAGTTTTGTGGTATTTCAACTCTTAGTAAAAGAATATCTTCAAGGTTATAAAATATTGCTACTTGCCAAGTCTAAAATTTAATGTTCCACTCTCCTCACTTGACTTTTATTTGCTTAGGATTTCAGATGAAGCCTTCTTTTGTGAGGCTCATGTCTAGAGGGCAGCTCAGGGAAGACTTCCTAATTCTGTTAGGATGCTGGCAAGTGTTCTCTTGGGACAACAGGCCCTCAAACACTTTGCTTTGTGGAATTCTTATGTGCATCACTAAAGGCATTTTCTTAGCAATAGCAGGTAATATTTTTATTTCAACCGTTACCTCTTTTCTTTTCTTTTTAAAATATATTTTTACTAGAGGCCCGGAGCATGAAAATTTGTGCACTCAGAAGGGAGATCCCTCAGCTTGGTGCCTCACGCAGTCCAGGACCCCTCAGGGGATGTCCACCTGCTGTCTTAGGCCTGCTCCCCAGGGGATTGGGCCTAAGCTGGCAGTCAGACATCCCTCTGGCAGCTGAGGAGCCCTTGGGAGATGTCCAACTGATGAGGAGTGGGCCTATGCTGCAGTCAGACATCCTTAGTGCTGCCTTAGAGGCAGGAGAGGTTCCTGCCACTGCTGCTGTGCTCGGAGCACCTGACTTGTAGCTGAGCGAAGCTCCCCCAGGGAATAGCTCTTGTGTTCAGGGCACATCATAGCAACCAGTTGTTCCTGATTGTTCTGCTGTAGGGTCAATTTGCATATTACCCTTTTATTATATAGGATTGATTTCAGAGAGGAAGAGAGAAGGAAAGAGCTAGAAACATCAATGATGAGAAAGAATCATTGATTGGCTGCTTCCTGCATGCCCCACACTGGGAATTGAGCCTGCAACCTGGACACGTGCCCTTGACCAGAATTGAGCCTGGGACCCTTCAGTCTTCAGGCTGCTGCTCTATCCACTGAGCAAAACCAGCTAGGGTTAACCTCTTTTCTTTTTTTAAATTCTGCCTGAAACAGTATGAAGAGTGGCTCCCAGGCATCTGCTTGTACTCCGAGTGTTTCACCTGTGTAACCTTGCAGTTTCAAGGAATCATTTTGAGACTAAAATTTCTACCAAACATTTTTAATATGTGAACTTCTAGAAAGAACCTTTAATGTTAAATGTTCCAAAAGTTTTTCCACAAGTACTTATCAGAGAGCAGTTTTACCCTGGCAGAGAGTTCTTGAAGAGTAATGTATGAGGACAAACCAACGGAAGTTGAGAAGTTAGAGTAGGTCACACACTCATAAGCCCAGCCAGTTGGATAGGGGTCAGAGTTTGGCTGGTCTACAGTTGGAAACTGATTCTCAGCACTCACCCCAGATCTACTGAATCAGAATATCTGTGGCTGAGGCCCAGCAATTATATTTTAATAAGCTCTCCTAGAGACTCCAGTAGATGCTGTAAATGGAGAACCACTGTGTGGAAGATTGGTACACAGGTTTTGAAGGATCTGTGTAACAAGCTGTGCTGGAACCCAAAGGCCAAGAAGCAATGCAGAGACCACTGTAATGAACTTTGAAGCCTGTTCCATAGCTCTGGTCTTTCCCTGAGATTGATTACTTTGTGGGAGTTGAAAGGGTTAGAAGTTTACATTTCAAGCACATAATAAGTGGAAAACACCTATGTACACTCATGACAGAATGAGAGTAAAGCACCATATGAAGATAGTGGTGAAGATGACCTTGAAGACCACTGGGAAGGGTACTGAGGATCCCTTCTTTGAGAATCACACTTTGACCACACTTTGAGAATCACTGTTTTATACAACAGGCTATTTGTATCAAGTTTTATTTATCAATTGTTTAGGTGGAATCATTTAGACAATTACTCCTAATGTCATTTCTAATGGTTTTATATATCTACTAGAGACCAGGTGCACAAAATTCATGCACAGAGGAGGGGTTCCCTTAGCCCACCCTGCACCCTCTCCAATCCAGCACCCCTTGGGGGATGTCTGACGGCTGATTTAGGCCTAATTTCAGGGATTGGGCCTCAACCAGCCATTGGACATCCCTCTTACAATCCTAGACCGCTGGCTCCTAATTGCTCACCTGCCTGCCTACTTGTTTGCCCCTAACTCCACCCCCGACCCCTGCCAGCCTAATGCCCCTCACTCTCTGCGTGCTGGCCTGATTGCCCCTTACTGCCCTCACTACTAGCCTGGTTGCCCCCATCTGCCTCCCCTGCCAGCCTGGTTCCCCCCAACTGGCCCCCCTCTGCCAGCCTGGTTGCCCCTCACTGCCCCCCCTTCCAGCCTAATTGCCACCAACTCCCCACCCCCCTGCCAGCCTGGTTGTACCTAACTCCCCCCGACCCTCTTGCTGGCCTTGTTATCCACACAGCCTGCTTGTTCAGTCATTTGGTCATCCCTCACTAACCCTTCTGCCAGCCTGGTCATAGGCAGCCATCTTGTGAGGATGTGAGGGTTAATTTACATATTACCTCTTTTTTTATATATAGGATTAGTCTTCTTTCTTTTTAATAATAAACTACTATATGTGTCTATATGACCTCCAAAGTGTCTGATTTTAGGTCTAAACATTATGTGTTTGATGGGTGCAGAAATGCAGACATAGTTACTTAATAATTATGGTTGAATTGGTATTTTTAAAGTGTATCTCTTTGTAAAAAAGGAGGAGAAGGAACATTGGGTCATTTTGTGGTCTTACTACAGGCAGATTTAACCCAGAAAGATTACTACAGGCAGATTTA
>JAAGEH010000076.1:29449370-29514481 GCA_011751065.1 Lasiurus cinereus
TTACTACAGGCAGATTTAACCCAGAAAGATTACTACAGGCAGATTTAACCCAGAAAGATTATTCACAAAGTTTTTAAACAAAAAGTTATTTTTGTTTAAAAAATAAATTAAAAATATAATTTTTATAATATATTTATTCAGATTTTTTAAATACTTATTCATTGAATAGTATAGCTCTTAGCTTATGTATATATGTTTTTAGTTTAGCAGTCACTGCTTCTGTTCTTAGTACCAGAAAACCTGGGCTTGAATCTCAAGTGCACACCAAATTGGCTGTGTGAACTTGGACAGCATTTTAAATTTTATGTTTGGTCTACTTATCTAAAATATGGAAAATAATACCTCTAATTCTTGTGATGTTGGAACCAGATAATGCTTTAGGTGCTTAGCACAGTCTCTGCACATGATAGTTGGTCAATATCTGTTGGACAAATAATAGTTGAAAGAACTCTAAATATTGTTCATTTTATGAATTACTCCTCTTAACACAATTAATGTTGACTGAATTACAAAACTCACTTTTGGAAAGTTGATTCTGTGTTTCTTTTTTATTTAACCATCTACATTTGCATCAGTACTTTTTACAAACTTTTCTAAGTGTTTCACATCTGGGCCTTGGAATGTGTATATGATGTGTTTTTCAGGTAGAAACATCAATTATCTGGGTGATGTGTGCACCACCCTATGCTCCCTGCACTTGTATCCTATTCTGAGTCCCCAAATTAAGTAAACATATTGTGATATTATTACAGCTTCCTCTGAGTTATTGCTTTCTTATATTAATCATAATCTTCTGGGAATTGCAACCCAGGCTTTTCACAAAGCACCCATTTTGGAGATGTTTTAGGTACTAAGTTTGCCTTAAAATATTTCCAGTCTGTGTCTTCACTTTAAAAATGAAAATTAGCTAACAGACTGTCATAAGACTGTTACCTCTTCTACAACTGTTCTCACTCTCTCCACACCTGACATTAGGCACATGTGCCTGAGAATGACCCTTGGTTTCTTCTATGACTCATTGTTAATCATTATAAGGAATAGCTCCATCAGTTCATAAATTTGAAGTAAACTCAATTTCCCACACAGTCTGTCAAGTGATCATCAGCAAGCTGTTTGGGTTGATTCATAAGCTCTTAAACTCCCATTATTTGGAGGAGATGTGGGGTATATTGACAAACAAATTTGCACATTCTAGGTTTATTCAAACAAGGCCTTCTCTGTCCTCCAGAATACTGTATATTAGTTGACCTTCTGACAGACATCTAGTTCATGACTAAATATTTAAAATCTGAGCCCATTAGGTAAGTTCAGTTTATCTGCATCGCATGTTCAAATGAGAGAATACATTTGGAAGATCTTGCTCAGTATAAAGTCAGTGTTGCCTCCTAAAAATCTATCGTGAACCAAGATCACTTAGCTAGGGATTGCTATAAACATACAGAAAGTCACCAAACATAGGCATGATAGTAAACCACAGGAAGTTGGATTATTTAAAAAATACATAGCATTCTTGCCCTAGCTGATTGGTTAGTGGATAGAGTGTGGACTTAAAGGTCTCAGGTTCGATTTTGGTTAAGGGCACATGCTGAGGTTACAGGCTTGATCCCCAGTGGGGGGCATGCAGGAGGCAGCTGATCAATGATTCTCTCTCATCATTGAGGTTTCTAACTTTCTCTGCCTCTCAACTTCCTCTCTGGAATCAATAAAAAATATATTTTAAAAAATACATAGCATCCTTGCTCTGTGAGGCAGAAATTATTTATTCAGGCATTTCCTGACTATTCTTGCATATTTATTTTTCCAGAAGCTTTTTAGGATTATATTGCAATTTTCTTTAAATTGTGGTTTTGTTGTAACTGCTCATCTCAACATTTGTCCAGTCTTCTCTCATGGAACGCAGGAAGTTTTTCACGTTGGTTGTTTTTGCCTTGATGGATGGAACTTTTATATTACATTTGTTGTTGTTGTTGTTGTTTTTGGGGGGGTCTCTTATTAAATTTTAAATTTATTTATTTTATCCCTGAAATAAAACAAATATCAGATTGACCACATTAAGGTGTGACTTAGGTTTATCTGGGAAAAGCTCGGTTTTCTTTCCCCATGAAAAAATTTTAAAGTACTGTCAGACATGCCTATGGGAATGTGATAAGTTCTATAATCCACAGTCTTGCTTCCAGAGATGTTCATTTTTATTCTTTCTAGAATTAATTTTGTTGAGATAGAATTTACACGTAATAAAATTTGCTCATTTTAAATGTATAATATACATTGATTTTATATATTCTAGTGTGTGCAATAGTATCTGATGGCCTTAACTTGTATTTTCCCAATGATGAATGCTGTTGAACATCTTTTCATGTACCTATTTATCATCCATATATCTTCATTAGTGAAGTTTCTACTGGAAATTTTTATTAGATGTATTAGTTTGATTTGTTTTAACAAATGCCTATATTCCTACAACTGCCAGTGCAAGAAGGGTAGAACAGGTTTCCCTCACCCCAAAAGGTGCCCTGGTGCCTCTTTGCAAACTACTCTGTCCTCCATCCTGGCAACTACCATCTGCTTTCTGTAACTTCTTTTTTTCTGTTCTAAAATTTCATACACAAGGAATTATTATATTGTGTAGTCTTTTGTGTCCGGCATCTTTTGTTTGCATAATGATTTTGAGAATCACCTAGGCTGTTCTGTGTATTAGTAATTCACTTGTTTTTATTGCTGATTAGCATTCCAATATATAGATAAGCCACCACTTGCTTATCCACTCACCAGTTGATGGAGAATTTCATTGTTTCCAGTGTTTGACTATTACGAGTTAACCCGCTATGAGCATTCTTGTATAGGTCTTTGTGTGGACATATGTCTTAACTTCTTTTGGATAGACACCCAGGCATTGAATTTCTGGGTCATATAGTAAGTGAATGCCTAGCTTTAAAATAAACTGCCAAAATTTTTCCCAAGTGTTCTATATAGTTGACACTCAAAGCAGAAATATATGAGAACTTAAGTTGTTCTACACCTTTGCTAACAATTGGTATAGTATACATTGATTTTATATAATCTAGTGTGTGTAGTAGTATCCGATGGTCTTAATTTGCATTTTCTTAATGATGAATGCTGTTGAACATCTTTTCACGTGCCTATTTATCATCCATATATCCTCTTCGGTGAAGTGTCTACTGACAAATTGTATTAGAAGTATTTTTATTAGGTTACCTTTGTATTATTGAATCATGGGAGTTATTTGTATATTCTTGATGTTGTCTACAGTCGGTTATATATTTTACCAGTATCTTTTCTTCACCTGTGCTTTGTCTTTTAATTTTCTTAATATCTTTCTAGGGACACAAATCTGTAATTTTGATGACTACTTATCAGTTTTTCTCTTTTATGGATTGTGCATTTGTGTGTGTGTGTGTGTGTGTGTGTGTGACATCAAAGAAATCTTTGCCTGAGGAAACAGCAAGTACAAAAGCCCTGAAATAGACCAGTTCCCAAGCCTTTGAGGAAGGTCAAAGTCGGTGTGCCTAGAGCAGACTGAGGGTGGAGAAGAGTGGTGGGAAATGAGAACAAGAGAAAAGAAACCTCTGCATGATTAAGATCACAAAGGTTTTCTTCTGAAAATCATGTAGTTTCAGCTCTTACCTTTAGGTGTACAATTCATTTAAATGAATTTCTGTGCATCATGGTAAAGATCAAAGTTGTTTTATATATAATTGTCTAATTATTTCAGCACAATTTGTGAATAACCTAAAATCTTTATTGAAAATCAGTTTACTTTATACATGATCATCTATCTGTATGGGCTCTTTTCTGTTTCATTTATATATATGTCTATCCTTATGCCAAAACCACAATGTCTTAATTACTGTAGTTCTAATCTCCCAGTGTTTTAGTCGCATCTTTTCTATATTTCCTGTTTTTTTTTTTTTCACATCATGGTCAAACTTTCCTCTGCCTTCTTGAACAATGCAGTGTATTTAACCCCTACAGCCTAATTATGAAATTTCTGTCATTCCGGGGTCTTTCCTATTGATTGATTTTTCTCTTGGTTATGAGTCATATTCCACTCATTCTTTGCATGATGATAATTTTTGATTGGATGCTGAACATAATGAGCTTTTCATGACTGATGGCTGCATTTTATGGTATTTCTTTAAGTAGTGTTCAATTTTGTTTATGTGGAGTTATGTTACTTGGACTTAATTGGATCATTATGAGCCATTCATTTGTTAGGTTGGGTCCAGAGAAGCCATTAGCATAGGGCTAATTAAGCCTCATTATGCTTTCTCTGGATTTTACCTGATGCCCATCTATTACAAGGTCTTTCCTCTCTCTCTGGGATAACTGCAGTTATTCTCACTTCTTTATGAACTCCAGAAACTGTTCTGCCTACTTTCTTCGTCATTCTTTCCTCCAGCTTACACCTGGCCAATAAGTACTCTGCCTGTTCTTTTTACTACTTCCCTAAAGTTAAGTACTTATTATATCACTTTCCTTTGATACATCGAATAGAATATTATCTATTGGATAAAAAAGTTTAGGTTAAGCCATAGTTCCCTGACTTTTGGTCCTACTCTGTAGAGACAACTATTTTAATTAATTTAGTGGTTTCCTGCATTCTGCTAAACAATATATTTATATTTTTGCTTCTTATCAATATTAGACACAATCTACTTACTGATTCCCTCCTATGAGAGATATGGATTTAGTCATTTTATACTAATGTCATCTTCCCCTTCTCTCTCCTGACAATAGGATAATGCCATCTTCCTTTACTTCAGTCTATGTTTCTTGTTCCATCTATTACAGTACTCTTGATTCCCATTTTTTAGGAAGAGGATGTTATCACCCTTATTCTTCCCGCCATATCCCTTCACATTCCACTTCCAGATTTCTCTCCACTATATTTTGAAATTGTCAAGGCTGATAATTACACTCTGCTCTGTAAGCATAATTGCCTTCTATGCTTTATTGAAACCCTCAACTTTCAGATTATGTTATTTATATATGTTTTTTTAATTAATGTATTAAGTGTGTACATATCTTCCCATTGTTCCCCCACCCCACTCCCATACATGCTCTCACCCCCCAATGTCTTGTGTCCATTGGTTATGCTTAT
The DNA here is from genome assembly GCA_011751065.1 of Lasiurus cinereus. NCBI lineage: Eukaryota > Metazoa > Chordata > Mammalia > Chiroptera > Vespertilionidae > Lasiurus > Lasiurus cinereus. Next base: position 29,454,493 of record JAAGEH010000076.1, read on the forward strand.
ATGATGTATACAAATCCTTAAGTTGATCTCTTATCTACCTCACTTCTCCCTAACCTTCCCACTGTAATTTGACAGTCTGTTTGATGTTTTACTGCCTCTATATCTATCTTTTGTTCATCGGTTTATAATGTTCTTTATTATCCATAAATGAGTGAGATCATGTGGTATTTTTCTTTCATTGACTGGCTTATTTCACTTAGCATAAGTCTCTCCAGTTCCATCCAGGTTGTTGCAAATGGTAAGAACCCCTTCTTTTTTAATGGTAGCACAGTATTCCATTGTATAGGTATACCATCGTTTTCTGATCCAGTCTTCTGCTGACAGGTAACTAGGCTGTTTCCAAATCTTAGCTATTGTATATTGTGCTACTATGAACATAGGGGTGAACATATCCTTTCTGATTGGTGTTTCTAGTTTCTTAGGATATATTCCTAGGAGTGGGATTACTGGGTCAAATGGGAGTTCCATTTTTAGTTTTTTGAGGAAACTCCATACTGTTCTCCACTGTGGCTGCACAAATCTGCATTCCCACCAGCAGTGCATAAGGGCCCCTTTTTCTCTGCATTCTTGCCAACACTTGTCATTTGTTGATTTGTTGATGATTGCCATTTGGGACAGGTGTGAGATGGTATTGCATTATCATTTTGATTTGCATTTCTTTGATAATTAGTGACTTTGAGCATGTTTTCATGTATCCCTTGGCCTTCCTTCTATTTTCTTTTGAAAAGATTCTATTTAGGTCCGTTGCCCATTTTTTTTATTGGATCATTTATCTTCCTTTTATTAAGTTGTATAAATTGCCTGTAGATGTTGAAGATTAAATCTTTATCAGTGATAACATTGGCAAATATGTTCTCCCATACAGTTGTTGTTTTGTTGATGTTTTTTTGCTGTGCAAAAGCTTTTTATTTTTATGTAGTCCCATTTGTTTATTTTCTCTTGAGCTTCCATTGCCCTAGGAGCAGTATCACTGAAGTTCCTTTGGCATATGTCTGAGATTTTGCTGCCTGTGGATTCCTCTACTATTTTTATGATTTCCTGTCTTATGTTTAAGTCCTTTATCCATTTGGAGTTTATTTTTGTGTATGGTATAAGTTGGTGGTCTAGTTTCATTTTTTTTTGCATGTATCTGTCCAATTTTCCCAACACCATTTATTGAAGAGACTGTCTTGAATCCATTGTATATTCATACCTCCTTTGTCAAATATTAATTGAGCATAGTGGTTTGAATCAATATCTGGATTCTCTATTCTATTCCATTGGTCTATATGTCTGTTCTTGTGCCAGTACCAGACTGTTTTGAGAACAGTGGCTTTGTAATACAGCTTGAAATCTGGTATTGAAATCCCACCTACTTTATTCTTCTTTCTTAGAATTGCTGTGGCTATTCGGGGTCTTTTTTGTTCTGGGTGAATCTTTGGATAGTTCTTTCTAGGTCTGTGAAATATGCCATTGGTATTTTAATGGGAAGTGCATTGAATTTATATATTGCTTTGGGTAGTATGGACATTTTAATGATGTTGATTCTCCCAATCCATGAGCATGATATGCTCTTCCATCTGTTTATATATTCCTCTATCTTTTTTTTTCAGTGTCCTGTAGTTTTCTGCATTTAGGTCTTTTACCTCCTTAGTTAAGTTTATTCCTAGGTATCTTAATTTTTTTGGTGTGATGGTAAATGGGATTGCTTTTTTAGTCTCTCTGTAAGTTCACTATCAGTGTATAGAAATGCTGTAGATTTCTGGGCATTAATTTTGTATCCTGCTACATTGCTGAATTCATTTATTAAGTCTATTAGTTTTTTGATGGAGTCTTTCAGTTTTTTTATGTACAATATCATGTTATCTGCAAATAAGGACAGCTTTACTTCTTCTTTTCCAATTTGGATGCCTTTTATTTCTTCTTCTTGTCTAATTGCAAATGGCTAATACTTCCAGTACTCTGTCAAACAGGATTGGTGAGAGTGGGCATCCCTGTCTTATTTCTGTTCTTAGGGGAAATGGTTTTAGTTTTTGCCCATTGATTATAATGTTAGCTTTGGGTTTATCATATATGGCTTTTATGATGTTGAGGTATGATCTCACTGTTCCCACCTTGCTGAGAGTTTTTATCAAGAAAGGGCGTTGGATTTCATCAAATGCTTTTACTGCATCAATTGATATGGCCATGTGATTTTTATCTCTAAATTTGTTTATGTGATGTATCATGTTTATTGATTTGTGTATATTGTACCATCCTTGCATTCCTGGGATAAATCCTACTTGGTCATGGTGTATGATCTTTCTGATGTACTGCTGGATCTGATTTGCTAGAATTTTGTTGAGGAATTTGGCATCATTGTTCATGAGGGATATTGGCCTGTAATTCTCTTTCATTGTGTTGTCTTTATCTGGTTTTGGTTTAGGGTGTTGCTGCCTTCATAAAAGAGCTTGGAAGTGTTCCTTCTTCTTGAATTTTTTAGAATAGTCTGAGGAGGATAGGTTTTAATTCTTCCTTGAATGTTTGGCAAAACTCCCCTGTGAAGCTGTATGGCCCCAGGCTTTTGTTTGCTAGAAGCTTTTTGATGACTGCTTCAATTTCTTCCATAGTTATTGGCCTATTGAGAGGTTTAGATTCTTCCTGATTGAGTTTTGGAAGGTTATATTTTTCTAGGAATATGTCCATTTCCTCCAGGTTGTCCTGTTTGTTGTAATAGAGTTGTTCATAGTATTTTTTATCAATCCTTTGTATTTTGGTGGGGTCTGTTGTTATTTCTCCTCTTTCATTTCTCATTTTGTTTATTTGGATCCTCTCTCTTTGCTTCTTGGTGAGCTTAACTAGAGGTTCATCAATCTTGTTTATCCTTTCAAAGAACCAGCTCTTGGTTTTGTTGATCTTTCGTATTGTTTCTTTGGTCCCTATGTCATTTATCTCCACTCTGATCTTTATTATTTCCTTCCTTCTGCTTACACTGGGCTTTTCTTGTTCTCTGCTGGAAACCAAACATTGTCTCACTAATGGAAAGACATGGATAGGAAACCTGGAAGGCTGGTCAACAACCTTAATTGCTCTAACCACTCACTGTTTAGTTGAAACATTGTTAGCTGAAGCAGCCTCCACCTCTGTTTGTCTTATGTATTTTTGTTATTGGAATTTCCTGCCTAAAGGTTATGGGTGTATCCCATAGTCTCAATAAAAGAGATATCAAGGCCAGAGCAGAGGGTAGTCTTCCCACTAGAGGTAGGCTCCCACCTGGCCCCCCAATATTCTCTAGTCTCTTTTCATTTGTGTGCAGCTTCCTCCAGAACTCGAACCCTGAATAGGAACCCTGAACCATGTGGGATGTGAAAGGGGTTCCCAAATTTGGTACCTGACCATGGGACATCTGGAGGAGAAGATAGTTTTCGCCTAAGAATGAAGAAGGAAAAATACACTGAGAAAAGGTGTGGAAAATTCACCTAGAAAAAGGTGAGGTAAATTCACCACACTAAAAGCCCACAGACTTACTGCAGAGTCGTGATCTGTAAGTAGGGTAGGAATGTCTTTTTCAGCAGGCTAATGAGGAAGAACTAGTTTATAAAATAATGTGGTTTCTTCTTCAAATTAAAATCTTTCTATTTGGAATCTAAAATCTGTAATAAGTGAAACTCCACTGCTGAAACTGCCTTTGGTGCGGAGAAATTCAAAGGTGGCAGGAGAGTGCAGTGCTATCTGCTCTCCTGCAATGAGATTACTTAAAGTTTCATTTAAAAATTATAGAAGAACTCAGAGGGAAGTGCAAATCTTGGCCAAATTGGGTGTTAGTTATTACTTCGGAAAGCGAAAAGAAAGACAAAATTTAAGATCTGTCTTTATCTTTTAAGTATTAAAAGAAATTCGGCCAGATCTGTTACTGAAACTTCCCCTGAAGTAAGCAGGATGTGTGGGAAGGAAGAGACACCTGGTGATCCAATATGAAAGCCCACTCTCCCAGTATTCTAATTTAAAGTTTCCTTTCTCGCCATGAAAGAGTCTTAAAAATTTAGAAATGTGTCTGGAATTTCTGTATTTGTGAGGAGAGAAGCCTGGCTTAAAAAGAAATGCGCACAACTGTCCACTTTTTGGACATATTAGGCAGGGTTTTAAGCTCGAATCTCTCCGCAAAATCTGCAGAAAAAGAAAAACCCAGAACTGGTCTTTATTTTTTAAGAAAGATGGCATACAAGAACTAAAAGGATAAGATTTTGTGTTATTAATCTAGGAACTGCTAAATTTAAAACTTCAAGATTCAAATTAAATTGAGAGAAAATAATATAAAATTTCTCTAATAATTAGGAATTCAAAATATGTTGTTTATTGGTCTATTTAAAAAAGGATTAATTCTGTGATTCCCAACTGAAAAATTTTAATATAAAAACTAGTTTAAAATATAGTTGATATCTTAAGATAATTATAAAAAGTATTATAATCTTTAAATCATATATGGATATATATATATATATTTGATAGTTTTTTTCCATGTTAAGATTTCAAGCTTTAACAGAAGATGATTCTTGGAAAGCTCCATGGGCCCAGAGTAATACAAGAAATTTGTTCTCTCTTCTTAAAGGAAATCTTTTTAAATTTAACCGATCTAATATCCTTGAAATTGCATAGAAAGCCTTATCAAATAAAAATTAATAACTATATTTTAAATGTTATGAGGATTTTGGCCTCTAAAAAGGGCAAAATGAAATAACTAAATATTTCTTAAAATTCCAACGGCAGAATTTAAAATGACAAAAAGCCCATAGCCGCTGTATTCTTTATTAAGCTAGAGGCGGGCAACATTTGCGGCTTGTGAATCAGAGCTAAATATGTACTAAATTTGCTTTGCTTTTTGAATGAAGATACCTACTTTAATTACTTAAATAAATTAGCTTTTTAAATGAAAATCAAGGTTTTCAGCTAAATGAAAAGCCAATGTCTTTGTAAGCAATTTGATTAAGTATTCTAATAAAGTAACTAAGACCTTGTCTACACAAAAAGAAATTGACAGCCAGTTTGATATAGAATTGCCATGAATATCCTTACATGATATTATTCTACAATGTCATTATAATTTTTGATATTTTACAACAGTATATTGTACAAATATCCCAAACAAGTTTACAATCTAATTCTTTGAATGTTTGGCAGCAATTTTAAAAATAACATGAAAGGAATTAAGGCAGTGGGAGGCACTTGAGCATTTTATATTGGCCCTTCTTGCCTCTTTTGCCAAGAGGGACCCTCTCACAGTTGTTGCCTGAGCTTTCTGTTCATGCTGAGGTTGAAGCCTCATGCTGGCTGGTACCATGGATCGCTCTCGCCCGATGGTGTGAGCTGGCCCCTCCCTGGAGAAGAAACCTGGGTTCCTAAGATATGTCATCAGTGCCGGGATCAGTGCCAGCGGGTACTGGCCACGGGGGCATAGGCTACCAAGGAGACAGAAATGAACCTCACATCACCCTGCTTGGCCCTGGAGGATGGCTGGTTAGCCAGAGACGGGTAGGATTCCTCAGGGAAGGAACAACCTAAGACAGGCACAGTTGCAGAGGAGCCATCAGGAGACAACTTGGGTATCAACAGAGGTGGGACACAGACCCTCAACCCCCAACATTGAAGGGGCTTGCAACCTCACCCCTTCTGAGGGAGGTCTCCTGCCCCCATGGCTGTTTCGCTTTCCATGCCCAGCTCAGACAGAGATTTGGCCAACAGCAGCTGCCCTATATCTAAATCCAGCCTAGCACCAGGAATGCTCAGAGCCTACTGAAGAATGCAAATAAACCTTTGCACTAATATTTACAGGGTAAACTAAGATTGTTGTTACAGTATTAAATTTGGCAGTAAAATAGTAGTCAAGTTTTCAGATTAAATTGACTAATTGAAATAAGTGAATAATCAAGAAAATTTAATTGTACTGGACAAAAAGTTGTTCCTAAAGTATTAACTAAAATTTCTATTGGTAGTTCATCTCATGGTATTATTGCTTAACATGCAATAAACCTAAAGCAGTCATATTTTTATGCAAAAAAATTTTTAAAGTTATCAAGATTGCATTATAAAAATTTTCCAAAAGCCTCCTAATAATTAAAATAAAAAAGGGAGGGGGGATAGTGGAGTAATATCATATAAGGAAAAATATCCTGTAAGTAAATTACATCTAGAGAATTTTTTTTTTACTTTGAAAATTAATTTTCATTTGTAATGCTAACAGCAAGTCACCCATGAAAAACACACACGGTATCAAAATAAGCCAAAAAAAAATTTTGTTTGGGCAAAAATAAAAAGGATCCCAAGTAAATTTATAGAAAAAATTACTTTATTAACTTTTGGTCGAGAATATGTATATTTTCAGAAAACTACTCCAAGACCATGTGAATTCCTACAACAGAGAGGAATTGCCAGATCTGCTCCAACCATGAAGACAAGAGGAGAAACAGTCCAAAGATGGAAGATGCTGATGACGCCTTGCCATGCTAGCAGTCAGCAGCTGTGCATCGATGAAGGTTGCCCTTTCTGGGTTAGACCTGCATTTCCACCCTCTGTCCACCATCCAGAACTGAAATATCATTGCTGACATGTACACTAAAATTGAAATTGGTACTCAAAAAACTCTTGGCCCAGAAAGAAACTTACTACATACTGATTCATTTACCTCTCAGCATAGCCATTGTTGCTTGTCTAATTTTTTGTTCTTATATGTTTATTTCTAGTTCTGCAGATGCAAGATTTTTTAGAGGAAAGAAATGGGGAAGATGCCGAAAACCAAACATTGTCTCACTAATAGAAAGATGTGGACAGGAAACTTGGAAGGCTGGTCAGAAACCTTAATTGCTCTAACCACTCACTGTTTAGTTGAAACATTGTTAGCTGAAGCAGGCTCCACCTCTGTTTTATGTATTTTTGTTATTGGAATTTCCTGCCTAAAGGTTATGGGTGTATCATATAGTCTCAATAAAAGGAATAGAAAGGCCAGAGCAGAAGGTAGTCTTCCCACTAGAGGTAGGCTTCTGCCTGGCCCCCCAATATTCCCAAATTAATATTTTTCTAGTCTCTTTTCATCTGTGTGTGGCCTCCTCCAGAACCCGAACCCTGAATGGGAATCCTTTGCCAGATGAGTCGTGAAAGGGGTTCCCACAGTTCTCTTTCTAACTTTTGAGTTGTAGGGTTAGGTAATTTATTATCATTGTTTCTTGTTTTTTTGCGGTAGGCTTGTAGAGCTATGAACATCCCTCTCAAGACTGCTTTCGCTGTGTCCATAGATTTTGGATTGTTGTGTTTTCATTGTTATTTGTTGCCATGATGTTTTTTATTTCTTTCTTGATCTCTATCGTAACCCAGTCATTGTTTAATAGCATGCTGTTTAGACTCCATGTGTTTGATTTCTTTGGATTGTTTTTATTGTAGTTGATTTCCAGTTTTATGCCACTGTGATCTGAGAAGATGCTTGATATGATTTCTATCTTCTTGAATTTGAAGAGACTTTGCCTATGACCCAACATATGGTCTATCTTTGAAAATGACCCATGCACAATTGAGAAGAAAAACATGCCAAGAAAAAACTCTGAGTACTTTAAACTGGTCTGTGGCTTTGGGGTGAAATGTTCTGAAGATGTCAATTAATTACATCTGATCTAGTAAGTTATTTAGGATTAATGTTTCTTTGCTGATTTTTTTGTTTAGAGGATTTGTCCAATAGTGATAGTGGGGTATTAAATTCCTACTATGATTGTATTGCTGTCAATCTCTCCATCGATATCCTCCCGGAGTTAGTTTTTGTTTTGTTTTGTTTTGTTTTTTATGTATTTGGGTGTTCCTGTATTGGGTGTGTATGTTTATCAGAGTTATTTCTTCTTGTTGGATTGTTCCCGTTAGTATTTTAAAGTGGCCTTCCTTATCTCCTGTTATGTCCTTCATTTTGAGATCTAATTTGTCAGATATAAGTATTGCTACCCCAGCTTTTTTTTTTTCCATTTCCATTCACCTGAAAAACCTTTTTCCATCCCTTCACCTTCAGTCTATGTGCATCTTTTTTTCTGAGATGGGTTCCTTGTAGATAGCAGATATATGGGTCATGTTTTCTTATCCAATCCATTACCCTATGTCTTTTGATTGGGGCATTTAATCCATTTACATTTAAAGTTATTATTGATAGGTACTTATCGGTCACTATTTTTATTCTTTACCCCTGTGTTCCTTCTTCGCTTCCTGTTTCTTTTTTTGCAGCAGACCCTTTAGACTTTCTTGCCTTGCTGGTTTGGTGGTAATAAATTTCCTTAGTCCTTTTTTGCCTGTGAAGCTTTTGATTTCACCTTCAATTTTGATTGATAGCCTTGCTGGGTACAGTATTCTTGGATTCAGACCATTCCTTTACATGACTTTGTATGTTTCATTCCATTCCCTTCTGGCCTGATGAGTTTCCATTGAGAAATCAGTCACTAGTCTGATGGGGGTAATTTTGTAGGTAACTTTCTGTCTCTCTCTGGCCACTTTTACTCTTAGTTTGTCAGTGTTTTCCAATTTATTATAATGTGCCTTGGTGTCAGTTTTTGGGGGGTTCATTTTGCTTGGGACTCTGTGAGTTTCTTGGATTTGTGTGGGGGTTTTTTTCTTCCCTATATCAGGGATGTTTTCTATCATTTTTTCTTCAAACAGATTTTCTATTCCTTGCCCAGTTTCCTCTCCTTCTGGAACCCATATTATGTGGATATTGTTTTGTTTCCTGTTGTCCCAAAGTTCCTTTTGGCTCTCCTCCTGCTTTTTAATTTTTTTTTTCTAGAAGCTGCTCTACTTGGGTATTTTTTCCTACATTTTCTTCTAACTCACTGATGCAGTCCTCTGCTTCTTTTAGTCTACTTTTGATGCTTTCTATTGAGTTCTTTATAGCAGCAATGTCATTTTTCACTTCTTCTTGGTTCTTCTTCATTTCCTCTTGGTTCTTACCCATATTATCAACTTTGTTTTCCATTCTTTTCAGCCATCTTATGACCATTTCTCAATTCTTTCTCTGGCAGGTTTCTTGCCTCCATTTTGTTTACTTTCTTTTCTGGTGTTGCCTGCTTTTCTTTCATATGCAGGCTGCTTCTTTATCTCCTCATGATCTCTCTTCTCCAGGTGTCTGGTTATGTAGTTCTCTGTCTCCTCATTCCAGGAGAAATCTGTGGTGGAGTGTAGAGCTCCTCTGAATCCATATGCCTGAACCAATTGGGGACTGGTGTTCTGGGTTCACAGCTGTTTAGTGGGTGCTGTAGTTGTAGATTTTCAGTCTTCAGAAAACATTCACTCTCCCCATCCAAGCTGGTGGCTCCAGGAGGGAACCAAGCAGCAGTAGGGGCTACCTGGTCAGGATAGCCCTCTCCAGCAGTCCTCCACCTTCTCCTGGAGTATAGCTGTCCCTCAACCTGCCAATAAACACTCCTCAGGCGACCCTCAGCTGTTCCTCCTGTCTGCTCCAGGACAAGGCTTGGGACACATCCATCTATTCTGCCCCCATTTTTTTTCCTCCTTTGTATATAAGTTTTGTTCAACACAGAGCTAGTATTATGGGACAATTATATATATATAGTTTTCCAGTGGTATGACCCCATACTTTCAAAGGACAATATTCCTAGCATCAAGTATCTTTTTGGTAGACAATCCTTTTTAGTTCTCTCTGGAAGTATTCTGGATATTATCTTCAACCTTGGTATGTGGAAAATGCACAATGGCAAACCTAAGTAAAGATTGTTCTTGTTTTCACTTACTTGGAACTTGGTGAATTATATTTTTATGACATGTTACCCTTTAGCTCTGAGAAATTCAATAATATTATTTCTTTTATAAGTTCATCTATTTAGACTTCCTTTTTCTTCTTTTCTGGTTTTATTTTCTGTGCATCTGGATTGAATGTCTATGTATGTTATCTTCCCTTGCTTATATTTTCTGCTTTCAGTTCTGCTTTCTGGAGATTTATTCTATTTTATCCTTTAATTTTAATTATTTTATTTTAGCATTCACCTTGTCAAACTTTAAAAGGTCTTCATTTTTTCTGGTTGTTATGCTTGCATATTTTTTAAGGATAAAATGTTTGTTTGACTCATTAATGTTAAATTTTCCTAATTAATCTAGATTTCTTCATTTCTTTAGAGTTCATTTTATTTCTCTTTGATGTTGCAGATTTTTCTCAAGTGATCCTTGGTTGTCCATGTATACTCATGAATGAGGTTAGAAAGGGTGAGTGGGAGCTCTGTAACTATGGATGGGGCTTATCAACCAGCAGCCGTTGCCTTAATGTAAGTGCCACTGGTCATTATACTGGAGAACCTAAATATAGGATTGAGGACTTATTCTAGTTTTTGATAGCTCCTTTTGTTGTTTTATTGGTTTGCATTATACCTTTAAACATTATACTTAAACTTGTACTTTTTAGTTCTTGTATTGGAATGGCATAGTAATAGCCTCCACTCTTCTATTTCCCACATTCTATCCGTTATGTCTTTAATTTTACATTGTCAAAATTTGATCTGTAACTACATTTGAGTGATTTCCTTATAATCTTATTTTATAATTTGAACCATGTTGCCTATATATGATATTATGACCACATAAATATTGTTCACCATGGAGCCAAGTATTTTATTTCCCTCTCTATGGGTCTAAAGTTATGTCCATCTCACCAAATAGCAAATATCCAAATCCAAAGTTTGACCTTTTGTTGCATTCCATTGAATGTTAGCAATTAGTTCACATTGATTTTGCTTCGAATTGGATCATGACTCTTATTCTGTTGTATTTTTCCTTGAATTTCTACTTGCCATTCTTTTTTCTTTTGGGAGAAGAAACATATGCTTTCATCACTATTCACTAATGTTATCCAGGTCCTTATTTATTTTGTCTTTTGCTTGGAATCCACTCTTCTGCCCCACTCCCCAACAATAATTTTTTTTGGAGCTGTGAATGATTCTGCTTTGTATTTAAAAATGAATCTGCTATACAATTTCCTTTATTTTCAAAATGTCTTGTAAGAAAATCTTAAAACATGTTCTTCCACTTGCAAGGCAATCTAGTTTACATACAATTAGCTTAAAAATAACAAGATACATGAGGACAATGTTGGTGGATTAATTATCACAAGGTTTGGGGGGGGAAATTCAATTTTTAAGGACAAAACATTCCAACAAGAGAAGTTTCCAATAACAAATATGCACAGTCTTGATGTCACAGGTTACATGGAAGATGATTACTTGAAAATCATTGGAAAGTCTTTTTCCCTCTTGGTAAACAGACTAGATAAAAACTAAATTCCTTGATGACAAGATACGAATAAGTATAAATTAAATTATACAGAGACTTTATCCGCTTGGCTACAGCTCTTTGTTCCTCTATGTACATTTTTCAACCTTTTCCTTCATCTTTAAAACAAAGGGTTGTGTCAACAATCTTTTTGGCTTTCATGGTTCTAGTTTAAATACCATTTTGCCTTATAACATACAGTTTCACCAGCAATTTTAAACAAGGCTAAATAAAAATATTTAGGATTTATAATTTCCTGTTTATTTGGAGCCAACTGTTCTAATCTAGAATAATTGCTTTCAAGGCTTGTTGTCCAACAGTCATTCTAGATTTCTCTTTATTGGTCTCCTTGGATTTTAAGCTGTCTCCTTTTGTATAATTAACTCTCAATTTACTGGACAAAGTTCTCAAGTAACTCCTTTAGGGTCTTCCTTGTGTTCTCATACAAATGAAAATATCTTCATTTGGCCCTCCTCATTGTGATTTATAGTTTGACTTGGTATGGAATTTTAGGTTAAAAAGAAGGGTTTTGGCATTTTGATTTGTTTATGTGTTGTTTATAATTTAGTTTTCTTTGTCACATGCTATAAGGTCAATTTTTTTGTATATGTTATCTGGACACTTGCAAAGGACGTGTATTTTCTATTAATAGAGTCAAACTATGCCAAGTCAAACTATAAATCACAATGAGGAGGGCCAAATGAAGATATTTTCAGATATATGAGAACACAAGGAAGACCCTAAGGAGTTAATAGAGTATTGAGTTTGATAAATATTTATTATAGAAATATTTTAAATTATATAATTTAGATTATTTACATTCTTTATTTGTATCTATTTGCTCGATCAAGAAGTCTGACAGACATGTATTATCTTGTGTTCTTATATATTACTTAGCATATTAACACCAACATATTGTCCAGGAGCCTTCAGGGCATATACTCCTCTACAGAAGGCAACTAGGCTGATCAGGGGAAGTCACTGCTCCCATCACCCCACTGCTGCTGCCACTGCTGGCCACTGCAGCTGTTGGCCCTCAGCCCTCACTTCTTAGTTCTGGCCCCGACCCTGCCCACTGGTATGTGGGGGGCGATCTGGGGCCAGGCTGGCTTGGGGAGGGGCTGTGGAGGTTGAGGCACAGCTGATTGCACCCTGTCCAGGCCCGAGCTGCTGCCTCTGTGCTGCATCACAAAAGGAGCAGTGCCACCCGCTGCCTGCTCGCATGGGCACCACCTGTGCTGCTAGTCACCTCTGCAAAAGGGGCTATGGTGTGGGACCAGCCTGCCTTTCCTGCATGGTGCCAGATCCACCTGCCTTTCCCATGTGGTGCTGGTCCTAGGCCCTCACAGCTGCTGTGGCTTTGTCTGGTTGGACATCCAGAAGACGTATGCTCTAATTAGCATGTTACCCTTTTATTAGTATAGATTATTCAATCTAACACATTTGTCTTATATATGTCTTAATTAGGTACCCTTTGCTAATTTTTTTCTAATCATCTTCACTCTTGATTTAATCTTTTTGTCCTTTTCTTTCCATTCATAGCTTCTTGTCCTGTTTTCTATATCATGGATTTTATTTTTACAGGGTTAATTTTGATTTTTACTGTTTTTATGTTCATTTTAAAGCTAATACTAATTTTTGCTTATTTAGTTTTCTATTTTCCATGTAGCTAAAAATATTTCCCCATGTCTTCTAACTCCCTTCTTTTTCATTGCAGTTGGTTGTCTTTTCATCTTATCTCTTGTTTTACATATTGCATGTATTCTTGAATTTCCTTGAGAATATGAAGCTATTTAGAGTTGATGAGTTATATGTAGTTAATTATTTTTGAATTTTAGTTCTTCACAACATCTTACTTCAAATTATTGTTATTGTTTTGAGGTTAGTAATTCTAGGACAATATGCCATCCAAAAGTTGGAATTTGCCCCAATAGAGTATTGGTGAGGTCTTCTTGGATTCCTTTGTTGTTATTAGGATGGTTTTTAGATTCTTCTCTTATATGTTAAGCTGAAATCTTGGTTGGTATAAGTTTATATCAGCAGTTAAGTGATTCAGTAGACTTAAGGAAGTGGGCAGAGGTCAGAATCATGGATTAATGCAGGATGTTTGGTTTCTTCTCTGTACATAGTGCCAGGGACCAACTTCTGGTATCTAAATTTTGTCCACTATCTCAATTATAGGCAGAGCTGTGTTTGCCTTCTGGGAAACTCATTCCTCCTGGATCAGAGAGAAGTTGAACATAGGAGAAAACTCTCTGCTTTAAGTTTGTGTTCTCTGAAATCTGTTCTTGCCCTTGAACACACAGCACTGTTTTTGGAAAGGCTATTGATTGGTAAAAATAAAGGAGGTTCCACTTGGATATTTATTAATCTATCCTGTAACTAAGCTCCCATGTTAATCATCATCATGTAAATTAGGACAATTATGAGTATGAGAGAAAGCTCAATTACAATTAAGCTGGCACAATAGGTAGAAACCCAAACTGTTCAGTCAACTTGGGCATATGGTCACCCTACCTATGATCTATAACTATCTTTTGTCACTACCCATTCAAATTAGTATTATTGGGGCTCTATGAAGTTATTCTCTATAACTAATATATTATATACCAAACTAATAATTTCTAATAATAATAACAATTGTGGTAGTAATAAATATACATCTACTAGGTGCTTACTATTATTATCTGTTCCAAAAAGAAAATTTATATCTACATACAGATTTTGAACCTTTTCCTTCTCAAATTCCCAGAAAACCACTGGTGCATAATTTTTTAAAAAATCATTTTAAATTATAGTTGACATACAATATTATATTAGTTTCAGGTGTACAACATAGTGATTCAACATTTGTACACTTTACAAAGTGGTCACCACAATAAGTCTAGCAACCATCTGTCACCACCCATAGTTCTTACGATATTATTGACTCTATTCCCTATCCTGTATATTATATCCCTGTGACTCATTTTTATAACTGAAAGGTTATACTTCTTAATCCCCTTCCCTTTTTCTGTTCATCCCCTCACCCTCCACCCTTTTGGAAATCATGAGAAGTGAGTTTGTTTCTGTTTTGTGTTGATTGTGATGTTGTTTTGTTTTTAGAATCCACATACAAGTGAAATCTTTCAGTATTTGTCTTTCTCTGTCTGACTTACTTTGCTTAACATAATACTTTCTAGGTCCGTCCATATTGGCTCATTTGGGAAAATTTCATTTTTTTTATGGCTAAGTCTTGGTCCCAAATTTTTGAAGTTTATTGACATTCTTGGAAAAGAGAAGATAGAAGCCCCTGATTATCTCTTCCTTGCCTCTTTTTCTCTCCCAACTTCACCTCCAGAAGCACAGATGTCTTTTAGTCTTTTCACATGTATATCTTTTGTTCTCAAATAAGTGGTAATTCTTTGAGAGGAAGAACCTTGTCTCCTAAGTCTTTGGCATTCCTCATAGCTTCCAATTTGGTGCCCTCCCCATAATCTCTGCTTCTTGAATGGTGTCTATAGTTCTGAGGGTAGGTTTTCTCAGTCCATTTTTAACTTTTCTTGTCTTGGTTGTCATTACAACTTACAACTGATCCAATATTGCTGTTATAGTTGGATTTCACTCAAATTTTAATTCCACATTTCATCTTAAGAAGGAAATTAAACAATTTGCTTTGGTTATACATATTTTCCTTTCTTTAATGGAGTGCAATTCTAACTATTTTAAGACAAACTCTAAATCTGAATAGAATATTTGTGATGACATAATTTTATATAATATAAATCAATCTTAAATAGCTGAATTACAAGCTGAGAAGAGCCATTTAGTCATTATTAGGTCATTTACACACACTTAGCAAGACATTAACTTGGTCAATGCCTAGATTGCTTTTCCTTGCCCTCTGTTTTTTAATTGTGCAGTTATTATTTGATTGATTATTAAATTACATTCAATTGATTAAACTTTCTACTTGAAAAGGAAATTTAAAGTTTTTAGCTATTTCCTTATGTGAAAAAAGATGTGCCATAAGTTATTTGAATTACCCTGAAGATGGAAAGTGGGAAGCAAATTTTTAAAAGGCTTAATAAGAGTTGACCTTAGTAACTAATTTTAACCTATAAACTAGAGAAAAATCCAGTACTCCCAATTCAGCAAATTATTTATTCAGACTTCACCCAATAATTTTCACCTTCATTTTATGCTAGATTAACTGATCAAAATTGGTCTGATTTGTGTTATTACATTTCTTTCATGGAAGAGAGAATAACAAAAAGAAAGCAGGCACTTCTCTCATAGGTTCTAAATCCCTTGAAAGCAATATATAAATCTTAAACTTCTTTGCATCTTTTCTTCAATTTAGCATCTATCACAATTCCTTGGGCATAAGCCATATTTAGTATGAATTTGTTAACTTGAACAGTATTTATTTGTTCATTTTAGCAGACTTGAGTCATGCTATTTGTAAGAAGCTTCTCATCCCAAGAGCTTTCTTATTTCAGGTTTAGCTCACACTTAGCTTGCTTCTTTATACAAAATCATCACATTTAATGTTAGGTATCCCCATGATGAAAATAGGAAACTCAAATGATCTGGTTACTCTCTTAGTGCATGTCTTTCTTTTTATTTTATAACTTTCTGAATCTAGTTTTCTAAAAAGAAATGTTGATAATGAAATATTAGCTGCAGGGTTTGGTTCAGCCTGCTCTCTGTCACAAATTTCTCACCCAAAATATATTATTGTGCTTGGGCCTTAGTTTGCAGAGGTTGTATTACTCTCCTTAGGCAATTTTCACTGTGTGTTTTAAAATCCCTGTACATATTAGGGTTAAGTATGATGATTATAATGATTTTATTATGGCTACGTAAAACAATGTACAAATACTGTTTCTGCATTGCATATCATAGTCCTCTAAACTGATATCAATATTTTACTGTGCAAAGTCTCCAAAAACTTCTTTACAATGCATTATAAGAGAAGAAGTGTAGGTATCAGAATGAGAAAATTGAATAATATATGGGGAAAAAAACAATGCTGCCTACAGTAGGGTGTTCAATAGATGGTGGGCATTTATCATAATGGGCTTGGATTTGAAGCCTCCACTTTCCCTCTTTCTCTATTGTCTATTGTTTTAGACTTTACTTACTGTTTTTATGACTCAGCAACAAATTCAAGAAATTGTTATTATCTATTAGATTGGTTATAAGATTTTTGAGATTTGAAATTCTTTCATTCCTGAAGTACAAAGAGTGACAACTGTAGGACTAAAATGTGCCTATGATTGTATCCTTGTCCAAAATCAGATATGGACTCCTTCGTTTTGTGTGTGTGTTTTTCCCCCAATGGGATTTTGCAAGACTATGTAAATGACCCAAGAGTGAAGTTCTCCTTGAAGTCCATCCAATATATGACACAAGGTATACAATTCAGTATACCATGGTCTAGTGCCCACTTGTGGTTTCCCCACAGGTAAATTAGACTTGGGTTTTTAGTAACAAATGAGGATCTTTGCACATTTGTTTTACAGAGCTGACTCCCTAGGGAAAAGCCCTTCATATGTCCTGACACTTGAAGTTGGGAAAAAATGGTTCTAGACTGCACCAATATAATGTACTGACTAGGTGGGAATCAGGATCCAAATCCCTCCTTGGCTTAACCAACTCACACTCTTCTCATTTTCATCATCTCCAAAGTTCTATAGTTTTTACCTACTTAAAAATGCTAACTCTCTTTTAAACATACACCTAGTCTACTGTTTCTCTGCTCTGTGAGATGAGACTTTGTTTGGCACAAGTATAAAAAATGTTAGGCTACAAGTAAATTTTCATGCATAGACCTTTATTCATAAATGGTCTTTTTTCACACAGTGCACTTATGGCAATATAGTAGGCCGTCCATTAATGACCACTAACTGTATACACAGATAAGTAAGTTATGACTGGAGCTGATTTCCAAGTTGTAGGAAGAATGGTTGCTGTTTCAACACATTTTCCTTCTGCAGAAACATCTCCCCAGTTCTGGGTTTTCCTTACTTGCTTCCATTTTTGTAGGAAATATTGTGCCCTGCTCATATTTGCATTGCCCCAGTGCCTTATTCTATGCAGTTCACCCAGAAGGGATTGACGTCCAGCCTCCAGAAGCAATGTCCAAGGAAGCACTGCTTGCGTGTGTTCTGAAGATGGAAATGATTATCATAAAAGACATAAGAAGGATTATGTCAGGAATTCTCTCCAGATCTTCACATTTAGCAAGCCATCCTGTTTTGCATTACAGAATCACATTATGTTCTGTAGCTCTTCTGTGGCTGTTTAGTGTTGGTCATGGCTTTGTGAGAGATTGAGGTCAAAGTCAGCAATGTTTACAAACATAGGAGAAAATTCAGCAAGAGATGGCTAAATCCAAATATGATCTTTATGATTCTCTAAGTGGCTAGTCATCCATCCTATAAACGGAAAGCATGGTTTCTGGCTATGCAAGGTGTTCTCTGCACTCAGAGTTTAAATGCTGTAACCAAATAAAATCATTCATCTGCACTTCAAGTGCTGGCAAGCTGGCCCCTTCCTGATGCCAGGTTTTCTGCCTAATACCTGGTATACTTTTTTATGGACTAAAGCTTAAAGAGAACCACAGGAGCCTAGGAACATATATGAGTTCATGATGAATTAAGAGCTTGGAAATAACAGCAAGCCATTTGAACTGGGCTAATGGGGTTTTCCCATAGCTCTGGCATTGAGATCTAGTGATCAGAAAAAGCAGACAATGGGCCCTGGCTGGTTTGGTTCAGTGAATAGCGTGTTGGACTGTGGACTAAAGGATTCCAGGTTCAATTCTGTTCAAGGGCACATGCCTGGATTAGGAGCTCAATCTCCAGTGTGGGGTGTGCAAGAGGCAGTGGATCAGTGATTCTCTTTCATCATTGATGTTTTTATTTCTCTGTCCCTCTCCACTCCTCTTTGAAATCAATAAAAATATGTTTTTAAAAAGCAGACAATGGTATTCAGAAGTGGAGAGCAGATCTTGATAATTCAATCCTTTCGAAAGTATAATACTCAGGTAGACTTCCCTGTTGAGTTTTGCTGCCTGTCCTTAGATAAGGCACCTCTTATGATTCACATGTGGAAGTTTTGTGGCAATTCCTGCTTGCCAAGTGGAGCAAGTTCAGGAGGCATGAGACAAAGCAATGGTCATCTTGCTATGAGTGAGAGATGAAGTTAAGTCTTTCATCTTATGATTGGCTGAAGAGTGGTTTGGGGATGAGTCTGTGGCCCTGAGGGGATGGATAAACAAGCAATAAGTCTACTTTCAAAGAGCAGGATGCACTTCACAACAGTTTTATTGAGACCACTTATGCAGTTTCTGACCTGAGTTTTATTTTGAAAGCTAGAAGGGGAGCCCAAGGAGGATCATGATTACATTGTGTGCTTCCTGCATCTTTTCCAAAAAGACACAAAGTGCAATAGTTTAGGCATTAAAGAGCTGAATTTAGCATTACAGACTATCATTCAAGCTCTATAGCACCATAAAAATGTTAAACTAAGATGCCCACAGAGCAGATATGATCCTTGACAAAAACTTTCTGGAGCCATTTCCATCTTTAAAGTGGTCCTCAGAGTTGTGTCCAAGATGGGATCCAAGTTTTGTATCTTGGAAGTTGGGAGTGAGTGTCCCACAGCTGCATGTGTGTGGTTGAATCAATAGGTTCCACCTCAAGGTGCTTCCTTAAAATTCTGTTAGTGTTTTACATTAGCTACTCAAACCCATTTGTGACTACATTTGACAACTGCCATTAATGGGGGGAATAGGGAGAGAAGCAAAGTGCCCACAAAAAAGGAAAAACGTAGCTTTTATATGCTGGAGAAGGGTGGATTTTGTCTGAAGACTCTAGCAATTATATTCTACTCTTCTCCATGTGGATTTCTGCATCACTTTGATTCAAGCCAAAAGAAAAAAAAATCAAAGAATGGGATAAAATTACCACATGCAAAAGTTTATGATTTAAGAGAGGAAGAGACCAGATCAACACGTGCTTCAAAAAGCCATTCCTGGACAGGCAGAGATGTGATGAGATCTCAATCAAAGAGCTCATCTAGAGTGCACCAGTCACTTAGGAAACACTGTGTGATTTTATGGGTTCTTTGGGAAAGAACCCATAGAGAAGTGATTGGTGAGATCTCAGGCATGGGACAAAGAGTTAGTGCAGTATAACTAAACAGAAGAGTTCACGTTTCTCTTCCTGTTCTCTTTTGAAAAGTTGCATAGCTTTCAGGAGCTTCTCTGTCATAGCCGCATCTTAGTTTCTGCACGTGTAGAGCACTGGGGAACAAGAACTTTCAGTAGTAGGTGGGGTTAAAGATGCTTTAAGGAAGGTCTCTTTATTCTTAACTCAAAAGCCCCAAAGAGGAAATATATAAAAATGGATGGGAATCCCAACAAAGTTCTCTAAAAACTTCTTGGTATTGGGGACAGAGCTTGGAAACTCCACCCACTGGAGGACATGTGAGGGTTTTGCTGGAGAATTATAGGTACACAGCAGGATTCTTGGAGAGAGGCTCACAGGGGAAATAGGAGATGGACAAAGTGGTGTTAACTGCTGCTGAGTCATACATTTAGGTTCCCATTTCAGCTATATTTAGTGTCTGGGGGTGGGGGAGTTGGGAAAATGTTTGGCATTTGTAAATAATGCTTTTGAATTCTAACATTTTCAAGTCGTTTTTTATTGTACACTATACTGGGTCCTGAAAACACCTATATTATATTTCACTAACTCAGGTAGTGAAATAACTGTGGTGGGTGAAGTTTGCACTGAAATAACTGTGGTGGGTGAAGTTTGCACTCTGAAACCCCCAAGAAGCTACATTTGAGAATTTTTCTCTTCCTAGTTATTACAACTAATTTTCCCGTCAAATCCTAGAGGGCTGCTTTGAACCATGCTAACGCTCTCAAGGCAGAAATGTATTTCAACTCATTCACGCTGCTGCTAATCTCCTCAGTGATTTATGAGGTCTTTAAACCTTTAATTCTCTGTCTGTCAGAAGTCTTCATTGGTAGCAAGCTGACAGTTTAAATTAGTGTTTAGACATGGCTTTCATAATGTCAGTTTTGTTTTGTCTCAGCAGCGTCTTGGAATTCCTTCCATTGTACCTCAAGTGACTCATGGCAATAAATGACTCTCCTTCTCTTTTGTTCTTAATCAAGGAAGAATGGAATGAGCCACATAATGCTTGTAAAAGAGCAACTTTAATTAGTGCTCAGCTGTCGCCAGAGATGCTTGTCTTGTCTCTTTAGTACATAAATGCAGGACATGATGCATTCAGGTGAACAAATACTTGTTTCCTGAAAAACCTCCCGTGGTTCTCTTCCAAAACATGAAGGGCAATTGCAGCTGCCGCATTGAGCTTCCTCCTCAAACTCAACAGACAGACCCCAAGTAACTTCCAAGAGTTGTATTTGGAATGGCTTTTGTGGAATAGAATAAACCACCAAATGAAAGAAGATCTCCTGAAAGGGGTTTCCTTGCTCACCCATAGGCCCTCCCAGCCTTTGGGGACTAGTGCCAAGATACACCCAAGGCCACGGGGGCCTTTCCTGCCAAACTGCCAAGCTGCATTCTCCTGAGTTCTGAGTATAGGGCAAACTCCAGACCCTTGGGGGTCCACGTTTGTTTACTCTCAACAACATTTGACTTCCTAAGGAAAATGGTGCAAGAAAGTATAAAATTCCATTAAAAAAAAAAGCCCCTCAAGTATTTTTGGACATCAAACAACTCTTACAACACAGCCCTTTGATGAGTTCAGTGTAAATGAATCAGAAACATATGGATAGTGTTTATGCTCAAATGCACATGCATTTAAAAATTCTGAGATAAATTAGTTTAGTGAGCTATGTTTGGGTCACTTCCAGCATCCAAGAATTTAGAAAATCACTCCTCATGAGTAAAGATGTGGAATAAATGGTTGAGCACCCCTTGAACTGAAAAATGGGCACGTTCAGCAGCTTGCACTGCGTTGTGTATTGTAAACACGGTAGCCGAGGGCACAGATCTTGGGACAGCTCCAGACCAGGGAGGATTGGGGCTACTGATGTGGTAAAAGTTTCTGTATCTCATTACCAGCTGTCAGTACCTGTGCAATAAAGTTCCACACTCCACAAACATGGCTCACCACTTCCTCGGATTCGTTCAGTCCTCAGACACTTTTGTAAATTGTCTTTTATGCAGAGACTATTGTAACCGATAGGCTATGGGGCACCGTTTGGGTACAACCTGTGCTTCCCTTTCATTTTGAGGATGGCGGAAGCAGCTTATAATGTTATAAATGTGAGAAACATGAATGGTCACATACATGGATTCTGGTTATACTAAAATAACATAAACTATTAAGAAAATCCTCATTTGAATATAATGTGTCCAAAAACCTCAACATTTCTTATTTCTAACAAGATCAAAAAAGAATTGAATTTTGGAATTATCTAATTTTTATGCAAATGTGTGTCATTGTTTACTGAGGAAGAAGAAGAAGCAAGGGTAGAGGCTACTATCTCTTGATACATTAGATTTCTTTATTATTTTGGACCTATCTCAGTGTGCCAGGTCTGGATCTTTGATTATTGCTTTAGAGGTATATATAGTGGTAAGATGCTGGCTGTGAGAGTTAACGAAACTTCACTCATGTCTCTCGATGTCCAATCACAGAGCAGCAACAATAATGTCCTTTCACTTTAGTTTGCTAAAGATACTAAACAACTACTACTAGTGAACAACATACCACAGGATGCTGAGGGTAATGCAAAAATGTAAATAATACAAGCTCTCTGACCTCAAATAACCTAAAATTGAAATTACAAAATATGTTAAATGAAATAATTGCACTAAAGATGTCACAATAAAATGATATTTCATTGCTACACGAGTGACATAAACCATTGCTTTATGAGTTGAGGGATGTAGGTGGACTTAGTGTGGGGTAGTAGAAAGATCATGAGATACTTGTACATTTCTGGAAATGTAACAAAATAAAGAACATTAGATTTGCCTCCTTTCTTCCAAGAAGATTACTATACATGGTTGAAATATGTTAATAAACCCTTTAGTCTGATAAAATGGAGGAAGAATTAAAAATCCCAGTTCTTCCATTAACTAATTGTGTGACTCTGTCCAAATTAACTGTTTTTTTGCGACATTATTAATTGTTACGATGATATTAATGTTGAAATAAAATTAATATTAGGTATTAATATCTATCTATTATGTATTAATTTAATAGTTCCTGGAGTGATTATGCTGTGCCAGGCACTATGAAGAAGGGTGAATTATCAATGTATGTAAAGGATGGTGCTGATGAAGGCAATGGTGTTGTGCAAGATTTAAATAGCATGAGAACGTAAGTTAATGTTCAACTATATAATTTTTCTTTGGTTAATGAAATTATTTGCATAGTTATAGCATAAAAATGTTTAAGATAAATATCTATTTCTTCATCATATACTGTAAACTCTAACATTGCTTTATTTTTTCTCTTTCTTCTTGCTCCTTTCTCAGACATTTGTCTGGAATGGGAGAAGGAGGTGATACTGCTAATTGTTACAGCTTTGTTTTCACTCACAAGCTTTGTTCTCTTCTCAAAACACACTTGGTTTAAATGTAGCTTTATAGGATGCTTTCTCACTCCTCTACTTGATGTTCTGCATATGCCCTCCCTCCCTTGACTTGCTGGTCTCCCTCAACCCAGTATATGACCTTGGGAATGTACATCTCTCTCTGTGTCAATGTTTCCATCTATAAAATAGGCCAATAATACTGACTAATACAAAAAGCACTCAGAGAGCCACATGAAAAATACAAAGTCATATTATTATATGATCATGAAGTCTATTGTTTATCATTGCATTGCCCTA
Organism: Lasiurus cinereus; assembly: GCA_011751065.1. Lineage (NCBI taxonomy): Eukaryota > Metazoa > Chordata > Mammalia > Chiroptera > Vespertilionidae > Lasiurus > Lasiurus cinereus. The sequence continues at coordinate 29,477,618 of JAAGEH010000076.1, forward strand.
TAGATATTTATGAAATTTTCTTCTCTTAATAACCTCTTATACTTTATTAGTTTGATCATTGTGAGACATCTTCTGCCTAGTATTACTGAAGGGATTGGGCACAGCCAAAAGAACAATTATGCTTCTGAGAAGCAGAAGGGGACTGTGAGAAGGGTGGAGAGGGATAAGGAAATAATGAGCCCTCTGAGGATATCATATTTCTAATATGGTAAAAAAGAAAACAAAGTCCATTATCCCATGGGGCCAAAATGATGTAAGCACACCAGTCAGACCAAACATCTGAATGTCCATAAAGAGCTTATAGACGGATCATGTTCATTGTGACCTGTTTGGAGCCAATCAAAAAGCTTGTCAGATGTGTATAACAGATTCCTATGAGAATCAAAGACTTAGCCCATTTTTTGGTGGCTTCATGCCAAGGAAACCAAAATCTCAAGATCTCAAAATATTTAACTTCTAGCCCTAGCCAGTATGGCTCAGTTGGTTGGACATTGTGCCATGCACCCAAAGGTTGCCAGTTTGATTCTTGGGTTGCGGGCTTGATCCCCAGTAGGGAGCGTGCAGGAGGCAGCCAATTGATGTTTTGCTTTCCAATTGATGTTTCTCTCTCTTCCTCTCCATTCTTCTCTCTCTAAAAATCAATTTAAAAAATCTTTAAAATAACTATTTTACTTCTAAAGAAATAGAAGGATTCTGTGTTATGGACAGAATTGAAAGGAGAGAAGAGGGAATACAGAATAGAATCCACTGTCTATCACAGAATCGAACATACCTCCAGTTCATGACATACCCTCAGAGAAAATGTTCATCTCAACAGAACGTTTTCCCAATGTTCTTGGGACCACTGAACAGGGCTACCAGTCTCCTTTTTCTTCCTTTCTCTTGCAATTGGCTGCTCCTCTAGTAATGTCAGAAAACTATTTATAGAACATTACTTGGAAAGATGCCAAATTTTTAGCCTCACCTGAGCATCCACACATTTCAGGCACAGCCTGGGAGAATTCATTGCTCTGCAGTTTAAGACCCTCAGCACTGTAGGAACAAGAGTGTAAGAGAGGAGGTGAGTGCTTTGCTTCTCTATCTATGGAGACACTTGAGGATATAGATAGGGTCTGTTTCTCCTGTAAATTCCCAACCTCTGGCACCATTAAAGTGTTTATTACATGGGAATCAAGGGAATGAAACCTTGACTCAGAGGGAAGGCATAAAACCAGAACAAATAGAGGAGAAAGAGTAGCCAATCAGTATGTACCTCAAAGAGGTACAAAGAGAAAATCTGGGCTTTGAGCAGTCAGGATGCCAATCTTAATGAAATATTGCAATCTCATAAAAGAAAAATCCCACCTTGATTTATTATTCCTGATGATCACTGTTCTTTATTAAGAGAAAAGACAGAAAAATAAGAAGCATATCTATGAAAAAAATATTATTTGATTTAATTTTCTTTTTTTAAATATATTTTATTGATTTTTTACAGAGAGGAAGGGAGAGAGATAGAAAGTCAGAAACATCGATGAGAGAGAGAGACATCGATCAGCCGCCTCCTGCACACCCCACAGTGAAGATGTGCCCGCGAGCAAGGTACATGTCCCCACCAGAATCGAACCTGGGACCTTTCAATCTGCAAGCCGATGCTCTATCCAATGAGCCAAACCGGTCTCGGCTGATTTAATTTTCTTTTAATGCCATTAAAAAATCAATCTATCTATGTATCTATGTATCTATCTGTCTATCTATCTATCTATCTATCTATCTATCTATCTATCTATCTAATCTATCATCTAGCTAGCTATCATCTTCTATCCATATCCTGACACGCCATGTAGTGTGGACAGACCACTGCTTTAGGCTCTGTGCAGGCTGGGCAGCCCTGGGCATCTGGGCCTCTGCTCCCTCTTTTATAAAATGAGACTAGGTGGATGAGTTCCAGCTCTCAAATTCTGTTCTGCCTAGGTTTGATTAAAATTTAATAATTTGTTTCATCATAACTTTTACAAGTTATTTTCATTAATGTAGAGAGGGTGGACATCACACTTCATGTATTGTCTCCTTTTAAAATCCCATCTATGTTTCTCAAATGCAAAGGGAGATAATGAAACAAACAGAAGGAGCAAATTTAAAGGATCATTATCAATATCTGCATTTATATTTTTTTACTCACAGTAATTTTAAAAAAATTAATTTAATTTTTTTCATCACCATTTATCTCCTCTATGCCCTCTTCCATCTCCATTTCTGATTTATACTCTTCTCTAATATGTATTTCCACACACTTAAACATCAACATTATGTTTTTACAGTTAAGCCTGAAAAAAAGCCAAATTTTCAATATTATATTATGAAGATTTCCAAGCATACCAAAGAGTGAAAGGAATTAAGGTTTTCAAATGGCATTTCTTTGTGTTTCTAAATGATTTGTCATCTCATGGCATCTTAAAGAATAAGACTGAAATACAAAGGGCACAACTAATCTTTATCTTGGCTTTATGCATATGTCTAGCTGAGAGATAACTTAGATAGGTGGGTTCAAAAAGGTTTAATAAAACCTGTTATATCTCAGAACATGAAGTTGTGTTATTATCAAAGGCTATGGATGATAAACCTAACTGTGCTCCCTGTATGTTTCCCTGAACCTTTCATTCTTGAGCTTCCATGGAGGAACTGCTGCTCAAATCTTGGCAATGATATTGACCTGAAGCTTGAACAATAGGATTTACTAGTATATGTTTCCAGTAAATAAGCAATGATTAAAAGAATGTTTCTGAAACAGGTGAATTTCTTTTTATCCATCATAGTTTAAGGTGTAAAACTGTCTAGCGCAGTGGTTGCAAATTTGTATTCTTAGTCTCAAAACCTTTTCTTTAATTAAATATTTGAGACCTGCTTTTGAAAAAGATGTAAACACTGCTTCAGGGAAGACTACAGGGCCCTCGGTGAAATATTTTTGCATACATTCCTGATCTGGAATTACACCAGTGGTCTTGAACTTTATTGATCCAACCTTATTAGTAAAATGCTTTTGCATATGACCTCATATGCACATTACACATTAAACACAAAAAGGGAGTTGTAAAAAGTAAGATAAAGCTAACATAACCAATATTTTAACTGTACCTCTAAAATTAATAGTTCCCTAGCCAGGTTGGCTCAGTGGGTAAAGCATCTGCCTACAGACCAAAGGGTCCCAGGATTGATTCTGGTCAAGATTAAGTACCTTGACTGCAGGCTCCACCTTGGCCCAGGCCCTAGTTGGGGCTGGTGCTGGAGGAAACCAATAGATGTGTTTCTCTCACACTGATATTTTCCCCTGTTTTTCCCTCTCTCTTTCACCCTCTCTAAAAATCAATAGAAAATATCCTTGAGGGAGGATTTAAATTTTTAAAAAAAAATAATAGCAAGCTATCTCCCCCATTAAAATTTATGTTATTAGTAACATTTTAGTTCCTTAGTTGCTAGTAGTGATGTTGCTAAACATTATTAGTTAATATCCTAAGTAAATTTATACTCTTAGTACAAAGTTTAATTTGAACTAGAGTGAATATAAATTTATAATTTCAAATACTGTTCTTAATAACTCAAAACAACTTCTGGATAGTTAAAAATATTTCTTGTTTTAATTTCATAACTGAGGGAAGGTGAAGTGTCAATTCTGCCTTCTCTTATTGTTTCTACAGATTTGTATTATTGAGGGTACTTCAGTTTGAGAATTCATTTTAAGAATACTTTAATCCTTTTGTCTATTTTGTGAATCAGACAATATAATCTATAAGTTTACATAATTGAACACAGACTTACATAATAAGTCTGAACATACTGCAAGCAAACTTCCAAGTAAGAACTGTGCCAGGAGCCCCTCTGTGTTCTGGGATTGGCACCTCATCTTCTGTTCATGCCACATGACCATCTGACACATAAAGCATGGGCACTGGTGTCAATTCATATATTTAAAGTGATTTTGAGAATCTCTCTATATAAAAGCCTAATATGCAGTGTCCTCTCATGAGTTTGACCGATTGGGAGTTCGAATGCTTGCTATGATGTGCGCTTACCACCAGGGAGTGGCATGAAATGAAGGAAGGCCCCGACTGGCAGCCAGCAGTCACTAGGGACCCTACCTGTGCATGAATTTTGTGCACTAGTCTCTAATTATGTAAGAAAGACAAAAATACTATCAATCAGAGATAGAATTTCTTTTCCCTCAATGCAGTAGGCATGGATAGGGTTCTACCACAAAACTAACATGAAAAATGGCACATTTGACAACATTTTTCCAAATCAAATTGGATATATTTATAGCTCCCATCCTGCCAGACTGGGATACACAATTGAAGGCCCTATGGATCTTAGGGAAGTCTTGGAGTTATATGTGATTCCAAATATTTGGCACAGGCCTGCAGATAAGCTCACTCCCCATGCCTGGAGCCTCAGGCACATCTTAGAAACCTGAGCTCTAGGTTCAGCCTTCTTAAGTAGACAGAGTAGGACTCAAGCTCATTATATTCATAGAACCACAACAACTCCTTCATTCCTTTTCAACACAAAATAGAAATCAATTTCAATAAGTTATTCTTCTCCAACCATGGTTGGGGCCATATTAAGGTGCCTGCTAAGGGTTCTCTGTTCCTTTCTTCCCACAAAAGGGACTTCTGGTCCTCCAGGCACAGGTGCTGCCACCACCAGGACGTCCTTGCTGCTACTGCAACCAAAGCTTTAGAGCCACTCTGTGCCAGGCAAGAGTTTCCCACTTCCCAGAATGTGGCAGAAGTCTGCTTCCACCTCTATGGATAGCCTCCTCACTGCCAGTTCTTGAAGAGGGCATTGAAAGACAAATCTGAGTGACATGACAAGGGCTTTGCTGTTCTTATTGTCCCCACATCCTCAGACAACTGAGGCTCTGTTACTGGAGCAAACTCCTGCGGTTGACCCTTCCTCCCCATAGAGTTCTTTCCCAGAAATCTCCAAGGCTCCTCATACAATTCAGACCCCACTGGGCCTGCCCCACAGTGGGCCAGGCCTGCAGGGACTTGTTTGCATTCCTGTGGTAAACACAGCTGGTTGCGGGGAGAGAGGGACACCTGATCCACACACCTTCAATAGCTGGAATTAATTGCTAACATGTTCTTATGTTTGCTGGTACCTTCTCACCATTTTCAGATATGTTGGTTTTGTTGGAATCCGACAAAGAAATGATACATCAAAAAAATCTATAACTCTCATTTTAATTACTCCCAGACCCTTTTTTTTTGTACAATTGGCTGGCTGGCTGACTGATTCAATGTAAATGTCCAGAAGGGTGGGGTCCTTTATAACCATAGAAACAAATACAGGACTTTTACCCTAGCTGTGCTGGATAGGTAAACAAACATGGTACTAGACAGCTGATACCTACAGTTCTTGTACCCATGTCTCTGTAGAGTTCCCCAGACAGAGCTCCCAAGTCCTCATTCGTCTAGCAGATTGGCTCTTCTGTCAGGCCATCATATCATTTGGAATTTTTTGAACATTTTATAGACCATAGTAAATAGATGGGCTAATGTCAAAATCAATTATTTTTATAACTCAGTCTTGAGAAGAGAAACATTATTTATTATAGTAACTATGAAACAGATGTTGTAATGTATGTCCTAATTCAATAAAAATAAAAAATCAGCTAAAGAGGTCATTTTACGATCTTCCCAAGAACACTAGGTTAAATTTTGTGTGCCTGGTACAAAACAAAAATTCACACAAAGCGTGACAGAGTAAGTTTGAGTTAGCAAATATGCAAGATTTAGATCCAAAAGAAAAATGGGAAAATAAAACATCAGTTTGCGGGGGAAACTTTCTTCCTTCTAAGCGGATGTTCCTTAAAGACAAAGAAAGCCTGGGCGGTGCATCCTGAGGCCGCCCGGGAACCAGCAATTTGTCAGGGTAAGACATTGGAGGTAGGCAGAGCACGTGGATGTGCCTGGCACAGCTCTGGCACAGCACCTGCAAATCTGGCATAAACAGAGGGTTGGCAAAAAAAATACCACCTGATAGGGGAGGTGATCAGCATGCTTTTGACATAAAGAGTGAAGTAATATATTGCATATGAAGGCTAGTCATTACTTTTCGACATATGTCAATTCACTCACTGCCTTCTCTTAAATTGTCCTCACTTAGCCATTAGCTTTGGCTAGGCTGATCTTTGGGGGTAAAGGCTCGTAGAACTGCCCATTCTGTCTTTTTGAAAATCATTATAATCTTATTGAGTTTTAAGAAACCTCACTTTGTTTCCACCTGAATGGAAGAAAGGAATATATGTATGTTCCAAATGAAATATGCCAATATTTTAAGCTAGGGCTACAAAAAATAAAGTTTACAGAAAAGTGAAGATGGAGCCAAAACCTTCTAAAGTGTGTATATGTATATGTATATGTATATGTATATGTATATGTATGTGTGTGTGTGTGTGTGTGTGTGTGTGTGCGTATGTATATATATATCTTTTATTAATTTCAGAGACAGGAAAGGAGAGGGAGAGCAAGATAGAAACATCAATGATGAGCATCACTAATAGGCTGCCTCCTGCATGCCCCCTAATGGGTTATGAAACCTAGAAACACAGGCATGTGCCCTGATCTGGAATCAAACCATAACCTCCAAATTCAACAATGCTCAACTTCTGAGCCATACAGTCTGGGCTAAAGTCTTCATTTTTGCTATTATACCTGCATTCTCCTTGTTTGATTACAAGGGAATCCATCCTGTTTTCTAAAATATATTTCTGAAAAGTTACATATATGCATATAGACTTATCTATACTAATAAAAGGGTAATATGCTAATTAGACCATAGAGACTGGACATCTTCTGGACGTCATTCTGTATATCCTTCCTGACAAAGCCTGGGCCCAGGCCAGCTGCAGCCAACCAGAGGGAGGGAAGCCTGGGTCCTGGTTGCCTGCAGCCAGTCAGAGAGAAGCCTGGGTCTCAGAAGCAGGGACCAAAGCAGAGGCAGTTAGGGGTGATCAGGCAGGCAGGCAGAGTGGTTAGGGGCGATCAGGCAGGCAGGCAAGTGAGCGATTAGGAGCCAGCAGTCCTGGGTTGCAAGAGGGATGTCCAACTGCCAGTTTAGGCCCAATCTCTGCAGGAGATTGGGCCTAAACAGGCAATCAGACATCCCCCAAGGGGTCCTGGATTGCGAGAGGGTGCAGGCTGGGCTGAGGGAATCCCACCCCATGCACTAATTTTGTGCACCGGGCCTCCAATCTATAATAATAAAAGTGTAGTATGCTAATAAGACTGGACAATCTTTCAGACAAAGCTGGGGCTGCAAGAGTAGCCTGGGTCCTGGGTGCCAGAGGGAAGCCAGTGCAGCAGCCAGGGGAAGGAAGGCCTACTCTTGCATGAATTTCATGCATCAGGCATCTAGTATATAATAAGGAGGGATATATAGAAGATTATAAATTTACAGTTATACCTGACCATTAATTTAGAGTTAATGTTTGATGATGTATTTGCAGTGTTTTATATTTCTGAGTTTTGGCCAATTAGAGTTAAATAAATTTCTAATTGAAGATTAATGTTTTCTGGTTTGAATTACTGAGTTATTATTGTCCTTGTTTTAATGTTATAAAGTTTATCAGAACTATGCTTCTTATTACTAACAGCATAGTAATTTTTATAAAACTATAATTACAACATTACAAAAATACATGGTTTTAATAATTCAAACTGCTTTGGGGACAAATGAAGTGATGATGCCAAAATTAAATGTCCCCCAGTAGCTATAAAAATGATGGCTTGAAATATTAGGTCATTAGCCAGTGCTCTAAAGTCTAACTGTGATGTGGGGTCAACATATAACTTCTTAAAATGCTGATTTTGTGAAAGCAACATTGCAAATATTAGGGAATGCCTGAGTACTTAGGAAACTTTAATTTTGCACTTCTATCTGTCTTTAAAAATCACTAATCATACAGGTGAGAAAATAATAAAGTGACCCACAATGCAGCCTAGCCATTTCATAATGAAATTCTGCTACATAAATAGTAATAGTAAGGTACCTAACCTTTAATGATGCCTTTGTGCTCTATTGTGGTTTAACAATATTATTAATGAAATCTCTAGCTAGAAAATTCAATTGCCATATATACTACATACCTTACCAATTACCACTCCTTCTCCTTTTTTTTTAATTTTGACAAATACTTGAGCTCCTGCTTCACTAAGCATTATATAAATGGATAATTAGACTATAGTGGACAACACTGCCCTCCCCTCAAGGAGATTCCCTAGGTTACTAATTTCAAAGATTTCAATACCACAAACATGCTGAAAAGAAAATCATGTTGAATCAATTTAGCCTTTGATGATTTAGAAGATACTTCCAGATCTTTCAGTAATCGAGGTCATGTTATGAGCACCATTTATCATGGTATAACCAGAGCCTTGACATACTAGTTAATAGCTTTCAATTTAGTAGTCCACAGCTTATTGAATACTGTACTTCATAACAGAATATCAGAGCACAATGGACACTCAAGGCAATGACTGTCATGAGCTGTGTAGAGAAAAAGAAAGATATTTTCTGGTATAAACAGGAGATGTATCTGTTAACATTCATTCAATAGAATTTGTTGAATGCTTACTGTACAAATCTAGATACCCACTTTTTTTCTTTGTTTTTAAATTAATTTTTATTAATTTTTAATACATATCTCCTCATTGCCCCCCTCCCTCCCAGGCATACCCCAAACCCCCAGTGTCTGTGATCATTGGTTATGCTTATATGCATGCATACAAGTCCTTTGATTGATCACTTATCTACCTCACCTAACTTTAATCTTTCTGCTGTAATTTCACAGTCTGTTTGATGCTTTATGATTTTTGTCCTCCTGAGAATTATCAGTCTACTCCCTTTCTGTGCTCCTGATTCTATTATATTCACCAGTTTATTCTGTTGATCAAATTTTTAATTCACTTAATTTTTAGATTCACTTGTTGATAGATATGTATTTGTTGTTCATAATTTTTTGTCTTTTACCTTTTTCTTCTTCCTCTTCTAAAAGAGTACCTTTCAGCATTTCATATAATACTGGTTTGGAGTTGATGAACTCCTTTAGCTTTTTCTTCTCTGTGAAGCTCTTTATCTGCCCTTCAGTTCTGAATGATAGCTTTGCTGGATAGATTATTCTTGGTTGTAGGTTCTTGCTGTTCATCACATTGAATATTTCTTGCCACTCCCTTCTGGCCTGCATCGTTTCTGTTGAGAAATCAGCTGACAGTAGTATGGGTGCTCCCTTGTAGGTAATGAACTGTTTTTCTCTTGCTGCTTTTAATATTCTCTCTTTGTCTTTTGCTCTTGGTATTTTAATTATGATGTGTCTTGGTGTGGTCCTCTTTGGATTCCTTTTATTTGGGGTTCTGTGTGCTTCCTGGACTTGTAAGTCTATTTCTTTTACCAGATGTGGGAAGTTTTCAGTCATTATTTCTTTAAATAGGTTTTCAGTATCTTGTTCTCTCTCTTCTTCTGGCACCCCCACAATTCTGATGTTGGTACGCTTGAAGCTGTCCCAGAGGCTCCTTACATTATCTTCACATTTTTGGATTCTTTTCTCTTCTTGCTTTTCCAGTTGAATGTTTTCTGCTTCTTTATATTTCAAATTTTTGACTTGATCCTTGCCTTTCTCTAGTCTGCTGTTAGGACTCTGTATAATAGTTTTTATTTCAGTCAGTGTATGTTTAATTTCTAGTTGGTCTTTTTTCATCTTTAGTTGGACCTTTTCCATCTCTATTTGGTCCTTTTTCATCTCCTCTTGGGTCTCACTAAATTTATCCATCTTTTCTAGCATATTCTTGAAAAACCTTATAAGCGTGGTTTTGAACTCTATATCCAGTCATTTTTTTTTCCTCCATTTCTTTTGCTTGTAATCCCTTCCCTTGTCTCGGCATTTTCACTATGCCGGGGAAACTTCTGTGTTGAATTCAGCCTTATGATACCAGACTGCAAAGCCGCAGAAGCCTCTGTTGAGCTTGGGAGGGGTGGAGTCTCAGGGCTTAAGGGACCGCCCCACCCACCATGGCCTCTGAGTCTCACGTGACTGGGTAATCCCTGGAGCGGTCCTTGTGCGAGCGCTGCAGTGCCTCTAACCGCTGCCTTTTCAGCTCCCCTGTGCACCAGGACCACAGGAGTCTAGGTCTCCAGGGTTTCGCCCGAAACAGGGGCTTAGTGGACTCAGAAGTGGCACAGTTGGGAGGGTCTGTCTCCTGCCCTCTTGCGAAAGCCAGTGGCACAATCAGCAGTCTGTCCTGCGCACAGTGCCTTGCGTGCCACCAGGCCTTTGATCTTTTGCGACTCCCCTAAATTTCCGTGCACTTCTCCCTTTTCACAGTCCAAACTCCCCCTGTATGAGTTTAGGCTGGATCTGGGGTTTAGTGTCGTAGGATAAGGGGTTCAATGCCTTTGAGAGTCTCCATTTCCCTCCTGCCAGAGAAAGCCAGCCAGGTACTCTGGCACCCGCTCTCTCCTTGCACGCGTCTGCGTCTCCATACCTCAGCTTTTTGCAGCTTCTCTGGGTCTCCATGAGCCCCTCTCTTTCCCTCTAGTTGTAGAACTTCCACTCAGCCAGCTTTCCTGTGGTTCTGGGTGACGTCCGTTCTGTCTTTTAGTTGTAGTTTTTAAATTGTTGTGCGAGGCAGCAATGTAGGTGTTAACCTATGCCGCCATTTTGGATTCCTCCTAGATACCCACTTTGTTAAGTGACCTGTTTGCTTTCACAGACGCAAACACAGTTTTTATACCCAGATACTCTGTTCCTCTTATTAAGGAAACTACTCTAATAATAGCAAGTTACCATTTTTCATATATATAAATATATTTATATACATAAATATATATAACATACTTAAATTATATTTATATGTGTCACATATATGTTTTAAAATATATTAAGTTATATGTGTGTGTATATATACAGTTTTCCCCTAAATTATCTGGCTCTTTGAGCTCTTATAGTGGAAGTGGTGTTGTATTGCTTCCTACTCCATTCTACTTACAAACAGAAGCCCTCAATTACCATTTAAAAATATTTTTAAAGTTTCTTGATAGTATTATTTTCTGCTAAAAACATTAATTGCTGAAGCCTTTAGGATCTAGCTGCAAGATTTATATTTGGCCACAGGCAGAGAACAATTGATGATACTTTGTATTATTTCTGACTATAAGCATCACCTCACCTGTCCAGGTCCATTCTGACTCAATTAACTTTTATCTTTTTACTTATAGACAGTTATTAAAGTGGGATTAAAGTGGGTATGTCAGCATGAATTTTTCTGTAATTTGTAAGAACATCTTTAGTGGCTGTTGGGGAGTTTATTATAAAATACTGATCTCTAAACTAGATTATAAATCACTCCTGGATGGAAAAGCCCTCCCCACCCCACCCCCAGTGGGAGCAGAGGAAATGTCCTCACATCTCCTTCACTGAAGAGAATGGAGAGCGAGTGGAAGAAAGAACAATTTGCGGGTATAGAGAAGGATGGAAGGACTTGGGGCAGACAAGAGTGAAGGAGCTGGAGAAGAAACCTTTTCTGAATTAGTCTCCATCTCAACTCTACCTCCTTCCTATAAATCCCTGGATCTGTAGGTTTTCAAGAAAGCATGGAAATGGGGCTGAGACTGGAGGGAAACAGAGCCCCTGCTGCTAGAGTTGTAGGTAAACTGAATTAAAAAAAAAAATCCTGGGAAGAGGCAAGTAGCCCATGAGAACAAAGCTGAGTGAGTTCCCCAGAGAGAGGATCTCAGTGAAGAGTAATTACAGGGCCACAGCCAAGGATCCAGTAGGCCTAAGGACAAAGACTTTTTTTCACTTCCCCTTAAATCAGTGGTTCTCAACCTGTGGGTCACGACCCCTTTGGGGGGTCAAATGACCTTTTCACAGGGGTCACCTAAGACCATTGGAAAATGCAGATATTTACATCACTATGCATAACAGTAGCAAAATTTCATGGTTGGGGGTCACCACCACATGAGGAACTGTATGCAAGGGTCTCGGCCTTAGGAAGGTAGAGAAGCACTGCCTTAAACAGTATGAGTGGCCTTGAAAGAAGGCCCGCCCAAAAATAAGGCCTGCAGACTCAGTCCCACATACATACAAGTTCTAGAAGGAATGCTTTTTAAGCAGTTTCCTATTCATAGTTTCTCTTTATTCATCCTTGTATTGAAGTGTGAAGACTTGAACCACCCCATGGACCTTGATCTTAGTTCTCTTTTCTTAAGTAAAGACTTAACTACATTCCCTCTCCCTACATAAAGTTACCTAGGAGTGCTTTGAACAGGTACCTCTCTTCTACCATGAAAAAGGCAACTGCTGCCCCACTTGAACTCTGGCCTAAACTTTTCCCTTTCATGTCTCCTTATAAGGCAGTGCAGACAGGAGAGGAGAACCACTTCAAGATGATGCAACGACTATAAGCCCACAGCTAGGGGAAAAATGATTTTCCCTTAATCAGATGAAAACACAATAATATTCTATCATAAATATGTAATTCATTTGTAAACACGGTAAAGTAATGTGTTTGTACATATGTATTTACTTTATATACATGATTTGTGAGGGTCAGAGCACACAGGACCTCTTTAGATATGCTGATACCTGGAACCTGCTAGGAGGACTTCCTCAGGAAAAAAATAAGGGTCAATAGATATACCTCAAAGAGTACTGTTGTTTTGTACTTCTAAGGAGCTGTTGAGATGTAAATTCCACAATATTTCTTGTGGTTATTCTGAAAGCACAGTGAACCCACAGTATGATAGTTCAGGCAGTGGGGGTCAAAACATATTCACTATGCCAAAATGAAAACAGGTGTGCACACAAAACTTATATATTAATTTGCATAGCGTTCTTACTCAAAATAGTAAAGAAGTGGAAACAACCTAATACCCATCAGCTGATGAATGAATAAACACACCTGGTATGTCCCTATAATAGAATATTATTCAGCCATAGAAAGGAGTGGACTATTGATATTCTACAACATGGATGAAATTTAAAAATGTTATGCTAAGAGAAAGAAGGTAGCCACAAAAGACCATATATTTTATAATTTCATTTAAATGAAATGCCCAGAATAGACACATCCAAAGATACAGAAAATAGATTACTAATTGCCAGGAGCTGGGGTAAGATTGGGAGTAATTGTTAATGGGTACAAGGTTTCTTTGGGGGGATGATAAAATATCCTAAAATTGATGGGGCATGGTTACCACAATCTCTGTGAATATATAAAAAACATTGAATTATAGATTGTATGGCATACACAAAATAAAAAGCTGCTAACAAAACAAATAAAAAAGAAATATCCAGATGCCCAAGAAGAAATTATGGCAAGGCATGAACTTTAGGAATCTTAAATTTAGAAAAGATCATAGAAGCCATCCCTTCTGACCTTCCACACAGTTCAGTGCTGCTGAAGAAAAGCACAGGCTTGTACAGACTGATGCTACAAGATTCATTCCCATTTGGAGTCCTCAGTGCCATCTACCAATTATTTTATCTTTCTTTCACATTGCTCTCAATTATACCAACTCTTTATGACAGTCTCCATAAAATGCCCACACAACCTTCATTCACCATACTCTGAAATATTTACCAGTATCTCTGACTTCATTGAAAAACATGTTACTATCCATATTTATCTTACTGATCAGTCCTTACCTGGCCCATATCCCTAAGAATTTCTCTCATCTTTGTGAGAGAATCTTTCTGTTCAAGATCAAAGTATACCCCTCCCCTCCCCATCTCTTATGGTCTTCTGACACTCCCCATCTCTTCACTTTCCCCACCACTTTATGCTCTAGACACTTCAAACCATTTGGTTCCCTGATAAACCATGCAGTTCCTACCCCCACGCCTTTTGCATGTACAGCTCTCTGCTCCTTATCTTGAATGTCCTCTTCCTGGATCACCATTTATTGAACAGCAGGAACCACACAAACAGACAAACAAACCTACTTATCCCCTGGGACTCTGCTCAAGTCTCACTTTCTCCCTAAACTCTTCTCTGGTTTTATTTGCAGTCTCTTCCTACTCCCCTCATAGCATTGATTTTTTTCTTTCTACTTGTTAGAATTTATGACATATTCCTTTGATTGCACCTATTATCCCAAACTGTTTTTAGTATTGGTTTGTTTACATGGTGGTCTCCTTCAACTGTGAGCTCTTTGATGGAGAAAGTGTTTCTCCTTCATCTGTGTGTCTCTCAGCATCTACATGACTGATGCACAAGATGCTTGTTGAAACAGTCACAGGAATCTTTATTATGTCACTCTAATTGATGGTTATATCGTCCTAACTGGAATGTTTTCAGTTACAGGGCATTTGTTCTTTTTTGAAGCAGCCAAATCCATGTTTGGAACATTGTAATAATTAGGAAAGTCTTCCTTAGATTGAACACACATATTCTTCCCTTCAATGTTCACTCACTGATCCTGGCTCTGCCTTGTAGAACATATAGATTAAGCTGTTCCCACTTTAACACAATAGCTCTATTAAATAGCTGCCCATCACTTTCAAATACCTTTCTTCTCCCTTCCCTTCCCTTGGTCACACACAGAGTAAAGACATTTATTTCCTCTTCAGGCTAAATATCCCCATTTTCTTAAGGCACTCTGTTTATATGGCCTTTGGATTTCCCACAGTCCTATTTTATCTCTGTGGGATGCTTTCTAGTTGATCAATTCCCTTATCATCATGACTCTGAGAACTGGTTCCTGTCTCTTGAAGTGGTCTAAAGAGAGAGAAGAGAGCAGACTAGAAGTTCACTCTCTCAAGAACTATGTTTCTGTGCAGGCAACCCAGGCCTTTTATGAACTGTCTCATACCAGGCTTTTGTTGATGAGTTGGGACATAGCCCATCTCCCCTTCTAATACCAACTTTATTGTTAAATCATTCACTTGGTGTGTTGTGTTGATATGGTCAAGTGAGACAAATGAAGATCCAATTAGCACATTGAATTCCTGAGTTAGAGGTTGGAAAGGAATAGCTCAGAGAAGAAAGCAGAGGAGAAGGAAGATGGGAATGGGAATGGGAATGCTGATGTTTTTACGACCACTTTATCATTTCACTAATGCCTCATTACACAGTATATTTTTCTGCACGCAGGGATCATAGCCATGGGATTCATTACTATATTCCTGCCCTTAGCACATAATAGGTACTTGGTAAGCATTTATTAATGAGTAGATATAATCCATGGACTGTTTCATGAATAGGCCATAGGAATATGGAAGTCTGGCAGTATATTACTCACAATGGAGAAAAAGAGTTAGTGTGTTTGCAGATGCAAAAGCAGTAGTGTTTTGTTATAGCAGCGATTTTGATACTATGCTCTGAGAACAGCTGTCAGGTATGGTAGGGAAATGGAGTGAGCTGGGCTTTAGGCCCCCTCCCACCATGGACCAAGAACAGCTCCACCTTTAGCTGTTTTGTATACTGGATTTTCATACAAGTTTTCTTTCAGAGATATGGTTCCTCAGTTAACAATCATGTTAATATTATTGAGTTCTGATGTAGAATCAAAAAGAGATTAAGATTTAAGTTAAAAGTATAGTGAACAATCACCTCCATCTCTGCCACACTTGAGCATGTGCTGTCTGCACGTCTTTGTAGACAGTTACGTTCCCCTGCCAAGGGAATCGCAACAGAGATAAGAAGTAAACTAGCTTTTTTCTGAGCTTTTCTATGAGACTTCTGGGCAAATGTGGGCTAGATGAGACCCTCTTCTAGAAAGATAGTCTTATCTCCATAGAAAGTTCTCCTCGGGCCCAAGAAACACCTGCAGATATTCTCAGAAGCTTCCCGCCTTTGCTCTGTGCTGCGAACAATGGCTGGCTTCCTTGCCTAAGTCTTTGTCTTTCTCAAACCTACTTCCTTGCTACCTAAACCAAGAGTGGAAAATCAGCCCAGCTGATATGGTTCAGTGGTTGAGCTCCAACCTATGAACCAGGGGATCACTGTTCAATTCCTGTTCAGGGCATATGCCCAGGTTGTAGGCTCGATTTCCAATAGGAGGCATGCAAGAGATAGCTGATCAATGATTCCCTCTCATCATTGATGTTTCTATCCCTCTCTCTACCTCTCCCTTCCTCTCTGAAATCAACTTAAAAAAAAAGAGTGGGAAATCATTTTAAGATGCCGAAGTGATTGTGAATCCATAACCTTAGCCAGGTGAAAAAACATAGGAGTAAAGTAGGAGACCACTTTGACGCAAGATGCTTTTGTAAGACCAGCCACTAAAGTGAATGATCAAAAGAAGTACTATCCCTCCTAACTTCCCTAGTGAAGAGAAGGTGCAGGTGTAGGTCTTAAAAGCAGAGCTGAAAGAGGGTCTGTTATATAAAGGCATCATCCTCTGTAAACCATCAGAAATTGTTTCCCTGCTTCTAATACAAGGGCTACTTAGAGAAGATGGAGAATGAGAAATGTAGGGTCTCTCCTGGTATTGTAATGGGTAGGTTAGCTTGAAATCCGGTGCCTTTGTAAGGAAGAGGAAAAAAGATCCATCTTCCAGATGTACCAGAACCCCTTTATTTAGGGAAAGTCTTAAATTCCTGACTTTCTGACCTCCCCAAAGGATCACAAGCTTGAGAGAAGACATTTTTAAGGAAACTAATTCATGGTTGGAGTTTTTCTCCACAGCAGTAGGTCTGTGACCGATAGTGTTCTGCTCCAAGTCAAAGAGACGTCCACTCAGATGCAAACTTGTTGGGGTCCATCTCACACTCAAACGACCCAAGTGTACAAAGCATGAGTTTCAAATGGCACCGGGGTAAATACTGACTGTTTTCATAGTCTTTGTCCAAGATAAACATTTGAAAAATCCCAGAGGTTTTAGTTTCCTCAAGTAAAGAAAAATCATATTTCCAGCTGTCATTGGAAAATATCACACAAAATCCCACGTTTTTATCTCCCCAAATATTTTTACAATTACTAAATACTTAAAGGACTATTTTCATTTGTTTTCATGTTGAGGAGCTGTTCACACAGCAGGGAATGACGTCAGGGGTGCTAAGGTATTGACACAGATGACATAAAGCTGCCGAAGAGGCTTCCTTACTTTGCTCTCCTGGTTTTGGGGGAAACAAGAGTCTGGTGTAATTGTCCATGTGGCCAGTGGACATGCCAAAGTGCAATCTTTTGTCTTCACTAGGAGAATATTTTATAAACACATGGTTATCAGCATAGGCTGACTTTCAGCAATATTCACTACAAAATTGGCAACAAGCTTCAGCACTTGCAACAATCCATATGTTCATTAAATTATTTTATATGTGTGTGTATATCTCTGTGTATGTATGTATTTGAAAACAGTTTCTATGTTCAATCTTTTGAATACCTCTAGGCTTCTTTAGAATTTTAATGGAAAGAAAGTAAATCAATGTCTTTGCTGAAAGTTGTGCTTATTAGTCAAGATTTTAGAACAGTCCTTATGGTTTTCAAGACCTATACTAGTTGAGATTTAAAACTTTTTTGTAGTTCAACAGTTTTTCCCAATTTATAAAACCCACAAGAACTATGGTATATTATCATCTTTTAATGACTAGGACAATATGTATATTTTAGTAGATGCAACCCAGACAGTCTTTCAGGATTTGGTACTGTGAAATCACAGAACTAGAAAAGACCTGGTCGGGTTATCTAGTCCCAATATTTATCTTCAGGTCCTTCAGGACCACCCCAGAGCAATAAAAAGTTATTCCGTTTTTAAAGCTCTCCCCTGTGATTCTCCTCCTTGATAACAATTTGCTTTACATTTAAGAAGTCTTATTGCTAGGAGATCACAAAATCATACATAGGTACATAGGCAGACAGACATAAATAGAGACAGATAGATGATAGATAGATGGATTTTTTTTCAGATTTCCTTACACTAATTAGCTAATTTTAACAAGCCCTTTGGGCATGTGTGGGCTGCCATTTCCACCTTATGGATGAAGACACTGAGAAGTCAGAGTTAAGTGGCCTGCCGCAAGCCTCATTAGAAATATGAGTCACATTTGTGAGTGAGAACACAGAGCCACAGCCTTCATTCCTGAGCTATTTCCTCAACGCTACATTTTTCTTTAGTACATTAAAAAGCAAAAACAACCACATTTGAGTGACCAAACAATGATAATTAGACTGTGCACAAGCCAACGGCTACTGCAGAAAGATTTCAACCGCCTACATAGCACTGTCTGTCTGTGCCTGTGCAAACACCAAACTTTCCTTCTCTTTTCTTACTTTCACTAAAGGAAAAATAAAGGGAAGTTATCGCGAAAAAAGATCTACTTTGCATTGCTTTAACTCCAAATAGGAACAAGTGGAATTCAGCTACTACCAAAAAGCAAATTCTTTAGTTGATTTGCAACAGGCAGTTCACATGAAACTGGCTGGCTCTGTTACTATTGTTCTCATATCGGTATGACTGGACAGCTTTAATTAATACCAGAACCAGCACAGGAAACATCCTTTAATTATTCCTCTCAGATTTAGAGAAAATGTAGCTTACTAAAAACAAAGTAAGCTGCAAGCCTTTGAACTTGAGTGTTATCTTTGTCCTTTGGCTTGCTAGGGTTTTGTGTTATCAGACATGATAATTTGTTTGCATTGATACCCTTGATGAAATTAATTGAGTTTTAGACTAGCATACATTTCCTTTTGCTGATACTTTCACTCTTGGCAAGGTCTTATCTGGGCAGTTAGTCCTGTTCTCGTCTGGTTCTGTCTGCTGAGATTCAATAGCTGCAGGATTGTTGTTGTTTTAAACAAAGATGTTTACTTTTGTTATTAATATAATATTCAGTTCACTTCCCCTTTTTATCTTCCCATAACGTACAGGTCAACTCCCCTTCACCCACCCCCCTCTTTTTTTTTAAATGGAGATGATGGTTTTGGACTTCACTGCTAAGTTTCCTTAGAAACACCCTACAAGACCTTTCCAAATATATCATCATCAGAAGAGGGAAAGCCATTTCAGACACTCCTATCTGCACACTTGGCTCAAATTCATTTGATATCTTACTTTTAGTTCCTAAACATTTCCTTTCCTTTTACTCAACTGTATAATTCCTTTTTCTCAAACATCAAAGTAATACATGCTTAACAGAAAAGAACTTAAAAATGAAAATAAGATCTTGCCCATATATATCCTGACATCACTCAGTTTCAAATCATGCTCTGCAATAAACACTGTTTTTTGGGGAAAAATTGATATATATATAAGCTATATTGCAATATACAAAATAGACAGGTTTAATAGATCAATTTTATACTAATTAAATGTCACAACATTTACTGTACTTATTGTTCTGCAATTAGCTTTTATATATATATTAATTTGTCTTAAACATTTTCCCAAGAATGTGTTTTATTTCATTTACTGTTTGACAGAGATTCAGTCCTCCCCAGTAGTTTTGTTGTTATAAAACAATGAGTTTATTTGGTGGTGAAGAGTAGAGTGTTAAGCCAGTGTTTTTCCCATGATGATTTAAAAGGAAATCTTTACCATTTAATAAATGATGTATATTTTTCCAAAGAAACTATTGTTTGAACCACCAACATTGTTTATTATTGAGCTATGGTGGTCCCATGATCTATACATGAGCCACTGTAACTATTGCAATGACTACAGTGGGAATCTGTTGTTATTAGTACTCAGTGCCTTTCCAACAATATTTTGACAGTTTGCTATTTCCCATATTGGGACTCTTACATGCTCAAGGCAGAGCTCCTATATTTTCCAGACTCTTTTTCAGTTGGGGACAGACATGGAACCTAGATTTTATCAATTAAAAGCAACACAAAAGTTGGAGGCAGAAGTGAGCAACATGAGGCAGGAACCCTTGGACCAGGAGTTTGAACACCAGGCAAATTTGTTGGCAGGAACACCTGGAATTTTCACAGGGAATGTGGTGAGCCATAGGCAGCAGCAGCAGACCTGACTGTGTCATCACAACTACATTGTCCTGTCTGTGTAACAGTCTCAGGTGGGATTTTTAACCTTCCTGGAGTTTCTGTGAGTTGCCTGATAGTTTCTACAAATCCATTTTCACTTAAATTAGCCAGAGTGGGTTCTGTTCTAAATGAATTAGTATTAGGATAAATGATTGCATAACAAACTCTTAAGGAAATGAGAATCTGGGATTGGTTAACTAAACTAGTTAAATATACAGTAAGTCCTCCCTTAAAATCATCAATAGTTTCTGTGACTTTAAGGAAAACAATGTATAACAAAACCAATTTTAACATAAGCTTACTTATATAAACAAGAGTTAAGTTCCTATAGCATCTCATCATTGTTTCTCTTTTCGCATAGAGAAAAGATGGAGGAAGAAGCTAACATCCACTGAGGATCTGGCTTATGCCAAATATTGTGATAAGCATTTTATACATATTATGTAATAGTTCACAAAAATCACATCAGTGTACAGATAAGACTGAGGCTCAAAAAGATTACATTATTTGCCCAGACTCACAAGCATATAGGAAGGAAGGTAGTTTCATATTTTTAATGACCGTTTTTTTGTGTGTGTATATGTGTGTGTGTGTGTGTGTGTGTGTGTGTGATATGAGATATATACAAGATTATGATGTGTATATACATATGTATATGATACGAAAAATTGTCTATAGCAGGTTGACAGACCTTCCCCAAGGGTTCACTTAACCTAGTCTTTTGGGAGTTTTTTTGGCATGCAAAAGACTCACTTTGGGGATTATTTAAAAGTAGATCCCAAACATAAACAAAACAAAAAAACAACCTACTGAATGGGAGAAGATATCCACAAATAATATTTAGAATAGGGAATTAATATCTAAGATATATGAGGAACTCAGACAACTTAATATTTTTAAAAATAAAACAATTTAGTTAAAAGATAAGCAGATGATCCGAATTGATATTTCTTTAATGAGGACATACAGACCTATGAAAAGATGTTCAACATAACTACTTATTGGTGAAATGCAAATTAAAACCACAGTGAAATACCATCTTACACCTGCCAGAATGGCTATCATCAAAAATCAACAAATAACAAGACCTGGCAAGGATGTGATGAAAAGGAAACCCTTATGTACTGTTGGGGGATTGTAAATTGGTAGGATTTATAATCACTGTGAAAAACAGTATGAAGTTTCCTCAATAAGTAGAACTATCATACAACCCAGAGATACCACTTCTGTGTATTTACCTGAAGAAGACAAAAACACTAACTCAAAAAGATATATGCACCCCTATGTTCATTGCAGAATTATTTACAATAGCCCAGATATGAAAGCAACTGAAGTGTTCTTCTATAGATAAAGAAGATATGGTACATATAGTATATTATATGTACCATATTAGGATAAATGGTGTTATTCAGCCATAAAAAAAGAATGAAATCTTACCATTTATAGCAACATTGATGGACCTAAAAATTATTAAGTTAAGTGAAATTAAGTCAGACAGAGAAAGATAATATGATTTCACTTACATGTTGAATCTAAAAAACAAAACAAATGAATAAACAAAACAAAATGGAAACAGATCCATAGGTACAGAGAACAAGCTAGTGATTGCCAAAGAGGAAGGAGGGAGGGGACTAAGTATGAGGAGAAAAAAAGAAGAAGAAATGTAAATTCCTAGGGTAGAATTTTGGCAGATTTGTTATATTTTATTTTTTTAGCCAGTATGCCATTCTTCTGCAGGTGGTCAATAACCATACTTTTGAGAAACACTGGTGTTCTTCATGAGCACCTCTGACTTGAGCTTACAGTCCTGAACCTCTGTCTATGAAGAGCTTACCCTTCTAAATCATATCTCTTTCATTTAATAATAAACACACCCATGATTTGATGCCTAGAATCACATTGTCTCTTTGAATGCCCATTTTGAATGATGCTGCCATTTTGAGGTAGTTTCAAAATCAATCTCAATTCTTAGTGATAGTTTTATCTCTATTTCTATTATTTGCCCAGGTTGACAAGGATTATTGCTTAAACAAATCTCTTACATTTTTAACTTACTTGAAATCTTATGTAAACCACAGTTGCTCTCAAAAATTTCAAAAATAGTGTTGAAAATTTTAACTCTACATAAAAATATTGACCTTGGATATGCATGCTGTATTTTTCTCATTGAATGTATTGGGCACAATTCAAGGTACACATCCATCCCAGAATGTGTTAGATAAAAATAAGAAATCCACACCTCTAAGAAAGATATAGAAATATTTTTTATCCTCAGTTGCAGAATGGTTGTTTTCAAAAATTATATATTCATAGTTTTCTAATAGCTCTTGCTCAATAATGATAACTTGCAAATCTTCAAGATTGCATTAACTTATAAAATTCCTAAAAGTGTCAATGACTCATTCCCCAAACAGTTTTCACAGCTATAATTTTATGCAAAAAGTTTGAGTGGTGCAGAGCATTAGTCCTTTTCAATACTATTGTGCCTTAATTTAAATTTAATTTTCCAGGAAGTTAATGAGCTGAAAATGCAACATCCAGCTTTAAAAAAAGCCCAAGTCCCTTGAATAGACTTTATTTCAAGATTATTTTAAAATACTTGTAATTATATAATTCTACTTAGTAAGAAACATGTGGTTGTTGATGTACTCTGTTTTGTCTGCTCTAGTGATAATCTAATTTTAAATATCTAACAACAATTTCTCACTATTTGTGTTAGCACCTTGTGAACACCAAGGATGGCATTCCCATTTGAAAGTAATGGTATATGAAAACGAAGGGAAGATCATTACAAAGCCTGGAGCAGTTCTGGAGCTAATTTAGGGTTCAAAGAAGAGAGTAGAATTCTTTGGTGGTACTATAATGAATTTCTTAAATGTGCTGCTATTGAAATATAATATCACAGAGGAGAAAAGGTCCAATAAGTGATAGATAAAGAGATCTGAAGCTCAGAGTTAAGTCTGGACTGGATACCTTTATTTGGAGATTGGGGTTGAAGATGGTTATTATGTGTGTCCTATTCACACCTACACCAGCACCTCCCACTGCTTTTGATTCTGTTGATGAGAGACTCTGAGGGAGATGTGTCCCAGGGTAACAAATCTGTAAATACACCTCTTACCTAATGTTCATGACCTAGTTAAAAATAAAACAAAACTGTTTCTATCAGATTCTCTTTGACTATGGAATGTGAATTAATAAATAAAAAATCCAAAGCACATTTGTTAATTAGAAGAGAAAGTTCAAGTGGATATGTCATGAGGTAGAGTCAAGGCTCACAGTAAGGCAAAGCAATGTGTAAGCCCAAGGGAGAAGAAACTGTTGAACTAGAGAAAGTTAATGGGTGGCGGAACAGAAACAAGCCTGAGCCATCTCAACAATGGAATGATAGTGTGAAAATTATGAACTCAATCACAATTTCCATGAGACACTTAGCTCCAGAATCATAGTCCAATCTCAGTAACTATGGGCCCTGCCCTATAATGGCTCATAATTTAAACTTTCATAGGGCATATCTTCTAATCCTTGCAAATTCATCTTTAAAAAGACCCTCTTACACCAGTTAATATAAGGGGTCTCTGTTTATAGCAACCAAATATACTTGACTAAAAGAAGATCATAGCACTTCAAATTCAAGAATGTTAGATTTAATATTTATTCCCTAAGTATTATTTCCTACTTATTGTTATTATTTCCTACTTAATATTTATTTCCTACTTATTATTTTCTACTTATTATTTGCTTGCGAGTCTGGGCAAATAATGTAATCTCTTTGAGCCTCAGTGTGATCACCTGTACTAGTAAACTGATGTTATTTTTGAAAATTATTGATAAAAAATGCATAGAGTGATTATCATATTTGTCATAAGCCAGATCCTTAATGAGCATTAGCTTTTTCTACCATTAAGGCAAGTTCCACATCAGATGCCATCAAATTAAAATAATGAAGATACCACTATATATCTTTTAACATGGTGAAAATTCAGAATGCTGACAATACTAAATGCTCGTGAAGATTTGGAGAAATACGAACATTTATTCATTGCTGGTGGGAATGCAACATGGCACAGCCCCTTTGGAAGACAGTTTTCTACAAAACTAAATATATTCTCATTATATGATCTAGAAATCACACTCCTTGTATTAACCCAAAGAAAGTGAAAATTTATCTCCACACAAAACCTGCACATAGATGTTTCTAACAGCTTTATTCATAACTGCCCAAAGTTGGAAGCATCTAAGATGTCCTTTAATAGGTGAATGAACAAATAAATTGAGGTACAATCAGAGAATGGAATATTCATCAGTGCTAAATAGAACTGAGCTATCAAGCTATAAAAAGACATGGAGAAACCTTAAATGCACATTACTACATTAAAAAAGTCCACCAGAAAAGGCTACTGACTGTATTGTACCAACAATATGACATTCTTTAAAAGGCGAAACTATGGAGACAAAAAATGATCTGTGGTTTCTAGGAGTTGGAGGGGGAGATGTAGGTAAACGCAGAACATTTTTTAGAGCAGTGAAAATACTCTCTATGATACCAAAATGGTAGGTACATATTCACTATACATTTGTCCAAACCCATAGAATATACCACAACAAAAATAAATTGTAATGTAAACTATGGACTTTGGGTGGTCATGATATGTCATTGTAGGTTCATCAATTGTAACAAATGTACCATTCTGGTGTTGAGGGATGTTGATAATGGGGAAGGTGATGCATGGGGTGGGGAGGGAGAGGTAGAGTATAAAGAGGAAATAAATCTCTGTACCTTCCTCTCAATTTTGCTCCAGAAAAATAGTCTTTTTAAAAAAAGGTAAGGACAAAACTTTATTTTACCTCTAATATCCTAAATTTAATTCCAAGCATTTCTGTATTGACATAAAAGCTCCAGTAGCTGTGATTTAGTCATTCACTCAGCAAACACTACTCTGCATTTATTCAAAGCGTAAAAGGCACTTAGAGGATAAAGAATGAAAGACAGTTATTGTTCTCAAAGAACTTTGCCATCTAACAGGGTAGATCTAAAAGTGATGCATGTATGTACTACTATTTGTAATACTTTAAACAATAAAAAATAAAATAAATAAAAGTGATGTGTGTTATATGAGGGTTAGACAAAGTGCTATGGAAATGAAGATAATGAATTTATTTCTCACTGATAGAATAAGAGAAGTCAACTTGGATTAGAAGACATTTGATGTGAGTATTGAGGGAATGGTAGGATTTGGAACTGTCATGGAAGGGTGAGAACAGTTAAGGTGGGAGAAAAAGTATAAAGAAATTCTTGGAACTAGCATACATACTTGAATGATAGACTGTTAGCTGGCACTTTAATGTGTGATAATTCTGGGTCATTATGTCAAGGGAACAATAAGAGCAAGAATTTTTTATATGTTTTTCAAAATTAGGAGCCACCCATGAGTTTTGCTTATTTCCCAAAGGGACGAAAAGAAGGTAACTCCCTAAGTTGTTCTCGCTGGTGGGTATGAATGCATGTGTTCTTACAAACTAACTATAAAATTAGGCATCAAATTATTAGTTCGATTAATGAATTGCCACTGGTAGCCACAGAAATGTAAACAGATTCAGTTATTTGAGCTTAGTCACTTTTGACTATTTGAGGTCATTGCACAGTTTACTCACTAAAAATGTGAGGACCTTCTGCAAACCACACACCAAGCAGTTAAAATCAGCTATTGCCAATGACCATGAGATATCTCCAACTGTAAATTTATTGCCTGTCCTCTGAGCATCATTTGGGAGTAAAGATTAATTTAAACTCAGGGTTTTTTAAATATATACTCAGCTCTACTTACTAAATGGTGCAGACAAAAATTGATCAAAATTTCCCCAAACTTAGGAGTAAAAAATATGAAATAGATTACATATATAAAACAATTTACTCAAAAATTGAAAGCGGTGACATAAAATCAAGAAGTAATATGTGCACCTGCAAAGAATATAAAATAATATTGAATCTAAACTATAATTGAAAAATAATAGTGAAGAAACAAACAAAAAGTAACATGTGGATTAATTCTTACTAATGAAATTTTGCTACTAAATCCCTGTTTTGTTTTGTTTTAACCACGGGGATAGAGCAGAGGTATCTTGTGGCAGTAAGACTTACTCCTAGTCTGTGTTTTATTGCTGTATTTTCTGGTGAGAGATGATAATGATGATGATAATGATGATAGAGGTGATGATGGCACAATGATGATGATAATTATTAACAAACTGGAAAACACAAATTTGACTGTTTCCTCCAAAACTGAGTAGAGGTGAGGGATAATATGTTTTGATACATATGGAAGCCTTTTCCACCAAAGTGCTTGTGGGGGACTAGTTAAGATGCATTAGTTAAAATAGCCAAAACAGAACACTCTGCAATGCAGTGCATTGTGCTTCAATCTGATCTTCCTATCACACCACCTTGCCCTGCTTACACCAGCACCAGCTTTCAAACTTTTTATGTGTAAAATATAACATACACACTGAAAAATACAGGAGGATATACAAGTTCTTCTGGTGCCCCTCCCTTACCATAACTCTCTCCTTCCCTCATTAGGTACCCATTTATTTTCTGTGAGAGTATTTCCTCCCTTTTCTATATGGTTTGACTATCTACCTATACATTTCTGAACAACATTGCTGAGCTCAGAATGACTTGAACTTTGTCGAAATGGCATCACTCTTGAAGTGCTGCCATGTTTCTGGATTCTTTCACTCAACATTATGTTTTTGAATGCTTTCGTTTTGTTGTAAGTAGATGTGGTTCATTCATTTTCATTGTGTTCACATACCAAAATAAATTATGGATCTTATGAGCGTTGGGCATTTGGATTGTTTCCACTTTTTGCCTATTACCAACAAATGCTGCTATGAAGGTTCTTGTCTGGAGACTCCAGCACACATGTGCTTGACATTTCTCTGGAGAATATTCCCAGCTGTGGGACTGCTGAGTCACAGAGTATATTTATTATAGCCAACTCTATTAGAAAGTGCCAAGCTATATTCCAACGTGATTGTAACAGCTGATACTCTTACATGCAGTGAGAGAGAATTCTACTTGCCCCATATCTCACCAACACTTGGAATTCTCAGACTTTTTCTTTGTTGCGGGCCTGAAAGGCATGTGATGGTACTTCAGTGAGGCTTTAATGTGCATTTTCCTGATAAGTAATGAAGTTGAGCACATTTTCATATGTTTATTTACCAGGTAAATGTTTTCTTTGTAATGCAGCCATTCAAGTCTTCTCTACTTTTCATTAGCTTGTCTTTCTTTTTTGTAATGGTTGGTAGCCATTATTTTTATATTCTGGACATGAATCCTTTACCAGACATAGATGTTGCTTATAGCTCCTTCCACTCCTTACTTTTAACTCTTTTAATGATGTCTTTGGTGTTTTCATTTTAATAGAGTCAAATTTATTAATTTTTTTCCTTTGTAGTTAATGCTCTTAATACGGGGATCTAAGAAATCTTTTCCCAACTCTAAATAAGAAAAATATTCTCCTGTACTGTAGTATATTATAGAAGCTTTACAATTTTGACTCTGATTTGTTTTAGTCTATGAGTCTTATTTAAGTTTTTTTTTCCTAAATTATGAAAACCCAACTGTCTTAGCATTATTTATGGGCCTATCTGTATTAAGTGATGTTGCTCTTCCATCCAGATCACCTTGAATTGATTTTGTAAATTTTTGAACAGGTATGCTTTTGCTTCCAACAGGTAATTCCTGTAGCTTTTTTATAATGGACTGCCCATGGACTATGAGGGGCCATCTTGCTTATACACCTGGAGAGTGTTGGAAGTGCCTGGAAATTTACATGACCTCTGGGTGGCCCTTAACCAGTGACTAAGGATGCCCGAGTATGAAAGCCCAGTGCCCTTGTTTCTTTGGGGACAGTCCTGTGGCATAACTTACATTCCAGTGTTTCCCTATGAAATAATGCACATTCTGTTACTCACAAATTCTCACATCACTGTCTCCTTCTGGGAAACTTGATCTAAGACACCATCCCTTTCTCCCTGACCTTCTGAGTCCCTCATGTCCGATATCAAGTGCCCAATTATGCTTTAGTCTATTTGGGTGCTTTTCCCCATCTCCTTTCTTAAATAATATCATCTTTTAACAAAAAATAAATAAATAAATAAAACTCTTGATGAGATTAGATAGTGTGATATACATTTATAAAAATAATAATATAATTAAAGTGGGGGAAACTGCATGCTTCCAGGTAACACTGTGAAACAGTACCAGTATTTTTGTTCTTTTAACAAATTCCTTTAGTTACACAGTACAGCAATTTAGGCTGGGGTTAGCCGAGAGGAATTTTGCAATAATAAATGTTCATCCTTATTGAGGGTTATGCGTTCCCTGCTCACCCACCACTGTGATCTATTAAGCAGTGCAGTACAGTATAGAGAAAAACACCCAAGGCAGCACGTCCAGACAACACAGGGGCCCAGAGAAATTGCCACTTCACTTTCACTTAGTGGTGGAATTTGTTGGGAAATTTTAGAAGCTAGAAAAGGAGGGATGCTAGTGAACTGGAGTGGGGTGGTGAGAGTCATTGGTTGAGTGTATGTGAGGTATGAGTGAAGGCTACAAGACAGGAGGGGACAGTAGGTCAAAGGAAACATGAGAAAAGGTCTCTCTGCAAGTTGAAGGTGGCTCGGAGCACCAAAATCACTTTTAAAAAATGTGCAAGCTGATGATTAACGCTCACCGCATTTCACTACAATTTTTACAGAGCTGTCCAAATGTTTCAACACCTGCTTCACATGAGGCAAAATCCTCTTGTAAACAACAGTGAGTCATTACCCTAGGCCTGTGAGAAAGGTGCTCTTGGGTATATGCACATTTTCTCCAGGTTCCCTTTGATGGACGGTGACTGAAAATATAGCATAACCTCCTTTGCCCCAGAAATGTCTGCTGAAAAAGGACAAATTCTAGGGGGAAAAATCCAGAACACATATTATATACCTATGCACATAAATAAATCCATCCCTTATGTATTTATGTAGGTGGAAAACATGATAATTACATTTCCAAATGGTTTTGGAAACCCTTGCAAATGTATACTTAAGAAGTCATACCAGTGAACGGAGACTGGATGGCTCATTAGTTGTGAGATAAAGAGGCATTCTCTTTGGATCCTCTATTCCAAGAAGGATGAGGCCAGAAATTACCCGAATTATGAAAAGGCATCCTTCTAAATAGGTAAGACTGCAAAACCCATATTGCAATCTTTAGATTCATTATTCATTTATTCACTCTTTCAGTCAATGTTTATGATGTTTATATGATAAGAGCTGGAAATAATAAGAAGAATAAAATTTTGCTTAGCTTCAGGGACCCTAACATATAGAGGAAGAAAGGCAGGTGAACCTAAATTATAACAGTGTCCTGAAGGCTATAATGGAGAATTTATAGGTAGCTATAGAAATACAGAGGAGAGAGAGCATATAAAGTGAGATGGTAGTAATGCCTTATGTTTTAATAGCTCTAAATGATTTGTTCAAAAGCAGCTTGGTTGAAAGCATGCTAACTCTTTATGCCAAGTAACAACCTAGTTTTTAAAAAAAGAATATTTACTAGTTTTAAAAAGAGTGACAATGTTTTGCTAAGGAGTCATTTTGCAATTCCGTATGAATTTCTAATATTTTTGTCAATTTTCAGGGCTTCTTATTATACCTTATTTATTTTACCCAACTCTGCTAAAAAGTAAACTTCATGAAGACAGGCCTCGTGACTTTTTCTTTAACTTTCTCTGATAGTACATCTATTGCAGGACTTGACACAGAGGTAGGTTTTCAGTATCTATCAATGAAGAAATGAATCTATTTTTTTTTCAGCATGTACCATTTATAAACTTTAAAGCATGGGACCACCTGGATGTGCAGCATGAGTCCCTGTCCTCTAACACACCTGTCCCTGGCACACAGTCTGCATCTCCATCTGGGATTTTGTGATACAGAACTTTGGGAATCTTTGTAGGATCTCCCAGAAATTCAGTCTCAAGCCCCAAACAATCTATTTTATGAACATTAAAAAATCTGATGTTTCCATTCATCTCACGAATATGACATGGCCCTACACTATGTTGCTTATTAAAGAGATCTCTAAAACAGTATGTTCAGGATAACATCAGTTGTCTCCAGGGAAGGGAACTGGGTGTTTGCAGGACAAGACTAGGAGTGAAGGGTTTTTTGTTTGTGGTTGGTTTTGGTTTGTATACTCTTTTGAATAGTTTGAAAGTTGTACCATGTGAATCTATCCTGTTAAAAATGAATGATTTTTTTAAACATGTGAATGTAAGCACTGTGAACTTTTGTTAAATTTTTGTCTTTTGGGGAATTTCATCAATCTGTATATGCATTCAATATTAGACTTGATTGAGACCATTTTAAGCTAATGTCTCTTTCTTAAACATTATTTTTTTCGTTCAAAATAAAATAATATAATAATCACATAACTGATTTTGAAAGGATTTGAATATAATATTTTTCTTCTCTGAGTGATAATTTTGGAAGAAAGTTCACTTTATATTTGATATATATGGTATATAAAATACATATTTACCTATCTGTGGCCAATGCGGAGTTACCAACAATCACAACACATGCAAAGGTCCTGATATGGCCATTGCAATGGTAAAAATACATCTACCATTGTAATAATGGAAACAATATGCTAATATGAGCAACTGGTTGATTTTCAATCGATTCTCCAGTTCCTTAGGATAAATTGGTGAGCATGCCAAAGAAGCACCATGTCAAATATCACTTTTTATTTTTTTTAATTGTATGCCATAGCTCAAATATTCAAAATCAATTCAGAACAGAGGCATTTTCAAAACTATGAAAGTTTTGTAAAGTCATATTTTCTCTTAGAACAGTGATGTTCCTTTCTATAAATATTTTAAGATCCAGATAATAAATTAGGAAAATTATTGTGACTTCTTAATTTTAAAATATCCAGTTCATCAAGAAATAACAGGGTATACAATGATAACAATGATGCCAGCCCAATAAGATATTCTCATGACTACATACACTCTCTAATATTTCATTCCCCCCCTCTAAAATTCATATATAAAAATGTGCTTAATGGTAGTGATGTGGCAACTTCCTAATAAAATTTTTCTCTCAGTGCTGGACAGTGTGTGTGGTGCCCCTTTTTCAGTTTGAAAGTGAATGACATTCAAATATAGTTGTCTATTGATAGAAGAAGTTTAGCTACAGATGAATCACTGTGTCCAATTACTGAGTCAAATAAAGAAAAATAGAAAGCAAATGAAAAGTCACCTTAAAATGTGATTCAGACAAAGAAAAATAAATAGTGTCATTATCCTGCTTTTAAAGAAATACACAAGTGTGCCCAATATGCTTCTATTAGCACAATATAGTCTCAGATTTCAAATATACTTTCTAGCTTTATGGGGCAAATGCCAAACTCTCAATGAATTTATCCCCAAGAATCATATTTTTGTGTGTTTTTACTCCAATGTGTCCTCAGAAAACATCAACAGATTTCAAACCCCACTAATCCCATGGAAAATTGCTCAGGGCAAAGCCATTACTAAAGCTTTCAAGGAAGCAAAGCTCACTAGCTCAGTGCCAAAGCCCCCTCCTCTGTGTTTATCTTAGAGTAGCAGCTGTCCCAACAGGCACACCATATTATACATGGAAGGGAGCAGCAATTGTAGTTCCAATATTCCCCAACATGACTGGGGGATTTATAGTCACCCTTAGACATATGGTAGCATACAGTGATATTTTTCTAAAATGCAGCTTAGATCTGAAGCAATAGAGTACTTGAAGTTTTATGTTAGTATTACTAGTTTACAAAGATGGTTGAGCTTTATTGAGGTATATTTGACATGTTATATAGGCCTAGGAGTGGGGGTGTTGAGCTTGGAGAATTAGAAAAATAAGCAAGTCCAGAATAACTGGAGTGTGAGAAAACCAGTAGCATAAGATGAACCTTAGAAATCATGTTAAGGATTTTTAATTTTATCTAAGTGCAATGGAGAGCCTAAGTGATAGATCTGGACTTTAGGGTTTCCCAAGATTCAGTGAGGAGTGCAGAATAGATTATTCAATACCACTTTTAGGCATTCAATTGACTTGGTCAGCATTGGCAAATCATTGGTCCCCACATAAGTTGATCATAGATCAGCTGGGTGAAAATAAAGATATGCTCAGCATCTCTCCCACATAACACAGACCCTCCAGATGCCAACACCAGACAAAAGTTAGTACTTTCACTTTGATTTATTATTTTCATGGTTAATAAAACAGGTACTAACCCCTACTGCAAATTGACTATAGAAAGTCTCAATTGGAAAGAGTTCCCTGACTTAAAGAAAAAAAAATCCACTTGGACTGGATCTAAATCTCAAGAGGCTAGAGTTCTATAAAATGCAATTTGTTGCAGCCTATTTCAGAAAGGGTGTTTAATATAACTGATTGACATCATACCGTTTATGTGGCTTTTAATGTAGCAATTCTCTACTATAAAAATTGCCTTAATGAGAAGTTCAGAATAGTTTGAAATCGTTCATTCTGAGGAAGGAGTATAGCTGGACTTGTTTGCTGAACAACCAACACCCACACTGAGGAAAATAAAACAAGGTCAAAATGTAACATGCGAGATTTAAAATACACGATAAAGTTCTATTTCTGTTTATTTACCTGTCTACTTATTTATTTAAATTTTTACATCTTTAATATTATTTTTATTGTTCAGCTTTATTGAAGTATAATTGACATAATATTCATAATATATTTAAAGTGTACACTGTGGTGATGTGATGCACATAGACACTGTGAAAGGATTTCCACCGTAGAGTTAATTAAAATATCTGTCACTACGCGTGTTTACCTTTGTGTGTGTAGCTGCGAGAACAGAAGTTCTACTCTCTCAGCAAATTTCAATTACACAGTACAGTGTTATCAACTATAGTCACATGTTAAACATTAGATCCTCAGAGCTTGTTCATCTTGTACCTGAAAGTTTGTATTTTTATGAACTTCTTCATATATCCCTCTCCTTCTAACCTCTGTCAACAACCATTCTACCCTATTTCTAATTTTTTTCATTTCTTAGGTTCAACATAGAAGTGATAACATGCAGTATTTGTCTTTATATGTCTCAGTTCACTTAGAAAAATGCCCTCCGATTTTGTCCATGTTGCAAATGGCAGGATTTCCTACTTTTTAAAGGCTGAATAGTGTGTGTGTGTGTGTCTGTGTGTGTGTGTGTGTGTGTGTGAAATCTTCTTTATTCATTCCTTCATCAATGGACACTTAAATTGTTTCTATACCTTGGCTATTGTAATGCTGCAATGAACATGTGGGTGTAGCTATCTCTCTGAAATAGTGATTATATTTTGGGATATATGTTCAGAAGTAGAATTGCTGGCATATAGTAGTTTCATTTTTAAGTTCTTGAGGAATCTCCACACTGTTTTCCATAGTGGCCATACTAGTTTACATCCTCACCAACAGTGCACAAAAGTTTGCTTTTCTCCACATGCTCACCAACTTTAGTTATGTCTTGTCTTTTTGATATTTGATGTCCTTGCTGGTGTGAGGTATTAGCTCACTGTGGTTTTAATTTGCATTTCACTAGTGATTAGTGATGTTGAGCACTTTTTCATGTATCTGATGGCCATTTGTATGTCTTCTCTGAAAACAATGTCTATTCCAGTATATTGCCCATTTTCTCATTGAGTTGGGGTGTGTGTGTGTGTGTGTTTAATTGAGTTGGATGAATTCTTTGTATACTTCTTTGGCATATTAAACACAATCAGATATATGATTTGCAAATGTTTTTCCCATTTTCCCAGCATCATTTACTGAAGAAAATGACCTTTCCCTGTTACATATTCTCAGCTCCTTTGTCAAAAATTAATTAATCATATAGACATGGATTTATTTCTTGGTTCACTATTCTCTTCCATTGATTTTTGTGTCAGATACTCCTCTCTGGTCTGAGCCCTGATTGTGGTGTATTGTGTAGGCAACCAACCGATGTGCTGGTTTTAACATTTATTTAGCATACAGGTTTTTTGTTTTTGTTTTTGTTTTTTTTACTAATACCATACTGTTCTGATTACTCTAGCTTTGAAATATAGTTTTAAATTAAGAATTGTAATGCCTCCAGCATTATTCTTTTTTGGTTTGGACTATTTAGCATCTTGTGTGGTTCCATATGAGTTTTAGGATTGTTTGTTCTATTTCTGTGAAAATATACCACTGGAATTGTGATTGGGATTGCGTTGAATCTGTAGATTACTTGAGATATGGACATTTAAAAAGATTAATTTCTTTTACAGACATGAAATATACCACAAAGTTTTCTATTTTCTGTTTGCATGCTTAATTTTTAAATTATAAACATATTATTCTATAGAGTTGCTACAGACTTCATCTTATATTTCCCACAAAATTTTCCCCAATTTTGCAATTTATAATTGACTTGCTTATTTGTAAAATGTAAAGGATTAAAATCAACAGTACGATCAAACATAAGGTTCTGAATATTTCTGAGTCGACTTTTAAAAGGAAAAATGGAATTTCAAGATGATAAAACTTAGTTTTCATGGTGAATTTGTTCCATATTTTTTTATAGAACCTAGTTCCATGGTACCTCCCCAAGAACTGATTGATTAATAGAGAAGAAATGGAAGTTGCTGATGTTGAAAGAGATAAGAAGATTTAAAGATAGTTTCACATTGCACAGATGGATAATTTGCATGTTGAGCCATCTAATCTTGAATTGGCTTGGACATGCTACAGCATATTTTCTAGAAATCTAATGTTTCAGTTATTGGAAAGAACCCAATGATCTAATTCTAACACCGTGTCATGTTTCATTGCTGCATAAGTCAACACACAACATGGAATTAAGAGGCTCATTAATTATATGGTTATAGAGTTCAGAGTGAAAAAGGCAAATTGGGTATTTTGGAATAGTTAATGGCTTTGGGGAATGAATAGCCAATTTAAGGAGATTAACCAAATGAAAAGAAAAGCTCACGTAGGCTATTTGGCAAAAAATCACAGAGCCCGTGACAAGGATAGTACTTGTGTTTGCCACTTTTCAACCCTATTCTTGGCTAGGCTATGTTTTTAAGTCCTTAAAAGACAACAAGAAATAACTACAATTCTTAGTGTATATTAGCACATATGAGAAAAACACCTGATGTTTGTCAGGCTTACTGGGACCTGCTCTGAGATATTCACTATGTCCCCTCATCCTGACTAGATGATGCTATTGTAAATACACACAGAGAAAGAAGGGCCAAAGAGGACATTATTTTCTAAGTGAAGAGGATGATTCTTTAAGTTTAAAAAATAGTGATAACTTTTATTTATTTATTTATTTATTTATTTATTTAAATCTTTATTATTCAGATTATTACATTTGTTTCTCTTTTTTCCCCTCCATACCTCTCCTCCACCCGGCTCCCAACCCTCCCTCTACCCTTACCTCCCTCCTGTTGACCTCATCCATACATATATGATTTTTGTCCAGTCTCTCCCTGTACACCCCTCACCCCTTTCCCCTTGAGAATTATCAATCTACTCCCTTTCTGTGCTCCTGATTCTATTATATTCACAAGTTTATTCTATTGATCAAATTTTTAATTCACTTAATTTTTAGATTCACTTGTTGATAGATATGTATTTGTTGTTCATAATTTTTATCTTTTACCTTTTTCTTCTTTCTCTTCTAAAAGAGTACCTTTCAGCATTTCATATAATACTGGTTTGGAGTTAATGAACTCTTTTAGCTTTTTCTTCTCTGTGAAGCTCTTTATCTGCCCTTCAATTCTGAATGATAGCTTTGCTGGATAGATTATTCTTGGTTGTAGGTTCTTGCTATTCATCACATTGAATATTTCTTGCCATTCCCATCTGGCCTGCATCGTTTCTGTTGAGAAATCAGCTGACAGACATATGTGTGCTCCCTTGTAGGTAATGAACTGTTTTTCTCTTGCTGATTTTAATATTCTCTCTTTGTCTTTTGCTCTTGGTATTTTAATTATGATGTGTCTTGGTGTGGTCCTCTTTGGATTCCTTTTATATGGGGTTCTGTGTGTTTCCTGGACTTGTAAGTCTATTTCTTTTACCAGATGTGGGAAGTTTTCAGTCATTATTTCTTTAAGTAGGTTTTCAGTATCTTGCTCTCTCTCTCTCCTTCTTACACCCCCACAATTCTGATGTTGGTACGCTTTGAAGCTGTCCCAGAGGCTCCTTACATAATCTTCACATTTTTGGATTCTTTTCTCTTCTTGCTTTTCCAGTTGAGTGTTTTCTGATTCTTTATATTTCAAATTTTTGACTTGATTCTTGCCTTCCTCTAGTTTGCTGTTAGGTCTCTGTATAATATTTTTTATTTCAGTCAGTGTATGTTTCATTTCTAGTTGGTCCTTTTCCATCTCTAGTTGGTTCTTTTTCATCTCTAGCTGGTTCTTTTTCATCTCCTCTTGGGTCTTGCTAACTTTATCCAACTTCTCTAGGATATTTTTAAAAAACCTTATAAGTGTGGTTTTGAGCTGTATATCCAGTCATTTGTTTTCCTCCATTTCTTTTGTTTGTGATCTCTTCCCTTGTCTCGGCATTTTCACTATGCTGGGAGAACTTCTGTGTTGGATTCAGCCTTATGATATCAGACTTGCAAAACTGCAAAAGCCTCTCTGTTGAGCTTGGGATGGGTGGAGTCTCAGGGCTTAAAGGACCGCCTTGCCTTCCAGTTGGCCCCACCCTCCATGGCCCCTGAGTCTCATGTGACTAGGTAATCACTGGAGTGATCCCTGGTGCGCCCGCTCTCTCTCTCTCTCTCTCTCTCTCTCTCTCTCTCTCTCTCTCTCTC
>JAAGEH010000076.1:29514491-29654232 GCA_011751065.1 Lasiurus cinereus
CTCTCTCTCTCTCTCTCTCTCTCTCTCTCTCTCTCTCTCTCTCTCTCAGTGCCTCTAGACTGCTGCCTTTCTGGCTTCCCTGCTATGAATCTGGGTCCCAGGACTTCACCCAAATCTGGAGTTTAGTGGAGTTTGAAGTGCCGCAGTTGGGATGCTTTGTCTCCCTCCCTCTTGTCAAAGCCAGCAGCACAATCAGCAGTTGGTCTTCTGTGCACAGTGCTGTTTGTTCCGCCCAACTTCTGCCCTCCTACGACTCCCCCAATTTCCCTGCACTTCTCCCTTTTCACAGTCCAAACCCCCCCCAACCCCCAGTATGAGTTTCAGCTGGACCTGGGGTTTAGTGTTATAGGATAAGGGGTTCAATGCCATTGGGAGTCTTCCGCCAGAGAAAGCCAGCCAGGTACTCCAGCACCTGCTCTCTCCACACACATCTTCGTACCTCAGCTTTTTGCAGCTCCTCTGGGCCTCTGTGAGTTCCTCTCTTTCCTACTAGTTGTAGAATTTCCACTCAGCCAGCTTTCTGTGGTTCTAGATGATGTCCGTTCTGTCTTTTAGTTGTAGTTTTGAAATTGTTGTGCGAGGCAGCAGTGTAGGTGTTTACCTATGCCGCCATCTTGGTTCTGCCTCCAGTAGATAATTTTTCAAGTAGCTCAAGATGTCATAGTTCTAAGAAATATATACACTTTACTGAATGTAATATCAATTACTTTAGATATCTCATAGATTATATAGTAACTTATATAAAGGCTTATTCTTAAAATGAGGGCAACATTCTATTAATACAGCAATTGAATGATAAAATCTGTGTTCAGCTATGTTAAACCTTACAGCAATCATTCTTAAGAGATTGTAGCTCCCAATAATAGTCCTCAAATCAGAAATTATGTCTAGTTTTATATTACTGGGAAAAAAGTGTCAAAACAGGAGGTATACTATAGCAACTATGTTGTTGTGTGCTACTTTAAAGGGAAATATGGTTATTAAAAAATATTTTCAGTATAAACTCTAAATCCCAACAATTTCATACCTAATCTGGAGAAGCATCCAAAAATTTACAACTGCACCTAAGAGCACCATTTCTATACTACCAGCAGGTCTTTATTTGCAGCAAATGCTTTATTTTTAATTTTTAAAGGAATGATGTTAAAGTCAAAATCCAAATATCTGCTTTCTGGTTGTTATGTAATAAGTTATGCCTCAGTTTTGCCAGAGGATACTGGAATCCTGGTCCTATCTGCTTGGCATTGAAATGAATGATCCCAGAGCAATTCTCCCAACATGCAGGTGTGCTTGAGTGTGCGATGCCCTGCCTCTGGAATCCGGATCAACATTTGAACAGAGAGAAAACTTAGCTTGCCCTTTGTCTTTGGGAGAGGAAAACTTGTGTCAGAAAATATCAGCCATCTTTCTAAGTGAAAACAAACTAAACCTAAAGCTTTCATTGTCATGTGGTGTCTCGCATTCTAGAATATTCAAAGCTCAGCAGTGTCATGCCCACTGGAGCTTCACAGGTGGTATGGGAAAGTGAGACACATCTGTGAGGCATGTCCAAGGGATATATAACTAAAAATATCAGAAGGACCTTATTAGAACACTGCATCACCTGTATGTAACATAGTCAATATGACTAGGTCCCCCGAGGATTATGTTGTAAAAATGTTCTGGCGAGCTTCAAGTAGTAGAGGAGCTGGAGATATTTTCACATTTACATATAAAGTTTAGATTAAATGACTATTGGGAGGTTAAAGGCATTCAGAGTAAAAATATATTTTGAATACATTACAGAAATAAATGTGCATTTTATTTTATATAAACCACCTTTTTCTTATTTTTTTTTTAACAAGGGTAACACTATTTATACTAAGCTGCAGGCAGGCTGTGAGGTATGGGAATTTAACTTAGAATTGAAGCATATTAGAGTCAGAGGAACTCTTAGGAACCCTCTGAGCAAGCTATTTCCAAACCTCTGAGTGCTTAAGAATCATTCAGGACACTTTGTGACCATGTAGACTCCTAGATCTCACCTCATAGAGGCCAACTCTTGAGTCTTCTTTTATTTCTGAAGCAGAAGCTATCCTATCTAATAAAGAGGGAATATGCTAATTGACCCTCACACTGTCACAAAGATGGCAATGTCCACAGCCAATAAGGAGGAAATATGCTAATTGACTGCCACACCCTAAAATATGGCACCACCCACAGCCACAATATGGCTGCACCCAGTCCCCTCAGCCCTGCTTCTGGAGTCCTCCAGTCCCTTCAGCCCTCCACCCACCCAGGACCAGCCTGAGGTACAGGCAAGCCTTGGATGGTGGCTGCCCAGCCAACCAGGGCCACCTGAGGCTCAGGTAACCAGGATCAGCTGAGGCTTGCACTGCCAGCAGTGGCAGCAACAGAGGTATGAGGGGGTGTCGCCTTCCTTGATTGCTGGGTTGCCTCCCACCCCTGAGGGCTCCCAAACTGTAAGAGGGTGTCAGGCTGGGCTGAGGGACCCCACCCCTCCAGTGCATGAATTTTCATGCACTAGGCCTCTAGTACTATATAATAAAAGGGTAATATGCAAATTGACCAAGCGGCTAAATGACTGGTTGCTATGATGGCTCAGCCTAGCTGGCTTGGCTCAGTAGACAGAGCATCAGCCTGCAGATTGAAGTGTTCTGGGTTTGATTCCATCAAGGGCATGTACCTTGGTTTCAGACTCCTCTCTGGTCTAGGCACTGGTTGTGGTGTATGCAGAAGGCAACGAACTGACGTGTTTCTCTCACATCAATATTTCTCTTTGTCTTTTCCTCTCTCTTCCACTCTCTCTAAAAATCAGTGGGAAAATATCCTTTGGTGAGTATTAACATAAAAACAACAACAACAACAAAACAAAAAAACATTAAGGCTCTTCGGTGTTTATGGCCTCAGAGAATCAACATGACAAAGGAATCTTTTTCTGGCTTTTATCTTTCAATTACAGTGGTACCTCGAGATACGAGTGCCCTAACATACGAGATTTTTGAGTGAGCGATTTTTGCTTTGAAATACTAGCAACATTTGAGATAGGAGTAATCGCACAGATCGGCTGGCTGCATGTGACCCACCAGTTTACCAAGACTCGACTCGAGCATCTCATAGTTTCCCACGCCTCAAGGTTACGGAACGAATTAAACTCGTATCTTGAGGTACCACTGTACTTAGGTTTTTTGAGGAACTGAAATAAGTCACTACAGAGATGATTTGGAAGAAAACATAAAGAGTGATGTTTACACACATGTGTGCACACACTCTTGCACACCTATACAGTGTTTGAGCTTGCAAGAGAGCAGAGCAGTGAAGAAACAATGAGCCCGGCTGGCATGGCTCAATGGTTGAGTGTCAACTTATGAATCAGGAGATCACAGTTCAATTCCCAGTCAGGGCACATGCCTGGTTTGCAAGGTCAATCCCTAGTGTGGGGTGTGTAAGAGGCAACCAATCAATGATTCTCTCATTGATGTTTCTATCCCTCTTTCCCTCTCCCTTCCTCTCTGAAATCAATAAAAATATTTTTTTAAAAAAAGAAGAAGAAAAAATGAAAGTATATTTATTGTAGCACAGAGCATGTGTCTTGCTATCAAGCCCTGAAGTGGTGGTAAACATCTGCAAAGAAATTTAAGGAATTCAGAAGGAGAAGGGGTTGAGCCCATTTCCTGGAAGAGGCCAGAGATAGACAGCCAGAATCTGGAGAAGAAATGGCCAGTGCCCTCGGTATCCACGTTCCAACATAAAGAAGCATCAGAGTGCCTACTGTCTTTCCAGGAGCAGCATCGCATACACAGAGAGAGCTGTGGGACCTCAGAGGACACGTCTGCCATGGCCTGGGGGACCAGATGGAGTAAGGACACTGCAGTGGCTGTCTGCAGGGACAAATGACCGTGAGAATTGCAAAGACCATCTTCTCACACTTGAGAGCCTTACTTGGGCGTAACTTGGGGAAAATCAGGAGAAAACCTGTATTGGTTGAAATTTCTGCCACCCTGGTAGAATTTAGGTTCAGAATAGAAAATGATAAAATTTTATTTCCTGCATACTTGAGTTTGTGAATTATTGGTACTTTTAACCAATAATGTAGCAATAATTCTAACTTTTGAGAGACAGTGAGTAGCTTTAGCATATGGTATGGTTTTGTTTACAAATTTGTGTACTTCTGACATTGTCATATCTGTCTAGAGAAAATAAACTGATATCTATTAAAAACTAGCAGTGACATTGACCATTAGATGATTACAGCTGCACCTGTAGGAATTAAAAATAGTTGGAAAACCACCATGGAAGCTCAAACCATAAGGCGAAACTTTTATTTCTAGTCATGGATAGTTTGACTCCAGGACTGAGCAATCTCAATTAGGAAAGTGTATTACAGGGAGATGAAAGTAAACCCTATTAAGACCTTGATTTCAGACTTCTAGTCTCCACAACTATGAGACAATACATTTCTGTTGTGTAAGCTACTAGTATGTGGTCTTTGTTACAGCAGCCTTGGAAAAATAATACAGAAATGTAACTGACAAGAAAAAATAAAAACTTGACTGAGTCATCAGGAAGTTAGGATATCACACCAGGCATTACCTCTTCAATGGGACAGTGCACACCTATTCAATGCTTAGCACAAACAAAAAGACATTCCTCGCCCAGTCACACCCAAAGTTACCAGAACTTCTGGCTAGGAGGGAGAGAGCTCAACTTGGAAAGCTCTATTCTTTAATCCTTAAGGGAGGATGATTTGATTCTTTATTCCTTGTCTCTTTAAAAACCACAGAAATAACTGCTACAATTATGAATGCTCGTGATATCTATACAGACATTTACATGTAACAAACGTTCAAAACTCCAGAGAAGTCTTTTATATCTTTTTAAAATCTGTCTTTCTAGTTAGTTTGACTCTTAACTCCAAGACAAAAGTATGTGCACATTATACTTTATATTAAATCAATTAAACTTAACAAGTAGTGGAGTTGCTATCTAAGGATTGGAAGAATATTAATTAACTGAAATTATCTATCTAAGATGAAATAGCTGGCTACATTTACAAAATGATTTTGTAATACTTACTTGTAACTCTAGCAACCTTAAAATATTACAATAATATTCTTCAGATAAGATTTTGATATTTATATTTTTGGAAGCTGACTGGGGAGTTGCATTGTATCTCATAACCAAACCTTTTGGTGAAGAAATATATTTGTTTTTACATTTTTTTCTGATTGCCTAAGAAAATTTATACTTCTCACTAAAAAGGAAAATTTAAAAGCGCTAAAATTTCATCTTTTCGGAGAAAAGGAATATATAGAAATCCTTGGGAAAATTCCAGATTCTAAAAAAAAAAAAATGATGCCAGGACAAATTCTTTGCATTCATGTAGTATCTTGCACAGAGTAGGCACTATCTATTTTTTCTTTATTTTTCATTATAAAAGTTTATGTGAAAGAGTATTTTACTTCAAACTAAGAGAATTGAATAAGAACAAAGGGCTTTCTTTAAGAATATCTCGTATTTATTTAGTATTTGACACAATACTAATAGTATTTAGTATTATAACATTTGGTTTTGCAACAAACCTATGAGGAAAGTATGAATTGGCCAAATCTATGGAAAAAGAAACAAATTCAGAGAGATTATACAGTTGGTAAAATCACCTAGCTAGGAAGTAGCAAACTTAGACTTAAACTCAGGTTTCTAACTCCATATCCTGTGCCTTTCACTTTTCTTCCAGGCCATACGGAAGCCTATCTCTCACACCACATCTTTCAGAGGATTTTGTCAACTGGGTTTATGTTACAATAAAATATAACTTTTCTGCATGATTCCTTGATCTTGAACTGTTGTAGCTGATCAAGGCCTATTTGTAGTCAGAGTATAAATGGAGGCAAATAATATACTTTGATCTTCTTACACATGATCTATTTCCAAGCTTCAATTCCTATAGTATATACTTGCTAAATATCATCTAATAGTAAAGTGGCAGAAAAAGATTTGACTCTCTTTATTTTCTTGCTCAACTAGAATGGCCAAGAAGAAGCAACTGAATTATAATGGAACTTATAGTTATAAATGTTATCACCAGGAAATTGTTGGATTTGATGTTATCATTTCTGTAATTACAAAAGAAATAGCTAGTCCACTGGCAGTTACCACAATATGGGAATAATTGCTACACTATTACAGAATAGTTGCATGATATGGTTATTCTTTTCATACAAACTATAAATTATGTACTAAACATAATGTAATTTATAATGAAAAACTTCACATGGCTTAAAGTAGCTACCAAATCCAAATGGAGCTCTGTGGTCGTTGCAAAGTAATTACATAATTATTTAAGCCTCGCAAACTTAGAAATTACAAAGTACTTATGAAAAGCATTACCACGAGAGGTTAAATGGAACTTAAAATAGCTACTAACCCAATTTGGGTAATGTTTTCTGTTGTGCTAAATGGCAATCCCATCATTATCTTTTTTTTTTTTCTGAGAAAGCAGCTAATGTATTTTAACAAGTGATTCTCATTTGTCTTTATTCATACAATCCTAGACTCTATATGTTGAGGGGGTGCGGGGAGGGGCAGAGGATTGAAATCAATTCTTTACCCAAACTATGAGCCTATTTTACAACATTCAAGAAAACTAGTTTTGGGGCTTGTTCCTGAACCAAGGGAGCCCAGAACTTCACAAATTAGTAAATAAAGTCAGTGAA
Organism: Lasiurus cinereus; assembly: GCA_011751065.1. Taxonomy (NCBI): domain Eukaryota; kingdom Metazoa; phylum Chordata; class Mammalia; order Chiroptera; family Vespertilionidae; genus Lasiurus; species Lasiurus cinereus. The sequence continues at coordinate 29,521,208 of JAAGEH010000076.1, forward strand.
TTGATTAGGATTATTTGGCTGCATGTGATAGGAGACCCAACTCATATTGGCTTAATGGAAGGAAGACATTTACAAGTAGGTCATCGGAAAGCCAAAGGTTACTGGTTTGGAGTTTGGCTCAATCTAGGTTTTAAAATGATGATGTAAGTATCCAATCTTCCATTAAATAGCTATCTGAGTTTCCCTGTTGGCTGTATTCTCAGATAGGCTCTCCCATAATGGCAAGATGTCCATCTATCTAAAGATTCAGATACAACCTACCAGCTCAGTAATTCCAGAAGACAGAATTTCTCTTTTCTAGTAGTTCCAGGAAAGACCTGGAACATTCCAGTTGGGATGTTCAGTAGCACATGTCCTTCCCTGAATCAATTACTGTATATAGGTGTTCATGGGTCATATGAACATCCCTAGAACATGGAGGGTAGGATCATTCCTGAAGGAAGACTACGATACTGTTAATGGAAGAGGAAAGAATGAAGGCCAAGCAGAGAAATACAACAGATATTCACAACAGGCAAGATTTATTCTTTTTTCTCTAATAGAGATCTTTCTCTTCTTTCCCTTTTATAGGGGAGGACCTCTGGGAGATGAGTTCTGGTCAAAATAAAATGGATCTGGTAAAAAAATTGGCCCAAGCTGGAAGCTGACGTCTGTACTGTTGGCATTTACCATGAGCACACCAGAAGGGTAATTACAAGTTTACAGACACTTTTTTTTTTCACCCGAAATGCAGTTACTCTGGACACAATGTTCTCTAGCTTCAATCCACAGAGCATTGATTCACCAGCACCAATCTCTGAAGTGTATTTAAATTTCTCTTCTGTTTTCTCTTTAAATAATAGTCATGCATGACTCAAGATCTCTGCTGACAGCACTCATCATCTGCAGAACACTCTGGAGAAACACAAAGCCCTGCTATACATACGTTTGACCTAAGCTTAGGATCATAGGACAGGGGTGATAAGGAGAACCTTACACTCATACGGACAAAGGCGTCCATTGAGTGATGCAAGAGAAAACCCCTGCTCTAATTCTCAGGTGTAGCAAGCACCTGTTATTCCCTTTGGCTACCAAGCTTCTATCCCCATTCCCAATAGGCAATTATTTTCCTACTAGAGGCCCAGTGCTTGGATTCATGCACTGATGGGGTCCTTCAGCCTGGTCTGTGCCTTCCCACAATCTGGTACCCCTCGGGGGATGTTGGACTGCTGGTTTTGTCTTGTGGGGATTGAGCCAAAACTGGCAGTCTGACATGCCCTGAGGGATGTAGCAGTGCTAAAGTGGCAGGCAGCTGGGGAGGAGCCCAAGCCAGGGCTGGGCGCTGTGCTATGCTCATCCTGGCCCCCTTATGCTGTTATGGGAGCACATTGACCACCAGGGGGCAGCTCCTGTGTTAAGCTTCTGCTCCCTGGTGGTCAGTGCCCATCACAGTGACTGGCTGACAGGTCGTTTTGGTCCTTCTGATCATAATGATCATAATGGTCATAACAGTCACTTGGGCTTTTAGATATATAGATATATAGATGATAGATAGATAGATAGATAGATAGATAGATAGATAGATACAGATAGACAGATAGATAAGTTGTGGTGGGAGATACAGAAATCTGTCATCACAGAAGCTGAAAGTACCCCAAACTCACTTTCCCAGTACCCTGTGCAGCTAGGGTATGGACATGTGACCTTAGCTCCACCAATCAATTCACCTATTCCGGTCTTTGCCTAGGCCAGTGGTCAGCAAACTCATTAGTCAACAGAGCCAAATATTAACAGTACATACAACGATTGAAATTTCTTTTGAGAGCCAAATTTTTTAAACTTAAACTTCTTCTAACGTCACTTCTTCAAAATAGACTCACCCAGGCCATGGTATTTTGTGGAAGAGCCACACTCAAGGGGCCAAAGAGCTGCATGTGGCTCGCGAGCCACAGTTTGCCTACCAATGGCCTAGGGAATGGCCTAGGGGACTAGAGATGCAAGGATGCAAGAATCCAGAGGAAGCTCCTCTGGCAATGGAGGCCATTGCTACAAGATCAAGTTCTCAAACCACCAGTGCCAGCAATCATGCCCAGTGTCAGGGGCCATTTGTGTCCACAGTTTAGGTGCAGAGCTGTACTCCCTAGGCGCATTTTAAGCGCAGCTTTGGAAGTGCTTGTGACCATAGAGTCTCTGAGCCTAGATTTCCAGCACTCCACTTCCTATGAGCTCCCATTACCTTTTTCTTTTTCCTGAAATAAGTCAGAATCAGTATCTGTTGCATCTGAAAACACAGACTGATATATAAGTTATTGTCTCGTTCAGTTTAGAAAGATTTTCCAATGTAGTGTTTAAGAGGATGGGCTGCAATCCTGTCGCTCACATATATATTAACTGTGATTTTGCTCAAGATCCATAACTCCTCTCATTCATATTCATCCTTACAAATGGAGTAAGCAATATTTCTTCCTAAAATTGTCATCAAGCAAATCACTTTGAACATCTCTGGAACATAGTAGAGTCTCCACATGAGTGGTTAAAATTGTAAAAGAATTCTTGGTGTGCTGGCATGGCTTCTGAGTTGCGAGAAGCATTTACTATCATAGAGGGATAAAATGAAGGATTTATATTTAAAAACTAAAAAAATTTATCATAAAGGACATTTAAAATTTGTATCATTTTTTAAAATAAATCTATTTAAATAAGTTTTTCTGAAGTAGTTGCCTTGATAAGCCCCACTTAGAAGGGAAGTAACTGATAGGTGTTTCTGAGACATTTCCCTGAGGAAGGGAGAGTGAGTGTCTGCCAATGGATTAGCTTCCAGTCTAATCTCTATAAAAATGCAAAAATGTATGTTGTGATTTCCCTCATTTACACTTTAGTGTGCCTAATGGGTCTGATAAGATGTTGTTATGGCCCAGCTGGCATGACTCAGTGGTTGGAGCATTGACCTGTGAACTAAGAGATCACAGTTCAATTCCCAGTCAGGGCACATGCCCGGGTTGGGGGCTCAATCCCCAGTGTGGGGTGTGCAAGAGGCAGCCGATCAATATTTTTCATCATTGATGTTTCTATCTCTCTCTCTCTCCCTTTCCCTTTCTGATATATATATATTTAAAAAGTTGTTAGTTTAAAGGTATGAAATAATAGAGGGTAGCTCATGAATCTTGAGTGGGAGGGGGACTTCATAGCTAAATTACAAGAAAAAAATGACATTGCAGTGATACCTGGGTTCTCAGAAGGTAAGACTGAATTTCCTGTCATACCTTCACTCTCCTAAAAATTGGTGATTGACTCCTGGTGTGTTATGGAAATGTTTACTGAGAAACCAAAAATGTATGTGCTTTTTTTTTCTTTGAGATAATAGTTACAACAGCAAATGCTCCCCCAGCTCTTGCATGCCTGCACCCTCAATACTCAGACAATTGTCCCAGAAATTGGAGATGACAGCCACAGTAGAAGGATTGAGAAAGAAGAGAGAGGGAAAAAGCCCATGTTACTAACTTAATAAGCAGAAAAACATCCAAATAGGGTCAGTTTTCTTACAATACCACATACTATTTCTTAAACAGAGTCATTCTGTGGTTTGTAATCAAGTGTCTGAATCCTGAATTTATAGGCCCCAGGATGGTAAGTGTGGTTATATGGTATTTAGCAATTTTGTATGGTGTTGTGCTAAATACGGAAAAGTTAGAAAAGTATTTCAGTCCTTTTTCTTTGAGTCTATGCTGAAATTTGGGTTGGGTGACAGCTAGAAAAACCAATGGCCTGGCATGAGGCAATCAGGTTTACCTGCTTTGGAGCTTTAATTTTGTTTGAGAAACATCTCTTCAGAATATGTCTAAATTAACTTCTTCCCTTTTTTTCATATGGCGGTCGTTTCTCAAAATCTTGAAATACCTAATACATGAAAATGGATAGTTGCTCAATATAAAACAAGACAATTTCCCGATAGTTACATCTGCTCAAGGGCTGGAGATAAGATCTCTTCATCATCACTGAAGGTGCAAACACAGGAGGGAGGCTCACTAGCCAGGGCCTTGGAATTTGAAAGCATTTCCAAACATGTTTAGGGATTGGGACAGGTGATCCCAAAGAAATACAGTGAAAAGAAGTTGGAATCTGACATTCCAAAGGTTGGCTTTGCTAGTTGCTGACACAGAATTTGAAAACAAAACCCAGTAGCCTATAAGAGGGCTTCCAAACCTAAGTTTCAATGGAGGGATTACAGATGTTATGCAAAATTATAATGTTAACACTTTCTATATCAAATCCCATTTTTTAAGATCTGTGGTGGTTTAGAAATTCCAAAATCAATGATATTCTAATGTATCTTTTATTTTACTTAAAAAGTATACAACGGCCCTAGCTGGTTTGGCTCAGAGAATAGAGCATTGGCCCATGGACTGAAGGGTCCTGGGCTTGATCCTGGTTAGGGCACATAACTCAGTTACAGATTCAATGGTGTGTCTGTCTCATATTGAAATTTCTCTTTCTGTCTTTCCCCCTCCATTCCATCAATGGAAAAACATCAATGGAAAAAATATCCTCTGGTGAGGATCAACAACAACAACAAAATTATATGTATTTCCTCCATAGTCATACCTCATTTTGGGTCCCAGTTCATATTAATGGACCCCAATCTCCCACCATTTTCACTATACTTGATTCAAAATCTTTTTGACTGTTTTTAAAACACAGAGTCATCTGGAAAGTAAAAAGATTCATTATTATTGAGTACCATGAATTACCTTGGGTTCTAAAAGCATTTCCAAATGTTTTGAGAAACATGGCAGAACAAGAAGAATATGAACTTAGTCTCAAATTGAATTTTGACAAATAGCTGGATCTGCTACCATGTTGCCCTTTTGGGTATAAGTTACTTAGTTTTCTCATCTATAATGTGGAGCCAAAACTCACCTCTGACTACTGTGTGATTATAGATTACAAAGCATTTATAGCATATGAGTTCAATAACACAGAAATGGCAATATAATTGTCCTAGGTATGCAATCATCTATGGTAACCACTTTGAAGATGGGAAGAGGGAACTTGTGTTACATGTAGAAGTTGTGGTTAAAGCATTGGTTTTCTTTCCATGTAATTAAATCAACTGTGTACTCTTGAAACATTTTTAGATGGATATTTCCTAAATTCATGCATTTCTAGTGCATGTGTTCATTCACTAAGTCAACAGAACTCTTAAACATACTCATTACTATAATTTATTCAGAATGTCCCTAGATAATGAACTTCAGAGAATGTGGCCAAGTTGGTATACTCCTTCTTCTCCCAACCAGAACTCCTGAGTACAGCTGAAATGCTAATGCTGGACAGGTAGTCTTACCACAGAGAGATACAAATAACTGCATGTAAAACAATAAGAAAGCTGTGCTTATGATGTGATGCTGACAATACTCTTTCCTTACCCCCAAGTTCCTGGCCTTGACACTAATCATCACTAGTCCTGAGGATGATTAGTGTCAAGGTGCAAATTCTTCCCCTGGAGGTTTCTTGCTTCTGTGGCTGTGTCTGTCCTGTGTCCTGTCTTTTTGGTTCCAGAGGACATTGAGGAGCTGCTATCTACACCCCCGCCAAGCCCTGCATCTATCCATCTTTTCTGGATCATGGTCAGAGTCATCTCATTCCTCAGAGGAAGGGTCCCTCTGTAGGTTTTATCTCTCTCACATTCAGCACCCTCCTCACAATCATCATTTTCCCTTGCTGGTCAGATCAGACAGTGGTCCCTGGGCTCACTTCTCTCAGTCTCTGCTCATTATCTCTCTCCATGGCACATATCAGAGTCATGCTACCCACTAGTTGAATAACTACCACATTTCATGACATAACTTTCTAAGTGATGTGAGTGAAATATGTGCAAAAGTTTTTGCAAGTCAAAAAATGGTGAGAACATAATTACCTTGGCATAAAGAGTCCTCGATAGATTTCACAAAGGAGTTAGGACTTAGTGGATGATTAAGAACATGACCAAGAGGGGAGAGAATGACATTACAGGCAGATGGAATGAAAAAAATCAGAGGCAGAAAAAGATGAAAATTCATAGGATCAGGAAAAATGTTCACTATGAGTGACAGCTTGAATGTGTGATAGAAAATGACTGGAGATGAGGAAGGAAAGTTGGAGCCAAATCACATGGAGTTAAAAAGGGCAGTGTATGGAGTTCACATTTACACTGTTGGCAATAGGAAGTCACCAAAAATGTGAGACAGGGCAGTGGCATGATAGAGTTGCACTTTAAAAATGAATGTTTTAGCTCCATGGGAGCAAAATAGAAAGAACAGAGTCTAGAAATAGGGAAATTAGTCAAGAGTTATTTGAGTGATCCAAGCTAGCAGGAATGAGCTTCCACCATGGCTTGCAAGGGAGGGAAGAAGGATGGGTTTGAATTAAGAGAGACTTCAAGGAGAAAGTTACAGGGTGAGATGACTAACTGAAACTGAAAATAGGAAAAACTGTCAAAGAGGATTCTGAAATGACATTTTTAACTCCTGTGTTCTAGATAGGTAGGAAGCATATTTATGTGTATCTTATCTTACTTCCACCAATACATTTTTTAATCTAAACACCTGCCTATAATATACCACCATGATGACAAAACCCTCAGTACGTGCACAATAGACTAGAAGAGCTTCAAGGAGCTCATCATTTTCTCAGAGTTGGGCATCTGGAATAAGTTACAGGGAGGTTATGGAATTTTCTTCTCTGGAGGTCTTTTACAACAAGCTAGATACCCATCTGTCCATGATGGCTTACGTGTGGTCCTTTCTGAAGCCTGGGAGGTGGCCTACTTGAGTTCTCATGATCTCTTCCAGGCTTACAATTCTATGCTTCTACATCATTTCATGGCTTAACCCCAAGGTATATTATTCATTTGATAAAATAAATAATGAGATGGAGTTTGAAATTTTTTATGGACACTGTCATAGAATGTATTCTGGAAATTCTTAAAATGAACCAGCGAGTCCACTGAATAAATTATGAATGATGTTATAGGCCAGGATTTCCCAAAGTTGTGTTGGATAGGACTGGTGTTGCAAGATTCTTGCTCCAAAAATTGGGACATTCACAGCATACGTTAGCATATCAAAGCTCTGAGGTATCCTATCAGAAAGAGGCTTTTTAAATTTTCACCTAGAGTTTCTCAAAACATTTAGAAGAGATATATGTATCTATAACTATATACGGGGGGGGGAAGTAGGTTTATATATGAAAAAATATATAATACAAGGATAAATAAGATATTAAAATAGCTTTTGTGTACTCATAGCTGTAAACCTCCTCTTGCCCACCCTGTATATGACTGGCGCTCTTTCCCAGTCTTTCTCACTCTCAACTTCCTTTAAAAATGGGGTTTCATAAGACATACTTTGGTAAATATTATTCTGACTTATTCTTCTTATCATAAGAAAATCTGGGTTGGGCATATTACCAGTAACATCTAAGCTTGATCTTTGGTTAATCTGATAATTGAGTTATTTTAAATTACAGTTTGTTTCTCTATAAAATGGAGATAATAACACCTACCTCATATGGTTGTTAAAGGATTAAATAAAATCAAATGTGTAAAGCACCTGGCATAGCGCCTGGTACCTGTAAGTGTTCCATAAATGTTAGCTTCCTATCCTTTGGTTCTCCATTAAGTTTTAATATCTAATGCATCTTACTAATAAATAGTTTGGCTGCATAAAAGCTTAAGCAATTCAAACTTTTGCTTCTGCTAAGAGATGGGTATATTATCTTGTGTTAAGCTAATCAATTGATTGTTCTCCAATAATCACAACTCTATGGAAATGTATGTATATGCACAAGGGCCAAGTAAGAATTACAAACAAAAATATCTGTAATAAGTGGCAGGATTGTAGGTGGTTTTGTTTCATTTAAAAAAACCACTAATAAACTTAATTTTTAGAGCAGTTTTAGTTTTACACAAAAACTGAGCACCTATTAGAAACTTTCAGAAAAAATTCACATCAACAATATTGAGTTTGCAACCCATCTCTATGGTGTATCTCTCTATTTGTCTTCTTTCATTTATTACAGTGTTTTTACATTTTTAGTGTACATTTCTTAAAGACATTTTGTTACATATTTCCATATTTCATGTTTTTTATTCTATTGTTATGATATTGTTTTTAAAATTTAATTTCAAAGTCAGTTGCTATCATAAACACAATTGTTTTGTTTTGTTTTTGTATATTGACCTTTAATTCTCCAACTCTGTTAAATTCACTATTTAATTCTAGCAATGTTTTTGAAGATAACTTAGAATATTTTTTAATTTCTTTTTTATTATTAATGTATTTTATACATAGAAACTGATTGTCATATATTGACCAGGAAAGTTTACCTCCTTCTATCCAGTACATATGCCTTTTATCTGTCCAGATATATTATCCATTTTATATGTTGTTGGATTTAAAGTATTAAGGATTTTTGCATCTATGTTCATAAAGTACACAGATCTGTAATTTTCATTTCTAGTACTACCTTTGTATTGATTCAGTAACAGGTTAATGCTAGCCTCCTAGAATGAGTTGGGAAATATCTCCTCATCTTTTGTTTTCTGGGAAAAGATTATGTAGAATTGGTATTATTTCTTCCTTAAATGCCTGGTTCATTTCATTAAGTTATCTGGACCTATTTTGGAGGGAGAGGGAGTGAGGGACATTTTAACTCTGATTTCTATTTTAAAAATAGATGTAGGGCTATTTAGCTCATATTGTGTAGGCTTTGGACTTTGTGTCTTTTAAAAAATTTCATCCATTCATCAAATTGAAGACTTTGTTGCCATATAGTTATTCGAAATATTGCCTTATATTCTTTTAACATCTGCATACACTGTAGTTATGTCCTCTTTTTTATTTCTGATAGTGATCATTTGTGTCTTCTTTTTCTGATCAACCTATTTAGAGTTTGTAATGAATATTATGGATCTCAAATAACAATCTTTGGATTTATTTTTCTCTATTGCTTTCATATTTTGTTTTTCTTATATTTTACTAGTTTCTGTAGTTTTAATTTTTACTTATTTTTCTTTAAGTTAATTATTGATGCTCTCCTTTTTTAGTGTCTTTAGGTGGAAGCTTTGATCATGATTTTACAACTTTTTCGGTGTAATAATATAATCGTTTAATGCTATACATTTTTCTTTATATATCCTTCTTGGAAGTCAATCTCACGACTTGGTATTTTGTATATTTTTCAATCACATCAGATTATTTTCTAATTTCCCTTGAGATATTTCTTGACCATGAATTATTTACATACGTGCTGTTTAATTTCTAACTGCTTATGGATTTTCCAGAAGTATTTTCCACATAATTTCTAGTTTAACATCACTGTCATAGAAATAACACTCAGTAAATAATTCATTTACGTTTTTTGAAACTTTTTTTATGATTTAGAATATTGTCTCTCTTTGTGAATGTCCCATGCATATTTTATAAGATTACATAGTATACTGCTGTTGGGAGTTTTTATAAATGAAAATTAGGCTAAGTTGGTATCTTAGTCAGTTGGGACTTTTATAAAGAATCTATCATAGGCCCTAGCTGGTTTGGCTCAGTGGATAGAGCATTGGCCTATGGACCAAAGGGTCCTGGGTTCAATTCCAGTCAAAGGCATGTACCTTGATTTCAGGTTCTTCCCTGCCCCGAGCCCTATTCAGGGCTCCTGCAGGCAGTCACCAATTGCTGTGTTTCTCTCTGTCTTTCCCTCTCTCTTCCACTTTTCCTAAAAATCAATGGAAAAATATCCTCAGGTGAAGATTAATAAAAAATAAAAAATTATCATATACTGGGTGACTTAAGCATACACAGTTCTTTCTTATAGTTCTGGAGACTGAGAAGTCCAAGATCAAGTTTGCCAGCAGATCTAGTGTCAGATGAGTATTTGCTTCTGGTCTGCAGATGGCTGTCTTCTTATTTTACCCTTACATGATGGAGAACTGGGAGCAAAAGAGAGCTCCTTTATTCTTTGTAACCCTCTTTATCCTGAGTAATATTCTTTGTTCTGAATTTACTTTGTCTATATTCTTCTGAGCTTCCTTTCTATTAGTGCTTTATGTTACATATTTCTCCAACTTTCTACATTTAACTTGTCTTTATAAAGTGGGATTCTTAGAATGAATATATGATTATATCTTGCTTTTGTATCCAGTCTAATACTCTCTGCCTTTTCATTGGACTTCCACTTCGCACCTCACAAATATCATGCTATTCTTACATATTTTAAATCTATATTTGTTATATTCCCCATCATACATTGTTATTATTTTGCTTGGACCTTTAAATTATGTTTCAAAGGGATTAAAAGTGAAGAGAAATTCCTCTTTAAATTTACCCACATATTTCCACTTCTAGCATGCGTCCTTCCATTGTCTAAATCCAAATTTCCATTTGGTATACATGTAGAATTTGTTTTAACATTTCCTAAAGCACAGTTTTATTAGATTCAAATAATATTAATTTCTCCTGGACTTTGGAAAGAATCTATTTCTGGAAAAATAATTGTAGATAGACATTTGGGTTGTTTTTTTGTTTTGTTTTGTTTTGTTTTTCAGTCCTTTAGAGATATTGTTCCATTGTCTTTGAGTCTTCATTGTTTATGAAAAGTCTGCTGATATTATTTTTCCTAATGGGTCCAGCTCTTTTACCTCTTGCTACTTTTAAAGTTTTTTTTCTTTGTTACTATTTTTAAAAGAAATTTGATTATAATATATCTGTATGTGATTTATACTTTTCTCCTTGGGTTTATTGAGATTCCTGCATCTGTGATTTTAAATGTGTTTTAAGCAAATATTTTTTAATAGCTATTATTTCTTCAAACATTTTTTTTTTGTCTTCTACTCCCTCATCTTTATTCTCCCTTAAGAGTCCAATTACATATGCTAGGCCATTTAATATTTCACTTCAGGACACAAGGTAGGACACTAATTTTTATTTCTTCATTTCAGACAGTTTCTATTCCTATGTATCAGTTTCACTGATCTTTAATCCTGCAGTTTTTACTCTGATAATTTTAAAAATTGTGGTTATTGACTTTTTTCCCTAGAAGCTGAGTTTTAGTATTTAAAAATTATTGTTTATAACTCTTCTTATTCATTTCATGTTTTCCTTTATGTCCTCAAAAGTATTTATAAAATTTGTATAGCTTTTTTCATGTTTTTTTTGTTACTAATTCCATAGTCTGTATTATTTTGGGGCCTGTTTCTATTGATTGGGTTTTCTTCTGGGTATGGGTCATATTTTTCTATTTCTTTCCATGCCTTTGGTTGGATATTGGTTATTCTGAATTTCATGTTGTTCAGTATTGAATTTTATTTCTTTAAAGAATGTTGGACTTGTTCTGGTGTGCACTTAAGCTACTTGTGAATCTATTCGATCCTTTTAAGGCTTGTTTTAATGCTTTGCTATGGGAGATCTAGACTAGCCTTTATTCTGGAAATAATTTTGCCCACTACTAATGCATAACATTTAAAACAACCTGATTCATGTCTGCATTTTTAATGAATTTCTTCCCCTTTAGATAGTAGAATTCCACACTATAATAAGCCCTGATGAGCTCCGAAGATTGTTTGTCCTGTTGCTTTATATTGCTTTCCACGCCTTAGGTAGTCTCATTCCATGGATGAACAGACAACTACTCAGCCAGAGATTTGACAGGTCTGCTTTGCAACTTGTCTCAATTTGATGACACCACTAGTTTCTATGTCAGTTTATCCTGCCTGAAAACTTCCCCAAGCAGTAAGCAGGGTTATCATAGAACTTACCTCTTTTAGTCTTCTTCTCCTGAGAATACCATTCTGTGCCAACTGCTACTCAGTGTCTGAAAACCTTTATTCCATGTATTGTGTCTGATTTCCAATTGTTTATGTTGGGAGGGCAATTTGATGGCAATTAATCCTATAAGGGACAAAGTTGTTTTTGTTTATTTTGCATGATAATTTATTTCTAATGGTTCAGTGTATTTTTCTCAACTATCCTACTTAAGAAAGATCATTCTTAATTTTTATATTGTGTCCTTTCTCTTTTTTGTTGTTAAAAATGTTATATTTTATGAAGCAACTATGATAGTATATGTAAATACTTTTAATATATTTTTTGGTAAACTAAATAAAACTGGAAACACTATGTCAATTCCCCAATATTTTGCTTATTTAATTTACGGGGCCATAAAATTAAAAAAAATGTTTTGTGCACTACCTTAGATTACCCCTATACAGAAACTGACAAAAGTTGTAAAGAAAAGAAATTGGTGATGTCTGTATTTGGTCATCTGGGCATCACAAGCTCTTAGGTCTACTTCTCTAGCTATAGAAAAGTGATATTAGAGTAGTAACTATAATAGGTCTCTGCCAACTAATGATGCTATAGACAGGTTATATCACTTCAGGTTCGCTAGGCAATGGACACCAAGATGGAGTTAAGAGTGCAAGAGATTTGGGATGGTGAAACCATAAAGTGTAAATGAAACGCCAGCAGGAATTGGCAAGGATAGCCTTCAGACTGTTCTGACCTCTATACATGGGGATAGGGAGGAAATAAATATTGTGTAGGAAAAGGCCCAGGTTGTCCTGGAGCTCTGAGAATGTCAGCCAAACCAATGGGAAGCTCCAATACAAAGACTGCTCATAGAGGAGTCCTGCATTGGGCAGAAATGGCCAGGTCCTACTAATTATGCCATATTCTGTCATTGCCCAGAGTTTTCCAGGAAGAGGGTAGTCTCAGCTCAAATGTTGCAACAGATCCTAAATGCATTGCTGCTAGTAGCTGTTCCCTAACTTCACTTACAAATACAGGTTTATTCTTTTTAATGTGTGTGTGTGTATATGTTTTATTGATTTAAGAGAGGAGGGATAGAAACATCAATCATGAGAGAGAATCACTGACTGGCTGTGTCATGCACGCTCCCTACTGAGGATCGAGTCCTCCACCCAGGTATGTGTCTTCACTGGAATCAAACCATTACCTCCTAGTTCAGAGGTCAACACTCAACCACTGAGCCAAGCCAGGTGGGCAACAGGTTGATTCTTAATGGGAGATTAGAGAAAAGCTTTTCCAAGACCTTCATCCTATTCTAATGCACTAAGGCTGCAGACATAGTGGTCCTGGAAAAAAACTGGTCCAGATCATAGAAATATGTCTGTCTTAGTCCAGTTGGGCTGTTAGAACAAAATACTATAGACTGCGTTATTTATAAACAGTAGAAATTATTACTGTTTTGAAGGTGAAAAGTCCAAGATCAGGGTGCTAACATGGTTGGGTGAGAAACTTGTTCTGTCACAGACTTATGATATTTTCATATGGCAGAAAGGACTGAAGAATTCTGTGGGATATCTTTTATAAGGGCACTACTCCCATTCATAAGGGATCTACCCTCATGGCATAGTAACCTTCTAAACGCCATCCCTCCTAGTACCATCACCTTTCAGAATTAGGATTTCAATATATGAATTTTGGGGAGACACAAACATTTAGATCATAGCAGCATCCCAATGATGTCATCCTTCTATTTCTCAGTATATGTCCTAGTCTTTTAGAATAAGCATAGGTCTGTCACTGGAACAACAATTACTACTTCTAGTTCTCTAGCTGATGTTTTGAATTTGAGTTCTTGTGCCATGGTACCCTAATTTCCTTACCCATAAATTGGAAATTACAACAATATGCCAAACATAAATTAAAATAACATGTGGAGGTGGGGGAGGGGCATGTGGAGGAAAAAAAGATACAACCTGTATTTTCTTAAAATTGAGATATTTTATAGGAAATCTTTATGTCTTCATCAATTAGCACAGTCTCTCCTGCCATATCACATTCCAATTTCTAAATGGATGTTGACATCTCAGTTTTTTTCCAAAGTAAAAAGGCATACTACTACCCCTCTTTAAGTTATTAGAAACATCCATAAGAAATATTTTTCTTTCTTTTTTCTTTTTTTTTATTCATTAGGAAGCACCATTAAGTTAATTCTTACATTACATTGTGATAGAAGTATTTGAGTTGCCTGTGGCCACACTGTTGCAACATCACTGAACTTTCTATTTATTATTAGTTCTCCATTTAAAAAAATCGTACCATAAATCACTGACTTCTTTAGAATTTATAGCTTTCCTCCCCTTGAAGTAAAAAAAAAAAAGTTTCACCATCTTTTCTAAAAGATCATGATTCATTATTTGTTCAGACCCAATGTTCTAAATTTAAAAGTCACAGCAGACAGTTCAGTAGTATAGGGGGAAAACAGATTACACTAAAATGCTGACTCATAATAGAGCATAACTCTGATTAAATCCCCCAAAATCCAAATTATGAGCTTGAATTTTCATCACAGAGAGTGAAGTTATTGAGAAAGCAAAAATGCAAGCTCATGCCTCTGCCATCAACTGTGATTTGAACTGGTAGTGGGGTGAGTTGGACTAAAATTCATCTCCAATCTAATACCCAACCAAAATCATTTTAGATTCTTCTACCGTGGTTTGAGGAGGCTAAGCCTCCTCTGAATTTCCTTCTCATTTCCATGATTTACAATCTTACCATCTCACAGGATTTGGGGGTTAAGAGAACGGTAAAAATGTCATGCCATGTCAGCGGGAATGACTAAAACAATGTAAGAACATCTAAGACAGGGAGTCTATCAAACAATGTGAACAAACAGATGGACAAACATTTGTAAGGAACTATTTGCTGATCCAAAAGGATAGAACCTCAGAGGAGGTAAGCAGGTGGCCAGATTTCCCCTGTTTTCATTACATCACTGCTTGCTCTTGCTTATCCACAGGCTTCTATTCAAGAAAATAAATCAAAGGTAAGGCTATGAAGGTGCACCATGAACTCCTTCCATCAGTTGTGTACCTGGGAACACAGGCACGGGAGGATTTCTTCTTGTGGAAGTCAAGAGAAAAGAAAGTTAGTAAAGGCTCAAGTGTGTATCTAACTCTGGCAATCCAAAGGAGGCTTAGTCTCTGCTCTCAAATAGCTTCTCTTCCAACAGGAAACCCATTTGAAACAGAGATAAACAAAATAAGGTTATACACAATTTTGTGCTACTTCATTGCTCTGTTAGTCACATTCCATTTCATTCTCATATCTTCCCTTATATAAATCCTTCTCTAGAGGTTAAAATTCTCTACATTGCTCTTTCTGCTTAAGAGGGTACAACTTGAGGAGAGAGGTCCATGTCTCCCACTTGCTTTTGCTCTTATGCACTGGGCCTAATATACATATACTAGAGGCCCAGTGCACAAAATTTGTGCATGGGTAGGGTCCCTAGGCCTGGTCGGAGATCAGAGCCCATCTGTGGGGCAACCGGCAGGGCAATTGGGGTGCCCTCACTGGCACCTGCCTTGATTGGTCTGGCGCTGCTTGCTTGCCAGTCCCTGCTCCCCGACACTGCTGGTCAGGGCCTGTGGGCTGGGGGCAGCTACTGTGTTGAGCTTCTGTCCCCTGGTGGTCAGTATGCATCATAGCAATCGGTCATTCCACCATTTGGTCGATTTTCATATTAGGCTTTTATTATATAGGATATTATTTTATATTACAAAGTGGTTAAGATATTAAAATGATGAAATAGTCAAAAATTTAATTTAAAAATCTTGATTCCAGAACTTTAGGAAGCCCTCAATCCATATGCATTGAAGAAATAAAGTACTGAATCAATGAATGGGTTGAAGAAATAAAGTACTGAATCAATGAATGGACTGAAGAAATAAAGTATTCTAAGAGAAGAAAACAACATGAGTAGAGACATGAGAATGGCATATTGATGGATCTGAGAGAGATTAGCCAAACTAGAGCTGAAGTTGGGTAGCATAAAATAGGAGGAAGGATCACCAGGAGAAATTGGGAGTCTGCAAAACCCTGAAAAGAGACTTAGATTTGATATCCTAGAAAACAGGGAGTCTTTGAAGGTTTGGGGACCAATGAACTGTGGAATGAGAGTGTCTGAGAAAGATGAATAGCCTTGCCATATAGGATGAGTTGGGAAGAAGAGGCCTCACCTAAGTCAGCTCTGAGTCCAGGCCAGCCATGCAGGTGTGAAGTGATGGCTGGGGGAGGGGGAGGTGAAGGAAGGAAAGGGGTGTGGGTAAGAGACATTTCAAAGGAAGACCCAGCAGGATTTAATAAACACTTTTCAGTAGATCAAAATCCCTGGGCTTACTGAGTCTGCAACAGAAGAGATAAGAAAATGACTAACACTAGCATAAAGAGCAAAAGATAGAAGGCCTAGAAAATAGAAGCCAGACCTGAGAATCAGTTACCCAGACCTTGCCCAGTACACTTGTTAATTCATTCCTTAAAATCAAGAGGTAGCCTCGGCGTTGTGGAAACTTGCTATACTCTTGCATTCTGCCATCATGTAATATTTAAGATGCAAAGAAAAAAGGTACTCCAGTTTCTGTCATTAGCAGCCTTTCTGGAATTTTCTGGACCTGCCACTTCACAAGGAAGAATTTTTTGACTTTGTTAAATAATCCACACCTCAGAATCCTGCCTCCTCTGAGCCTAAGAACACACTAAGAAAAGTAGCTGGGAATGCCTTTATCTACTGGAAGATTTGGGTCCTTGAGCAACATTAGCAGATGACCAGTTTCTTATTTCAGCATTTAAAATACTCAATGTGACATGTAGAAATAGTGACCTTATCCAGTTATAGAAATACACGTCAGTGTATATACCAAAAAAGTAGAAAACAATTAAATTATAGCACAAAGTGAAACTACAAGAACATCATCCTCCATTCATTTTCTTTACATTTTCTCTTTCCTTCTTAGATAAGAATGTGACATTTGCTATGGATTCTGCCATCTATATATCAAGATCCTGTATACATAGTCTAAAAATTGTAAAATAATACTATTTTTTTGTTTGTTTAGACACATGAATGTAAAAGAAAATCTAAAAACTTGTATCTGGAAGGGAGAAAAGGATGGAGTATGGGATGTAAATAGGGGCTTCAACTATAGATGTAAGGACTCATTTCTTTATCTGAGTAGTATATGTGTGGGTGTTCACTATATCATTGCTTATACTTTCCTGTAGCTTTGAATTATTTAACAATATCCTTTCTTTCAGTCTTCAGTTCTTTCTGGGGAAGGCAGGTGGAAGCCTGCTCTGGTGCTGGCCACTCCACCACATAGAAGAAGACTCCTTTTCCTTTCTCATGTCCTGTGCAAAGGGGTCAGTTATTAAAGGGGGAAATCTTTCATCTCACTATTAATCTCATTAATAAGTTTCTAAAAGTCTGTATATTTTTATTGTTGCTGCACAGAAGTTCCACTCCAGGAAGAGGCACCATCTCCTAGCCTTCCTGAGCCAGAAAAGACTTCCTCCCATTACAGTGCTTAAGAAGGCAAGTACGAGAGAGTCACCATCATGCCCCAATGCCTGCGCCTTGCTCACCCACAGAGAGAGGATTAGTGAAGCACCATTAACCTCACAATGAAAACACATCAGTGCAGGGTTTTCTTTCATCCTAAACATAGTTTATAAACATCGCCTTATCACAGGGAGAATGTTTATCTTCATGTGTTATAAGTAGACTCCCCCCCAAAAAAAAACAACAGTAGCTAATGAAATTAAATATGATTAAATAAATATGAAGGAAAATCTATTTTCTCCTTCCAGTAAAAATGAGACAGAGAAGAGAGTTAAGTCAGTATGTGGTTTAGTTTAAGCACCATCTACTCCCATTGGTTTAGAAGTTTTATTAATAAGTTTAAGAAAGCTGGGGGGTAGATCCTAAAAACACCTACTTTTTCATTTCACTTTGTAAAATATGTTTTCATTGGTATTTTAGAGAGAGAAAGTATGGAAGAGAGAGAGAGAGAGAGAGAGAGAGAGAGAGAGAGAGAGAGAGAGAGAAACACTGATGTCAGAAAAAAACATTGATCATTTGCCTCCCACACATGCCCTAACAGGGGATCGAACCCACAACCTGGGTATGTGCCCTGATCTAGAATCAAACAGGCCACCTTTCCATGCCACACTTGCCAGGGCTACTCTCAATTTCTTTCACCAAATTTCTAAAGCAAGTCAAGAGATAGAGATTAGTTTAGTTTAGTTTTGTTTTATGGCTTTACAGTGCCACATTCTAGTAATCTGAGAAGTGGTTGATGACAAAGGGAACTTAATTATAACTTTCCTCTCCTCCCACTTCCAACCAACCAAAGAGGTGCTTGAGCTTCCCTGTTTTTATTTATATATAAACTTCCAGAGGCTAATTTGACTTAAAAACTTTAACTAACCTTGACTTTTCAAAAAGCTTCCCTTCAGGGTAAATAACATGTTTCTATCCCTATCATCATTTTTCACTGGAGGGTCATATTCATTATGCATAGTTACTAATGAAATGATGAAACAAATGGAGAAACAGGGCAGACTGTCACTCCCAAAGGGCCAACGTGCACATTTAAATGTTTCTGGGTTCTCAAACATCAGTGCACATAAATCTGTTCAGCATGTGCCACACAAAAGAGACTTGAAAACAAAATGCAACTTACCACCTATTTCTTTCCCCTGGTGTGAGGGCAGGGTGAAGGTAGGTCAATGATGAAACTGAGTATATAGTATTTTCTAAGCCAGACTTGGAACAGTTGGCACAGAAGATTGGGCGCAATCAGAAAAACACAAATTGTAAAGTTAGGGCTCTCCTGGAGGGTTTGGAGTATGTGGTTTCCATGGACAGCTGAGAGTAGAATCAGGGAGATGCAAATGTACACGTTAGGAGAAAGATTAAATTTTTACTTTCTGTAACTGACCACTTTTCTGTTGCTCTTTTCTGTCTTCCTAGTACAAGTACAAGTTGTCCTATTCCATGCAGATCTACAGAATCAAATATGATGATTGACAGCCAATTAAGTATCTAATTGTAATATATGATTTATATATCAACTAGAGGCCTGGTGCATGAAATTCATGCACAGAGGCGGGATGGAGGGTCCCTCAGCCCAGCCTGCATCCTCTCCAATTTGTGACCCCTTGAGAGATGTCCGACTGTCTCTCGCAATCTGGGACCACTGGCTCCTAACTACTCGCCTTCCTGCCTGCCTGATGACCCCTAATCACCTCTGCCTGCCAGCCTGATCACCCCTAACTGCTTCCCTGCTGGCCTGATCACACCTAACCGCCTCTGCCTTAGCCCACACCCGGGACCAAGGATTTCCTCTCTGGCCGGCCGAAGGCACCTGGGACCTGGGCTTCACTCCCTTGGCCAGCTGAAGCCACAGAGGACCATAGGTGGGTGGCTTTTCCTGGGCTGCAGCCGCAGGCAACCTGGACTACAGGGCAGGCAGCTTGTCCCTCTTTCAGGACGCAGATGTAGGTGTAGCCACTGGTGCCCAGGACCACAGGGCAGGCAGCTTGTCCCTCTTCCAGGACTCAGCCTGGCTGGTCCCCATTCCTCTCTCCTCAATGTTGAGTGTCTGAGCAATTCTGACATGAGGGTGTGATGATCATTTGCATATTAACTCTTTATTATATAGGGTTATCCAGGGCTTCTATCTATTCTTTTCTTCTCTCTTTCTGCTGGGAGGTAACAGAATTTTCTGGCTAGTTGTCCTAGCATTGAGACAGAACTCTAACTTTAGTAATTCCTGGTCTGGGTTTCTCATCTCACTTGGTCTCCAGTTTTGGCTTCTTCCTTTGCCAGGCCTTCTGCATTCTGTCTTCTGACTGGTGTTTGGAGTGTCAGGTTGGAACTCAGACTTCATCACCTCTGCCCCGTCCTGGTGCTCTCATCTCCTATCCTGATCTTTTATGATATACTAGTTTGCTTACCCTTCTGTATCCCTGCCTTCCTTCTGAGCCTGAGGATTATCAGCCTCCTTCTCTGTACCACTATCTAGTAGGTGGGGTCCTGGAAAGCTGCCAAAATCTATCTCTGGGGCATCTCCCTGAGACCTTACTATTTTACTACTTCAATCCTATGGATTGGATTTCTCTGCAGGCTTATTAACACACACACACACACACACACACACACACACACACACACACACAACAGCACATGTCATGATTGTCTCAGATTCCTTTTAAACTTATCTGGAATTTATGTTCCTGCCTCTAGTACAGGATATTGGTCTATGAAAGGAAGGAGAGAATTAGGTAATAGTTTAAGAATATTAAGTTTGGAGAAGGGTTTTCCAGAAGAGAGGGTAATAAAGATTTTGCTCATTCATTTATTTACCATTCATTTATAAGTATTTACTGTACTGATTATATAAGTATAAGCAAGACATGTCCATGCTTTTAAAGAATTTTCAGATTAGTAGAGAGCACATGAGGGCCTACTAGGGACATTTCCAGGGCCTACTAGGGACATTCAAAATGTAAATGAATATCTATACAGAATGGCAGAATTGCATGGCGATTCCAAAAAGTTTTCTTAGCAAATAAATGCTTCTGTTAAGTCTTGAGGCATGATTAGGCTATAATCAACACTGGGATAGAGCTTTTTTGGCATTGGAAATACGGGAAGTAAAAATATGGAAGCATAAAACAGGTATAGTATGATTTATTACAGTTGGAGCAAAAAAAGGTAAAGTGGGGACTAGGAAGAAGTAAGGAAGAGAAGATGTTCAGGAAAGAAGCATAAAATTAAAGAGTTGAGGTTTTAATGTAAGAATTGGGAAACTATTGAGTCTTTGAACCAGGGGAGAAATATGACTATATTTACCTTAAAGAAAGAGTATTCTTGCCATAGTACAGGGTATGGACTTGAGTAGGTCAAGATTAGAAGTAGGGAATCCAGATAGGAAAAGATGAGAATGCAAATTAAAGAAGCAACAGTGAGAGAATAAAGAACTAAATGGCCATGAGAAATACTTGAGAAGACTTGATTACTTACTACTCTCTTGGTGATAGGAGAGAGGAACAAGTGAGCAATGATTGAAAGTTTAGTGGGTGGATAATGGTATAATTTCCTGAAATAAAAGTTATAATGTAGGGAATAAATTTTATCAGGTGGATTGTTTAATTCAGTTTTGAACATACTAAGTTGAGGGAGCTTTTGATATATCTAAATGGAACTATTTAATTTGGTTGGGCATAAGTTATAAGTGGAAATTACAGGTTTGAAGTATTGATTCATGTTCTAGAATCAGGCCTGTGTATGTGTGTCCAATTCCTACTTTAGCCTTATCCCTGATTTTTCTCCCACCCCTGGGAGAACACTGGAAGAGGACAAGAAAAAACAAAGAACAAAACTTAATATTGCCAGTGCTTTAAGGGTTAAGAAGAAGACATGTAATCTTATAAAAGAGCCTGAAGAAAAGAAGTCAAAGAACCAGACAAGTATCAAGTATTTGAAGGGAAAAGTTGACAGGCTTTCAAGAAGGAAATAATCAACAATGCCAAGTTCGAGAAAGATCAAGTAAAATAAAGCCAGTTAGATTGGAGAATCTGTAAATCCATCAGAATAGTTTTAGTGTATTATTGGGTTGGAAACTGAATGAGGGACTTCAATTCAAAATGGCAGACTGAGTATACATGCCTAGCTCCCTTGTCATCCCTTCCAAGATGACTGGAAGAATTACAAAAGAGTCTAACTATATAACAGTATTGAGAAAAGGGAGGAGAGGTCATCAGTGTACCAAAAAGTCTAACAAATTCCTGGAAAGTAAAAGGGAAAAAACTTTTTAATTTGTAACTAATCAGAACCAAGTAAGCTCAAGTAAGCTAAAAAACAGAACATGCACAGAAAGGTGAAGAAAATGGTCTTCTGTCCCTGGCCAGGTAGCTCAGTTGGTTAGAGCATTGTCCTGATACAGAAAGATTTCAGGTTCTATCTCTAGTCAGGATGCATACAAGAAGCCACCAAAGAATGCATAAATAAGTGGAACAACAAATCAATGTCTCTCAGTCTCTCTCTTTCTCTCTCAAATCAATAAAAAGAAAAATGGTCTTCCTATGGGCCCTGGACAGTTCTAAGACTGGAATCAGAAGAACAAATACATCTCAAATCCAGAAAGAGACATGAAAGATATTGTTAATGCAGATGGGCAAAATGTAGGGATGTATGAGGGAATGCCTTTTTTTGTTGTTGTTGTTAATCCTCACTTGAGTATATTTTTTCCCATTGATTTATAGAGAGTAGGAGGGAGAGGAGGAGGAAGGGGAAAGAGAGAGATATACCAATGTAAGAGAGATACATTCATTGGATGTCTCCTGCACACCCTCTGACTGGGGTCAGGGATGTGCCTCTGACTGGGAATCAAACCCACAACCTTTCAGTGTGCAGGCCTACACTCTGATCACTGAGCACACCAGTCAGGATGGCAATAGCTTTTGAGGTGTTGGACCAAGGAAGGAAGAATATAATTTCCAAATAGGCCACATTTATTAAATCACTTTTTACTCAGTGATTTTAAGCTACACAACACTATTTCTAACCAAGGAACTCATTTTACGGTGAAAGTTTTAAAGCAGTGTGCCTTACAGCGGCATTGTTGCCATTTTTGAAAAGATAATTATTCATTATAGAAGTCTGTCCTGTGCATAGTAGGATGCTTAGCATCATCTCTGGCCTCTCCTCACTAGGTGAGAGTAATAAACACATACAAGTCATAACAATCAAAAATGCCTCCAGGAGTTGCCAAATGTTCCCTAGAGGGCAAATTATGCCCTCTTAAGAGCCATCAATTTAAGGTAATGTACTGTAAACCTTCCACAAAGAATAGTTGGCTATATTGAGAGTTGGGTGGCTTATTTTAGAGTCAATTACAGCAACAGCTGGGAAACAACACCCAACTTAGTTAGGCTGGAGTAGTATGTTTTTAGGATGTGGTTTATTCTCTCAATCAATATCCAATAAGAAATGATGACTCTCCCCTAGCCAGAATACATTGGTCTGGGAACCAAGTTATGGAAGATGGGTATCATCTCTCATTATTATATCTAATGGTTCACTTTGCTCTACCATCCCCACAACAATGACTCTGTTGTGTTAGAGATCTTGGTACCAAAGGAAGGACTTTTCCTATAAGGATACAAAACCATTGTTTCATTAGAATGGAAACTGAGATCACCATTGGCTTACTTCTTGCTCCTTTTGTTATGGGGAAAAACATTCTAAAGGAAAGTGGAGTTTGAGTCTTAACCAAGGTCTTTGAGATTACATAGTAAAGGTTATTGCCACACAATGGTGTCAAGGGAGTGTAGAAAGAAAGTATCTGGGTTATCTCTTAGCATTGCCATGCCCAGGAAGGTTAATGGGAGAATTCCACATCAGGTTATAAAGCCTATCTGGTAGGTTAATCCCCCCCATTGACCATTAGAAAATCTTGAGTATTTAAAAATGGTTTTAAGGGATCAGAGAGCAACCAAGGCAGCCAGGACCTGAGGGAAGGTAAACCCATGGAGGTGAGCCAAGAAATTCAATGCAATTTTTCTCTTGATACCTTTGCTGAAATCTAAGTAATGGGCTGGAAAGTCTGAAAAACTGTAAAAAGTGGTTATTAAGGGTCAGAAAAGTTCAATAGATCTTCAGCTGTCTCACAGGGATGGGGAGTGAAATATTGGATGTCAGGATTACCATGCACCAAGATTGGGAAACTAAAACTCCTAGAGGAGAGGAAAACACACTACAGTGAGCCAGGCATTCTACTGCTGTTTTCCTGGAGGCTTTCAGAAGTAGCACAAGCCTCTTAGTGAAGACTTCAAGCTGAAAGTGGAACTTAGAGGCTGAGACATTAAACAGAACTCTCAGTAGTTTCACTGAGGAGATTGAAATTGTAATTCAGGGCCCATCAAAGTAGAGCTCTCTGATAAACACCAAAAGCTTTGGGATCTCCCAAGAAACTACACCCTAGAAATAAGGACGCACTGGAAAACCATCAAACCTTACAATGACTGAAGCTCAGTCTTGAGTTACATCAGTCCCTGATTGGATTAAGCGACTTATTCCTATTGTAACTGTTGTCAAAAGCTAAAGACAATCCTCATTGAAGAAAGATAACATCATACAGATCCATTATAACATAGTCTATACAATGTCTAGCATTCAGTAAACATTTATCAAGAGACAGAATCAAGCAGGAAAAACTAGAAGTGGCTGCACAGAGGATCCAGATAATAAAATTGTGTGATGCAGATGTTAAACTGTGATTAATATATCCCAGAAGATAAAAGGCAAAATATAAGCTTTTACCATGTGATTGTTTCTACTTAAAAGAAGAATCAAATGGAATTAATAGATACAAGTGAAATTAAGAATACAATAGATGAATATAAAAGCAGATTATTTTAAAAAGAAAAAAGAGAAGTAGTGATCTGGTGAAGAGACCAATAAAAATTACCCAGATTAAAACAGGATAGAAGAAAGAATGGTAATGTGGAACATGACAGAAAGATCTTAACACTTGTGTAATGGAGCTATGAGAGAAGAAATAGGAAATGTAGCAGAAGAAAGATTTTCAAAATGGACAAAAGCTACAGATTCAAGAATACTTAAGAATCCCAAGTATGATAAATACAAAGAAAAATCATACTAGGTAAATTATAGTAAAAAATGCTGAAAACAAAACAAAGGCAAGAAAATCTTGTTTGAAGACAAGAAAATCTTCAATGCAGCCAAGATAGGGAGGTGGGGGCTGGGGGGAGTTGTATTACTTTCAAAGGACTACAAGTAACAGAAAAGATGGAAACTAGAAGACAAAAAAATGACAGCTTTTAAAGTGAAGTAATAATCAATATCCTGGAATTGTAAGCATAATGAAAATATCCTTTACAATTTAAGATGAATAGGCAAAGAACTTAAGACACCTCACCAAAGAAGACAAAGGGAAAATAAGCCTATGAAAAGATGCTCCGCATTATATGTTATCAGAGAAATGCAGATTAAAGCAACAATGAGATACTACTGCATGCCAATTAGAAGGGCCAAAATCCAGAACACTGACCATACCAAAAGCTCGTAAGGATGTGGAGCAATAGAAACTCTGATTCATTGCTGGTGGGAATGTCAAATGGTACAGACACTTTGGTAGTTTCTTACAAAACCAAACATATTCTTACCATATGACTCAGCAATCATGTTTGTCAGTATTCACTCAAAGAAGTGAAAAATGTAGGTCTACACAAAACCTACAGTCAGATGTTCATAGAAATTTTATTCATAATTGCCAAAACCTAGAAGCAACCAACATGTCCTTCAGTAGGTGAATGCATAAATAAATATGGTCCATTCAGACAGCAGATTATTCAGTACTAAAAAGAAATGAACTAACAAGTCATGAAAAGATATGAAGGAAACTTAAATGCATATTACTAAGTGAAAACAGGCAATCTGAAAAGACTACATACTATAACCTTTCAACTATATGATATTCTGAAAAAGGCAAAACGATGGAGACAATAGAAAGATCAGTAGTTGCCAGGGAATTGAGGAAAGGGGATAATGAATAAGTGGAGAATAGGATATTTTAGGGCAGTGAAAATACTCTGTATGATACCATAATGGTGGGTACCTGTTACTATCTATGTACTTGTACAAGCCCATAAAATGTACACCAAAAGTGAACCGTAATGTAAATTATAGACTTTGGGTGATCATGATGTATCAATGTAGGTTCATGAATTGTAGCAAATATACCACTCTGGTGTGCTGATAGGTATGCATTTGTAGGGGTAGAAGGTATATGGGGAATCTTTGTACCTTTCCCTCAATTTTGTTTTGAATCTAAAACAACTCTAAAAAAGTCAAGTCTTGGAAAATAAAATTAATTAAAATTGAAAAAAAAGAAGGTGAAATAAAGACAGTTCCAGAAACAAAAGCTGTAATAATTCATCACCAGAAGACTATCAGTCAAAGAAATAATTCAATAAATGTTTAAGCAAAATAAATTTAGTATCAGAAAAAGCATGGAAATGTAGGAAGAAATAGATCAAGAAACAGAGTAATGAAGTTAATAAATCTAATTGAATATTGACTCTTTCAAACCATAACCAACTAATAGAAAAGAAAAAAAAAATAAAAGTGTTCATTAACCAAAATATGCAAGAAGAGGAAAAAGAAATTATAAAATAGATGGAACAAAATAGGAACTAAATAGTAAAATGATAGATATAAACCCAAAACATTATATAATTACATTAAACATAAAATAACCCAATAATCCAATTAAAATAGAAAGCTTTTATATTTAGGTAAAACAACAAAATTTGAGTATATGCTACTCTACTTAAAAAAAGACATATCTTAAATAGAAGGAAAGAACAATAGAAAGTAAAAGAATGAGAAAATATAAATGCACTGATAACACTAACCAAAAGAAAGCCACTATAGCTATAACAACACAACATAGATTTGTCCAAGAAGCCTGGCTAAAGATCAAGAGACAAAGAAAGGCAACTTATATTAAAAATGGTCAATCTACAGGAAGATGCAACAATTTTAAATTTGTATGTAAAAGCATAGCTTCTAGGTATATAAAGCAAAATTTCATAACACTAAAAGGAGAAATAAACACATCCACAATCAAAGTGGAATACTTTAATATATTTCTGACATAAGAATGAATATTAGTAAAGATATAGAAGATATGAACAAAATATTATATATATATTTACACATGTATATGTATATAAAAGAGAGAGAGAGAGGAACACTTTACCCAATAGATGCAGAATATACAGTCTTTTCAAGAGCACCTGGAACATTTACCAAAAATTGGCCATTCTGGACCATAAAATAAGTGTTAATATATTTTGAAAATTGAAACAACAACATATATTTTCTGATTATATTGAAATTAAATTAGACATCAATAATAATAGGATAATGGAAAATTAAGCATACACTTACAAATAATCAGTGGATTAAAGAATTCTTAGTGGAAATTAGAAAATGTTTGAAACTGAAGGAGAATGGAAATATAACATTTCAAAACTTGTGATATCATAACAACTCAATACAACTTGTGATCCTTGCATTGGCTAATCCTATAAACCCTACAAACATAAAAAAGATAATACTGTATGGTAATTAATTGGAAAATTCTGAATAAATGTACAATTTTCTAGGAAAAATGTTACCAAAGTAGTCTCAAGAAGAATATAAAAATCTGAATAGTTCTATATATTTTCAAGAAATTGAATCTATAATTTAAAACTTTTCAGGAAGAGCCCTGGTGGCTCAGTTTGCTGGCAGGTTCAATCCCCAGTAGGTCAGGGCACGTACTGGATGGAGACAACCGGGATCAATGTTTCTCTCTCACCCTTGCTCTCTGAAAATCAATGAAAACATATCCTTGGATGAGGATTAAAAAAAAAACCCACAACTTTTCAGAAAGAAAACTCTAGGCCCAGATGTCATCCCTAGTGAATTCTTCTAATATTTAGGGAATAAATAGTACTAGTCTCCAAGGATTAGAAAACTTAATGGAAGATTACAACTTTAAATAAGCAAGACCATCAAGGTCTCAGAATTTCCAGGTATGAAGGTATGATTTAACCCACTGAAGAAAAAACTACCTGAAAGCAAAGAGAACACAGACTGAGAAATAGAATAAGGAAATCATAAACACTAACTAAAGCTTTTTAGCTAGCTGCAAATATATGAACTATAACATCTACCTATATTTTATTTCCTTGTTATATCAGATATAAATATGATTTTTAAAATGGAAAATATGTTTCTCTCTATAGATTATATACATGACATACTTCTATATAATTTCTATCTTTATAGTATTTTTCTCTTCCTCTCTTTTCACTTTGTCAGATGGTAGTGGTGGTATTTTACCTGGTAATTTATAGATTATGGGATATACAAGAATAATCATAATATAACAGGAGGAAGAACATGATCTGGGAATTTTAGACTTGTTGCTGAACACAGTAGCTGGGGAGCCATAGTGAAGAGTAGATGGGTAGGAAATAGACTTATGGTCCAAACACTGACTTTCTTGTGGTTGGGCTTAGATTTTCCCAATCCTGTGAAGTACCCACAATGCTTACGTTATCCTCTTGCGAGGGCTCATGGGACAGCTGGAGGCTAGGAAGTTCAATATAGTGATTTGTGTTAACTGGGTCATCATCAGTGTAATGAAGAGCACTTAAAAAATTAGAGTTGCAGGTGGTAAATGTAGTAATGAAAGAATGAAGCACAGCATGAGCTCCCTCAAGGCACTGAGGATCACACCCAGAGGCAACATGTCTGAGTAATTCCTTCTGATCAAAGCATAGCTCAATGCTATTCCTGGATCTAGGCCTACTAATATGTTAGGGTTTGATAGTGATCAAGATTACATCAACAGATAGTTGAATGAACAAATGGATTAATATCATACTTTAAGTATGAGCCCAAGAATGTGTTTGAAAACAGCTGCTCTGAGAAGAACTGGAACAGACTCATGATAACAGACCAACACATCCTGGCCCTCAGGACAGAGAGTCAGGGGAGTGATGAACTTAATAAAAGGGTTGTATTATCTGATACTGAGGCTGCCATGAGCTCAAATCCCCAAGAGCAGACAGAGAAGCTAAAGAATGAGGTTCTAATCGTGCCCTCATTAAATCAAAAGTGAAGTCCAAGCCTAAGAAAGATGAGCCAATTGCCTGCTCAGAGATATGGGTGGTTCCCCCCCATGCTGCTTAGTGTTTCATTATTTTTTTTGGCTCAGTTCAAAAAGTAGTACTTCTGGTCACCTGTCATAGCAGGAGATTTTTATCTTAATAAGAGATGATTTTCATGTACTTGGAAAATTCCCATCTTGTTACAAAATGTTATGAAATAACAATAGATTGCACATTTTCTTCCTTCCTAGGAAGCTAATGCACTTTGACATATATCTTATTTAATCTTAAAACAATCCATTGGAGCTATGCAAAGAGGGGATTAAATATATATTTGTGTATGGAATACCCAAATGTTGCATAACAAGTTAGTGTAGAAAATAGTCAAAAATAGAATGTAGTGCCTCTAGCTCCCAGCCCAGTGACCTTTCTTAGTCATTGTCTTTGCTGACTTTCTGGACCCAGTTCTATACATAGTTCACAATCTAGCCTTCTATTCAATCAACAGACTTATGGACATTTGCTATGTACAATTTACTATTCAGGTGTATGAAGTGTATGGTGGATGTGTGGTTGATAGGCAGAATCCATGCCATCCCTCCTCTCTTGGGGGGTATCAAAGCAGTTTATGGAATTGCTGATAGCTCAAAGGGTGAATCTGATGGGTCTGAAGGATTATGCTATACCCCATGACAGTGACTAGTTTGGAATGGGCAGGAGACCAAAGAGTGATTTTTCTGGAGGCTTCCGAGGAAGTGCTTTCTCACTCTAAAGAGTGAGCAACAGGAAGGCAGACACTCCCCTGCTGATTGCTACTGGCAGCCATCCCATAGCCCCAAGAGGAACTGCCTTAGTATTAAACTGACACTGTAGACAGCAATGTGGAAGATGAAAAGATGCTAAGTCCTTGATGACATCATTGAACTTCTGCATCTACTAAAGATGAAGCCCACCCCTATTTCTGACTTCCCTCACATATGTAAGCTGAAGAATAACTTTATTGTATAAACTATGTTGAATTGGTTTTTTGATTGCTTATAGCTGAAAACATTCTAATGCAGAAGAGCTCAGAAAGATTTATGCTCACATGCAAAAGGAACCTACTTCTCCAGTTCCAGAGTCTCATTTCCCATCACCATTCCACCCAATAAGGACTTGGTGTTCACAACCCCAACAGCCCAGGATGAAGAAACTTTATTCCCAACCCAAATCTTTTCTCAGCTGCCTTCTCCTTGAACCATTCACTAGTCATAGTCCAAAACACTACCAAGCTTTTGAAAGGATTCATCCTCATTTATAAAATCCTCCATGTGATGTTGGCTTGAGAACTTCCAAGACTAGGGTCATACTGGGAAAGGTGAGCTCTTAAGTGCTTTAAAGATTTTAGCCCTAGCTACTTCTCTCTTGCTGCACTTCAAACTTTCTTCCTGGTATTTTGTTCTTAGGGGAAAAGGGTAGGATGACATTGTATTCCCTGTTGTCACTTTCCAGTACTACATAGTGATTTTCACTGTCCTTAATGTTTCCTGTCTCTAGTATATACAATCCTACTCCCTAAGCTGCCCTGTGTCCAGGTATCTCTGACTTAATGGTCTCCCAAGACCAACCTAAAAGAGGCTGCAGGTGAGATGATCTCCCTAAGGAGACATCTCACTCTACAACAAAGGATCCAGTGGAACTTAAACTGCCTGATGAGTGGGGGTGTGAGTATTATACTGAGCCCCTCAAGAGCTGAGGTTCTGGGAACCTCAGGAGTTGGGGCTCAGAGCAGGACAGTGAAGAGCAGACTCTCCATAATTTCCAGAAACCTGTTCAGGAACTGGGTCGAGTGAAATCTGGGTGGTTTAACCATGGAGAGGAAGGAGCACTGACTTTGAGTCAGATTGGTAGAATTTACTTGTCACCTCCCAAATATACTAGCTCTGTTGCCTTTGACAAGATCCTTGACTTCCCTGAGCTTCCTGTAGAATGGGCTCAATGTCCACTGTCCCAAGGATTGTTTTGAAGGCAATGGGACAAAGTATCTGTGCATGCCTTTTTTCATGGCACCTTTTAGTATCATTTGCATGAAATCTAAAAGCACTGGGGAGTACTCTGCACAGAATGGAAGTGGGGCTTGCTGTAAGATACTCTCTGATTCCAGGACACATGCCCCAAGGAAAAAGCATAGGTGAAGAACCTAACAATTAAATTTAAGAACCAGTTCTGTGAACTGGGTGAGTGAGCAGCATTCATTTTCCATATGGTTAGCCTCTTTCTTTGTAACCAACAGGTCAGACTGAACACTAATTTTTCAGAGGAGAAATTGACAACTCTGGGCATGGCACGCAAAGTTTGCAGGAGGATATAATTATATCTGCACAGTTACTCTGCTGGCCCCTTTGCGGACTTCCTGGGTCCTTGGTCCTCTACTAATGTCACACAATGTCCTATACTCTCTCCCTCACCCTATTTCACATTCCAGCAAGAAGCAAATGGTAGCACCTGACCTCCTTTTTTTAAATTGTGTTTGATCATATATTTCCAGGATTCTTCAAGAGCTGAATGTTTTCTTAATTATTTCTTCTCTTTCATTCTGTCAGTTTTAAATTAGGGATCTCTTTTTGTCTTGGGATTCTTCTATGCCAGAATTAAAACAATCTAGTAACAACTCTTTCACTTCTTTTCCTGTAATATTTTCCCAATGTCTGATCTTTACTATTTTCATGAAAATTGCTCCTCTGTTGTGCTCCTCTAAATGCTAATGCCTTTCTGAGTTACAAATTGAACAGTTCAGATGGTTTCTTGATACTCTTTTGATGGTCTCCACGATCTCTCTTTTTAAGAAGATTCTTTCTTTCTGGTCGCCCCCATTGAGGTCTCACTTTTTGCTTCTCATTTTGTTAAAAGACTCCCAAACCAGTCTGTCACTTTCCAACAAAACTGCCTGCTTGGAAGTTGAGTGAGAATGTGGAACTCAGGCCATGTGTGCTGAGAAATCCCAGGTGAAGTGAGCTGAAAATTCAGATTTCTGACCTCAGGCATAGTGCCAAAAAGAAGTTTTAATGTCCAAGTGTATTATACTTCAAAGATAGGCCCTTGTGATTGTTGGTTTAAACCTGCATTCTCCACAGGAAGCAATCTGATATCCCACTGACTGGAACCTATAAGGTAATTCAAAATTGCTTAGATTGAGGCCAACAACTTTGCTGAAGATTTGATACTCTCTAGAGTTATTGCCCAAACTAGGTGAGTAGAGTAACAAGTTGCTCTAGCGGTCATACACTTAGCATATTCCACACATTACAGGCCAAATTTAAGAATTTAAGTATTAGGATAGTCAAGAATTATTAGAAATCATTTTACACTCAGTATTTTCTGGCATTCATAGCTCTTTAAAAATTCCTAAAACTTTGATTCAAAAAGTTGGTTGTGTCCTCTTATTATTTGTTAACTACAAAACAAATAAGTTTCTCCAGCAAGAGGGGTGCTCTCCTGTCATGATCAAATAATGGTATAGTATTGCCTTTATGGTCTCCTTTCTAGGACACACTTTATTTCTGCATGATTGCCCAATTCAATCAAGATACCTTTTTAAAATACCATTTAATCCAACAAATACTTATTGAAAGTCTCTATGTGAAAAGTACTAAAGATAATACCAAGATGAATAGGACTTTATTTATTTTCTCTAAGGATTATAAGTTAAAAGACACATATATAGCCCTGGTTGGATAGTCAGTTGAGTTGATTGAAGTATCAACCAAATACCAAGGTAGCAGGTTCAATCTCCAACCAGAGCACATACAAGAAGCAACCAATTAATGTGTAAATAAGTGGAGCAATCAAACTCTCTCTCTCTCTCTCTCTCTCTCTCTCTCTCTCTCTCTCTCTCTCTCTCCACCCCCCCACCTGAACTCAATTAAAAAAAAAACATATATAGCAAATAGCCATACTAAAAATAGATAACATGCAGTAAAAAGTGGTCAGGGAGGATATTAATAATCCCAGGAGAATCTGGCAGTCTTATGGAAGAAGTGGCTTTGAGGGGAGCTCTGACTGATGGAAGCACTCCCACAGTTAGAGTTGATAGGAGAGTATTCCACCTGAAGGAAACACCTGAGCCTCATCCAGTTCAGGGAGAAGGAGACTGTAGACCCAGATGAGAACCAGAAGATGATCTGTACAGTGTACATGGGGAATACATTAGTAGAAACTGAGGGGCCAAGAAGTTGGCAGTTTTTTTCTGTTCTGGTTGGTCTGTCTGGTGTTACTCAAGGGAATCATTCATCAACGTTGTATGAATAACCCCAAGAAATGCTATATCGAATTGTCCATGAGAAAAGCAACTCCATGGGAAAATCAATATATATTGCAAATCAGCATCTGAAATTCTGAGAGCCTGCCCTTAAATATTCAATTTGGGCTCAAATTGGAAACCATTGTTTGTTTGTTGCCCATGGCTGATGTTGTTAGCTTTGCCTCTTCCAAGCAGGAGTCACCCAGGCTGGTTCCAGCAGCCGGTCCCAGCTGCTCTGAAGGTTAAGGATCCATACCATTGAGATGCCCTCCTGAGTGCCTGTAGGGGAACTTACATAGTCCTGTGATATAACTCTACATTTTAGAATATATATTTATAATGATTGACTCAGCCAGCAAAATAATAATAATAATAATAATAATAATAATAATAACAATAATAATAATAACTCTACATTTAAAATCCTACCATCCTAAATATATCCTCCATATTTGATGGAAACCTTGCCATCCATCCATTTTCACATGACGTAGTAAGGCTCAGACAACAGAAACTTAATTTTATTGATCAAGGTAAATAAAAAGCCTCAGCAAGACCGGTGGCATACTTTCAAAGGCACATTCTGTGCCAGTGGGCTTATGGATAACAGAAAAAGTCAAGGATGATGAGAGGATTTTAGAATGCTCCAGGCAAGGGGTAGCAAAACCTGAATTAAAACAGTAAGACCTAAAAGAAGGGGCAGATAGGGGAGGGGTTTTAGAGATAGGATCAAAAGGGTTTGGCAACTGGTTGAAGGTGCAGGGAGAGGAAGGCAGAAATGCTGAAGTGTCTTCCAGGTGTGAGGCTGAGTTAATAGAAGGATGGTTACACTATCACATTGACAAGGAGAACCCAGGAGAGCAGTAATTATGGTGCTTGTGGTGGTGGGGGAAAAGGGGTAGAGAAGATAACTTATTTAGAAAATAACAGGAATATCCTTGGTTTCTATTCACTAAATTAGTTATAATCAGGGTGACTGTAAATCCAAACTGGGGCAGTTCAGAGAGAGAAAGGGGATCCTTTCATAACTGCACCAGGGACAAAGAAGTCTAAACCAAGACTCTTGCAGGTACATTCAGATGTTTGGTCTCCCCATTTATAATATTTTCCAGTGTTCAATTAGCCAGGGACTAGTGTTACTGAAGCTGGTTCACAGTTCATTGAACTTAGGATCTCAGAGTTAGGGGTACCCTAGAAATTCATAGAAGGTAGCCTCTCAGATTTCTCAGGAAAGTTCTATTTACTCCATTCCCCAAGTCCAGCCTCTGCTGGACCAGTTCCCAGGGGCAGAGGACTCACTATGACATGCAGAAGCCTGTTCTATTTTTGGACAGTGCTAAGTGTTCTTTGTTATTATCCTTAGTTAAAAGTGGCTTCCTGTCAGCTCCACACATTGCTACTAATAATAGTTCCAATAAAAATGCCATCACCAATATTAAAATAGCTAAGGGTTATTGAGCACCTACAAAGGGCTTGGCCTTCCATGTATTATTTCTAAGGCTCTCCAACAACTACAGTTAGTTACACCGAAGCATCCATCCATTGCGATTTTACAGATGAGGTAGCAGACACTGAACAGGAATGTAACCTGCCACGGACACACAGCGAGTAAGTAGTAGAGGAGGATTGGAACCATATTCTGTCTTCCTGATCACAGAGCCCATATCTTTCCACAATATCATGTATCTGCAAGTCATAAGTACAATCTCTCTTCCATACCTCAGCCCTTCTGCTTTTTGAAAATAATTACCATCGCTGCTCTTGCTAACCCTGGTTCATATTCCATCCTCCCCACATTTGCTCTGCCAACAGATACCAGTATTTTCTTTTTTATATTTCTGGATCTCTTACTCATGGCAAGTTTCAATTCAATAAGGCTTCAATTTAGTAATGTATTTCTTAAAATATGACGACCAGAACCAAACCCCACATTTTAGGCATGTCCCAACTAGCACAGACCAGCAAGCCTCCTACTTGCTCAGTTCTGGGTACAAGGTTTCAATATAAAGATGCAGCTTTTGAGGGATGGTTCCCCATTCATTACCATTGGCCCTTCGCTGATCAGTTGTTTCCATGTGCATGTCAGATTGTCAGTTACTTACAAGGATTCAGTGTGGGGAGTGTGGCAGCTTGATGCAATCTATCACCAATTCCAAATGCAGGTTTTGCTGATGGTGAGTGCAGCAGACATCTGTTGTCTCTGCTTGTCAGCACCTCCTCTTGCTAAGTGTTCTTATTTCTCTGCCCTTACAGCCTTTACACCAAAGGTGAGTTATATTCCACCACCGGGTTCTGGCAGCAGAACTCACAATCCAGGCTTAGCCAATCACATTCCAATCCGCTGCCTTCATCATTGGCCTAGGGATGGGCATGGTAGACTAGTGGACTGTATAAGTTAGCTCTTGTTCTAATAATGCCACGTAACAAATTATTCTAAGACTCAGTAGCTTATAGTAACAAGCATTTGTTTCTTGCTCACATTTCTGATGGAGGCTGAGATTTGGCTGACAAAGGGTAGGCTTGGATGGTGTTGACTATGTGGATGGTTACATGAAACAACAAGAAGCTGGAGTGTACTTGCATAGTTGGGCTTATTCTCCTGCTGCACTCTTGCTGTTGTCAGGAGGAGAATATGCCTTATATGTAAGTGTTTTTGTGCAAAGATGAAAGACACATGGAGAAACCCAGCATATAATCATCGGATATAATCATCCCCATTTCTTTCAACCAATTGACTTGAGCTTTCTGTCACTTGCAAACAAAGGAGTCCTAACAGCTATAGTGAATGAGTGAGCTACAGTACATGATCATTAAGCCTGTAGCTACCCTGGCCAGAGTTTTTATAGTACAGCCTTCTAGCCCATTCCTCACTGTTGCAGTCCTTTCTGGTTGGCATGATGACATGCAAAGCATGAAGCTAGAAGGCCTTTGCTATTCCCCAAAAATTTTTAAACCATTTCTGATCATTAATAGTCTTGACTGATTTCAATGACATTTTATCTAATTAGAAAGGCCTTTTCACCTTACTTTACTTCAAATATTTCTCCATATAAAAATATGGAGGAAGTACAACCGAATTTAGAATTCCAGGATTAAAAAAAAAAAAAGACAAAAGCTAATTATTTTTCAGGAGAAAAGAAAAAAAAAACAGAAGAGTTATATAATAATTGGCCTAAGTGATTGAGTTTTTGCCTTTACTATTGAAGGACAAGGCAATATGCTGAAGTGGAAAAGGGTACTTCATTTCAGCAGGCAGCAGCTTTGTCATGCCCATCATGTTGACCTCTCTGAATCTCTGTTTCCTCTTGCAAAAAGGATGGTTTCAGTCTCAAGTGATTTGCAAGACTGTTATAATGGTCATTTGAGATAATGAATAAGAAGTATTATGTTTCTTATAATAGAACCATTTCCTAAACATAACAAACTTAGAGAGAGAGAGAGACCACTTAATTCAGGCTACTATAATGTAATTTATACCATATAGCTTTATGCTTTATACCATATAGCTAATGGTTCCTAGTATTGCAACCTTAACAATGGAAGAAAAAGAGGCCATATCTGTTTGTGCTTTCTTAGGAGCAAGAAGAAAGTCTTCCCCGAAGCTCCCAATCAAGCCTCCCTTCATGATTCATTGGCCAGAGGTGGCTCACATGTCTAACTCATAAACCATATACTAGCAATGGGAATGGAACAGCTAGGATTGGTTTAGAGCAGACTCACTTTGCACCCAATGTCACAAGCAAGAGAGGACATGATTGAACAGGACCAAAGTTTATTTCACAGGAACGGGAAATGACTCTAGGATTGGAAGCCCACAGTGTCTGATGCAGTTCTTTTCTTACCCACTGTACTGTAAATTGCTTGTTTATGTGTCTGGAGCCCCCGCTACTCTCTAAACTCTGGAACAAGAAGGGCACAGTCTTGCTGTATATCCCCAGCACCCAGAAAGTAAGCACTTATTGAACTTTATAATCAGTTTTTAAATCTATTTCAGCTCTAAGTCATTGTGAATATGTTTCAGTAGGCTGACAATAGTTTGTGCACTTCTCTTGGTGCTGGGCACAGACCTAGCATGGAGGAAGAAAGACCCCCTGGTATGCATAAAACTCCTGTTGGCCTTCTGTGATTCTTTGGTTTTTAGAATGATTTCATTTCCCTGCCCCCTTTACATTATTATCTAAAACCTTTAGAACTAATTAGAAGTGGGAGGATCAAAGATGATATATTTTAAATTTGCTTCCCGCCTCACCCACTTAAAGTAAAGAATCCTGCATAGCCCATTAAGCTGGAGGTACTTGCTGACAGGAAGGAAACCATCTGGTGAACAACTTCTGTTAATTATGTTGGAACATACTAACGAGAATAAAGAACAGCCCTAATGACCTTCCCCTTGGTGGCAGAATCCACTGCAGAGTAGACAGTCGTGGCTCGGAGCCAAAAGTTAATGGTTAGTATTGGCACCAAACACTCAGGCTCACTAGTACTTAATAATCTCCCCTCGGTGGAGAAAGTATTTCAGGCATTTAGAGCATAAATCCTCCTAGCACCTGCATGTAACTGAGCTCCAAAATAGTCATTTAGGGCATTATTTGGAATCCCTTAGTAAATGTGCATGTGGGTGTTACCTTCTCTGTATCTTTCTTTGCTATGAACATACTGGATGAGGCCAGATAAAGATTTGCATTTTTGTTTCAACCAATAACAATATCTAAATGTTACTTGGCAGAGCACTGAAGCAATTATTTCATATCCCAGAGGGATAAAAATACACAAAAAATAATTATCCTCATTATGACTGGGATGAGTTATTCATTTATAATAATATTATTTCTAATGCCACTTACCCTTGGAAATCTAAGCAATCTATAACGACTTTTGCCTCCATGCAAAAGAGCAGAGTTAAAGCTTTGGCATTTGTTTCACGAGTTAGCTGAAGGTGTGAAAACATTGGTATTTTTTGTTTCACTCTTTGTTTTTCTACTTCATTTAAGAAAGACTTTTAAAAGTGGTTTACATTTTATAATGAGATTAAGTAAAAGTTAAAAGAAAATTATTTAAAATTTAAAAATTTAATATTAACAATGTTTTCAAGAAAATTTAAAAAGAAAGCAAGAGTAGCACCGTAAGTTCAAACCGGAAGTGAGGGTAGTATACAAATATGCAGCTCATAAAATCCTATTGATTACCAAGGTTCTAAGCTTCCTACTCTGTAACTAGAAGAGGCAAACAAAAGCTTCAGTGGGCATCTGGAGGGCCCAGGAAAAAGCATAAGAGTTTCCTGGTATTGAAAGTACTTTAAGCTGACTATATCATTTAGTGAATTTACAATATGTGTGAATAAAAAAAAGGCAGCAATCCTAGGAATTGCTGCTTCACATCAGGTAGGAAATATTATTTTAATAGAAATCTTAAATAAAATTTCTGTGAGTAGGAACTGTCAACATTTAGCTCCTAAATTATAACAAATCTGTAAAGAATATGGATCTGTAATATATTAAAGTTTAATAACCTTAGTTATTAGCCAAGAAACTGCTTCCTATATCATTTCTTGATGTATACTTAAGGCTTTTCATATGTACATTAAGAATGTAATTTTTATAAAGGTAGGTATGTCCAAGAGTTTGCACAGAAGTAACAAAATAAAAGTTGTTTGTGCCTAAATCATCCCATCTGTGCCTTTTGGACAATACTCAATACTCTTTGCAACCACATGCATCAAGCAATTGGCTAAATATCCTGGTAGACAGGATGTCTCCTATTTGCATTTGAAGTACTCTTCTGTTTAAAATATAAATGTAATTAATTTGCATTATTTACTTGATTTGTCTTTGCATACAAATGTCACAAAAAATGAAAAATAAATGTTAGGTCCTTATCAACATACCTCAAAAGATCTGTGTTCAGTGAATTTAAATGATTTTCTTAAAAACTAATCCCAACTTTCTTTGGAGCCTTGATGCTTCCTCACCTCCTACTATCCTCTGCACCGCCCACCACTATCTTTGAAGTTGACTCATCTGGTAAGAGACTTATTGCAAGCTGTAGTGCACACCTACCACTCAAAGAGTTAGATGTTGTCCATGTGACAGATGTAATCAGTCCCTTGGTCTCTCAGACACACAGCTGTTGGTGAATTCTTTTTTGCTGGTGTAATATTGTAAGTGTCTTAAGTTAAAATTAAAGCTGCCATTAAATTTCCATCTTGTTCTTTAAGAAGACTGTTTTCTGGAAGCAGCATGTGTATACATTTTTAAGTGGTAGTGCCAAGGAGATATTTTATATTACATCCAATCTTTAATGTTCAGGAAGAATGGCCCAATTTTTACAGAAAAGTCAGTAAATAATCCAAGTTGTTGGATCTGGGCAAAAGCAGGTCACTTAGAATTATTGGTAATAATAAAAATATGACCTTCTTTGGCAGTTTTATGCTACAGATGCTGCATTTAAGATGACAGCATTGAAATACAGAAAAACATGTGGGAGTTATAGAAATTCTCTCCATGTCCAGATTGCCTGGCCCCTACAAGTCAAATTGTCCCTTCTGAAACACATCATTTACCAATCCTCCAGCAAAACAAACAGCCTTTAGAAAAGCCCTCCATGGAACCAACACGGTAAATAGTAACAGAGTTGGAATGTCATCATGATCAGGAGAGAATGAAGTTTTAGATATTGCCAACTTTTTATAGAGGAGTCAAAAATGGAAAGGGAACCAAGATGGAATAGTGGATAGAAGAGGCTTGGAAACAACAAAATGAACGTTTGACAGCTACCAACAAGTATGTATTCTATGGGAGATGCTGGGTGAGTTGGGGAGACAGCAGGTACCAGTGAAGAGAAGAATACTTACCCCATTCTCGGAAGAAACATGAGAACTTCGGGGGTCAGGAAACATTCTAAAGCTAATACTTTGCTATAGTTGTTTTCAACTATAGCAAATTCTAGATCTGAGCCTGTGGCCACCTTACATATTTCCGTTACTTTTTATTTTTTTTTTGGTCAGGTAAGAAAAAAAAGTGTGTCAAATATTTAAACTTCATTTTAAAAGAAGCTAAAGTACAGAAAAATATATGTATGCAAACTTCTATTATTCCTTAGGAAGAAATTCTAACGAGCTGGATTCTAATGCTTAGGATTGATTTTCAGAATAGTTGGGTTCTGGGTTCAGATTATCTTGGTACAGAGAATAGGCTTTACCACCCTCTGGTTATGTCATCCCAACTGAGCAAGTTTTCTAAACTCTTGAAGCTTCTGATGTCTTATCTGTGAAATGGAGATAGTACATTCTTCATAGTGTTTAAGGAATAAATGCAAATTATGTTGAGCCTTTAGCAAAATCTCACCCAATCAGGGTTCAATAAAGTATAGTTAGTATTAGTAGAGAAAATATACCATAAACCCTAGAGCCTAATAAATGCATGAACTTACTCATTCTCATCTAAGGCAGCAAAGTGTTGCATTAGGAGTATCCTACAAGATGTAAAATGCAGGATAGATTTAGAAGATAGAGTATTCTAGATATTGGTATGCTCCATGTCTTCTTTGAAAAGACTGTAATGCAGTTATGAATGGATTGTGGAAAGAAACACTACTGTCCTGGGGTTTCTGTTAATTGATGAAGAAACAAATTCATATACGTAAACATGAAAGCTTCTTGTTTTTTAAAAATGTATTATCTTTTTTTTATGATCTCTAGATTCTTGGGTAACTTGGAAGGGAAAGAGTCAGGATTCAATTTTATACAATCACTTTAAAAAGCTGAGTAAAGGCTTTTATCCTGGTTTAGCAATTATTGTTGTTTGTCTCACAGGGTGAGAATTTGACTTCCCATATCCACAAACTCACCTTGGTATGGGCAAATTGCTTAATCTCCTTATTATCATCTTCCTCACCCATAAAATAGCACAATAATATTTACCTACCACACAGGGTGTTGTGAGTCTTTATTAATTAATGTTTGGAAGATTAGGATCCTTAGATGAAAGGAACTATCAAGTATAATTATCATTCATTTTTGCATATGGAATAAGACTAAGATGCTATGCCTGTGAAAAGTCCAATAAAAACATGCAGATATACATCTGATTGCCAACAAACAGCCTATAAAATGATTCCCTATGGAAAAGATATGAGGGATTTCATCAGATTCTAATTTTAGAATGTTTCCTTTTTAAGAAAATGTTTCCATTCTTTCTCCAACTGCATGAGTTAGCCAGTGATGAAGGAAGAGAATTAAAATTTCTCTCCATCAACACAACATTCTACTTTTAGTCTTTACTTGCAAATCAATTATAAATACTCCTGCAACAGAGTTCATTCTCTTCAAGGTCAAAAGGATTCCTAAGGATAAGAAATTAGTAGGTAACAATAGAAACATGTGTTTACCCCTTTTTTCATCTTTGACCTCCTCACCCCCCCTCCAGACACACACACACACACACACACACACACACACTTTCTTTCCTTTTCAGGGTAATGCCTCAAACCTTACCACTGAATGTGTAATTTTCATGCCAAGAGACACACTGATTGGAAAATATCCAGTTATATAATAACTGCTCCTCCCTTATCTTTCCAATGACTAAAACCATCTTGAAAAGCCATTTCAGGGTTTGGTGATGCTTGGGAAAGACTTTAGACCCTTGAAGGAAACAGAGAACAGACCAAAGGATTTCTAACCAAGTTATTGACCCTACACACTTATCTGCTAAAACATACATCTAGTCGCATGCCCAGTCTGCACAAAACCACCTTCTCATGTCCCCCCACAGTCCATAGATAAATGCCAAGATGCAGGGGCTCTTTGCCAACAACCACCAGTCTTCATTATAACCTTATTGACCACTTCCCTCCTCATCCCAAACCCTCAACCCAAGATGCTTGTTCCCAACCTCAAACTAATTTTTCAAGATTCAGCTCAAAAGTCTCTCCTATCATTTCAGAAAGTTAGTTACACCGTCCTATGTTCTCATGTTACTCAAAAACACCTGTGCCTTACCAATTGTTGCATTCATGTGTGTGTGTGTATATAGTATATATAAAAATAACATATTTATTTAAACAATTTTACTATACTACTTAAATCATTTAAATTACATTGTATTTTCATTATACTTTTAGTGTTATTTAAACTTTATATAGTTACCAGAAGACTGATGTATGAAGGTGCAAGAATGGGCCTTCCTTCCCCTGGCTGCTGGCACTGCCTTTCCACTCCGGCCCTGGAGCTGACTCTTTCCACTCCAGCCCCACCTGCCCACACAGCCCAGAGGCTCTGAGCAGCTGGGGCAGTGTGGAATGCCTGTGGCATCACCATGATGATAATGCAAGCATCCCACCCCACCTCCCACCACTTGGTGCCTATGTATGCAAATTAACCCTCCAGCTTTGTTGGTGGGTGTCACAAAGGTACAGTCAATTTGCATCCTTCTCTTTTATTAGTGTAGATAATTTATTGCTCTAATTTATATTTTGTCCATATGTTCATATAGTTTTATATAAATACTAGAGGCCAGGAGCATGAAAATTCATGCACTAGAGGGGGGTCCCTCAGCCCACCTGCCCCCTTTCACAGTCCAGGAATCCTCAGAAGTGGGAGGTGACCCAGTGATCAGGGGAAGGCAACGCTCTCATCACACCTCTGCTATTGCCACTTCAGGCAGTGAAAGCCTTGGCTGGTCCTGGTTACCTGTGCCTCAGGCCAGCCTTGGGCAGCTGCCATCTGAGGCTTGCCTGTGCCTCAAGATAGCCCTGGGTGGCTGGAGGGCTGAAGGAATTGGGGGACTCTGGAGGCAGGCACATGACAAGGCCCCAGCGAGGCTGAGGGGACTAAGCACCACTATCATGGCTGTGGGCGCCATCATCTTTGAGGGCGTGGCAGTCAATTAGCATATTACCTCTTTATTGTCTATGAGCACCACCATCTTTGAGAATGGGGTAGTCAATTAGCATATTTCCTCCTTATTGGCTATGGGCGCCACCATCTTTGTGGCAGTGTGAGGGTCAATCAGCATATTCTTTCTTTATTAGATAGGATTTAATTAATTAAATCACTAATTATTTAAATTATATACATGTTCAAATTAAAATTCACATATGTACATGCTTTGTATACTTTCATTATTATTTATTTACTAGAGGCCCAGGGCATGGATTCATGCATAGGTACGGACCTTCAGCCTGGCCTGCACCCTCTTGCAATTTGGGACCTCTCGAGGGATATAGCAATGTTTAAGCAGCAGGCAGCTGGAGAGGAGCTCAAGCCAGGGCTGGGCACTACGCCTCTACTCACCGGCCCTGCTGTACTTGCTGCCACCACTGCTCAGTAGCACTGCTGCAGAGGTGGGAGAGGCTCCCACAGCTGCAGCTGCACTTGCCAGCCATAAGCCTAGCTTCTGGCTGAGCAGCGCTCCAGCTGTT
Organism: Lasiurus cinereus; assembly: GCA_011751065.1. Taxonomy (NCBI): domain Eukaryota; kingdom Metazoa; phylum Chordata; class Mammalia; order Chiroptera; family Vespertilionidae; genus Lasiurus; species Lasiurus cinereus. Next base: position 29,564,414 of record JAAGEH010000076.1, read on the forward strand.
GCAATGCACTGACCACCAGGGGGCAGCTCCTGCATTGAGCCTCTGCTCCCCTGGTGGACAGTGCACATCATAGTGAATGGCCAACTGGTAGTTCCAGTAGTAATGGTCGCTTAGGCTTTTATATATAGAGATCATTTTATTCATATATTTATATTTATTTCTATTTAGAGTACTTCAATTAAATATTAAACTCAAAATAAATATGGTTACTTAATATCATGTTTGCCTCAAGCACTAGGCTTGTGTAAACTCCCCTAGAAGAGGAATTCAGAATGAGATTCAGACTCAACTAACCACAATAATATCTACTTCTATTGAGCACTCACTTCATGCCAGACACTGAAGTAACTGATTCATGTATGTTATCTCATTTAATCTACACAACCATCCAATAAGATTGGTGTTATTATTGTCCATATTTATAGACAAAGAAATAGAAACACAAACAAATGAAGAAGCTTGCCCCTCATATTAAATGCTTAATGAGGCGTCAGTTCAGGTCTGGTGTTGACTCCAAAGACCTGGCCCTTGACCACTTGGTAATCGGATGGGGCTGTGAATCATAGCAGTTAAGAGCAAGGGCTTGGCAGTTAGATGACCCAGGTGCAAATTCCCATTCCATTATCTCTCAGTGGTAAGGTTTTAGAAAAATTTCCTGCCCTTCATGGCCACATTGTGTGAGAGAGACTTAGCTCTGGAGTGAGTGCTGAGACAGGGAAAAGGCATCAGCAGTTAGTGATGGAAAACACAGATTATGTAAAAATTTGACATCTCTATGTACTTTCCCATTAATACATTTAGAAGTTAAACTTGTATTTCTGGCTAGAAGTTAAACTTGTATTTCTTCTGTTCTTGGACAGCTTCAATCCTTTAGATTTTTGTTATGCAAGAACAGGTAACATTAGCATCATCTGGGAGCTTGTGAGAAATGCAGAATCTCAAGCCCCACTCCAGACTTCAGAACCAAAATCTGCATTTGGACAAGACTCTTGGGCGATTCCTATGTGCAATAGAGCTTGAGAAATGTAGGTCTATATCACGCTTACTTTCTGCCCAATATTATTAAATCGTGATTCTAAAGACTTATCTGATCTCCCATTGTTGTTCCATTATCTTATTTCTGAGAACAATTGGAGGTTATGAGAGAAGTGTGGAGGTGAGATAGATGAAAAACCAAGAATAGATTCTAATATCAGGTTTGTTGCAAATAAGCCATGTGATCTCAGGCAAATTACTGTCTCTGCAACATAAATTCTACCTCTGTTAAGTATTTTTGAAGAAAGAGATAGGAAAGAGGGAAATTAGCATAGATTATTGTGAAGGTATATTTTAAAATTCAAATATTTATTAAATAAAAGATGAAATTAAAACACAGATTTGACTAAAAATGGTCTTTAACACTGCCATATATATATATAGTAGTTGCTCAATAAATAGATGAACCAAGAATAAATGGTCACTCTCACTCTGAGAAGTATTTCCCAAAGCTAATAGCACTTTTGTAATCCTATTAGTATCATAATTTTTACATATGTTAACTAACACCAGACAATGTGACAAATTTTTTTCAAGGGCACTTATAAATTATCCATTACCCCACCAACTAAAAACCTTTCTGCAAATTTTCTCCCATAGGCATGCATCTTTCACATAGCTAACACCACAGGGTACACAGATTGAAATCTACATGTTCCTTTATGATACCAGTGCACTGGGACATCATAAGCATTCAATAAATATTTGTGAATATACATAGTTTTTATAATTATTTTCGGACTGCATAATATTTCTTCAAGGTAATGTACCCCAACATTCAAAACAAATTCTATAATGATGAACATCTTGGTGGTTTGTCAATTTTTTTTACTTTTACTAGAATGAACATCTTTGGGAATGTATATTTGTGGGTTTGTTGAAAAGTGACATTTCTTTGAAATTTGTTGGAGTGGACTGGCTGGAACAAAGAGTATGAGCAGCATTATGGCTCTTATTACATACTGCTGAATTTTCTTTCTAGTTCCAAAATTCTAGGATTCTTAGAGAATCTCTCACATTCTCAAGTTGTTGCAGCAAAGACTAGAAGCCAGCAGCCAGCTACTGGTGCCACCACAGTCCTTGAAAATGGCCAAACAGACATTCCCACATTCTTTTCTTTCATGGATGATTAAAACAAAATGGAAACCTTGTGCTGGAAATTGGCTTACAGCATCCAATGGATGAAATATCATGTTACACAAATGACCAGAGACTAGTTGGATAAACAAGATAAACTCAGAGTTGCATTCTTTCCCAGAATCTGAGAGTAGCTCTTTGGAGCATGGATTCACAATTCTGTTTCTAGCCTATTTTTTAAAATATCAAAGAGAAGGGCCAGATGTCACAATGAATTAATATCCTAGACTCTCAAATCTGGAGACATAGGTTCAAATTCTCCCTAGTTGAAAGTAAATATGAGTTTTCTGGCTTCTTGGATATCCCTAGTGGATATTTCATTCACCCCCAAATTTGACAGTTTGACAGGATGATCCTAGCATCTTCTTTTCATCATGACCTGAGAGCTGAAAGCTCAGATGAGATGAGGCAGGTGCCATAACTGAGCTGAGGGAAGAGGCAGCCTCGAGTCCCACTCCCCTCACCACACATTCCTCTTGGGATTCCTATCTCCTCTTCTACATCCCCTCTTCCAGAGGCACTGAGTTACACAGCTGGTGTTTAAGAGAGGCAGGAAATAAAGGAGGAGGAGCTCTGGCTCTTCGACTGACTTAGTGATGGAAAGTCGAAGGCCATCAAAGCGCAGCTGCAGAATCCATTGCCATGACCACGACACTGCTGCAATCCATCCAAGAGGATCTAATGGAGGCCTTCTCCCGAGCAAGTCCCCCCTCAGTGACACACACCTCTATTTTCTACTCAAGTCAGTTTCTGAGATCTCATCATACAGACTGTGGCAATATCGGTAATATCCTTTTGCAGGATCGCTATTTCTCCTGGGGTGTCTTCTTGCTCAGTCAAGGTTATGCATCCTTTCTTTGTGCTCTCAAGACATTCTTCTCCTCATTATTTAGCACTTCTCACATTATAATCACCTGTACTTTTTTGTTTCCCCCACTGGACTCTAGACAACTTGGAAACAAAGGCTGCATCTGCCCAATTCATCAACATATCTCCCCAGTGCCTAGTAGGGTGCAAGACAATCTTTAGTTGTTTTCTTTGACTTGTGTCTTTCTAAGTATCTCAATGAGATCTTCTGAATCACCCAGGAAATCATCTGAGACATCTTTCTGAAGAGTGATGTTGAAGGGGCTCTCCTGATGGGACTGCGATCAGGGGTTTGTCTCAGGCTCCCTGCCGGCTGGTCTTTGTAGCTCAAGTGGACTAGATTTCCCCAGAAACCTCTTGCAGGTCCTCATGCAACACATGTGAGTGGTGTGATGATAAAAAATGACATGCGATATTTCTCAAAAATATAAGCAAACAGAAGGGAGCAGGTTGAGCAGCCTTTATTTAATCAATGTTGATATGCAACCCAGGATAATGCCACCAGGAAAACCTGGACTGAGGAATTTTTTATAAAAACAACTACTATATGTAGTCCTGGATGGGTGGCTCAGTTGGTTGGAGCATCGTCCCATACATCAAAAGGTTGTGGGTTTCATTCCTGGTCAGAGCACACATATGTGAAGCAACTGATCAATGTTTCACATCGATGTTTCTTTCTCTCTCTCCACTTCTAAAATCAATAGAAATATATCGTTGGATGCGGATTAAAAAAACTCAATGTAAAACATTATTTTGTATCTGCTTTCCTTTCTAGCCAAGTTGGGTTTTCAATTTAAAGTGCATTTATTTATTTATTTGTTTGTTTGTTTATTTATTTATTTATTTTAATTTCAGAGAGGAAGAGAGAGGAAGGGAGAGGGAGAGAGAGAGAGAAACATCAAGGATGAGAGAGAATCACTGATCGGCTTCCTTCTGCATATCTCCTACTGGGGGTTGAGCCTGCAAGCTGGGCATGTGGCTTTGACCAGAATCAAAACACCTTTCAGTACATAGGCTGACGCCCTATCCACTGAGCCAAATCAGCCAGGGCTAACGTGCACTTAAATAGACTTTAGTCCTGGCTGGTTTTGCTCAGTGGATAGAGCATCAGCCTGTGGACTGAATGATCCCAGGTTCGATTCTGATTAAGGGCACATGCTCAGGTTGTGGGCTCCATCCCCAGTAGGTCACGTGCAAAAGGCAGCCTATAAATGATTCTCTCTCATCATTTGTTTCTATCTCTCTCTCTCCTCCCTTCCTCTCTGAAATCAATAAAAAATATTTTTAAATGAATAAATAAATAAATAGACTTTAAAAGGCAGAAGGAGTTCATTCTTCCACATGCCTCCTTTCTGACAGTTTTCCCATGGGATCCCTGAGTGGAGAAGCCTGGCTGATCCTAGACTTTCTAAAGAGGTGGGTTGTCCACTTATCTGGGACACAGATGACCTGCTTTTATTTGAGTTCAGTTGTATCCAAGTGTAAGCATATGTTTAAAAACAAAATTATATCTTTAAGGCATATTAAAGAAAGTTGAAGCATTCCTTCTCTCTCTTCATAAACCAGGAATGAATTCCTCAACATTGAGGAAAAGTCCAGGAGAGAAAAGGCAGCCAGCCAGGGTGGAGGGGGCACCCAGGAAGCCTGGAAAGGCCAGCCTTCCAGCCTCCAGCCTCCAGCCTGTGGTCACAGGAAAATCCCTGAGAATGTGTCTCTCATTTTTACATTTTTTTTTCTGGAAAATATTATCCTTTTCTGAGCTGCACGACACCCAATATTTGAGATAATTGTGTGCTCCTCCACCCTCCTTGAGCGTGGGTGCTAAAATCTCTTCCCAGAGTTGGCTTTTTAAAGAAAGCCCATTTAAAACTGTCAGCAAGAGAAGAGAGAGGGCCAATGCTCTCATGCTTGAGTCCCAGGGGCCACTTTGTTTGTAATAGGATTGGTATGCATCGAAGATAGAACTGTCTGGGGCCAATGCTCTGTGAACCCCTTCCCAGTGGCTGTTCCCCTTAAGGTTGCTCCTCAGTCCAGTGCCAGTCTCCAGTGAAGGAGAGGCAGGGAGACCCTGACTACCGAGGAGAGGGGTCAATTCTGTGTACTTACAGACAAAAAAGGGCTGGGGACTGCCCGTGAAAGCAGGCAGAACTCTCCCCCAAATAGGTCCAGAAATTAGAGCACGCATTGCAAGGTCTGTGTCCAAAGTCAAGAGCTTTAGACCAATGAGGCAGTTTGGATGAGGAAGGGGAAGATGGAACAAAGCTAGAGAGGACTCCCACAGGAGACTAGCAGCAGCTCTTACCAAGAACCTAAGGAAATTGCTGCCACTTCCATTGCCTCCTCAGTGGAGCTACAGGTCCACCTACCAGTTATAAAGATGCTATCTCAAGGACAGCATCAGCAGCAAAGGCAGAAAAATGTAGGCTTGGGGAGAAACAGAGCTGTTTCTCATCTTAGTCTTTGCTACTTCCCATTTATGAGATTTTTAGGCAAGATAGTTAACCCAACTGAACCTCAGTTTTCTGATCTGTAAAATGGAAAGAATAATTCCTACCAGAAGGGTAACTTACAAGGAGCTTGAGAGTTTGAAGAGCCATACTGGGCATGATTCAGTGTCAATCAGCATTATCGCCCACCCCCATAACCTCCTACAGGTTCCCCCTTATCCCAGGTCCTAGAGGCCAGGGAACTATATATTCCAGACTTCCTTTCCACCAAGGTTCTGGACACGACCTGTTTAACCAAATAATTTCATGTGTAGGTTATCTGTAAGGCAGAAGAGAGCAAGAGGCCTGTTTTCCCATGTAGGCAGTGGTGAGAGTGATCGTGTGTGAGCTGCAGCAGGTTTGACCAAGGCAGCTCCTCACTGCCAGGCCTCAGCTGGGGTTAGAGGTAATTTCCTGCAGCTACTTGACCACAAATGAAAGTTAGGAGTAACCTATCTGACTGTTTTTTATTATTCTCACCTGAGGATATGTTTGTTGATTTGAGGAAAGAGAAAGAGAGAGACACATGGATGTAAGAGAGAAACATCAATCAACTGCCTCCCATATTGTGCCCTGACTAGGGATCAAAACTGCAGCCTAGGTATGTGCCCTGACCAAAATCAAACCTGCAAACTTTTGATGTATGGGATGATGCTCCAACTAACCGAGCCACCTGGCCAGGACCCCGATCTCTTTTTCTTCTCCTTTTCCTTCTCCTCCTCCTCCCTTCCTCCCCCTCCTCCTTTCTTCCTCCTCCTCCTCCTCCACCACCTCCTCCTCTTTCTCGTCTGTCTTCTTCTTCTTCATTCCTCCTCCTCCTCCTATAATTTTATTTATTTAGTTATTTATTTTTTTTTTGTTTATCCTCATCTGAGGATATTTTCCCACTGATTTCTAGAGAGAATGGAAGTGAAAGGGAAAGACACACAGAGAGAAATATCAAGGCTTTACCCTTAGAAAATTTGGGACATTTACCCAGCAAAGGTCAGGTCAACCATTATTTAGCAATTTTCAGGAATTATAAAAGAACAAGACTTGGTGGAGGAATCATGTATGCAATCACACTAAAATGCTGCATTATAATAATAAGTGCAATTTTTGATTTTTTACTAGTTATCCCATACTATACTAAACTAAATATTTTGCACACATTATTCTATTTAAATTCCATCTTAAGCACTAGGTTAGAAAGACAATTCTCTTCTAAATTTTACAGTGGAGGAAACTGCAATAGAAAAAAATTTAGGCATTTCTCCAGGAAAAGATAGATCTGGGTTTGGAACCCAGGTAAACTCAATTCTAATACCCGTTGGGGTAGATGTGTCGTATGTCTAATGGTTTCACTTCCCACAACAGAGCCTGCACTCTTTCTTGAAGAATTACCCTTTGAATCTCCTTTGTCCACACAAATGGAGAGACTAAAGTGCCTGGGACTACACTTCCAATAGCTGATGGATGTGAGAGTGTGAAAACTCTAGTTTCTTTGCCTCAGGCCAGCACAACTCTGAAGAGTGATTTACAGAGTTAATATAGTTGGCCTGTGAATCAGACAAAAAGCACCCACTGTGCAATTTTGTGATTTCACACTCACTTGGCTTCCTCCCCTCCCTGCTTTCCACCCCCAACCCACTACTTTTCCTAGTTTCCCTTGGGATTTCCTTACAAATCTGTACACACAGATCTGGGAGTCTGCCTTAAGACACCCCGCTCTGACATTTATACTACAGGAAACTGAGAGGAGAGTGAAATGAAGCAGTTGGCAAGGCTTTTCAAAGAAAGTAGTGATCTTTCCAAGGTGGGCAGGTGGGAAGAAGAGCATTCCAGGCAGAGGGAACTGCACACGGAGACAGAAAGATAAGGACAAGTCAAAGGATGGATTAAATAATTGTATATGCTGGATCAGAAGGAAGATGGAGTTGGGTGACCAAGAGTTAGAGCTCTCGGGCCAGGACCGGCACCAAAGAGTACTAAAGGACAATTAATTATTATCCGATCTATGTTTTCAAACAATAGATATCCATTGAGAATTCATTATAGGTAGGAAAGCAACCTAGATAATTGGAGATGCTGCAATGAAGACCCTTATCAAGTTACAGAATAACTCTTTTCTGTTCAATACAGTAACCACTAACTTAAACCAACTAAAATTGAAATTTCGTTTTACAGTCACATTATCCATGTTTCAAGTGATCAACAGCCACAATGTTGCTGGTGGCTATCATACTGGACGGTGCAGGCAGAGGACATTGGCATCATTGCAAAAGTGGTGCCAGTCTAATCTCATGAGAGGTAGATATGAGCCTCCATCTAACTTTTCATTTGTATGTGGCTATCTCCTATTTAGTCTTACCCATTTAAATGTTTTTGAGCTCTTAATTATTTCACTTTTCAATTGCAGTTGATATTCACTATTATATTCATTTCAGGTTTATAAGCTTATGAAGTGATCCCCTGATAAGGCTAATACCCATCTGATGCCACACATAGTTATTACAATATTGTCTACTCTATTTCCTATGCTGTACTTTACACTTCTCTCTATTTAGTCATCTCTAAGAGTCACTTCTTGTGCCTTTCTTTTTCATACAGAAGAATCTGAGGAATCTTTTGATTGCACAACGGGGCCTCTGCACAACCACCTGCACTTGGCAATCTGGTGGTTGTCAAAAGACCATGTTTGCAGAACTCCCTTTGAAAATGTGGTTCTTTTATGTATGGGATGATGGGGTGAGGGAGATATACTCACACCTGCCTAGAGAACGCAAGTAGTGGGGTCTTGCCTGCCTCAATCTGTTTACTTTGTTCATTCTGAAAGTTCGTAGCTCAAAGCATGTCCTCATTCATGAAAGAAGCACAGATGTATTTCTTACATGGCTTTCTGTCCTTTCTAGACTACAAAAATGAAAGTAAGACAGCCACTCATATCAGTAATCTCTGAGATCCATCGTGAAATCTAAAATGTGATTTAATTTTTTTTTTTTACATGTTGCCCTGGTTGGGTAGCTCAGTTAGAGCATCACCCATATACCAAAACAGGTTGTGGGTTCGACTTCCAATCAGGGCACATAGCTAGGTTGTGGGTTTGATCCCCAGTAAGGGTGTATAATTAAGGCAACTGATCTGTTTCTCACACCAATATTTTTCTCTCCCTTCCTATCTATCTCTCTAAAAACACATCCTCCAATGAGGGTTAAAATTTTTTTACATGTTCAACTAATAGAAACTGAAAATTTCTTTGAAGAGCCATTTCCCTCTATTTCCTCTTTCATTTCCTTACAACGACCAAAGAACAACTAAGCTTTTACTTATCATCTAGAAGGAATCTATCATAAACATAAAACTGAGATATGAAATCAAGTGTTTTAATCAATGTGTCACTATAGAGAAGTTTAAACCTACCAATTCTGAAGTCTGCATTCAAAATCTGAGTCTACCCTGAAGAGGCAACTTAATAGTCAATTGAGGAAAGATTGTGTGTCTTCATATGCCTGCTATGATACAGCTTTCAGGCTCCAAACAAACATCGCCCACCTTATGAAAGCTCGCCTATTTCTTATACCAGAGGAGTTAGTTATAACATAACAAAATATGAACTATTACTGATGGGGGTGACTACATTAGAAGCTTACCTCAGTCAGTTTACCTCGGTCAGTTTCTAATGTAGTCACCCCTGTCAGTAATAGTAATAGGATGTCAGTGGTCTTGCTTTATAATAAGCTGGTAAACATTAGGAGACCAGCTCGTAAAGGCCTGGAGCAGCTGCAGAAAGCAGAGGATAAGTAACAAAGAAACTGGATTATTTCCAGGAGAGAGAAGATGTCATTGCAATCAATAGGATTGCTTTTACAGATCATTTTCTTTGCTTTCTTTTGGCTTTTCTGTTTAGCTTTGTTTTTGTTTTTGTTTAGCGTTTGGTTAATTCTGTTGCCCTGGCACCTGCAAGCAATAGGGTGCGGATATTCCCACTCTCCTCTTTGTCTAATTCTGAAACCCTAGGAAGACGATAATGACTGAGCCTTTGGAGTTTTCCAGTTGATTATAGAGAGGTGCATTGTATTCCCCGGGATATTCTTGCAGCCTGCCACCAGATGAAAGGAGGCGCATAAAAGCACCAGCAAAGCCGGGACTCCGCTTTTCCTGCTCTAACATGCCATCAAATAGGGACAGGGCACACGACGGATGTAGGCATTCTGTTGTTCACGGTCCCCAGTTCAGCTGAGAATGTCTGAGATCAACAGGTGGCCTCGCTAATGGAACAGATTCGCTCATTGTTTGGGTGTTTAATGAATCGCGGAATTACTGATCAGCAGTGAGCAATGGAAGCTGTTCAAACAGAGAGGGGTCCCAGCCACGAGGTGTGCCGCCACTGCCACCGACAAGCTCTTTGAAGCATTGCTGGCCCCTCAGGGAGGGCAGGAGGCTTGGGCTTCACTCCCTAAGGTTCCCAGGGAAGCTGGTAGCAAGAAGAGGGTGTTATTTCTAATTGGATGATGAAAGTCAGCTCAGGGGACAGAGACCAAAGGACCAATGTAAGAAGGGGAGGAAGTAAAAATATCTGAATCAAAGGCTGAGGTAAAACCCAGAGACAGGTGTTTGCAGTGAACTGTGCAATAACCCTCGTCTCGCCTCCGGGCCCTCAGGAAGCAGCCAAGTGGGGAAGGACTACAAGGGAAGGACAGAAAGAAGTAAGAAAAAGCAAGGTTCAGGATGTGGATGCTGATGTTCATTCAAAGAGTCCATGGTGCAGTGGAAATTCTCGGCCATGTCCAGAGGCAAGGTTGACCCCTGGCGAGATACACATGTTGCACCAGGCTTTCTGTGATAGAATTGGACTGAAGGTCACCAGACGTGTATGTACTAGCCTGCTTTTCTTCCTTTCCCACAAGTAAAACTGTTTATTTGTCACCATCAAAAGTCTGAATTTTCAGCAGGTTCTTGGATGAGAAGTGGCTCCTACCCATCATCTTATTCAACTTTATCATCTGTCTCTTGTTCAGCTATAGCACCTGTCTCATCCCAGAGCTTTCTCAGAACTGCTACCTTCATCATGAAGCTCCATGAGTCTTCCAATCCAACCTGGGGCTTCTTCAGCATTTTGATTTTTCTAATGAACACAAAGGATAAACGGATTGGCAAGGCTTTCCTGAGTCCTTCCTGTGCTGTCTGGAATCCATTTACCGGCCTTTTTTCCCCAAGTTATTTGTCTGTACTTTTTGGGTCATGACTTCCATCATCTTCTTCCAGATTTGAGGATCTGTCAGCACTAAGTATAAGAGGTCTTCCAATCTGAGTGTTGCTTTTTTTAAAGCAAAGTCATCAAGGATCAGATGAAGCAAATAGCCATTGGGAATGCTGACACTGACATGAGCTTCAATCATGATCTGCCTTATTTTTTATTTTATTTTTTTTGACGAGGGAGTATATATTTTTTCCATATAAGATTCATATCATTAAAGTTGGTCAGGCAGTTTGTTCCCTGAATAGCCTCAAGATTTTCCAAATCAACATCATCATTCTGCAGAGCAATAGGCCTCACTTTAAAAACATGACCCTTAGGGGCATAACATGTCATTTTGGTTCCTGGAGAACTGAGACCAGTGTCTCTCTGTATTTCTTATACTGAACAAAGTGGGTATTTTCACATTGTACCCATCTTTCTTAGAAAATGGACCCACCACTTCTTCTTGGCTCCCTTCTTTTACCAACTTTTGTGGGCTGTGATTTTTTTAAAAAGTAGAGGACTTATGAGATGTATGGTGGCGTGTGGTTTGGTGAGGAGGAAGGGCACTGTGCTATGAGTTAAGAAATGTATGCCTGAGTTTCCATTCTGCCACTGTCCCTGGAATATCTTTGGTCACATACTCTATATGGCAGAGATTGAGCTATTCACCAAAATGATTTTCTTCCCTTCTGGGTGCACAGCTAAACCCACTTCCCAGCCTTCCTCACAGTCAGATGTGTCCATTAGACAAGTTCCAGCTAACAGAATGTGGACTAAGGTCAGGCAATTTGAAACCAGGCCAATCGTAACCCCTCCTTGATGATCCTTCACACTCTTTTCCCTTGCCTTCATCTGTATAGTAATACACAGGATTGGCACTGAAGATGGCAGAGCTCCTGTCAATCTTGGCCCCTCTCATCCCTCAGGATGACCAAGCAGAGTCCAAGGCAGCTGGAGCACACAGGTTGGGTCTATCAACTGTAAGCATTCTCCTCCACTTACCTTAGGCATTTTATAAATACTAACTCTTTCTACATCTGCTATAGAAACCCAGAAAGTAAGGAAGTATTCCAATGGATTCTGTGGTTCCTTCCAGCCCTGTTATCTTTGATTTAAAGCCATCACCTTGATATACTTGCATCCTAAGATAAAGACAAAGGTATTTTTCCTGTCCACTCAAGGTCTCCTAGTGGAAGGAGTGGGACCTTTCTCCAGTACATTCTCCCTCAAGGAGAGAGAGACCAAGGGAGAGGACAAAAAAAGACAGAAAACAGGAAGTCAGAGTCCACCAGTTAGCTAATGGTAGGGAAGTACGGGAAGCAAAAATGACAGTCGCATAAAATCTAGAACACTCAGGCCAGAGAATGAGGGTGTCACTGCCATCACATTTGGCTGGTGGCAATCTTGAATAATGGCCAAAGCAGTGACAACAAGCTCCTAGTCCACCAGCACGTCTCTTGCTAGGGTTTGTGTTGCATCAAGCCAGCCTCAAATCCTTTTAGAACTGGAGATCTAAGCTATTCCAACATGCATCTCCATCCATACGTCCTCTTCAATAAAGCTTTCTTTTCAACACAAAGGAGGATGTGAAAGCTATTGCTCCCTTAGGCAATGTCATTGCTGTTTGAAAAACCAAGATTATATACACACATGTGTCCTATGTGTACATAACTTACAATACAATTTTCTGATTCTGAATGTTTGTATGTACAGTGGAATGTTAGCTCCTCCCAGATGTAGAAGCTGCACCATATGGCCCTGTAATGGGCATGTGTCCCAATCCTGGAATAAAAGGGTTGCATTTATGTGTAACATTAAATAGTCAAACTAGGCACTCACCATTGAGACAATGCATAACTAGTCTATAATGATGTTTAAAAAAATACTATTTTTTTTCACAAGGTAGATGAAGAATAATTCCACATTTTCATGTTGTTTTTTTCATCTTTGAAACATTTATTTAGGGCTTATTATATAAGAATTATGTAAGAAGCATGGTTTTAAATGTTTTGATGGATATTAAGTTGTTTAATTCCCTATAAAGAAGGTTCTAGTACATCCCCACTTGATAGGTAAAGCGAATGAGAATCAGAGCTAGTTAGAAGTAGAGCTGGAATTCAGAGCCAGGCAGTCCAGTACTGCAGCCTGTGTGCTCAGTAACTAGACCATATAGCTAAATGGTTTTAATAACTGACCAACCTCATCCACATGTGCCTCATGCCCACAGGCACTCCCCTCCCCCCATGCTCACCTTGTCATTTATACAGGTCCTACCCACACTTTGTGGACCTACACCATAAGCTCAGAAGTGTGATCCTGGCTATGAAAATCCTTGATGGCAACTATGACAGTTGAACATGAACTCTTGGTCAAAAATAAAATAATTTCCCATATAAAATTTAATTCTTAATAAGAAGCAAATGTTCAAACCATCCTGCCCTATAGAAAAAAGACTCTACAAGATTAACTTTGCCTCCTTGATTCTCTAGTTGCTGTAGAATATAAGTCAAAAAGACATGATTATGGCCTGCTTTAAACACTAGGCAATTATGTGTTTGATGACATCAGGAGTCCCACTTTCCTAACCTTTAGGAAGAGTTTAGTGGAAATGGCAAGGACTGCCTGTTGGAAGACCTCTCACTGTGTTACCAGGGTCAGCTGGTGGAGATGCAGTGACAAAATGTAACCTCTCCAGGTTCTGTTTCCTCATTTCTGATATAAGAAAAGCAGTGAGGTAGTCTCTAGAGTCTAATTCAATTTTAGGGCCATTTTGAATCCACTTGCCCTGGCCCACAAGGACCTTTGTGATCTGGCTCCTGACAACCTTTCCAAACTTCTCTTATAGCCCAACCTCATTTAGCCCAGCCACATGGGCCTCCCTTCTTTTTCCTAAAACCACTTAGCACCTTCCAACCAGCAATTCCACTAGCAGTTCCTTGTACTGGGATGCACTCTCCCTGCAATATTATTACCCAGTTGGCTCTTTCTATCATTCAAGTAACTGATCAACCTCTTCAGTCACCTCTTCAGTGAGCTTGTCCTTAACATCTCAAGCTAAATCATTCTCCCCCTCCCCAGTACTAACTTACATTCATCACCTTGATGTATTATCTCCTATCACCATCTGACTTCCTTATTTATTTATTTTTTGGTTGTTTGTGTATAGTCTCCTCTCATTAGATGTAAACCTCATGAGAGTGAGACATCCTCTGTTCTCTGTACCTCAGTGCCTGTGTAGGAGTGGAGCAGTTACTGAGTTCAGGAAGTCTGGGGCTTTCAAAAGAGGCAAAATCAGTGCCTAGGATCTAAAGGCAGGAGGATTTTCTTCTCAGAGTCTCATCAGGGAGCAGAGGGATCACTTAGTGCTACACTTTCCCTTTCTCACTCAAGTTAGTGGTTTCAGAGCCAATGTCAGGTTGAAATGACACAGACCCTACATCATAGGAGATAGGTTTGTGCATCCTTTCTCTCTTGCTGACTTTCTCTCAGTGATAAGCTATGAATCTTCACTGATATTTTGGCTACTCATATCACTTGCCTCACACATAGAAAATAGCTTGTCCAGCTAAGGGGACCAGCTCCTTACTGTTGAGGACAGCTGTGCAGCTCTGCTGCTGATTCTGGGCTCCGGGATCTAAGTGAGGGAGGCCAAGTCTAGTGGCCATCTAGAATCTGGATGCTACACTCTAAGTGTTCTGCTGCAGCAAGAAAGGTGTCAGGTGTACTGTTACTTCAGCTTGAACATTAACAGACGATGATTTGATGCTGGCTACTGCCCTCATACAAGGATGTTCCTTTTCTCTTAATAGAAAGCACCGTATTAGACCACAGTGAACGTTCTGTCTTGGGTCTCTTACCAACAGAGAAAATCCTCTGAGGCTTAAGGAAGCTGATTTGAGTATTGAAGGGATGGCTACTCCTCCTAGCTCAAAAGGGAGAAGTGATGCTTAACTCACAGAGGCAGGGGCCCCACCCCGGTGAACCACCTGGAACTAAACTAGAATAAAGAGGAGTTACACTGTTGAAGTCACAGGCAATCTCAGAGTGTCACCATCTGGATTTCAGAAGTGGAGCTGGGTCCCCCTATATAAGGAATCATCCCAGGGATAGAGTCCACTTTATTATTTTGATGCTTAATTGACTTCGCCTTTGCCTTCTCTCCTCCAACCAATTTCAGAACTGCAGATCTGTCGAGAGGTACCCTAATACTCTCTCTGATTCCTCCACTAACTTCTCAGTACCTCCTACATCAAACACCTTGTAAACAAGTCAGAACTAGTGATTTCCTGTTCTATCATAACAAGACCACAGGGTCAGAGATTTCAGCTCTTTCTTGCCCTGATACTTGGTCCAGAAGGTCTTCCTCAAACATTACTACTATGTCTCTCATTGCAATGTCAACACATTTCTTTTTTTCAATTTACTGTGGAAAGCAAAATAATGAGTATCCATATTATTCATGATACATGAAAACATTGAAATCAACCCTTAGCTTTCTCTCTTGCTTTCTATCTCCACTAAATTTTGAGAGAGGCCATGGTCTCACCACTATGCTCTATTTGGTAATTCTGTTCTGGACTTTAATTCTCTGCATCATTTAAAAAATGCAGAAGTCAGAACACTACACACTTCTCTCATAAGATCTTTGCCAAATTTTAGAGCAACAAAAGGTTCCTTTCTTAGTTGTGATGTACAATTTCCATTATTTTGATGGGGAAAATGCACCACTGACTCACACTCAACTTGCATTTGGATCTCAGGTTTCTTCTTGTCAGATGTACTCACCTAATTCTCTCCTTAACAGCATAGATTTTATTAGTTTTTTTTCCTACATACGCTCATCTTATCCAGTTTATCCTCTTTCAGTTAACTTTCCCAAGTTTACTTACATTTGTTTGGCCAGTGGAGGTTTCAGAAAACTCATCTAAGAAGAGGTGCCGGCACATTGTCTGCCAATATAGAGTAATACTGGTCCCAAGAAGATACCAAGGTAGCTGCAAACCTGAACTCTCAAGTTCACCCTGAGCCTTTGATGATCACCATTTGTTTTAGACTTCCTGTAGTGATGTCCCCACCTGTATTAGTTCAATCCTGGCCTGACCTCTGAAATAATTTTCAGCTTCCTTTGTTCTCCTTCCCCCACCCCTCCTTTTTTTTTTTTAATTCTCACTCAGACTACCATGTTGTTCTGCTTAGGCACATTTTTTTTTTTTTTGCTTCTTTGTATCATACATGCTTGCTCACTTCTATTCTAAACATCATTAACTGCATTTTATTTCTGTTCCTAGATACAATGCCCTCACCCCAACTTTATTCTCTTTCAGTTATTTGGCTTCCCACATTTACCAAGTTTACTTACATTTTCCCCCTTTCCTTGGAGGTTTTGGCATACTCAGCCAGAAAAGACTGTCCCAGTTTACATTTGTAGTGTTAGCATAATTATGATAGAGTTTTCTTACACTCTCAATGGTAACTTGGATTGGACAGTAAATTATAGGATCACTTTACTGACATGACAGGCTAACTCTCTGCTCTCCTTTCAGACAGACTCTAAACTACTCACATATCTGAGGGCAGCTTACTTTCTTCCAGAACCTCAGTTCGAGGGTGCTTATCATTCTTCCTAAAGGTGGTCTAGAAACAGAGTATTTGGGGCCTAGGCGGGGTGCAGGGGCACTGCCTAGGACTTCAGGTTGATCTTTCTAGCTATTAGGGCTCATGAGGGTTAGATAATGATGGACCTGGCCTGCTTAAATTCAAATCATGGTTCTGTCACTTTCATTTAAATAATTTAATTGGAGCATATAAACCCATATATATGTTCTTTATCAAGAGAGCTCTGAGAAGTATTTATATGCACAGACCCAACACTCACTAAAATTTGTGGATTTCCAGTGTCACAAGATCTATAACATGGACATGTCATGGGTGACTCAGCTCCAGGCCAACTTTCTCATTCCATTCTCATTCATGGGACAACTAGTTTGCAGAATCTCTTCAGCACTACAACGTGCCTCTCTAAGACAGACTCAATGACTATTCCCAGATGAGTGCTCAATAAAGGTAGAGTTATGTCATTCATTTAGTCATTTAGTCATTCACAAAGGCACAGGTTCTCTCAGACACGCAGTGCTGAGGGCTTCAGTCCTCTAGAGTAGTTCAGATCTAACCTCAAGTAGTTTATTATTGAGCTGGAGATACTAGAAGTTTGCACACAAATATTAAATGACAAGGAAGATACTGGACCCAGAAATGTTACAAATAAATATGACTAAATGGCAAATGACTAAGTTTCAGATTCAGACTAAATCTAATACTTTGTAATAGCTTCAGTCTCAACTTCTAGAAAGTCAAGTAGCTAAATATCTGCTGGATATCATTTTTAGTGTCCCAGAACATGCAAATGATCAGTAATTATGTGATTGTACATTTTCCAAACATATCTAATGAGTATAACAACACTAGGAAGATGACCAAAACATGGGATTTGGATTAAAAGTTACCAGTTTTTTATTTTGCTAAGTGCATTTGGAAAGACAAAACTTAAAATCTTTCATAAGGAGATATTTTGACATCAATAAAGTAAATTAGACATAGTCAGAAAGATTTAATATGTCAATATTAACTTTTGTCTATAGGTCAGTATGCTAAATATAATTAGAGTAAAAAAATACCTTATTTGTTTTGTGCTAACATAGTATAGTCATTGAAATATAAAAATATGTTTTTGATTATAAAAGTTAAATGCTTTATGAACTAATCATAATTATAATTGCTAATAATTTGGGTAAAAACTAGTAACTTACTAATAAGTAACTAAATAATAGACTTGGACAGCTAACAGAAATGTGAAGAGAATCTGCATTTCCTAAATATATTAGAAAGACTATCGTTTTTGAACTCATCCATATTTTTAAAAATTTAAATAATTATACAAAACAAAATAACATTAATTAGGTTTATTTTAATCTAAATCTTTATATAATTGTTTACTACACTTCTGAAAAAACTTTTTCTTAAATTCTATCTTACTCTTAACCAAAAGTTAGTGATGTTACCGAATGTGCCTCTTTTGTATCTCATGTAGCAGATATTTAGACAGAGAGAAACTACTAGAAATCTTATTTTTAGGTTTGACAGCCTTTAAGATTAATAATTAATTCAGTTAGACTTCCGCTTTATCTGGTTCCTGAAGGATTCCTCGATCTCAAACAGTGATTACCAAACAATGATTACTAAAGTGAAAAAATATGTATGAAATGGAAAAATCAAGAAAGGAAGGAGTCACACACTTATCACTGTCAATGGAACAAACATTTAGATGCTATGAATGATTTTGAAAATACAAATATGAGATGTTTTGTTCCTACTGTCTATGTGTGTGTTCAGAATGTATTTCTAGGACAGAATAAATAATTGGTGAGCAGCAGAGAGATGGAATGGGTCTTCTTTTAGCCAAAGATAAACATGATGCACCAAAATTTAATTGCCAGGCACTTAACAAACAAGATGGAATAGTAGCTAATACAAATTTTTTAAGAGGCTGCTTGACAAAAAGAATGTCTTAACCTTTTACTTTACAGATAACAGCCCCATTATCTGTAAAGATTTACTGCCACCATGGTCAGCTGTGGGAAGATGTTTGTGTGCTGAAACCTGCTGAAGAAGTAGCAGATACAGAGGTGCCGGGGGAGGGCAACAGTTCCTCCATGGTACCTCCTCTAAGAATGCCCCCAGCGTTCCATACCTGGCTATGCCTAAAATGGGAACAGAAATGCAGAAAAAAATCTGGACGGTTTAGTTATCTGGAGACCTGTTTACTTTGTTCCACAGACAAATTTCTATATCCAATTTTAAGGACAACGTTTTCATAAATGATTATGAGAAGTAGCCAGATTATGCAAAATGCTAGAAATAAATAAATTGAGAGTATAAAATCTTAAATCAGCTTTCAAAAATAGAAAATAACTTCTTCAAGTGTTTTTTATTTTAATTCACTAATCATTTATTGAGTACCTCTGTAGCCTCAAACCATCATACTGCCTGGGTTTAAATTCTATCTCCATCCCTTGGTGGCTGTCCAACCTTGGGTTAGTTATTTAAATGTCCCTCAGTTTCTTCATTTGTAAAGTGGAATTAATCAGAATACCCACTTGGTAGGGTTGCCTTGAACTATTCAGTGAACTATTATTTGTATGGCAGGTAACATACATTATGTGGTATTGGTTAAAATAAAGTGTTCCAGGCATAACCATGGTATATAACTCAGCTTTTGTGAATTTATTTTAAAGAAATTGCATCATTATAGCAACCAAATCATCAAGTCCAGGAGTTAAAGAGGACATAATTCATTATTTTAGTTAATTAATTTTAGAAAGAAAAGAAAGCTTAATAATTTGGTATAAACACTGTTATATGCTATATCTCATACTGACGGAATTAGCCCCCCAAAAAGGCTTGCTTCACCAACCTCAGCTGAAATGAGTGAATGGTGACTAATGCTTATTGAATGAAATTAGACCAAATTGAAGAAGAACCAGTTAAAAAGATAGAACCATGTGGTGTCATTGATATTAATGGAAGAAAAAGTATAGAAAAAAGAGGCACATAACAAGGTCATGCACTTCAGAAAAGTTAAGGAGAAGACAAGCTAAGAAAGGGACAATGGTTCAATGGATTGGAGACTCGGTGGCCTTCAAAAGAACAATTTCACTACGGAGGGCCGGATGTACTAGAAGTTAAGGAGGGTGTACCCTATAGAAAATTTAAGGCAAAAGACAGGAAACATGAAGGATGACTCCCGTAGATGTTACCAGGGTTAAAAAAAAAAAAAACTACAAAAGGAACCCACATGATTAGAAAAGAGGCATTGGAAGAGAGATTGAAAATGTATAGAAAATCAGAAATATAATTAATGAAGAAAATTCCAAAGGAGGCAGAAGGGGATGAGGAACAGTGGCAAAACAATTATAAGGTAAAAAAACAAAAATGTGAGGAAGCTCAAATCATATGTTCTTGATTTTCCTGGTAAAGAATAGATGACAGTAGAACTATAGCAGTCTCTTTGGGAATTAAAAGAAATGGAATAGGGAATATGACATAGCATTAATTTGAAATAAATAAAAAGGTAGCCAAGTAACCCTGGATATCCAGGTGAGATGCAATCATAGAGATTCGTGTGAATCTAAGCATAACCTCTAGTCATTTTCTGGAGTGGTTAGAGACAGAACTTACGGAGATCACAGCCTTGAAAGGGCCAAATCCATACAGGGCAGACTTTCACAATGAAGGATTCTGGCCAAACCTGGCTGTATTCAATGAAGTAAGACATAGACAGACAGGTACAGCTCTAGGAATTGAAGGTTGTAGTGAGGACATGTGATCATGTCCTCTAGGATCTGTACGTTTTGCATCTAGATCTCTCCTAGAGTTGGCAGAGAGAAGAGGGTCAAGAAGAAAGTCTAAAAAAAATGTGCAAAGGGGCAGAAAGAAAGGAAGCTAATGAAGAAGATCCAGAGAGAGAATCACCAAGAGGTAGGAAAACAAAGCATGATCATGTTATGGAGATCAAGGAGAGAGAATTTCAATGACAAAGAAGAATTTACACATTATATTTATACATAACAGATTTGTGCACCAGTGGGGTCCCTCAGCACGGCCTGCAGAGATCAAGCTGAAACCAGCAGTTCAACACCACCTGCTGCTTCTGCCTGCCACTCCTGCTCATCCTGGCCCCACTGTGCTTGCCACCACCACTCAGTACGCTTCCTGCTGTTCCATGAGCCCTGCATCTGGTGCCTGTCAGTCAGCTGAGCAGTGTTCCCACTGTGGGAGTGCACCAGAGGACAGCACCTGCATTAAGCGTCTACCCCTTGGTGGTCAGTGCATGTCATAGTGACTGGTCGATCAGTGGAAAGGTCAACCAGTCCAATGGTCACTATGACTTTTATATATATAGTTATGCAAGGTTAATATTAATAGTATACAGTACTGTATAATAACAATTATTGATTGCTAGGTATGAGCCAAGCACAGTGCTAACAGTAGCATTGACTTACTAAATGTTCTCAGCAACCCAAGGAGGCACGTGCTCTTATCAATTACTCTTTTTTGTTTTTAAAGATATTTTATTGATTTTTTTTTTACAGAGAGGAAGGGAGCATAATAGAGAGTTAGAAACATCGATGAGCGAGAGACATCGATCAGCCCCCTCCTGCATGCCCACCAACGGGGATGTGCCTGCAACCGAGATACATGCCCCCGATTGGAATCGAACCCAGGACCCTTCAGTCCGCAGGCCGACGCTCTATCCACTGAGCCAAGCCGGTTTCGGCTCAATGACTCTTTATAGCTGAGAAAAGTGAGGCATAGCTGTGTGCAATAACTTAGCCAAGGTCACATAGAATGAACCCACCCTGACCCTAAACAGCTTTCTACTTCAAAGACTAAACATTGTTTCCGAAGTAATTTCTATGTTATTAAAATAGTTTTGCAAATGCAGTATCGTGTGCATGTATTATCTTTATTATGTTTCAGAGCAAATACTGTAGAATTCAAGGAGGACTGAGACCAAGAAGTCTGAGGTTTGTACATTAGGAGATTAGAAACTAATGACCAAGCAGAGAGGTGGGATGTATAGAGCACATTGTTGGGAGATAAGGACTGAAGGGTTAAAAAAAAAAAGTAGGTGTGGAGAGTGGTACTAGAGTCATGAGGTCATGAGTATTGGTGTTTGGCACATATGAGTTCAAAGCCAGGCTGAGTCACTTCATTGCGTAACCTTGGACAAGTTATTCCATGTTTATCCCATTTCATTTTCCTTGAGGTAGAGTGATTATGATAATAATACCAATGTCTATAATGCTATTCTCATAATTGAGCAAAATAATTTCTATAAATATCTTTGCTCAGTACTTGGCTCACAATACACATTTAAAAATAATTTTTTATGAAAATTATAGATATAATATGGTTAACTGTTATCTGTTGACTTCTTTAAAATACCCTTTTTTAAAAAAAAATACAGTATAAGCTGAAACCAGTTTGGCTCAGTGGATAGAGCGTTGGCCTGCGGACTGAAAGGTCCCAGGTTCAATTCCGGTCAAGGGCATGTACCTTGGTTGTGGGCACATCTCCAGTAGGAGGTGTGCAAAAGGCAGCTGATAAATGTTTCTCTCTTATCGATGTTTCTAGCTCTCTATCTCTCTCCCTTCTTCTCTGTAAAAAAATCAATAAAATATATTTTTAAAAATTAAAAAAAATATATATAATATGGTATAAGATGTTTTTTCCTAAAATTGTTAAACTGAAAATCAAGGGGTGTCTTACATACAAAAGTCAGGTGAAGTAGGAGCCACACAGGTGTGTAGCTACCAACACCTCCTCCAATCATGAGCCTTATTGTTATTGATGCCAGCTGACACCCTACTGTAATTGAAGGTAGAGGTGGAGAGTGAGCAGATGTAACAGGGACCAGAGCATTCTGAGCCCGTAAAGATGTCAAAAATCAAAAAGATAAATACCGGTAAGCAATTGTCTTACTCTACAAAATTCAAGCTTAATGTAATCAGCTATGCAAAAAAGCATGGAAACAGAGCTGCAGAGAGGCAATTTGGACCTCCTTCCATTAAGTGTATGATCAGACAGTAGAGAAAAAAGGAAGAACAACAACTCCTTAAGATGCCAAAAAAGAAGAAGGCCTTATAAGGAAAACCAGAAAAATAGGCAAACTTGGAGCAGAGATTTAAGACTTGGATTTTGGAGAAGCACCAGAGTGGCTTATGTGTGTCAACCAAGCTTATTCAATGTCAGGCAAGAATGTTTGCAAGTGAAACGAACATTGTTGATTTTACAGGAAAGGGAAAATGGTGCTTCAATTTCATGAGGAGAGAAGGGTTGGCCATTAGAACACAAAGTTAGCTCAGAAAATGCCACCAGTTTATGAGGATGATCTCATATATAGACAGTGATTCAAA
The DNA here is from genome assembly GCA_011751065.1 of Lasiurus cinereus. Taxonomy (NCBI): domain Eukaryota; kingdom Metazoa; phylum Chordata; class Mammalia; order Chiroptera; family Vespertilionidae; genus Lasiurus; species Lasiurus cinereus. The sequence continues at coordinate 29,587,135 of JAAGEH010000076.1, forward strand.
AGACAGAATTAATACAATAGAAGTTGAAGAAATTAATGTTTGGAACTGATAGTGCTGAAGAAGAGAGCAGCGATGCAGCAGAGACTGAGTAAAGTGATATGCTGCATATTATAGTAGTACTGGTATGTAAATATTACCTGCATAATTAAATACAAATGTGTTCTATTCTATGTTTAAAATATTGATTTCTTAATTTTGGGTTGGAAAAGTGGGGTGGGCATATTATACACAAAAAATATGGTAGGTTTTTATTGATTTATTTTTAGAGAGAGAGAAAAAGAGAAACATCGATGAAAGAGATACATTGATTAGCTACCTCCTGTACACACTCTACCGGGGATCAACTCTGGCATGTGCCCTGACCTGGAATAGAATTGGCAATCTCAGTGTATGAGATGATACTCAACCAACTAAGCTACAATGGTCAGGGCATCAACTTTCTTTTAAAAATTATCTTCTACCTAGGCATTTATGACAGAGCTATGCTATGATGATCCTCTTGCTACCTCTCTACTCTCTGGTTTACTGAATTAATGTAGCTCATTTCAGATCACTTTTGTTATAAGGTGGGGCAGTTGTTCCTATGGAAAATAATACAATAATTAATAAATAATAATGCAAGAATAAACTCTGTGTTTCACATACTCACAACTGTAAACCTACTTTTGCCCCACCTTGTATATGAGTTGGGGTTTTTTTGGTGTTGTTTTTTCTGAGACAAAAAATTGTGAGACAGGTACAGCAAATCCTGTTTCCTACTCTAGGTAGGGAATGATGTGTTTATATGGAGCTATCATATGCTCCATACACAGGTGATCGTTTTTCAAATAATTAACCTATAATAGAACACATTTACTAAAACTGTGCTCCTCATAATATAAGCATTCTTTAGTAATTCCAAAGGTCGACTTAAAATTTTTAGTCTTTATTATCTAAACATCACAAGAATAAACATTTATTTTTATCATCCTCTGGATGTGCAAAACACCAGTTACACTCCTTGTCACAGAGAGCATCTGACTTCTATGAATACAAATATGTATAACAAACATTTACATGCACATTGTGTTCAAAAAGACCAAGTCCCCAGAACACTGAAAATATAGTAGAGAAATCAACTATAGAGATTAAGGAAACACCTGGAGTTACCAATAACCTTTGGAGATTAGCATCAACTTTCTAGGTTGTTCCTCCATATCAGGGAAGTATGAGTCCAGTGAGGCATGGGGAAACAAGGGATGGCCTAGAAATTAAGCACATCTGTTACACTCATTGAGACATCAGAATTTAGCTGGTAGAACTAAAGGCTATGTTTTAGATAAACTCCATTTTTTTTTAAAAGAAATCCTTATTAAGGATCTCTAAAAACAGGACCAAATTCTGTGCTGGGATTCTTAAGCAAAACTGGGTCAGAAATCAATATAGGCACTGTTAGAAGGGATTTGAGGATTGAATCAGAGAATAGGATTTGGCTCCTAGGACACAAACCACGCTGCTAATCCTGGAGAAAGGATTTGCCTGATTAAAGGATTATAAATTTTTGAAAAGCATATTCTGTTGATTATACTTTTCATTTCCTACAAATCAAATTACTGAGGGGTATTTTCATTGTGAATAGAATTGGACAATGTTTTCATTGTTATTTGCATGTCCTTTATATTTAAGGGTACCAAATTTCCAAATTATCCGACCTAAAGTTTCATGGCCCCAAATGGCTACACATCCAAAGACTTAAGCAGATAAATTGGAAATGAAGCCAAAAGACAATTACATCTAAAAGAAAGTCTCCTTGATTTCTGACACTGGCATTTATGAGAGTAAAACTATGTACAGTTTTACATGACAATGAAGGACAAGCACAGTAGTCTTACTTGATGGGCTTTCTCGCATCCTGGCTACTTCCCACTCTGGACCCATTTTATTCTAGTGTAACACATGGCTGTAAATAACACTGACAGAGTATTTTAGTAATAGGAAAATCCATCAGTTCTTGAACTTCCTTAATGAAACTGGCCTTCCAGAAGCTATTTGTAAAGATCAAGAGAAAAAGAGAGAAAGCAAGCAAGAGAAATGTTTGAGGTCATATAAATAACACTTTGGTCTCCAATGTCCTCAATGCCTCCCTCTGTGCACAGACCTCACTTTGATGTTCCCACCAGCTATAGGCCTAGAAAATCCACTCAAGAGAAACTGTGTCTAATTCTTTGCTCTGAAAGACACCTGGATGGTTTTCTCCAGAGAAGTAGTCTTCATCAACATTATCATCATAGTTTACTTACATCAGCTCTGCATAGGACCATCCCCATAATATAGCAAGAAAGATTTGACCCGGTGGGCTTATTATTCTGAATTTTCTGCTTTTGCTCCAGACAAAAGGTCCATCAGTTCTGAGAAAGAAAAGGCGGGGTAGGGTAGGGTGGGGAAGGGGACTGCCAGGAGTCACGGCCTAATGCTATTAGTCTGAATTCTCCCATGACGGAGCCCTAGCTGGAAAAGACAATTACACGCAACAGGATGATAACCTCACAAGGCAGTAACCGCCTGAGAGATCCTGTGCCACTGTGTACAGGTTATTAATTTGATTACCTTACAGGGAAGTAGCCAGACTTCTGTAGCCCTCTCAGTACCCAGTCAATCCTTTCAAGGTTTGCCCATCTCTAATGAGCTGGGTCTTTTCAGCAATCATCTAACCACACAATTTCCTTAATTTTTAGCCAGTTGCATAACGACAAAGATAAATGTGGCTTTTTCCAGTTGCTTCTAAAATAAGTTCAAGACTGAATTAATATGAATGGAAAGAGTTTTTGTTCGTGTAAAGGGTAGGGGTAAAAAACCACATGTGTGGGATTTGCTGAAACTTGTTAAAATGTATGCTGTGTGTCCTGCATTGAGGATACAAGAGTAGCAGAGAGAGAATAATGAACTCCTAGAACCCAAAATGCCTAAAGTGAAACTCCATCAAATTGATTCTGTTTCATAGGAGCTTGAAAACTCAAAAATTCTCAAACTATACTTAGTCACAAGAGGGATCTTTTTGGAATCCTTGAATCCCATCACTTGTTCAGTGAAATATGACAACTATGTTTTTCTAAAAACAAGGTTGAAATATTTTGGAGTATTTCCAGTCTATCCATTTACATTCCCTTTAAGCTCTCATTTGTACTAGAAATATAATGGGTGATGGGAGGCCCTGAGATTATGAGACCAGCAAAGATTTAATAATGCAAAAGCAAAACATCCTACTTCAAGTTACACAGAAAAGTGGGAGCTTCATACTAAGAATCTTGACTTGACCGAAAAAGGTTCTCTACTTATTAAATTAACACTTCACCTTGTACCATTTCTCCTTATCTGGGACACATTTATAGTTACTAGATGTGTTCCAGTTAAATGATATTTGTGTGTAGAACATATGAATTAAAAAAACAATAAACTTTGACTTGTCTGTCATAGGACCTTATAATCTAATAGGGTGTGAGGAATAGCTTCCATGCACCTAAGAACACTCAAAATCTGAAAGACTGCTATTCCAAGTGAAAACATACAACCAAGGGACAACATCCTTGAAGGCTGAATAGAAATGGAGTAAGGTCAGTCAGGGATACGTTTCTGGGGAAACTGGAGGTTGTAGGCAAATTTGAGAGGATAATATGGCAAGATGGAGAGTGGAAATGAAATTAAGACCCTGAAGCACATCCATGTCATCTCTTTGTTCTATTCCCTCAACCTTGACTGCAACCCAATCCACTCTTCCTACTAAAAGAAAAAGAGTAGATACGGTTTTGATGGTTAAGATATAAAGATTCCAATTAGGTACTACAAAGTATTTTTTTTTCTCTGCAACAAACTAATAAAATCAGATCAAACTGTTCAAACTCAATTCACATTTTTTGCAAGGTAAGAAAATAGACACGGGTTTTAGGTACAGGATTATCATTTGCTTTTTTATTGTTTCATCTTTCTTTGTACTCTAGCAAGTTCCTCTACTACTTATTGTAGTGAGTCTTTTCAATAAATTCTTTAATACATCAAAATACCCCACAAGGTTAAAAAAAAATCAGGTTGCTAATCCACCTTTAAGGCTAATCACTTTGTTTTTTTCCTTCACCAATTGCTTAAAATGTCCTTACACTCCTCTCATCTATGGTATATAAATTCAGAATAAAATTCAATGAGTTAAACTCATAAGTACTCACAATCAATTTGATATTCCTGTAGTATGTGTCTAAGATACTGACTAATAATGACTATCATGTGTTGGGCACTTCCCGCACTCCAGGCCCAGGCCTGGACCCTTTGCATTCATTAATTCATTTAATTCTATAGCAACACTAAACAGTATTTTCAAATTTCAAACAGATATTAATCCTTAGGAACTGGACATAAGAAATCAGGATTTCCAAAAATTATTGTGAATTCCTAAAATTATAAGTTATTTTGGATTTTAGTTGTATTTGCTGAGAGAAAGCTAATATTTTAGTAGTTGTTTTTTGTTTTATTTTAGTATTTTAGGAGTATTTACAAAGAACCAAACCTTATATGAATATTAAAAAACTAAAGAATGCCAGCAAAATTTGTTGGACAAGGCTATAAAAGCCTAAAATAGATATCCTTGTAACAGCAGTACACAAAATCATATGTCAAAATTGTTAACCTCAGGACTTATTTTGTTTTAGAACATGTTATTTTTTAAAATATGAGTCATAGAATTTGAATAAATTATACTATATATACAAACTTGTTGGTATTTATTTTATTTATAAGAATGATTAACAGTGAAGGCCACAAACAAGCTCTTGAAACATGGCTCATTAAATTTCTATTGTTGTATAACAAATTACCACAATCTTTAACAGCTTAAAATAACACAAATTTATTATCTCATCATTTCTGTAGGTCAGGGCTACCAGGCTGAAATCTAAGTGTCTAGTGAGGCCATAACTCTCATTGATTGGGCTTGGGGTTCTCTCTACGCTCACTGATAGTTGAAAGAATTATTTCCTTGTGGTTTTAGGACTGAGGTCCCCATTTCCCTGCCAGCTTTTGGCTAGGGACCACTCTTTGCAACTAGTGACCCCTGCAACCTGATGTCTCTCTTCCCACCAGGCCAGCTAACACACTTTTTCTGACTTTTCCTTCTGTGACCAACCAGAGGAAAATCTCTGCTTTTAAAGTGCTCATGTGATTAGGTAAGGCCCACTTGAATAAATAATCTCCCTATCTTAAAGTCAACACATTTGAGGCCTCAATTACATCTCTAAAATCCCCTCACAGTAGCACTTAGATTGTGTTTGATTGAATAATTGGGAGCCAGTATGTGTACATCAGTCCTGAAAACTTGAGAGCTATGTTAAAATTTTATCTCCATACATGGCAATAGCCATGAGCTACATATGTTGGCCACCTATGTCATTTAAATCTTTTAAGAAAACACATTAAAAGTGGAAAAGGAACTAAGAAAAATTATTTTATAAGATTTTTTCCAATCAATTTATTAATTCTTATTCTTATTATCCTGACAGCATCATTTACACTTTAACAAAATCACTTAAAAAGCAAAACTAAACAAGTGGGATTATATCAAACAGAAAAGTTTTTGCATAGCAAAGGAAACCAACAACAAAATTAAAAGATAACCTACTGAATGGGAGAAAATATTTGTATGTCATATATCCGAAAAGGGGCTAATATGCAAAATATATAAATAACTCATACAACTCAACAGCAAAACTAACAAATGGCAGCAAAAAATCTGAATACACATTTTTCTAAAAAGACATAAAGATGGTCAATGAGTATGAGAAAAGATGCTCGATGTCATTCATTATCAGGGAAATGCAAATTAAAACCTTATACCTGTAGAATTGCTAGTATCAAAAATCTAGAAATGACAAGTGTTGGTGAGGATGTGGAGAAAATGGAACCCTGTGCATTGTTGGTGGGAATGTGAGTTGGTACAACCATTATGAAAAACAATATGGAGGTTCCTCAGAAAATTAAAAATAGAACTACCATGTGGCCAGCAATGCCACTTCTGGGTATTTATTAGAAGAAAATAAAAGCACCTAATTTAAAGAAATATATGCACCCTCCTGTTTCTGGTGTTTATTTAAGCATTATTTACAATAGCCAAGATATGGAAATAACCTAAGTGTCCAATGATTGATGAATAGATTTTAAAAATGTGTATATATTCTTCAGCCATAAAGAAACATCAATAGATCTCAAGGGCATTGCACTAAATGAAATAAGTCAGATAGAGAAAGAGAAGTAATATATAATCTCTCTTACATATGGAGTTTAGAAAAAATAAATAAACCAAGCTCACAGATACAGAGAACAGATTGGTGATCATGGAAGATGGATTGGGAATGGGTGAACTGGTTTTGTTTAAATGGATTTTTAAAATTAAAAATAATACATTTTATTTAACCCAGTTTATTAAAACTATTATAAATTCAATCTGTAAGCAGTGTAAGAATTAGTAAGGAGATATTCACCTTCTTTTTCCATACTAAGTCCTTAAAATCTGATACATATTTTATACCTACAGCACATCGCAATTCAGACTAGTCTCATTTCAGGTACTCAATATCCATACATGCCGTGTTGGGCTGAGCATGATTACTTTGTGGCCACATGGTGCTGTCCCAGATTTTAACTTTCATTCTGAGTGTTATCAGTTCCTGGTTTTGCTTTCAAATTGACATCAGTGACTATCTTAAAGCTTATAACATTTCTATATTAATTATTAAGCATTAATTCTCACAGGAAAACTATAATAGTTTTTGTTCTGTCTTTCTGATTTCTCAACTAATTTTTCATAGGATACATGATTCAAGAAAACATAAATTGCTTGAGAAATTCTAGGATGTAATTCCCACATTGAAGAACTGCTGTGAAATATCTACATAGAAATTAAAACTGAGGCTCAAAGAAGTTAACTTATTCCCCCAAATCACACAACTAATATGATTGTCTGATCATCGTCATAGACTACCATATTGTATTGTTAATCTTGTGAATCCAGAACAAGCCATCCTTCCTCTTTACTCCCTGTTCCCCATACATTGGAGGTTAATTCTAGTCTAAGATCTTAATCAAAGGAAAATTTGAGAACAGTATTTTCATACAAGCTAGATCCTTGGGAGTACAAAGAGCTATCTAAGAGCTAAATTTTGAAGTGAGGGCTGGAAATTACAGAATTACTCCTCTGAAGAACATAGAGATAAACCCATAATTTAATTGTCAGTTGGCTTCTCATCAAGAATTCCAAGACAATTCAATGGGAAAAGAATAAGTTTTTTACAAATGATGCTAGTACAACTGAATATCCACATGCAAAAGAATAAAGTTAGACTCTACCTCACACTACATATAAAGTTAACTCAAAGTTAATCAAAGACTTAAATAGAAGAGCTGAAACTAGAAAATTCTAAAAGAAAACATAGGTATGAATCTTCATAAACTTGGATTAGTCAAAGGTTTCTTACATATGACAAGAAAAGAAAAGCAACCAAAGGAAAAAATGATCTTCAACAAAAATCAAAACATTTGTGCTTCTAAGGACACCACCAAGAAGGTGAAATAAGGATCAATATAATGGGAAAAAAATCTGCAAATTATATTTCTGATAAAGGTCTAACATTCAGAACACATAAGAACTACTACAATTTGCCAATTTAAAAAATATAATAAAATAAAATAAAAACACCTCAATTTTAAAATGCGCAAAAGATTCGAACAGACATTTCTTCAAAGATGATATATAAATGCCAATAATCACATGAAAATATACTCTACATCATTAGCCATTAGGGAAATGGAAATAAAAACCACAGTGAGATACCATTTTACATGTACAAGGGTGGCTACAATAATATAAATAACGTGTAGTTATGATGTAGATAACTTGAACCCTCATACATTGATGGTAGGAATGTAAAATGATGCATGCACTTTGTAAAACAGTTTAGCAAGTTCTCAAAAACTTAAACATAGACTTACCATTTGTCCTAGAAATTCTACTCCTAGGTATATACTCAAGAGAATTTAAAATATATGTTTTTACAAAACTTTTACAAAAATGTTCATAGCAGCATTATTCACAATAGCTCAATGTTGGAAACAAACACATGTCCATCAACTTGTAAATGGATAAACGAATGAGATATATCCTTAAAACAGAATATTATTTAGTCAAAACAGGAAAAGTACTGATTCATGCTACAACATGATATAAGTCAAAGAAGCCAGACCCAAAAGACTATATAGTATAATTGCATTTATATGAAATATCCAGAATAGGTAATTCATAAAGACAAAAAGTAGATTAATGATTACCATTGGTTGGAGGGGCAGTAGAGGAATGAGAATTGTTAGTAGGTATAAGTTTTCCTTTGGGGTTGTGAAAATATGCTGAAATTAGGTAGTGATGATTATTGTATAACTTTGTGAACAAGCTAAAATAACAACACTGAATTGTTCACTTTAATATGATAAATTTTATGGTATGTGCAATTGTATCTCAAAAAATAATAGAGAACATAGAACTTGGCTTTTGTTCCTGAGAGGATGGAGACAGAAAATAAAGCAGGAACAAGAGAAAGAAAGAGCTGTTGGGGCAACATAGTTGAAGACTGAGCCTTTCTTACTGAAGGGGAAAAGGATAATTTTAAAACTAAGATACCAAGTATTCAGTTAAGATACTGCAATCTTAAAGCCTCTCAATCTTACCAAAACCTCTCTGAAAATCTGATAAATATATAAAAACTTTATGTAAATGGTGGGGTTTTTTTTTTGTTTGTTTGTGTTTAGTTTGGTTGTCTATTTGCATGGGTCAGTTTCTGAATGTACAAGGGTGGAATTAAGTAAAACCTTCGAGTTTCAAGTATATATAGGTTATCACACCACAGAATAGGACTAAAATGTGAAGGATTATATGACCACCCACAAACAGAACTACCCAGCTGGAATTTGGAGTCAGAGGTGGCAAGGAAATGTGAGCCCTTGGACATTTGCAGAAACTTGGAAAAGGTGCTCAACTTCCCATGAACCTGGAATGGAGATTCTAGATAATATTATCTAAATCTTAAGGGAAAGAGTAGCTCCAAAAGACCTGTGAGTAATGAGTGAAACTTAGTTTAGAAAGATGAGTATTGCTTCTTTCATTTGAGGTTTAGACCATGCCTGTTCTCATGAGGGCTGTGTATATTTCAAATTTCTAACCTGTTTTCCACTCAAGTGTATTTAGAAATGATTTTGAGTAATCTAATTTGCCAATTCGAGAAGGATAACTTCTTGCTTGAGGGGCGTTCTCCCTTGCTTTGGAAACTTTTCTTTATCTGGAGAATATGTCACAAATAGCTTATTCCTAAAACCAAACACTCTCAAATGAACCAAATTAAAAAGAAATCAAGTCTTTACTACTGTCTCTCTGTACATAAAAACCAAAAGGAATGCCTAGATCTTATTCCATCTAGAATGTAAACTCTGTAAGGGGAGGGGCTAGTCTTATCCATCATTATATATCTAAAACCTGACACAAATCAAATGTTTAATAAGTGAAATATAACTCTACCACCATGAATTGATTCACTGAACCTCCATTTCCTCATCTGCAGAATGAAGATAATTGTGCTTCACTCATAGAACTTTCTACATTGTTGTATGTACAATGAGCTTAGCAGTAGGTCTGGCCATAGCACTCATTCAATCCATGGTGCCTCTTGTTGCTATTTTTATAATAACCTATCTTCGTAACATTTCTTGATACACATTATAAGTCCTTTAAAAAGTGAATAGTTTGTCACATAAATCAGACTACCAAAAAATTATAAGGATAAAGTAATTTCAGTTCAAATCAAAGGCCAACCTAAATAATTCAGGAGAATAGTTTTAATGAGGGAGCTACTGTTTGCATATGAGTGATCTGAGACTGAAGGGGAAAAAATGACATTTCTATATCTGATCTCACTTAGAAAGCAATTCCGGGAGAAAAAAAAAAGTATTGTCATCTTCCTCTCTTCCTCCCTTGCTACCGCCATGGCCCCTAAAGCATCCACTAGACCCTGTTTCCAACTTCATGACTTTAGAAACTTCAATGGAAATCAGGGGTATTAAGTGGAAAATCTATGAATGGAAGAATCTCACTGCCTTAATTCATACCACAGAATGTCTTATTATTCAGCTTTGCAAATTAGCAAGTGAACAAACCAATTTAAAGAAATGAGGACAATGCCACATAAAACACACTCCTTTTATTTATCTTGACAAGGCATGGTTCCATTTTAATGACTTATGCTAATGTTTTATTGTACAGTGGTTATGCCCTGAAGTGCATTTTATAAAACTAATGAAGTCTTAGTAACCCCAGACGTCTTCTCCAGTGTTCTCTTATTATGGCTTTGCTGAGAACTCGTGTGCGGGAGACCACCAACCATATTGTAAGGAAGTTTATGAATTAGTGAAATGAAAATCAGTCAAGTTCTACAGTAGTGAGGGGTCCATAGGCATTTCCAGTGGGATTCTGTGTTTTCACCCAAAAATGTTTAGTGGTTTTCATTACAATGAGAGATGAGCAAACTCTAATGTATTTAGGGTTCATCAAACATCAAACCGCTTTTTTTCAAATGTTTTGGGTTTGCCAAAATCCAAAACACGTTTTGCCCTCAGCATTTTTCCCTTCGTTTTCAAACCCCTGTGTATTTTAAAAGAAATTTAATCCTTATGTTTCTGACTCATTTACACTTAACACGTGAACACGTTATTTCATAAGATTTATTTGAAGTCTATGAAGTCTTGTGTCTTCTAAAGCCCTTTTTCCATAGTGGCAGGAAGTTGTATATTGCAGAGACATGTGAACTTGAATCCCCAATGAGTAGAAGTGGTTTGAAATTCAAGATTTGTTAAGTCACAATGTTAAATTGAGTTAAACTTGGTAAAACCCATCTTCTCTCCCATAATTACTATTCTATTCTCTGGTGCATGGCTTTTATAAATGAAATCACTGCGACCAAAAACAATCATTCTTGACATTCCTGTGATATAAAAGCTGAATTTCCATTGAGTAGAAAAGAGCTGAGGTCATTTACTGTCTGTGGTCAGTGGAGAACAGTTTAAGATCTAGACTTTCTAGCTCCTAGTTACACCCTCCATGAAAGCCATTGTCTCTTGGCTGTTCAAGCTAAAAAGCCCCTCAGCAGTCCTCATCCTTTCTCTCTTTGTCTTTCCCAGCCTCACAAAGGTCTATGTGATGTGTAGGGAAACCCATATACATTCTACCAGACCCAAGTTCAAATTCCAGAGCTACCACTTCTTGGAAGACATGTGGGATGATGTGGAAGAGCTATCTAGACAAAGAATCTTTATTACTCTAGGCAGTGGTCAGCAAACTGTGGCTCGCAAGCTACATGTGGCTCTTTGGCCCCTTGAGTGTGGCTTTTCCACAAAATACCACAGCCTGGGCGAGTCTATTTTGAAGAAGCAGTGTTAGAAGAAGTTTAAGTTTAAAAAATTTGGCTCTCAAAAGAAATTTCAATCCTTGTACTGTTGATATTTGGTTCTGTTGACTAATGAGTTTGCTGACCACTGCCCTAGCGATTCAGAAAATGATACAAAACCAGTGATCAATGCCTAGAGTTTTAATCCAGATATTGTGGCAGCATTGGTGATGAGAGAATGCCAAAGTTTCAATTCTTTACCTATTCTTGTGTCTAGCCATCTCATGTATCCTTTATCTCTAAGAGGCTACTTCTACTGCAATGGGACCCCGGATGGTTCTAGAAAGTTGGTATATATGAGGCTCTCAAAGCCATCCCTCCAGATTCTTCCTGGAGCATATATAAACCATGACCTTCCTAATGTTTCTTGAGGCCAGAAATGATTTGGAGTGATTAGTGGTAAAGCACAAGGTCTTTAGAGTTAATCAAATCTAAGCCTGCATCTTACCTCTGCCACTTTATAGTTGCTTAAATTTTGGGAAGTTAACTATATTTCTGAGCTCTATTTTCTAACTGTAATTAGAGATTCAGAAATATACTTATCTCATCAAGTGACTACACAAATAAATGAGATTAAACATGGTAAGTGCTTAGTGAGCATATATTACAAGCACAATGAATGGAAGTTGTAATTGTTGCTATTACATTTCAAACCAGTTACTATAGGATTTCTGATACCTAGCGTTCTTCTCTTCACTACTTATAATCCCTTTTTTGCCATCCCAATATTTGGATAGGAACGAATATCCAAGACTAGCGTTTTGCTATTCTTCCTTTTGTTGCTATTGGATCTCTTCAAGGTGCTAACTCCTGTCTGCCCACATGATCCATCCTGAGCAAAGACACTGAGACAATCTTTAACCTAACCTTTAAGCAATGGTCTTCAGTATCATCTCTTCTGTTTTCACACAAAAATGTCTAGTGGTCTTTATTATAATGAGAGATGAGCAAACTCTGTTGTATCTAGGATTCAGGTTGAATTCAAATATATTTGGCTTTCCTTTGAGGTTGTCTTTTACTTCTCTCAATTTCAATAGATTCTTCCTTTCTATTTACTCCTCTGCACATTTATTGAGGCCTTCTTTCTGTTTCCATGCCTTCCTCTACCATTTCCTTCTATTGTTTATGGAGTGCTTTCTCAGATCTCATCTCCTTCAAGAAGGATCCTCATTTCAAGTCACATCCTGTTCTCAAAATCAATTCCTCTACTTTCCTCCACAGGTAAATAAATGACTCTCTCGCCTTCCCTGACACAGAAGCCAAAACTCTGGAGTCACTTTTGTTTTTCCCCTTTCCATAATCCCCTGCATCTAATCTCTGTTGATTTCACCTCAACAACAAATGTGTTTATCCATCCTCTTCTCTCCCTGTTCACCACTGACATTCCAGGCTAATCCACTATTTCCTGAGGTCTGCATGGCTGTAACACTTTTTAGTTTCAACTTATTTCTACTCTTTCTCTCTTACAATACATTCTCGATGCAGTAGACAGAATCATCTTTTTAAAATGAAAGTCTAATTCATGTCATCATTTTGCTTGAAGCCTGGTTGTAGCCTTCCAATGTTTTTAGGATTCTACAAACTCTTATAATCCAGCATATTTTGTTTCACTGTCCCTCTAGTTCACCACACATACTAACCTTTCAATTCTTCAAAGGTGTTGATATCCTTTCTACATGGGGTCTTTTCTTTGCTCATAATAAGCCTCTTCCATTCTCCCTCAATTAGGTCAATTCCTCTTCTTTCTTCTCATCAAAGTTGAAACCACTTCTCTGAAAAGATTTTCCTAACCTTCCTCCTTCACCCTCACAGCATCCAAACTTATTTGTGATACCTATAACAAGCATCCCTGAATAATTTGGAGATGACTTTTGGTTACTAGCTCCCAATTGTGTGGTGAACCTAAACTCCTGGAGAAACTGTATCTCTTGTTCACTGCTGAATCCCCACTGCTGCCTCAGCCTGGTTTGTTCTTAATAAAAAAGTTTTGGATGAATTAATCCCACCTGATTTTGTGCATTCTTGCCCTTCCCCTGATTCCCATCCCTTCCCATGTGAGTTTCAATTTGCACAGCTGAAATTTGTACTAGTCTGATGGTTGTATTCAAGGTACTTGATCTGGTTCAGGATTAGGTAGTAAGCTGTATATGGAAAAATGCCACATTTTCTATTTCTTTTGTTCTCACTATGTATTCACTACTCCTAATACTATGAGATCACATTTACTAATGTTTAATGGTTGGCTGATAACTCACACTCTTTCTGGACAAGTGTTTACTTGTCTTCAGGATTCATTTTATCTACAATATTCAATACTTGATATAACTATGGTTTTATAGAGTTGAAAGATTCATATATATATGGCTATATGTATATGTATATATGTATATGGTATATTAGATATATACAGTGGTACCTCGAGATACGAGTTTAATTCGTTCTGTAACCTTGAGGCGTGGGAAACTATTTGACACTCAAGTCACAGTAAACTGGTGGGTCGTGTGCAGCTGGCCGATCCGCACGCGATTACTCCTATCTCAAATGTTGCTCATATTTCAAAGCAAAAATCGCTTGCTCGACGGCTCGTATCTCAAAAATCTCGTATGTTAGAGCATTCGTATCTCGAGGTACCACTGTATGTACATATATAAATATACATATCCTATAAAATAAAAGCCTAATATGCAAATAAACCAAATGGCAGAATGACCTGTCAGCAGGGGGCGGGGCCAGCAAGAAGGCAGCACCAGGCCAGCCAAAGTAAGTGCCAGTGAGTAGAGGAGAGGATGCGATCCTGGTAATTATCGGGCTGTGGTGACCTGCCGTAGTGAAGGGGCGATTGGGGGCAGGGATGGACGCTTGCTGCCAGCACCATCCCCTGATCAGCCCATTGGTCAACTTCCGCTGTCAGTCAGACATCCCCCGAGGGCTCCTGGTCTGTGAAAGGGTTCAGACTCTCTTAACTCCCATAGTCCTCTGTTCTTTCTTATTTTTAACATTCACATTCTTGTAATTAATCACATGTTTAACATCAGTAATTCCCTTAGCTTGTAGTTCCATGGATCTGGAGGCTGTATTACACTTGTTTCCTACCATAGTTTTTAGGTCGCAGCACTATGTCTGACGCACAGGAGGTACTTGACAAACATTTGTTGAAATGAATTGACTGCATTCAAGTTCCTTGGTTTTATGACTCTTAATCAATTATTTTCCAAGTCTGCAGCCATGCTGCACACTATCCCAAGTGTAAATGATGGCAGTCCTCTTCCCATCTGTTTTATATTGAGCAGGGGTACCATTACTAAAATTTTCTTAAGCATTTGGTTTAGTAGAAGTCAAACAGCCAAAATTCTAGATCTGTGGCTCATTCTTCCAACACCACTGTTGGTTTCGGCAGTATTGTCTACTCACACACCATCAGAAAGGAAAACCTTCGTCCTAATGAGCAGCACAACTAAGTGATTGTGATTACAATTATTTGGCAATTCAGCTTTGCATCTCCAGAATAATTGTAGCATCAAATACAATAGGAGAAAAACAAAGGAAATCCTGGTATAATGTTCAGATGAAATATAATGTAGGGTTTCTCTCTTCTAAAAACAATTATGATAATAAGTGTTCCATGTTTAAACTTGAAATATAAAATTTCTCTGCAGTTTTAATATATTTAAATCATAACTACTCTTCCATTTTTACTGAGATAAAATCCTAGCAATAGCTAGTTTTACATTTATATTCAAAATGAAAAACTATGATAGCAATTATGACTAAAATGCTGACTTTTAACATGTCCCTGTGTGCCAATGGAGCTATTTATCATTTTCCTCTCTTTCAACATTATAGTAGAGAAGGAATGAGGTCGGTCTAAGACTAAAAGATATGCTTTTGATTTTTGACTCTAGGTCTTACCAGTCATGTAACTTTAGCTGTCAACTCACTGATGTGTAAAGTAAGATGATAATATCTTCCCTACTTATCACAACAAGGTGTTAAATTAAATGAGATATCACATTAAATATACTTTATTATTATGAAGTGTTATGCATATTAAGCTAATATTGATGCATATTATACAAGTGTGTTTAATCTTTAAATAAAGATTTTCCTCAAAATGAAAGAATTCTCCATGAAAATTTAATTTATAAATTCTGCTTTAAAATATTTTTTCAATTTTCATGCTTAACTTTTTTATAGCAACTTCTTTTCCTAACTCCACTAAAATATCTTATACAGCAACTTATGGGTAATTAAAAAAAGTAATTTGTTGAATGAACAAAGGATTGCTTCATCTTTTCAGGTGAGTAGCTAATTTGGTTAAGAAACTTTTAGTTAATTTCTTAGCCAATGCATATATTGACAACAGCAATTTTCTGGAAGAGCTTGAAATTTCAGAGAATTCAATGAATTATATTTAAGTTAAAGATGCTACAATATGAAGCAATAGTTAAGAAGTTTAAAAAAAAAGTTGGGGCGGGGGAGGCAATGCTAGTGCCATAGTTGAACTTCTTAGTGAGATTTCCATCTTAGAAAAAGATCCATTAATGGTTTGTTTCCACCAGAGCATCAGAGACAGCAGCCTGCTCTCACCATCTGGGTATAATAAATGAAGAATTTCAGTCATAAAAATTTCTACCCAATTTAAGATGCACAGTATTGCTTTTCTCAAACTAAATGCCCCTGGCAGTCCTAGTTAATACTTCCGTTCAAAATAAAATAAAAAAATCTTAAAAGCCTTTTAAGCTAATATTTAAAATAATTTGGGGAACAATGCTAAGATTTAATGTCTTTTACATCCAGCCTTCTATGAGATATGATTATATAAGCTCCTCCCCGGTCCCCCCCCCATGCTTCTGCCTTACAGAGGATCAGCTGAAAAGCAAGGTAGAGGTAGAAATCAGCTTCCCTAGAAAAACAAATGCTGAAACAATGTGCATTGTTAGATTTCTCCCTGAGCAGGCTTTAACCAACAACAATCAACTCAACAAAGAGGATTGGCTTCTGCTGAGTTGCGAACAAATGGAGACAAGAGCAAAATATTATCTTTAAAACACTTCTATTCCAAACTTTGAACCTATGTCAAGCAATTCTCTGTGACTTATTTCCACTTCCTGGGAAAATATTCTCTACCTAACATGGTAACTGCTTATATGACAGACTTTACAAACACTGGTACAAACCAACATTAGAATGTTTGCAAGTGATATAAATGTATTTTCCCAAAATGAATCATGAATTACCTTTGATTAACATAGGTTCTTTTGAAAAAGAAAAGAAAAAAAAAGAAAGAAATCATGATGATGAAGAAATATCTCTTTGACCTCTTCTACTTTATTAAAAGTTTGATTTCTTTTGTATTTTTTTGTTAATCCTCACATGAGGATAATTTTCCATTGCTTTTTAGGGAGTGGAAGTGGCGGGGGCAAGAGAGAAACATGGATGTGAGAGAAACACATTGACTAGTTGTCTCCTGCACATGCCTGTACTTGGGGGTGGGGAGAGCAACTGACAATCCAGGTACATGCCCTTGACTGTGAATTGAACCCAAGACACTTAAGGCCAATTCTCTAACCACTTAACAACATATCCAAAAGTTTAATTTCTCACAGAAATTAGGACAAATAAAATTTTATTTATTAAGACAAACAAAATTTCAGATTTTCTAAATTTAAAAGCAGTGAAAGAAATCACAAGAGAAAAAAATTATTAAACTGACTGTATAAGAATAGAAAACTTATGTGCATCAAAAACAAATAGAAATAATTTGGCACAAAACTGACCAAAAATTACTATCACTGCCATGTAAAGACACATGCAAATAGATAGGAACAACAAAAACATCCTCCTACATCACCCTGCCAAACTGAACAAGGGATACTATCAGATGGAGAAATTCAAAGCAAAACAAACAAACAAACAAAAAACATATTTTAAAAGTTCAACTTCACTATTAAGCCAGTAATTACAAATTAAAGGGAAATACTGTGCTTCATCTATTAAACTGACAAAGATTAAAAATGATAACACCAATTTTAGTGAATCTGCAGTGAGATGGAAACTCTTAAGTATTGCTAGCTAAAGTACAAATTAATTTAAATTTTTGAAGTTATTTCAATCACAAACATTAAGAGTTTAAAAATTCACCCTTACTCTTTAATTTAGGACATTCACTTCTAGGAGTCTATCCTGAGAAAATAATCAAAGAGCCTCACAAAAACTTAAGTTGAAAAATACTCATTGTAGTTTTAATGTAATAGTGGGAACTTGTAAATCTAAATTATAACAATGAATGACTAGGAGATTTTATTTGATAGAATATGATATCATCATTAAAAGCAATGTTTTTAAAGAATAACAGATGACAATGAAAAAATGCTATCCTATGGAGTGAAGTGAAAAACTATATACACACCAGAATCGCATTTTGCTTAAAATACATGAATAGGAGAAAAAAAAGGACAGGAAGGAAATGCAAGAATATATCAACAGGGGATAAAGGAGAATATAATTTTTCTTTGTTCATATATATTATCTAAATGCTTTAGAATAAACATTATTTTGTAATTTTTAAAAATTCTGATTATAGAATAAAGCCCCACTATTTGATATATTCTTGTCAGATAGGTCAGTGGAATATAAATTTGGCTTCAAGAGTCAGTAAGTATAAAACAATAATATTTCCACTAGTTTTGAAACTTAAAGCTCAAATTCCACCTGACCCATTCAGCATTCCCCGTAAATATTCTAACTCAAAGTAATCTCTGTCTTTAAAAACTCACATTTTGTTGACATGCATCTTTTTACTTAAGAACTAACCATCATTGATCTCCTGTCCTAAGAACTGTGTATGTATTAATTAACTATTATTATTCACATACTCCAAATGGGGAAAGTGAGGCACAGAATGGTGCAGTAACTTGCCCAAAATCGCACAAGTAGGAAGTAGTAGAGAGAGTATTTAAATCCAGTTAGTGTAACTTACCTACCATCTTTCCCTATAGTGTTTTAGCTGTTCTATCTGTGGTATCACCATTTTAAATGTGTTTAGTCTCCCCAGTGAGAGTGCAATTGTTTTAGGGGCAATCATAGGATTTTGAACTTTTTCAACTTGTCTTCAACAAACCCCAAGATGGTGTTAGGGACTAAGGATGCTGACCAAAATATGGACTTAGGTATATTTTTTAAAAAGGAAATAAGTCAGGTTTTACACATTCACTAAAAACTCCAGGAAGAGTACTTTAGAAATTTATATTATTGATTTTCAAGATTTGTTTCCTAGACAGATATCTCTCAAAAGCAAACTCTAACTGGTCTACTTAGTCACATGATCCAGTTTTAATTTCCCTGGTCCAACAACATAGAGACTAATAACAAATTTTAACTGAAAAAAAATCAAAATATTATTATAAACTGCCCTAATATAAGCCCATTTATTACCTGTAGAATTGTTTCAGACAAATGCAATTCAGAAGCAGGAAATGAGGAAGAATGGAATGAAAGACCCTTCTTTTTCATTCTTGCCAAATAGGCAAGAGGTTTATAAACTTGGCTTCTAATGGGAGTCATTAAGTGCAAAGCACATGTGTCATGCTACCTGCTGCCTCAGTCCGCTTAGGAGTGAAACATGTTTCATAGCATGTAACATGACACAAGTCTGGGGGGACAAAGAGACCAAAAAATGCAATGTCTTACCCAACTGAAATTAGTAGGGAATTCTGACTTGATAGATTACCCAAACTGGATTTTGACCAAGTGCTTAAACATCTATCTCTAAATGAATAGAAAAGCTGCTGGACCTTTAGTGACCACAGCAGATCAAGACTCACATTAGAGTTAGCTCTTCCAACAGGGGCCCCTGACACCAAGGCTGACACAAGTCTGGTTCAGATGAAAGAGTGCCAACATATTGACTCACCAAATTATTTCCTAGAGCAGATTTTTCTTGGATGTCTCCCATAAGGTTTCATCAAGCACAGATCTTATTTCATTTATGAGTTCATAGCCCAAAGTAATGTCTATATGAATATTCAGAGAAGAGTATAAAGGGGGAGCCAAGATTATTTTTAAAATGTCAAGATACTGAAGGCAGTAATGAAAAAATACTATGCTTCTAGGGCTAAAACACTGAAAACAACCCCAGCATGATCCTCATATATCTCTTTAGCCCACAAACTCCATCTCTATGAAGCATGTCACCATGCTTCTTACATTCCCATATCCTTTTCTTAATTTAAAAAGTTAATGGAAACTCTGGCAGCACCTTCAATGATACAACTTTTATAAGTTTACATCTACTGAATTTTATCTGTCCTTTCACAATTCCCAAGTGTGTAAATAGACCAGTGCCCACACTTGGTAGGTATACCATGTACTTTGTTAAACTCTTGGTTCCTTTTATTGTACCATGGACCTGGCTCTCCCTCTAAACTCTCTCCAAACCTATTCCCCACTTTTTTTTAATTTTTATTAATTTCTATACATATCTCCCCATTGCCCCCTTCCCTCCCAGACATACCCCAACCCCCCAGAGTCTATGTTCATTGGTAATGCTTATATGCATGCATACAAGTCCTTTGATTGATCTCTTATCTACCTCACCTAACTTTAATCAGTCCTTCCTTTCTATTATCACTGTCACACACTCTACATAAAATGATTCCTTCTAAAGGATATTTTGGTAGTGCATCTCCAGCTTCAGCCCCAGCAACCCCAAATCCAACTCTAACATTTATCTTAAGGCTGCCTAGCAGTTTGCCTCTAGCTGCTTACCATATCCACCTCCTCATAGCCATGCCTCTCAAGATTCTTTCAGTCTGGTTTTCCTACATTTCTCAGATTGCAGTGTTTCCCCAAGTATTTACAGCTGCAGAGGCAGAGAACTATTTCCCTATCTGCCACAGTGCATTTCCATCATATTTTAATTGTCTTCAAGGAGTTTAGAGGAAAGAATATTGGACTAGAATTTGAAAACCGGATTTTGTATTGAATGAAGGAAATCATTTAATGTTTGTCCCATTTCCAGATAGGGAATAAAGACCGCTATCCCAAATATCTCAAAGTAGAAAGGATCAGGGTCTTTCATATAATATGAAAGTATGGTAAAAGCACATGGAATTATGTTCATTAGCATATAAATACATGCAGGCAAATTCAAACAATTTCAAAAATATTAGTCGACTCACAATACAGAGTTAATCTTATGATCAATCAAAATTTACCTTCAAATGGCCAAATCAGCCATATTCAAATGAAAAGAGCTTTTTTATTGCCACTCAAAACATTTAAGAGTATTTCCCTAAAAAAGATAAACACTATAATAGGTCTTTGAAGTAGGAACTGGTTCTGCTGCCTTTCTCCCCACTGCAGAGCCCCTTCAAAGTCATCAAAGCAATGTTCTTAAAGTGTGAATGTCTTACAAGTAGCTTCTAATGGAAGTCACCCTTCATTCTGTCCCTCACTAATCAGAGGTGACTTGACTTTTACATTCTTAATTATGCCTTTTTCAAAGAGCACTAAGGCTAATATTGATTTTTAGATGGTCCTAAATGCATCTCTGCTTCTGACCTGGGCCGTTCTGACCAACATACATCCTGATATTAGAGCAATCCCAAGGACAGTATATCCCAAAAGCACCTAACCAGTAGGATTTTTTTCAGGGTCATTTCCTCTTCTTTTCCCCCAACCACCTGCAGGATGTTCCCAAAGTGGTTGATTTCCTTAGACTCCTCCCAGAAGAAGAATCAAAGTTTTTCAAAAGCTCACCCTTGTCTGGAAGAGTAATTTTCAATTTTAATGCACATTAGAACAAAAACAAAAAAAAAGAACCCTCAGGGGATATTGTTAAAAATGAAAATCCCTAGGCCTCACCTCGCAGAAATATTAATCCCATTGAGATAAGTCTGGAAATGTGGGTTTGACTAAGCAGCCTTACTGGGTTACATGTAGGTGATCTGCAATATCCTATAGAACAATGTCCATTCCAGAGCCAGTTAAATTTTCAGGCTTAACTCCAAACTCCTATCCTTAATGTGTGCACACTTGCATACATGCACACACACACACACACACACACAAACACACATGTGCACACATATATTAGGCCACAAAGGATGATGCATTGTCCAACCTTTACACTCTGTTTTTGGTTAGAGTGTAAACTAGAACAACAATTTTGTAAACAATCTAATAGCTTTTATTAAAATGTAAAGTATAAGGATCCATGACCTAGTAATTCTGTTTTATAACCTTCCCTAGAGAAATTCACATATAATTCCCTTTCACATAAGACTGACATAGACAATGAACTAGCCTGTTGAAAACAGAAATCTCTGTTTGGTCTGGTTATACTCTTTTTCTTCCTGTTTCCATGGGCTCTCTTCCCAATATCCTTATGCCTACATGCTACATTTGTCCTGTGTTATTATTCTCTTCTACCTAAATTAATGACAAATTATAAAAGACCTTACTCTCTATATCTACATATTTATTAATCAAGGTTCTCCAGAAAATCAAAATTGAAAGCCTATATGTACATACATAGAAAGAGATGTATTATGAGAAATTTGGCTCATGTCATTATGAAGTCTCACAAACTACTCTTTGCAAGCTTGTGGTCCAGGGAAACTGGTGGTATAGTTTCAGCTCAAACTAAAGGACTGAGAACCAGAGGAGCCAATGGTGTTAAGTCCCAGTCTGAGCTGAAAGCCCAAGAACCAGGCATGCCAATGTCATTACAAAGAAAGAAAATTATAGGCCAATATCCCTGATGAACATAGATGCTAGAATCCTCAACAAATATTAACATACTGGATCCAGCAATACATTAAAAAGACCATATATCATGACCTGGTGCGATTTATTGCAGGGATGCAAAGCTGGTACATAAGTCAATAAATGTGATACATCACATAAACAAAATGAAGGATGAAAATCATATGATCATATCAATACAGAAAAATAAAAGCATTCAGTAAAATCCAGCAGCTATCTATATATATAAAAGCCTAAGTGACCAAACAACTGACAACTGGTTAACTAGTCACTATGATGTGCACTGATCACCAGGGGACAGATGCTCAATGCACAGGATCAGACTCCCTCCTATCTGGATTAGGCCTGCAGGGATCTGGCCAAAACTGGCTATCCAACATACCCAGAGTGATTCCACATTGCAAGAGGGTGCAGGCCAGGCTGAGGGACTCCACGAATTTGTGCAACAGCCTCTAGTTTATGATAAAAAACTCTCAGTCCTTTATGATAAAATACCTCAACATAATAAAGGCCTTATATGAAAAACCTACAGCCAAGATCATATTCAATAGGCAAAAACTAAAAGCATTCCCTTAAAATCAGGAACAAGATAGGGATGTCTACTTTTACCACTCTTTTTCAACATAGTAGTCTAAGTCCTAGCCACAGAAATTAGAGAAGAATAATAAATAAGAGGCATTCAAATTAAAAAGGAGAAACTAAAACTGTCATTATTTACACATGACATAATATTCTATATAGAAAACCCTAAAGACTTCACCAAAAAACTACTAGATCTCATAAATGAATTCAGCAAAGTATCTGGATACAAAATTAATATCGATTTTCTCAGAATGAGCAACTGAGAAAACAATCCCATTTACTACTGAAAAAAAAAGGTATTAGGGATAAACTTAACCAAGGAGGTAAAAGACCTGTACTATAGGACATTGAATAAAGAAATAGAGGAAGATGTAAGCAAGTGGAAGCACATAACATTTTCATGGATTGGAAGAATGAACATCATTATAATGTCCAGACTATCCAAAGCAATCTGTAGAGTCAACATAATTCCTATTAAAATGCCAATGGCATATTTCACAGATCTAGAGCAAATATTCCAAAAATTTATATGGAACCAGAAAAGACCCCAAATAGCCTCAGCAATCTTGAGAAAGAAGAACAAAGTTGGAGGAATCACAATATGGAATATCAAACTGTACTATAAAGTCACTGTGATCAAAACAGTTTGGTATTGGCACAAGAACAGACACATAGGTCAATAGAACAGAATAGAGACCCCAGAAATTAACCCATGCTTTTACAGTTAATTAATATTTGACAAAGGAGACAAGAGCATATACTGGAGTAAAAATAGTCTCTTCAATAAATGCTGTTGGGAAAATTAGACAAGTACATGCAAAAAATACAACTAGACACCAACTTCCACCATACAGAAGAACAAACTCAAAGTTTATAAAAGACTTAAATGTAAATCATGAAACCACAAGAATTCTAGAAGAAAATATAGGCAGTAAAATCTCAGAGCAATATTTTTGCTGATATGTCTCCAAGAGCAAGGGAAACACAGGGGGAAAAATAAACAAATTGGACTACATCAAACTAAAAAGCTTCCTCACAGCAAAAGAAGCCAACAAAATTAAAAAGGAACTCACCGTCTGGGAGAACATATTTGCCAATGACTCATTTAATAAAGGTTAATCTCCAAATATATAAAGAACTAATACAACTCAACAACAGCAAGACAGAAAATTCAGTTTTAAAATGGGCAAGCCTGGCCACTGTAACTCAGTTGATTGGGCATCGTCCTGTGCATCAAAAGATTGCTGGTTTGATTCCAGGTCAGGGAACATGCCTGGGTTCTAGACTCAACCTTTGGTAGGGAGTGTGCAGGAATGTCATGCTCTCACATTGACTTTTCTCTTTTCTGTCTTCCTTTCTCTCTAAAAATCAATAAACCATTCTTCACAAAGTGAATATAAATAAAAAGTTTTAAATGGGCAAAGGACTTGAGTAGACATTTCTCCTAAAGAGGACATACAGATGGCCAATAAACATATGAAAAAATGCTCAAGGTTACTAATCATCAGGGAGATACATATTAAAACTACAATAAGGTATCACTCACCACCACCATCATCATAACAATAACTATAATTCATAGAGCCCCCACTCGGGTCTGTCACTCTGCAGAACTTTACATCTATAAATGCAATCCTCACTGTGAGATAGATGAAATACCACAAGACTCATATTCCTAAAAGATCATTTTTATCACTATGCCCATATTGAACATCACTGTCTTTCCACTTCTTTGGCATATCAGTTGGGAGTCTTCCAAGCATAAGTGACAAAAAAAATTAAAATAAAAACTTAAGAAAATTTAATATGGATAAAAATCTAGGTAGAATCACCTCAGCAAAAGCTTGATCCAGAAGCTTAACCCATATAATAGGAAATTTGTTTTTCTCTCTTCTTCTATTCTACCTTTCTCGATGTTAACTGCCCTAGAAGCTCCAGGTTCTCCCCTGGAGATTAAAAAAGAAGAAGAAAGCCTCATATTCTCAGCACAGCACATTGAATGGCGGTGTCCTCCAAGGCCCATGGATTCAATCTCTTTGGCCCATATGTCATGTGCCCATCCATGTGCCATCACCATCACAGAAGAGCAGATGAGATAAGGTGGTGGCTTAAGAATTCAGTTTACTCTCTAGGCTCAGGCTAAGATGATTCGATGCTCATCTCATAGATGAGAATAAGGTTGAACTAACCTCCCAAAAAGGAAAATCTTAGTGCAGTTAGCAGGAAAGGGGGAGAACAGAGACTGGGGAGAGGCATATCAGTACCAAAAATAGGTTTCCTAGAAGTATTATTCCCATACAGGTAAGATAATCTAAAACGTTGATATAGCATCTGTACATATGCATTCAACTAAAGATAATACAATTGTTGGTCCCTTATCCTCTCTCACTCCCTTAATAAGAGGGAAAAATTTAATCCATATATGCAATTTAGAAAGTCCTACCAAGAAATATTACAATTAATTATTGTGTACATGGATTTTTCTTTCCTATGGGAAACTGTCATGACTTAATGACTACAGAATCTATGTGAAAGGAAATGAGCACCAAAATAATGATCCAGACTATAGAGCTTTAATGTTCTTTCCATTTTATGGAGATTTCAAGGTCAATCTGACTGCTTGTGCCCACGATTGCCTTCCTACTATATATTTTTTATTTTTAACCCTCATCTGAGGATATGTTCACTGCTTTCAGAGAGGAAGAAATGGAGAGGGAGAGAGAGACATTGATGTGAGAGAGAAACATCGCCTGACATGGATTCAAACCTGCAACCTAGGTATGTGCCTGACCAGGAATCGAACCCATAATCTTTTGGTGTATGGGATGATGCTCCAACCAACGGAGCCATCTGACCATGGTTTTTTAAATTTTCTTATACAAATACCTTTTATCCTGGTATTAAGATTTTACTGAATTGCCAAAAACATAACTATATTTGGAACTGTTTAAGTGTTGGGCAGAATTGAAATGTGTTAAATCTCAACACATCTGAGTTCAAGATTGTTACCTTTATTATTAATAATGTACCCTAAGTATGGGACCAAGATAGAATATTCTGCCATATACAGTATACTGAACCAGGGATGGGTCTGAATTTTCACCACACTTACTAGCAACAACAAAATATTTAGACTTGGGAAAAAACCCCAACGAAGTAAAAGGCATTTTCTTTTTCATGTGTTAACAGAAGATTCATTTGGACTATTTTTTGTGGTAGTGGTCAGTTTACCACAAAAAGCACTGTCCAAGTTGCCTTTAAATGGAGTGCTGGAAAATGTGTTGGCTTGGGGTGAAAGCAGTTTCAGTTTTGGTCTAAGCTCCACCACTAACCAGCTGTGTGACCTTGGGCAAGTCATTTTCCATGTCTGGGTTTCACTTTCCTCATTTGCACAATGAACAGGCTGGCAGAAATTGACTTTACATGTCCCCAACCCTGAACTTCTTAGTATTTTGTGAAATGAACATACTAAGTAGGGAGCTTAGTTTACCCAAATACCTAAAATGGAGCATTACCATTCATTTCCCTCCTCCGAAATTGATATCAGGTGATGGAGACGGAAAGTTTGTAGGACAATTCTGGGTTTTACAAATTTCCATGTACCTCTTTAATTTGCGATTACCTTAAGTAAGCAATTCGCTTTACACTTTTATTCAAAAATAACAAGCTTTGTTTGAAATGCCGGTATACACCCTTTATTACACTCTCCAACCCAAACATGAAAACATTTGTACTTATTTTATGACTTCACCTGGTGGCTTTCATTTTCCCCAACATAAAGACAGGGTGAAGCAGAGTAATAGAAAAATAGAAAACATCTTTGTTGGAAAATGAGATTGCAGCTGTGTAACTGGAGCACACAACCATAAATCAGAATGTCAAATCCAAAACACATGACTTTTTGCAAGTTCTCCATGTGTGCTCTAATGTGATTACAGCCTGGTTGCTATTATGATTTAAAACAAAGTCTTTCATGCTAGAAACAAAATGCGGAATGTGAGCCGCCTGGGGGAGAGAGCTGCAAGCTAGCTAGCGACATAACCCTTGCTGTCAGAGAGGTGGGCTACAGTATTTCAAATGCTGGTTTGTCAGGTGTGAGAGAGCAAGAGGATACAAGAGGAACCTTGGCAGAGGTCTTCACATGAGGGACAGATTAGCCAGCAGTGTTCAGCTCAGTTTGACAATCTGAAATTAGCTTCTTTCTTCCCCCTCCCATCTTTTCTTTCTTTTTTTTTTCCTAAGCAGAATCCTGAAGCCAAAGACGAAGATTACAGAAGTCATTCTTTCCTGCCTATCACATAAACAAATGGCCCAGCTGTTATTGCTAAGATTCCAGTTTTAAACTTGGACTTTCTTGTATAAACTTCAATGTAATGGTATTTAAAGTGTCATAGGCAATAAGCATCTAATCCTACTCAATAAATTGTAGGCTCGTTGCATGAACTCCTAGAGCTGTTAAAGACAGCTGTGCTTTTTTTGTAATTTAAGTCATTTCCAAATTGGGCAACTCTCCAGGTGTATTTTCAGACAAACAATGTGTGCTAGAAAAAGTGATGTTCTGAGTCTTTCAGCAATGGAATAAACACAAAGGAGTAAAAGCTGAGATATAAGACAGTGCAAACATCATTCCTGATCACCCCAGGGGGGCCGGCATCAAGGTCAGGGTGCTAGGAAACTGTTCTTATTCCCTAGGACTATTAGAATATGATCCAGGACATTTCCCCCCAAGGACCTTTTGCAAGCCCAGTTACTTTTCTGATTGTTGGGCGAATAACATAGATGGGTACCAGGGCGAAAGATAAGAATTTAATATTTCTCAAAATAGAACCATCAACTCCCAGAACAATGACACAACCCTGAAATAGAAAAAGTTCCTCCCAAAACTGATATTTAAAGGGCCAGGAGAGAAAACCCTGTGATGTTATTCAAACAAATCATTTTTAGACCAGAAGAAAAGAAATAATGACAAGAGGTCATTTTATCCTGTGGATGTCTCTGAGAGGAACCACAATAAAAACACTTACACCAGAGTAGTTGGTAATTATTGTATACCTGAATCAACAATAAGCATGCAACAAATACTTTTTAGTACATAAGAGCTTTGAGTGGGCAGGGCAGGCAAATTCACTGCAAGTTCAATAATCTGTACTATCAGCCTATGTCCCTGGAGAAGAAGAAGCCCAAATTCTTCCTCTCCGTGATTTGATGATGGTGAGTTGTCTTCAGGGAGGTCATGTCTGCCTCTGGGATCTGATTCCAGAGTAGAGGACTGTTGTCATTGTCAATGTTTCACTTTAGTGACTGTTTCCACCTTCATTGTAAGGTACTGTGCATTAACTTTTGGGCTAAATACATTAGATGTCTACTTCATTGACAATGCAGAGAAAACAGATAAAAACACAGGGAAAACATAAATCACAGGCCTAGAGTCCACAGTGCAGTTCCCCTGAATCCCTCTGTGGTGGGTTGAACTTCATCATAGACAAACGAGGCCTGAAATGAATCAACACCTCTTTCAGTTGCTGGAACACAACACAAGTTCACAAGTGGAGGGAATTTCAGGCAATGACTCAGGATACTTTTGGCCAAGGTGCACAGTTGGACAGCTACACCTAGTCCCAAAACTCTTAGAAATGATCTTCTGGATCCCTGACCCCACACAACCCCCCAAACGACAGTTCTACATGCAAAGTAGAAAATTCCTATGGAAACTTTTAAGTGAATGCTTAATAATTAGAACTTCCCTTCATCCAGGAATTTTGATGGTATCCCTTGGAGAAAGTTCAAACCTGTCACCTCAGTGGAAAACATCACTGCAGGCCAAAGCAATGGTCCACTTGTTTCTATCCCCATAGGGCAAAACCCCTCAGGCTTTATTCAGTTTTGAGGGGAAACTCAACAGCTCTGTATACATTAAAGACCTAACCAAAAAATGTCTAGAAACAACTAATCTCTCAGTGTCACTTTAAACAAGTATAGCATACCAGACACATGGTATTTATCAAACAATTTAGTCTTTCAGCTACCCAACCTATTGGGTCCCATTTCTCTCATTTAAAAAGTTCCTTAAAATCTATAAAAATACTGTCAAACTATAAATGACAGTATTCTGAATTTTATTCTCAAGGCAACTTACCCAATACTACCAGTAACATTTTTCAATATGAGCAGAACTACAATATGTTAGTTTTCATGAAAGGAAGGACATGTACCATAGAATGGAATGGTGGGTAGATTTTTTTAAGCTAAAAGCTAGAGAATAAAATTATTGAAACCATCTTCTGTTCTACTTTAATTTTCACCAGCTTTTTGCTAGTTTACTTTAACAAGTAATGTTTGATTGAATTCAGGCCTGCTTTTGTTTACAAAATGAACCAGAGCCAGCAAGTCGTGGCCTGGCTAATTTGCACATCTACTGCCTTGGTCTCCTCCCCTTTAAACAAAAATCTGGAGTTTGTGACTTATTGTTGATTTGGTTAGTTCAAATGATTTTGATGGCTAAAATCTACCTTCCATCCCATCCTTGAGATTTTTTTCATCAATTAGGTCTACTATACAAGGCATCCACCCCCTCCTCCTACCAAAAAATTCAAAACACATCTCTTTAACTCTCAAGATTTCAGATGCCAACAAAAGAAACTGAGAATAAAAAATCCACATATGAAAGAAGGGAAAAGCAGAATCAATAAATCAATAGCTTTAGAAGCCAAACTGATCCATTCAGAAAAAATAGTCATGAAAGCAAAACAAAGTGATTGTTGTTAATGACAGGTCTCTGAATCTTAATACACCATCCTTGTTTGCCAATCAGGTAAACCAGTGATTCTCAAATCCAGCAGAGCATCAGAATCATCTTGAAAACCTTATTTGTAGATATTCTCTAGAAATTCTGTTTTAAAAATCTCAGATGGAAGCTGTATATTCACAAAGTAACCCAAAATGATTCTGGAGGTCTACCAAGCTTTCAACTCTTGGTATAGTCTTTATGCATGTTTAATGTCACTCTGCCCAGCCAGTCTCATCTCTTTCTCTGTTTGAGTTCTCAACTCCAAATCCGAAGGTCTCTTCTTATTCTAGGCAGTGAAATTGGTGTGGTATTCCTTGCATAGTCAGGTAAGAGTGAGTATGTAGAGGGGAATACCCTGACACCCTTGTCCCCCATGTACAAAATCCACATAAGCACTACTGTTGGGGCTTGCTCCACAAAATCATTACCTAATGCTAAAAATCACTTGACTTTCACATACCCAAAGCCTGTCCTTAGCAGTACATATCCATTTGATCTTTCATTCTATCAGCAAGGCAAAGCTCATTCCCAGTCTCCTTCACCTCCACACAATTTGCTTTCTTTTTGTAATCTATCCTCTTCCCCACAGGTTGCTCATTTAAACATAACCTTTTTTGAAATGAAAAGGTAATTTACCCAATACTACTGGTATTGGAAGAAATGACCACTGTATTAGCTTTTGTTTATCCCTATATCTCCAAAGCATAGCCTAGTGTATGAATGTCCAAAGTTAAATTTGCTCTTAGAGACTACTTTAATGACATATAATTTCTCAGAATGCACGTTAACCTTGTAGAATCATAAAATTTAGGGATGGACAGCATGTGGATGGTAAATCTCAGACTAGCAAAGAGTTCAGTGTTTGTTATTTTTGTGGTTTTGTTTCATTTTTTAGTACTCATCTAGAAAACAATGAATACTTCTTATGATAGAGGAGATAAAATATAAGAAGATAACATAAAATATGCTTAGAGTGTCCCTGACACATTTCAAGCACTTAATAAATTATATTGTACCATGTTCCCTTTCCAACTATAATGCCTGATGTCTACGTCTTTCATAGTCTGGCCCAGTTTTGTTGATCCAACTGGATTACCCATTTCTGGCCTAGCAATATAATTCTGACACTAATTATCCAGAGTTAGGTCAAGGGCAAAGTCCTCCATAAGACTCCCCTCATTTCAGACTCCAGCCACAAGTTTTGGAGCTCTCAGGCCTTCTGAACTTCTAACTAATTGGCTACAAATTCAGGGGTACCCATTGCCCCTTCTGGTTCAATAATTCACTACAGCCACTCACAATACTCAGGAAACAACTATTCATAGGGTTATAGTTTTATGTAAAAGAGACAAAGAGACACATTAGAGCAAGGTTTGGGAGGGTCCCAAATGCAGAACTTCCATGCCCTCAGAATCTGTCACCCTCCAGCACACCTATGTGTATCACCAACCAGGAAATTCACCTGAGCCATAGGTATCTATAGTTTTATTTGGATTTCATTACGTAGATACAATTGATGGAACCATTGGCCACATGAAAGAACTCACTCTCCAGCACCCCTCCCTTCCTTACAAATCAGGCTGTTATCTCCTGGTCAATTTCCAATGTTCTAATCCCATGGTTGGTCTTTCCAGAGTAGCTAGCCCCATCTAGAATTTTCTCATTAGCATTAACTCAGGCACAGTCCTGGGTTCACCATGAACAACAAAGATACGGTACTCATCACTCAGGAAATTCCAAGAATTTAGAGGTTATCTGCTAGTAACCAAAGTCCAGCCAAATTTCTTATTATAAGACGGGGCTTTTACTCCAATATGATTTGTCTTCTTATGCTCAGGCCATGATCAATTCTAGGACAGTTCTTTCTGTTGAACACATTTTGTTGTTGTTACACTCATCATACTCATAATTACTTGTTCTTGGTCTTCTTCATTAAACTGTAAACTTAATCATTACACTTGGCCAGTTCCTTACACTGGTCCAAGAACATAGTTAATATAATTTTTAAATATTGGCAGGTGAATTCCATCTCTATCCCTTTTTTTACAGTATGACATTTCAAATCATTTATTTATTTTTATATTTTATTTTTAAATTAAAAATTATTGATTTGTAGAGAGAGAGAGAGAAGTATTGATTTTTGTTGTTCCACTATTTATACACTCATTGGTTGATTCTTGTATGTGCCCTAACTGGGGGGTCAAACCTGCAAACTTGGCATATGGGGGCAATGCTCTAACCAACTGAGCTACCTGGCCAGGCCTGCAAACCTATTAAAGCTAGCACCAGGGCCAGAGTAGCTATAGTAGAAGCAGGTACAAATACAGATACTCCTTGAATTCTGATGAGTTTATGCCCAATAAACCTATTGTAAGCTATAAATTTTGTAAGTCAAAATATATTTAATGCACTTACCCTACCAAATTATCTACCTTAGCCTATCCTATCTTGCACATGCTCAGATCAGAATACAATATCCCAAAACCACTGACAACACAGTACACTATAGAATATCAGTTGTTTATCCTCATGATCTCATGCCTAACTGGGAGCTACTGTTCACTGCCATTGCTCAGCACCATGAGAGAGTATCATATGACAAAGATCAAAATTAAGAGTATGATTTCTACTGAATGCATGTCACTTTTGTACATCTTAAAATTTAAAGAAGTCATACAGCTAACTTAAGTCAGGGATTTTCCATAGTAAGTCCTCACTTAAGGTCATCAATAGGTTTTTTGAACCTATAATTTTAATCAAAGTGACTTTAATGAAACCAATTTTACCATAAATTAATGAATATAAACAAGAATTCCATTTCTATGGCATATTTCTGGTCACAAAAACATCACCAAACTTATAAATAAAGACCCCAAACATTTCTAATATTAACCATTAAAATTATTGTAAGCTATACACATGTTTAAGAAAGATTAATAAAAACAAGATAATTATTTTCCAACTCATTTATTCCAGGTCAGGGTCATAAGTAGCTGGAGCCTATCCTGGCAGCTCAGGGTGCAAGACAGATATCAACCCTGGACAGGACACCATTCCATTGCAAGACATGCTCACACACATACCCACACTCACTCAGACTAGGGCAATTTTAAACACACCAATTAACCTAATATTCACATCTTTGGGATGAGGAAGAAAACCAGAGTTATAGGAAAAAATGCATGCAGGCAAACTCCACACAAACAGTGGCCCAAGACAGGAGTTGATATTTTTTAATCAGTGTTACAACAGAATTACATTGAATGAAATGATAATGTTATTCAAATACCTGCTATACAATAGGATAACCAAGAGAATCCCTCCATCATTGACAAATATTCCAAGTAGCTTTGAAACATACTTCACCTCAAATGCTGTTGTGGCTATAAGAAAAACCTGGAAAAATGTGAGACAACAGGCACAAAAATAAGAAAATATCTATATTATTCTCCTTGAATGTAAAAGGCTACGGAATATTGTAGCTGGAAGCCATCTGCATGATCAGATGTATATTTCTCAGAATTTTCTATGTACAATAATGTCATCTATGAATAATTATAGTTTTATTCTGAATTCCTTTTATTTATTGTTCTTGCCTTACTGTACTTGCTAGGATGTCTAATACAATATTGAATAGGAGTAGTGAAAATAGTCACCTTGCCTACTTTGTAATCTTAGGGAGAAAACATTCAATCTCTTTTTATTAGGTATCACATTAGCTATAGAACTAGTTGATGTCCTTCTGGCTAAGAGTTTTTAAATACGACTAATTGTTGAATTTTGCCAAATGTGTTTTCATCATCTCTTGATAAGATCATGTGTAGTTTTTTTTCTTGTTTTTCTATTAATATGGTGACTTACATTGATTTTTTTAAGCTTGCAGCATCCTGTATTCTCAGGTAGTCTCCCAGGCCCAATCCTGTTTAGTTTCATAGATCAGATAAGAGCAAGTGCATTTAGGACCATAGACTACATTGACTGATTTTTGAATGCAGAACAAATCTTGTATTTCTGAGATACACCCTATTGGTGATGGTATATAATACTTCTTGTATATTATTATATTCAATGTTTTGTTGAAAACTTTTATATCTTTGTTCATAAAAGATATTGTCTGTAAGTTTTCATTCTTGTACTAATATTGTCATGATCTGGTTATCAAGATAATACTGACCTCATAAATGGAGTTGAGAAGTGACCCCTTCCTATTCCATTTTTGGAAGTTATTTTTTCCTCTGGCCACATTCAACCTGAATATATAGCAGGAAAAACAATAATCACCACAACAACACAGAAATCTCACTGCTGGGTTGTTTCCTGAATCTTGCTTACTTCTATCCACCTTTCAGGACCCCCTGCCTGATGATTGACCATGGTTACCCTAGAAAAATCTTGTACCTTCTACATCCCATTCTCTTGGGAAATCTCTTAGGCCTCTGCTCT
Organism: Lasiurus cinereus; assembly: GCA_011751065.1. Classification (NCBI taxonomy): domain Eukaryota; kingdom Metazoa; phylum Chordata; class Mammalia; order Chiroptera; family Vespertilionidae; genus Lasiurus; species Lasiurus cinereus. The sequence goes on from JAAGEH010000076.1 coordinate 29,621,215, forward strand.
CAAACCATTACCATCTTGCCTGCAATCCTATCTAATAAAAGAGTAATATACAAATGGACCATCACTCCAAAATACAAAATGGCCACCCCCAAGTGGTCAAAGATGGCTGCCCTCATGTGGACACAAGATGGCCACCACAAGATGGCTGGCAGGGGAGGGCAGATGTAGGCAGTTGGGGGTGACCAAGTCAGCAGGGGAGGGCAGTTGGGGGAGCCCAGGCCTGGAGGGGAGGGCAGTTGGGAGGACCAGGCCTACAGGGGAGAAAAGTTGGGGGAGGGTGACCAGGCCTGTAGGGGATGACAGTTGGAGGGGGGGGGGAATCCAGGCCTACAAGGGAATGTAGTTGGGGGGACTAGGCCTGCAGGGAGGGCAGTTGCAGGGGAACCTAGGCCTACAGGGGAGAGAAGTTAGGGGGGTAAGCTTGCAGGGGATGGCAGTTGGGGGGACCAGGCCTGCAGGAGAGGGCAGTTGGGGGCAATCAGGCCAGTTAGGGAGCAGTTAGGCATTAATCAGGTTGGCAGTGGAGTGGTTATGGGGTGATCAGTCTGGCAGGCAGAAGCAGTTAGGGGCAATCAGGCAGAGGCAGGTGAACGGTTGAGAGCCAGCAGTCCTGGATTGTGACAGGGATGTCAGACCACCCTTGTCCAATGGGATTGGGCCTAAACAGGTGGTCAGACATCCTTCAAGGGGTCCCAGATTGGAAAGGGTGCAGGCTGGGCTGAGAGACCACCCCCCCATGCACGAATTTCATGCACTGGGCCTCTAGTTATCTGATTTTATTGCTTTAAATCTGCATGTTGTTTTTCATCCTTTACCCTTGGACTATATATTTTGGAACTTCCCTTACTTCCTCCTGGGCCCACTCCAGCTCTCATCTTAGACTTTGATTCTAATTCCCCTTTAATTAGAGCCCTCAAAGTGCAGAAAACCACACCTACTCCAATACCAGTCTCTGCTAGTAGAATTTCATGCTGGGCCCAGTCCCTGCTTGCCTAGAAAGGAAGGTCTGCCACCTCACTCTTCTCACTCTTACAAACATACCATGAAACTCCATAGCATGGGTCAATTTTTATAGACCTGCGGACTTTATTGGTCACACTACAATTTAATTCACTTTGCAAAGATCTTTGATTTTAACCATGAAAGGAACTATCTATTTTTGCCTTCTTGACTGATTACCTGAAATATCATTTAAGTCTTTTAACATCAATTATTTAATAGGCAATTAAAGAGAGCTTAGTAAAGTGGGAAAGACTGTTTCCACCTAAAGAGGCTGTCATTGCTATAGGGTTTCTATGTTTTATTGGTGGTGGTGGTGTGTGCGTTTTTCTATGCTGCTATGAATTTCCTCTTGAAGTATCTTTGGTTTAAGTTGCTTCTAATTTGCTATAAACATTATTTAGAAAAGAAAAACCTGTTATTTCCCTAACTTACCACCCTTATTCTTTTTTTGAATTTTCCCACTTATGTGTGGTTTGAATTTCTATGGTGATTACATTACTTTAAGTTCTTAATTGAAAATGGATTTTAAAATGCATTAAAAATAGTACTTTATGGGACAGCTGAGAATATATGAGAAATGTGTAGGAAAGTGCTTCGTTACTATTTAAGTAATCAGTAAATATTAGCCATGATGGTTTTTATGCCTGGTCCTAGAGATAGTTCACCTCTGCATTTGCAGCTGCGTGACACCTCCTCCTCAATATTCTAATCCTACCTCAAAGTGCACCCTTGAATTTACCATCTTCCTCTACCCAAACTTGTTCTTTCTCCTGTGTTTCTTGATTCTGCCACTGCACTAACTTACTATTACAGACTTGACTTTTTAAAATTGCCTTTGATTTTTCTCTCTTCTTTGCCTCTCAATACAAACAAGACCAAATCCTTTTCATTCAACTTTACAACATTTCTTAAGACCTTACTTTCTTCTCCACACCCTTGTCCAGAATCTTATTACTGCTCATCTGGACTTAATGCCATAGTCTCTGGACTAATGCAACAGTCTAATTTCCAGCCTCTGCAATATTTTATGCACTTAGATTAATTTTCCTAAAAAATGTGTCTGATAATATCTCTTGTTTACTCAGTAAGTTTTGTTGACTCCCTAATATATACTGAATTAGGTCTTGCACTCTCCAGTCCCAGTCAACAGTTATAATCAGTCCCAGCTACCCCTTCTTGCTTTGTACCCTCTAGGCAAGTTATGTAATTTATAGAAAAATAAAAAAGGTAATATTCTAATTGAAGGTCTATGACTTTTTTTCTATATTTAAATGTATGTGATACAGTGAGCAGACTTTGATGACCTCTGTCTGGACTTCTAAGATGTCTCTTTTGTTAGCTTTTAACAAATTCTTGGCTTTATTCTGGGTTAATTAGATTGTCAAATAGCTGAGTTCCTTATAGGTGAAGTTTTCTGCTATTAAAAAACATACAGTGTGAGTGCACACACACACACAAACACACACCACAAATGCATACTAAAGAACACATTGGAATTTCAACAATATTAATTATTTGCCTCAAATGCAGTAGATACCAGAAAACCACTTTTCCATTTCCCTTTACGTTGGATAGATTTGCAACTTGAGAACAAGAACCAGTGTTGGTTCATAGACAGAATCCATTTAATTAATCATACTATTTGAACAGCTGGGAAAGCCATATATTTACATAACAGCTTAACATTCTTTCAAAAATTGTCAAGTATGAATCAAAATAATATTATTTCACTTTTTAATGATACAGTATTTATCTTTAGATTTTATTCACACCTAACTTTATAAATCAATAGTCCCAGCCTTTGAGACATATTATTACCTATGCTAAATGCTTTCTCAAAGCACTATCATATGCAGTGAGGTAAAATAAGGCTACGATTCTATTTACCACAGAATTCATTTGAAAAGTGTAAGATTTTCCAATTTTTGTTTCTATATTTGACAAGCATTGGGTAGAGTAAAAGAGAAATAACTTTGTAAACTGATATGTTTTCCCCTTGGTAGTTGCCAGTAGAAAGATGAACTTTACTTATTTAAAGGTTAAGTTTGTCTCATTTAATGCAGCAACACAACCTTTACACAGAAAAGTGTCAGTAGAACACATAGAAGATTGGATCCTTGCTTTAAATCAATAGAGAACAGTTTAAAATGAATATTAATTTTAAAATGCAAAATAATAGCAAAAATAAGTGGAAAATATTATAAAACTGGCTTTAATACTGGATTCCAGCTTCTGTTCCAAAAGACTAATCTGAAAAAGAAACTTTGGATTCTGCCAGAGATAATCTGATAAGAAACTCTACAGGTTTGAGCAATTATTTAAGTGTAAGTCACTTATCCACAGCTGTGCTTTGGGTTCAGCCATTGTGGTCAGGGCCCCTGAGGGCCATCCTGGGGGCCTGTGAACTCAAAAAAATAAAGGAGCAGAAGCTCCAGGAGACTAAATTTGAGGATAAAGGGAAGGATAGGCAACTGGAACATGGGATGATAAACTTTAATTTTCCATTTTGACTTATATTTTTGTACACAGAACTGTTTATAGTTAGTAATATGCATAGCTAATTCCATATGACTGACAGTTATGTTATGATTCCAGTGGAGGCAGAGCACAAGTTCTCCCCTAGAGGCATAAAGCAGGAAGGTGCCATTGCAGCCTGGTGCTCAAAGGAAACCAAGACTTGTGATGCACTAACTAAGCCTTGAGTTTCCAATGAGTCCTGAGCCATTGTCCACATATCCACATACTTCTCAAGCTGCTTTTACCTTCTTGTGCCATCTCTGCTTTTTTTCCCACTTCTTTAATTTTAGTATACTTCTCTGTACAGGAAAAAGAAGAGCACATGTTATTGTATTTTCTGTTCTATAACCCTATAGAGTTGGACCTATCTCCAACCCCTGGTCTGAGACTACATTGAATAATGAGCAAGAGAAACTTGTCTCAGAAGACCAAGAGCCTTTCTTTACCCTCTAGAAATTTAATCATACAAGAAAGAAGATGCACATACACACAAAAGTATGGGCTTCAGAAGAAATACATTAAGTTCACATGAAATTGTCGGGTGCAGGTTAAGTGAACCTTAATGTTACTTATTCATTCTTTTACTCATTCCCTCAATCATTCTACAGTTCTTGAGCACTAGAGAAATAAGAGCGCAGAATACTCAGCCTCAACTCTGACATCACAGAGCTCTCAAAATAGTGGAGTAGAAAGACAATCAAATAAGACAAATATGGAATTGATATTGTGATGTGAAGAATATGGTTACGTGAGAGCTTTTCATAACCAAATATAACACAGTCAGGAAGGGAAGACTTTCATAAGGAGATGGGACTAAGTAGGAGTAGAGCATATGACCATGAGAAAATAGGTTTTCCATGCAGGAGGCGGGGTACATGGTAAGAGGCAATGAGAAAAGGCTATATGATGAGAAATTAGATGTGCTAAGGAAGAGGGGCTCAATTTTTGCACAATTTATAGAATTCACTGATGAGCTTCATTTTGAGTAGAAATAGTACATAGTTTGAGATAATTACCCAGAAGCATCATGTCCAGTCTGAACAGAGGCAAGTTAGACCTACATAGTCTAGAATCTAATTCAGTTGAGTATAATTGTATACTCAGTGTACATTAATTGCTGGGGACAGCAATTTTAAGAGATGGCTTCTTGAATAGGGGCCAAACCACCACGTGGTTAAAACAGGGAAGTTTTGACTAGTTCCACTAATAAATAATGAACCCAATATCCTTTGTCTGGCCTTCACTCTTTCACATAAATTCAATATGTTAATGCATCTGTAACAAATTGTCTCTTAAAAGTCTCCAAATCTTTTAAAATTTAGAGTGTCTATGGAAAACAAATAAGCAAAATCCTTGACCTTTTCCCTATTCATAAGTAAGATCAATAGGATATGCCAAGAACCCAGGAACACTTTTAATCTCAGAATTCTTAAGAGGAATTTGCTTTTATGAACCCAAAGCAAAACTGAAAATCTCTTTTAAAAAACTAGCTTTCTTGCTTAGTTTTGGATAATAAAGTCAAAGAATACTAATATATAACAGTTGTAATGCAGAATAAGTTAACCTCCAAAACTCACACTGATGTTTGATATATATAGCCTAGACAAGCCTTAGAATCTAAGAGTTTTTTATTCTTACATAGGGGAAAGGAGGGATGAGACAAATTTCTACTTCCCATTAGTCAGTGTCACATGTCCCTTCTGTATTCCAGTGAGTATTTTCTGTAAGAACCCATTAAACTGATCTGTTAACAATCAATAAAATACCAGAGATGGTGCAGGAAATTCAAATAGAATCTAAGAATAGAGAGATAACAAGAAGATAGTCTTTTGTAAGTATATTTTAAATAAACTTTATCTTGAAAAAAATAAAGAAAAGAATGAGGAGGGAAATGCTATTAAAGAAATACCATGAGGAGTCAGCAATTTCTGAGTTTTTCAATTAAGTTGCCAATTTTAAGGCTATTATACTGCTCCCTGAATCAAAAGGATTAACAATTTTCCTCTTAGCAATTAGAAAGGTAGAATTTTAGCATGGAAGCACATGGGGGGAAAACTGTACAAGAAGTTAGAATTAACTAAATCTCCACTGAGGACCACCCAAGAGGAGCTAAATGAGGGGTTACTTTCAAGTGGGGCTGGGATCAAAGATTGAGAGAGATTAGAACCAATAGGAGGTTAAAGGAAAACATCTGGTCCTTTGCAGTAATCACCAATACAGAGGTGGATCTTCCTTGGAGAAAGAGCAGCCCAACTGACCACCGACTCTACATCATGCCATAAAGTGCTGATTCCATGGGGGAAGACACTTCTGTCCCTGCAGGAAATGCTCTGAAACCTTCAGAAAAATAAACGGGGTCTTTCTTCATCAAGCAGAATGAAAATGTACAATTCTACACTGAGGTTCAAAAGACATTTTTCTCCTATTGGGGCAACATAATCATGCTACATATTGAGTAGAAGCCCTTGATTGTCTTCCTCTAATGAAACCTATCACTGTGAATGGTGGAGGTGAACACTGACCTTTTGGGGAAGCAACTTAGAGCTGAGGCCATCAGAAAAAGGAGGTGATGCATGTTCATATTAATCTTAATTAGACTTATCACTTTGACTTATATAACAAATGCCCATGTCTGTTTAGTCAGGAGATGTTAAAGTCCTAAGGAGAAAACAAAAATATTCAGGAGAAATAAGGGAGAAAGGAACTTACAATATTTTCCTAACAAAACAAAACAAAAGTCATTCATGTAAAGGGCACTTTCTTTTAGAATGCTGTTGCTTTTTGTCCTTTTAGCCTTTTAAAAAGAGGAGCTTACTTCCCCACAAGGTTTCTATACAAAGTGTTAATTCCATTTTATTTCCCATTCTTCAGATGATCCTGCACAGTTAATCACCTAAAGGAATGGCAAAACAGCCTTCGAAATGACATCTTTAAATGTGCCAATTTTATCTGCTATCTCTGCATATCACATTTCCTTAGGAGAATTCCAAGGAGGAATTTTTTTAAAGGATCAAAACAAATGTGTTTGCCTGCCTTCTCTAACAGGAAGGTGATTCAAATGAGATCACACGTGCATTTGGCCAGTGAGTCCTGGAGAGCAACATGCTGTTTCCTTAGCGAGGTCACAAGTAAAGAGAGGGTTCACATTTTCTGAGCACCATTTTCCACATGACATTTGAGAGGGAGAATCATATATCATCAGGGCTGAAATGAAGAGCGGAGATTAGACCATTTCACTTTTCCAAGGAGAAAACCAAGGTCCTAAAGAGTCAGACGTGTCAGAATTGGAGTCACTTCCTACGGGTTTGCATATAGAGTCCTAGTTTTCTCATATCTCAAATCAATGCTCTGGTGCACACTCAATCTCATCAATTACGTCCACTTTTCCTCTTCTGTGTCAGACAGCTAGAAAGTGGGGTAACAAGGACCAAATAACCTTTGCTGCAGAATTAGTGCTGGGAATAAGAGAAGGGGGAAATTTGAATATGAGAGCACTGGTATGTAGCTTTCCCTCCAATACAAGTGGGTCTCCTTCCTAATCAGGTAAATGTTTTCCCCTTCCACTGTTTTTATTGTCTTTCTTAGACCTCAGGTGTACATTATTGAGAATTATTTTACTCCTCTGTTTGTGGCTCATGACCATCACCTGACTGTGCAAAGCCCTCTCCTTTTAAAAAAAAAAATTGTTATTTTCCCCTTCATCCCCACTTCCATTGCCTTCCCTCCCATAGGCAGCCTTTCCAATATATTTACTGTATATCCTTGGATATTCATGTGTCATTGAAGAATTGAGTGTTGCTTTATTCAATTTGTGGTTTTGCATTAAGTTCCCATTCTGTTTGTTACTTTTTCACTCAATGCTCTTTTATTAAGATCTACCAGTACATCTAGATTTAAATCTAGTTTATTACCTCAGCATACTGCATATTATCATGTAGAATGCATCTTAACATTTAACTTATCCATTACTTCCAGTGATAGATATCTAGGTTGCCACCAGTCTCAACTACTCTAAGTAATGTTGCACTGAACATTCCCATATATTCCCACTTTAGACCATGGAAGAATTTCTCTTGGGAAATATAACTGTATTAGACTATTAAATCATGAGGAAGGTGCATATTTCTTTTCACTTCATATCCCATATTGCTTTTTGGAATGTATGCACTAGTTTATACACCCACCTGCAATACAGATGAATTCTCATATCCTCATTAGCACTTGATGTTATATGACTTTTTAATCGTTGCCAACCAGGATTCCCACCCCACTAATAACAGGCCTTTTGATTTGGCAATGTAAATTTTTATTTTTATGTTATATTTTTCTATTTCATGAAATTATGTTTAATGACAAATACAGGGAAATCTTTAGTGCAACTTGACTAGACGTTGGGAATAACCCAATGTCCTGATTAGTGGAGAGCTATCCAAATGGCATACCCCAGTTACCACTTTCAAAAAAGCAGAAAACGAATTATCTGTAACTGTAATATTCCCTACAAGTCTAGTTAATCTGTGAGAATTCAGAAGTCATTTCAGAATTAAATGTGATATATAAATCATTATTAAAAAGCAGCTCTCATTGCATTTTCCCTGTGATATAGCCATTAAGAAATGACTTTATTTTGTAACAGGAACAATTTGAGATAATGTAGCAGATGTACTGATAATTTCCATGCTCTTCCATCCCACTCTCATGCTTGCACACATACATTCTTCTAAGAAAATGCTCTCCACCATGTGGAGTACTCCTCAATCCATGTTAGTACCACATGATCCTGCCCCCTGGAGATGAGGAAAATTCATTGATCTAACATTGAACTCATCCATAATTATGAATGAGCCAATGAGAGTCTTATAACTTTGAACTAATGGAGATGGAGTCACTTAGACATGCTCGGTGCCGCCAGTGCCAAAGATAGCAAGAGAGTAAGACAGAGCTCATGTCACAAGAAGGCAGACACTAAGAAGCTTCAGAGGATCCCGAACTGCAGAGAGGTGCAGAGATTATAACCACCAGTCCAATAGCTGTGAATGCCTGCATCAGCCAAGCAGGAGCCTTACTGGGAGAACCTTGACCTGAGTCCTTCCTAACCTCATGAGTAATGAAGATAATCAGACATTCTCCCTCACAGACAACCCTCATCAATGCCACAAAAAAGGACTAACTTGCAGATTTTTGTTTTCTCCAGTTTTCCAGAGCTCCCTGAAATCAAACATCATCTTAGCAAAGTGATTTTTTAAAGGAAAATGTAGTAGCCCCCCACTACTTCTTTTTTTATTTTAGTTATTTATTCATATTAATTTTTATACATATCTCCCCATTGCCCCCACTCCCTTCCAGGCATACCTCAACCCCCCAGTGTCTATGTTCATTGGTTATGCTTATATGCATGCATACAAGTCCTTTGATTGATCTCTTATCTACCCCACCTCTCCTTAATCTTCCTGCTATAATTTCACAGTCTGTTTGATGCTTTACTGCCTCTGTATCCATCCTTTTGTTCAACAGTTTATAATGTTCTTTATTATCCACAAATGAGTAAGATCATGTGATGCTTCTCCTTCACTGACTGGCTTATTTCACTAAGCATAAGGCTCTCCAGTTCCATCCAGGTTGCTGCAAATGGTAAGAATTCCTTCTTTTTAATGGCAGCATAGAATTCTATTGTGTAGATATACCATACTTTTCTGATCCACTCATCTGTTGATGGACACCTAGGCTGTTTCCAAATTATAGCTATTGTAAATTGTGCTGCTATGAACATAGGGGTGCATAAATCCTTTCTGATTGGTGTTTGTGATTTCTTAGGATAAATCCCTAAGAGTGGGATTAGAGGGTCAAATGGGAGATCCATTTTTAGTTTTTTGAGGAAACTCCATACTGTTCTCCACAGTGGCTGCACCAGTCTGCATTCCCACCAACAGTGCACAAGGGTTCCTTTTTCTCCGCATCCTCGCCAACACTTGTTGTTTGTTGATTTGTTGATGATAGCCATTCTGACAGGTGTAAGATGGTATCGCATTGTCGTTTTGATTTGCATCTCTCAGATAATTAGTGACTTTGAACATGTTTTCATGTGTCTCTTGGCCTTCCCCTACTTCTTACTTATTAGAAATAAGTTTTGATAATTACTTTCAAAAAGATATGTAAGGGATGGAGAGAAAAAGAAGCTATGGCATTTACCAGGGAGTCAATTCCAGTATCCAAAAGATCAATTGGAGTGTGGGTGACTCACACATATCCAGAAGCTACTGAAATATCAAGGCTAGAAAGGATCTAAACATACATAACTCAGGTATTTAATTTAATAGTATTTTAAATGATAGAATGTGTTCTTGCTTGATTACATTGAAGACACTCTAAATATCATTTTTGTACAAAATCTAATTGACTTGGTGGAAGTCATCAAGCTGAGAAAAGGGATGTGGGAGGGAGATTAAAAAACAGAGTCCTATGGTTGTTGGGAATCACTTTCTTAGCAATCAAATGCACTTCTGGAACCAGCTTAGAGAAAATTGTCTCCGGGCAACGATCCGACATCTAAACCAGTAAGTCTCTATTTGCCACCATGAATTAGATGCTACCAAACCATTGGTTCTGTAAGTTAAAAAGCAAAGTAGACATCCATGTTCTTTCTTATCCCTGAACTTCTTTTCTGGACACAGAGTTTATTGGTTAAGGGAATGAGCTATAATTAGACTGTTTATTCTTCAGTCCTGTCTGTCTTCCCAGTTAGGTGGTTTTGAGCAAGTTGCTTGACCCTTTCTATTCTTCAATTTACTCATGTGTAAAGTAGAGAAGATAATAGTGCTGTTGAGGGAATTGTGTTGAGAGAAGTGCCTGGGAGATAAGTGCTTATTAAGTGTCAGCTATTACTATAATTATTATTTTGATAACAAAACCATGATTCTCCTTCAGGGAACCAGCCCATTCTCCCATTCTTGGTCCAACTGATTGCGGTGAACATTACTCCCTCCCTTAGCTCCTCAGATACTGCCAAAGTAGATTATGTGAGAATCAAGGTTAGGAGTTTTGACTTGAACTATTGTGAAGCAAGCACTTTTATTTTCTTAGTTTTCTAAACTGATATCTATAATACCTATAAACCTATAGCCACTAGAAAACATCAAACAGAGAGATTCTTCCGAAGGATAAAGCTAGCACAGAGTGAAATCCAAATTGAACAAGGACAAGAGATCTAATCTTTATGACATTATTCAAGCCCCTGGATCTAGCTGTTTCTGAAACCAGTACTTGATACTCTTGGAATCTCCAATTGTGTGAGCCAATAAATTCTCTCTTTGCTTAACAAATATAAATTTGAATTCTGTTATTTATAATTGAATGAATTCTAAGTAATACAGTAAATTATGACCAAAATATATTTGGGGCAAAGTAATTCACTTCTTAATTAATTCATCCACATGTTGTATTCAGTACCTGCTCTGTGCTAGACACTATTTAGGGTACTACGATACAAAATTAAACAAAATAACATTTATATTTGACTGGAGGACACAGTTAATAAATATTTTAATAAACTAATTGCTATTTTTATAGGTCAAATACAGTTGAATATTGGCAATTTCATACTTCAGCCAATACCCAAATGTCATACTATAAGTACTGTTTATCTTAAAAGGGTATATATTCTGAAGGTGAACCATATTGTGGGCTTCTAAGCAATTCACCACATGGGGCTTCTAGTTTTACATCTTCATCCCACAGATCCCCATTTCTCCAGCCCATCATTTCTTCTATCATGAATTAACTCTGGGAAGGATCACAAAGTCTATTCCAGTGTGACAAAGAGATATGACCACCTTAGAAATCAATCTGCTATCACTTAGGTACTTCAGATTTAAAAAAAAAAACACACGACATTGCTTACTAATCCTGCGGGCCATATTTTTTTCATAGGTTATCAGTAACAGCCTGGCTTACTGGCTTCTTCCTCTAACTTGTTTATCTACTTGAACCCAATGCAGCCACTTTATAAATATCACTTTTTACATTCTGCCAGCTCCTCTGCTGAATTCCTGATTCCTGCTCAGTTGCTCATTCCTTTTCTCCCTAACTTAGAACACCTGGCTGTATCCCATTATCTGTAGTTTGTGAGAAGGTTACATCTTGGTGAGTGAGATTTGGGAGATGGGGGCTGAATCTGGTAGAACTATTTGTCCTACAAATGACAGTAAAATCAAAGAAGTAGATTAGGTTAGGGCAAAGCAGCAAAGTGGGTATCCTGAGGAAATGGACTCTAAGACAGAAATAGGTATACAGGAAGTTATTAGGAAGAATGTCTGAGGGCAACAACACCTGCAGAAAGGAAGGGAAAAAAGGGAAGGAAGTAGGATTGGGGAGGGAAAGAAGTGAGCTACAGTGCAGTTCCAATGGAAGCCTTAGAAGCCTGCAGAGAGTTCTGAAGATGGGATAGCCCTTCAGACTTGTTCTGAATTGGTGAGAGAATAAGGCCTTTATATCTGGAGCAAGGAACCCAGAACACCTGTTTACTTCTTTGCTACTATGTTATCAGCAATACTCACATTGTTTAAAGTTTGTTTTGTCATCTTAATTTTAATTACAGTCTTTTTCTATTCATTTGAGCCCTTTTGGCCCCACAGTAAGTGCAGTCCTTAAAAGTCAATGAAATGCTTATTGAAAGTATGAATAAACAAATGAACAGTTAGTAATTAAAGGGAGTGAAACATGACTATAATTTATATTCTCTACAGGACTGTTTATGTTTAAAGAAGGAATCTGATCATTTCATTGCCAGCATTGAGATAATTTCACATTATAATCTTTCAACACATGTTGGCTAAGTAATTTGTACTAAATATTTTAGGGATACAAACACAAATGAGAAATTATCCTTTGTGTCAAGAAACTTGCCTTCTAGTTGTAAGTCATACAATAAATAATTCTAATGCAAGTCAGCATGTGTCATCCTCAGTGAAATCACCCAAAGTGCCCCAAGAATTGGGAGGCTTGAGCTTCTATGAGACTGCGGGTGGGGTAGGGCTTTGAGAAGATGCAGCACTTTATCTGGGCTCTGAAGAATGAACTGGACTTGGGTAAAGTCAGTGAGATATTCAAAGCTAAGGGAATACCATGGTCAAAGAAAGTAAAAGTCATGTGAAGTAGCTGGACTATGGAGTAAATTCATGGGATAGCAAGAGAAAACACTAGAATATGGGTTTAGAGTCAGCTTCTGGAAATGTCCAAGCAAGTCTCAACTACCCCAACACCTGAGTCGTAAGAGAAAAACACTCTGATGTTCTTTAGCGTAATTATTTCATTTTATTCTATCTAGTAGTGAGTCTATTCTGGACCAGTAAATCAATTGTGAACCAGGCTTTTTTTTACTTGGTTACTTCATTTTTAAAGGAAAGGGGATTATCCTTAAGTACGTGTGAAACTGTATTATAACACCAAGGTGATTCAGAAATGTCCTAAACCCACAAAAGACTTAACTATTACCTAAGTATTTCTAAAAGGTCTCCATTTTTTCCTTTTGTTCTTGGGAGGTGAGGGATCATATGCTAAATACTCACCTGAAAAAGAGGAGACTTTCAGAAAAGTTTTTTGGGCCACTAATAACTCAACAGCTACTTTCAAACAATGTCAACACAACCGACAGTATAAGAAGTGATGAAATAAAAGCAAAAGAGAAATATAAGGTTGCTAAGTTCTACATTATCCATGTATTATTTTTCAATGGTAGCTCTATCTTATGATGATTTTAAATGAAAATGGGTTTAATTATAAACAGTGATGGGAATAATTTGAGATTTGGGATAAACTTTAGGAAAACAAAAATAAACAATATAATTACCAGTACATTTTCATTTCCATCAGTTTTGTCTTTCAGAAGTAAAGCCAACCATGGCTGATCTCATCTCCAAGAGTAGAAAATGCAAATTATTTGTTTGAATCATAACCTTAGTTTTCGGCTAGATCCATGTCCAGGTTACCTGCCAGCATTGTTGCGACAGTCTTGCAGCCCACACTGAGTAGGAAGATGGACCTGCGGAATTAGGGTAGGGCAGCCCAAGTTTCTTTTGAAGAAATCCATGATTAATGTGTTCTTACATCTCCCTCAGCAGGTTCCACATTGAAAAGGTCTTTCCAGAGGCTTTCTGCATGAGGACAGAAAATAATCACAGGGCCAGGCAGATTCATGAATGTCTTCTAGCTCCAGGAAAGCCCTCCAGACTGGAGATCTGCCAAAGGGCATTCTTTGGCTTCCTGCCAATATTGTGCAGTGGGGAAACATTATGTAAAGGGACTTCCTTTGCTCTAGTGAAAGCTAACTAAAGGTCAGAAAATTAACCATTTTACCCACACACAGAGTCTGACATTTACAGATTTATTGTGTCTCAGGAATTCATGACATATCCTTAAAGTTTACCCTGGATGACAAAGAAAGTAGAAATATGATAATGAAATCATTATATATAAACATTAGTCTTTTCTCCACTTTTTTCTTTACACTGCCCTCTCTCCCACATATTATAAATGATTTGCTTCATTCTATAATTTTTAAATAACTACTAAAAATAGTGTTCCAACAGAAACATAATATTATCTAGTTTATAATAACTGAACTTGATGTACCAAAGCATAAATAAAATACTTTTTCTTTATTTAATTTTTTAAATTTTAGTCATCATATTTATTGTTTCATCTTTAAGCTACACTTTTTAAATAAACATTTAATGTTAAGGAAGGCAAATATCACCATGTCAGATTGGTTACTTCTATCCCTTTATTCTTCACTCCATTTTTTACATTAAATATTAAAATGAAAGAAAATTAATATCTTATTGTTGTTCTTTGTGAAACAAATAGAACAACCATGCACACAAACTGCTAAACTTTAACAAAACAATGTATAAATTTTATTCTTTTCACAATTAAAATTTACCTCAAGTCTTTTTCATTCAATACCAGTCTTAAGACCACCAACCTAGAAACAATTTCCAGTTTTTAATAGCTCCCATTAATATATATGAAAACAGAGTAAATGCATAATTTTCACATCAGGATATGGAACCACAAGAAGTGAATTATTTATATGAACTACATAAAAGTAATCTAGTAATACCAATGCTTGCCAAACAAAAGTATCCTTTATAATTTTCATTCATTCAACGAAGATTACTTGATGTCCTACCAAATGCTTTGTATTAAGGCAGAAGGTTTAAGGGATATGAAATATATAACATGCAACTCCTGTCCTAGAGAAACTAGACTCCAGTTGGGAAAACACATAAATATGAATGTATACGCACACATACATAAAACACCCCGAGATCTGTGGTCAAGGTTTTAACAGCAGTCACAACACACACAGGGAATAGTGGCTCAGTGGAAAAAGTGGTAACTCTTACTTGTAAGAGTTTAAGAAGTTGCCATGGAACTGGTGGGCATTTTTCTAAAGGATAAATCAATGGCCAAAGATTCTATTCTTTACAGATGTATACATCTAATTGAAAAGAACATTCTGTTGATGTCCCATTACCCTGGATAAATAGTTTTATATCTTAACATCCCTCTTTCTTTTTCACTTCGCCCAACCCTGGTCACATCAGCTGCTTATGTTTATGCCTATCGCTATGATTCCTATAGATTCCGCCAGAAATCTTAAGCACAAGTCTTAACCTCTAAATACCAGAGAAAATGATGTTACATTAATGCTACATTCTTATGTACAAATGAAATGGCCTTTTTAGAGTTGGAAAAGGGACATGTATATAAACATTAATTTTCTGAAGAACTTTCACTAAGAGTATAAGCCATTGGTTTTATTATCTTCCATGGAATTAATTCAGCTGACTTCAGAATGATTTATTTTTTTGCATAGATGACTAAGCTAGGTGAAAACATAGTGTTCATACTCTAGTTGAGTTTTCTAAATATTTCTGAACCTGCACATTTAGTCAATTCTTTTTACCTGAATGTTATTATTTTAATTATTAATTAGAACTCACACTGGAAGAATGTATTATATCATTATGAGCCTTATATATACGTAAGAAAACTAAAACCAGATAAAAATTCGAGTAGGGTCATAACAGAATTGAAATGTTTTTTTCCAACCCTTTTGGGTTGTAATACCTCCAGCAATGAGATACTACAACTTCATCAGGAGACAAGAGCCCATGATCTGAGATGGGTGGCACAGAGTATGTGTTAGTATCAGTGACATGGAAGCTCTCCAGAATGTAGAAAGATTTCTATGCTTCTTCAAAACCCTTTTCTGCTTTGTTTTCTTCAGAACTATACTACAATTAGAATGTTTCACACATGTGTTAAGGCTTATTTGGAGAATTCAAGTCGTGTATCTTTTCTTAACAAATTGCCTGCTCTCTACACCAGCAACATGGATGTCATTTTCACGTAACAAGCCAAAAAAGAAATCAATTTACAGCCTGTTATTCAAATTAGACCAGCTGTGAATTCCTCTCTATGCAGGGAGGTTTTATGGCCATCCATTTTTAAAGTTGACAGTTGTTCAAGAAATATGTGTTAATTTTACCAATTGAAATTTTATTTATTAAGAAATTCCATGTTCTCAGAAAGATATATGACTTGTATAGGGTAGCTTTGTTGAAATGAGCAATCCAGATTTGGGGGAGATATAAGAACCAATTTTCTAGACCAAGATGCCCCTTCAATTCATAAAAGAGCAGAAATTATTGTGCCACTGAGTTTAGTGATAGCCAAAATCTTGTTCTTGGCCATGAGTCTATGACCTACTAAAGAGCTGGAAGACTTTGTGCATTTCTGAAGTTAAACAAAAGTATCTAGGATTTGAAAAGATGTATAACCATGAAGCATGAAGGGAAACCCTAAGATATTAGAAAAAGACTATATGAATCCACTCCTCAATTTGCCCATCTTTATGACTATTTTAACTAGTGAAGTTATCTTCCATGACTGACTCAGCATCAGATTTCATTGAAGTGAATTCATTTCAATGCAAGTATCTACAGGAGCTGGGAAGTTAATTCAAAGAACTCTGAGCTCCTAAAGAAAAGGTGCCTGTACGTACATGGAATTTTTAATTAACCTTTCTTCCTTTAAAAAGCTGCTTTTATATTTTCCTTTCTCTCCTTTTATTATTTCCCCCCCCCGCCCCCCCAATCAGTCACTCTTTACCATGGTCATTGGGTTACCACCCAAACCCACAGTGACACCTGCTGGCCAATCGGGAATGGCGGGACTGAGTTCCTGCAAAGGCCTTGTCTGGCCTGTAGTAAGCAACAGAGTATATTGAAACAAACATTAAATTCTCTAAAATTCTTTCAGAAACTTAGTGAAGAAAAAATTGAGAGAGAATTGCCTTCCAAGTACAGCTTGGGAGGGGAAATTTTGGAGGGAAATTGGCCTGAACTATTACAAACATAAAATTTAAGGGTTTCAAGTGTTTTGACCTCATAAAAGTGAGCCCAAAATACATCCTGTACTACAAACCAATGATTAAGCCTTAAGAAAATTGTTATACTAATTACTCATGGAAAGTCACTTTTTACATTGGTTTTTATTGGCTATGCTTAGAGTCCAAAGATTTCATGTAGCATTAATTTAATAAAGTCCCCAAAGAAACACATGGGAATGTGTTGTATGCACACTTGTTTCCTTTTAAAATACTGCTTAGATCTTCACCACAAAGGGTTAACCATTTAGGTTTAAAACATCCTTTTCTATCACTTCTGAAGGACTTCCAATTCCTGTTTAAGGTTCTTTACTGAAGAATATTCATATTTTGTTAATCGTAGGTATTTATACATTGGTTATTTTGGCTGGGTACATTTTTGAGGATGTTTGTTTTGTTTTAAGCAAATCCATTTCTGACTTGAAAGTACAAATTCTAGTAAAAACAAAGACAACAGGAATACTTTTTAACATTTGTAGATTTTCTTAAAAATATTTACACTTTTCATATGAAGGTTAAATCCTAGGGAAAATTCTCAATACACATGTTCATATTTGAACCAGGAGGTTGTCCCTGAGGACTTGTAGCAGCAAATGTGTATTAGACAAAAATGTTGGCCTTCTTCATCTTTACTCTATGTTCTAAAAGCCAAAACTTCATTTTAGCATGACCTTAGGAGAATAGGGATACTTTTAGCATTTCCTGGTATTTGGTGGAAGGAATGTTTTTATTTGACTGCGGATGTCACTTGGTTTACAGGAAAGATTTGGTAATGTGTTCATGCCAGTACTGCACTTACCCCAAATTTCTTGCTATGTAGGAAGAACACATGTCAAAGCTCACTGTTTGTTAAATGGAAAAGATTCAGTACACCAGAAGCTTCTATTATAAACATTGTGACTTCGTGCAATTTACAAAATGTTCTATCTCCATTAAACAATAAACCCTTGACCCCAGAGCTCAGTTTCGTGATTCTGTGATTTGAGAAGGTAGACATAATGGATGGCAATAATAAATGAAAAGTTCAAGAGGTTAAGAGAAACTGTTTAATTATTTCTCTTGAGCATGAGCTGCAGAAGCCTTGCATGTCTGCCTTCTTCTTTGTGCAAATGCTGCGTGGAAGGGGCCCATCAGTGCAGCCCAGGCAGGGCATAAAAGCCGGTTGCTGGCCCTCAGCTGTGTTTATGAACAAATGGTCTCTAGATACCCTTCCATCTCTGAACCTTGCAGCTCCTGCCAGGGGAGATCCAGTGCCAGTCCCAGGGTTCAGCATCTGTTTTCCAAAGAGCTTGGATTTGTTAGCATGAGAAATTCATTGCTCATAGTTGCATCCCAGCTGTGGCACTAGTGAGCATTGCCTTTTGCTTTATTTATTTGTAGAAAACCATGTTCTGTCCTCTCTAGGAGGCTTTCTTATATAACTACTCCTGGACACATGCTGCTGTGCTCTCAATACCAGACCCATGAAGTTGCTTTGTGAGCTATAAAGAGCTCCTCCTTAAAAGCCTCCTCATTTGAACTTTGCAAGGTCGGGGATAGAGGTGATGTCCCCTATGAGAATGGGACCTGGCAGCTTCCATGGCAACATGGGCACCACTAAATCAGATATCCAAGAAATAGACCAAGTCTATAGACTGGGGCCTTGTTTGGAGAAATGGCCTAGGGAAAGCTCTCAAAAGAGCTTTGAAGGCAAGATTAAGAGTCTTCCCAGAACAGAATGACTGAAGCAGAGCTTCTGGGAATTCCTCACAGGGTCCATAGTGTGCTCAGAGCAGGAGCCAATAAAGAATACACAGTATATTGCCTTGGCCGGTGCAACTCAGTTGGTTGAGTATAATCCTGTACACCAAGAGGTTGCAGGTTCGAATCCTGATCAGAGTCCATGCCTGAAGTTGTAGATTCAGTCCCCATTAAGGGATGTGCAGGAGGCAGCTAATCAGTGTTTCTGTTCTCTCTCATATCGATGTTTCCCTTTCTCCCTCTCCCTTCCTTTCTCTCTAAAATCAATAAAAAATATTTGATTTTTTAAAAGAAAAAATACACAGTCTCCTTACACCCAGAGTTTTAAGGAGAGTGCACAGACATTCTTGTTGCCAAGTGAATGTGAATTCTTTAAAGCTTTATAACCTTTTACCCATCCAAAAACCTTTACAGTAAATTGCTATCTGTTTGATTCCATCTATACTTGCAGAAACCGGATCAGGGCAGCTGTTTAGGAATTTAGATTGGGGACCTTGGCTTCTGAAATACATTGTGCAGGCAGCTACATGGGAAATAAAAAGAAATTGTCTATGCTATAGTTTAGACACTGAGGATTTTTTCATTCTACGCAATCTAAAAAAAAAAAAACAACATTGATATTGAAACTTTAATGAAAGAAGTCTAGCATTTTATTTACTTGGTGTCTTAATGTGAAATACACTGCTATCAGTATGCCCCATAAAAGAAAGAAAACTGACTTTTCCCCGATGTGTGTGCTATATGAGAGGAAATGTGCAGAAGGATGGGTAGAAACCAGTACTTTGAGTTAGAAAGGTCAGGATCCCACTATTATCTACCTGGGTAATCCTTCTCTAAGCCTCAATTTTTTAATCTGTAAAATCTTACCTAATAAAAGAAAAACATGCAAATTAGCCATCACTCTGCTATGCCCACCAGCCAATCAAGATTGATATGCAAATTAACCCAACAAAGATGGCGGGTAATTTGCATACACAGGCAACCTAAGCCACCAGGGATGGGCCGGATGCTTGCCTCATCACCATGGCGATGAAGCAGGCATTTCACCCCATGCCTGGTCTCTCTGGGCCTCTGGGCAGCATGAGAAGGCAGGCCAGAGTGAAAAGGTGGTACACACAGCCAGGGAATGGAAGGCCCATTGAAGCACGAATCTTCATTCATTGGACTTCTAGTAGGAATAATAACAATTCTGACACAATGCACCTAAGAAGATATTCAACATAGGGTCTAGCACTATGCAGTCATTAATGGCAATAACTATTAACATTAAGCTATCAACTGTGAATATGAAGACCTTGAATGTAAAGCTAATCTTAATAATAGTTTGGATTCAAATTTATTCCCTTTTCTTTGGCTCAGGATCTGCCCTTAGCTGTCATCACTGGGGTGATAATAGTTTCCTATTACCAATCTGCATGAGATTAAAATAATCAATTTTGGGGGAAAGACTATGTTCTAGGAGCAAGTATATTATTCAGTTATTATTCTGAGCTACACAGATAACTTCTTGAAAAGAGGGGAATTACAAACTCAGCACTAACTCAGTGGCCTCAGCACTAACTCAGATAGATGGGAGGTGGGGCACATGGTCTTAGGCTCTACAGCTGAAGTTCTCAACCTGTGGGTTGCGAACCTACGACCATCGGAAAACACATATATTTACACTACAATTCATTAACAATAGCAAAATTATAGTTATATAATTAAAGTTAAGTAGCAACAAAAATAATTTTATGGTTGAGGGTCACCACAACATGAGGAACTGTATTAAAGGCATTAGAAAAGTTGAGAACCAATGGACTACAGGCACACTTCAAGATTAATAGAACCCTTTCCCAAGCCCTTCCTGCCCTTCATCAATCTCTCCAATTAAGAGCTGTTTATCTGTTTGTGCAGATGCCATATACTTTTTTTTTAATGTAAGCCACAGAATGAAGAGAACAGGAAAGCCCCAGGAGGGAGGTAAAGGCAGAACTAGGATAAGGCTAGTGGGGCCTGTGCCTCAGGCACAAAATTTAAAGAATGCCAAAAAACTCTGTAATAAATAAAAACAGTATTTCAAAGCAATGTCTTAAAACAAAAACTAATGCATAAAACCCCATGATAATCTGAAATATAGATAGGACCATGAGGTTCAGAAGCACCAGGCACGAGCAGGATTGGGTCAAACTTGGGGCTGCAACTGCAGCAGAGGCGAATTTAATGCTGGCAGAGTCTAATGGATATCAGGAGGCCTTGGTGGAAAAGCTCACAAATGGGCCTGTCTCCCCTCCCCGCCCACCCCAAAGCCTTGTCCCCATCATGCTTTGTTTTGGACACGTGTAAACATCTACAGACTGGCTGGGTTCAGGGTTCATTCAAAGTTGGCAAAATTTTACTTTTGAGTTCAAAGGGAAAAGCCGCTTATTGGAGAGCCCAGGAGATTTCTTGAACCCAGACCTCATATTTACTTTGCAATATTTTAATGAACAAGGGTTCAGTGATTCCAAAACACACAGATTACATTTCCCTAGAATATACACGGTTTTGAAAAATGAAAGGGAAATGGTGCTTTGAGCAAAATACATTTGGGGCTCTGCTGTACCCCAAATATTTAAAATAAATTGCAAAGCTTGCCAAACCCCAAGTGCTTCTGGGCTCTTGTAGCCCAGATCTCAAGTGGAGAATACCTTTCCACCATCATTCACCCCAAGCAGCTCTGCTCACGACAGGAAATCTGTAATTTAATTTTCTCTTCTGTAAATAAAGGCATCTCCAAACCTATGTGCCTGATTTCCATATCAGTAGCCAAAAGAAAGGCAAATACAATTATTTCAGGTCTTGTCATCTATATAGGACTATCACACAATTAGGCAACTGACATGCCAGGTGCTGACTTAGGGGATTCTCTCTGATTAAGGAACAGCACTGATTCTCAAGTGATATTATACTCCATCACAGGCCTTGGGAAAATAGCAATGTTGGCACCAAACTCATAAATCCTTACTGAAATCTACATACACAGATGAGCCCAGGAGTGTGGGCTGGTTCAAATTCAGACATAAGCACCAAGTGAGCTTTAAGTAGAGACATGATCCATTGGGGCAGATGCAACACTGTGGCAGGGGGACCAGAGCAAATGAACCACACTGTGATGAAAGCCAAAAAGTTGTGTTTGGGCGAAAGTCTCATATACGTGAACATGCTCCTAATTCTCTAAAGCAGGATTAGAAATGGGTATCAAAAGGATAGAAAAATAAGCCTGAGTCTGAGAGCCAACGCATCCGGCATCCACTGAGCTCCCGCGATTGAAGTCCTCAGCTTTGCAAATGGGTTAGCAGGGCAGCCGTGAAGTGTTTCCTTTCACAACTTTGTTTTGTTCACTCCTTGGCGTGAGAAGCCAGGCACATTTCTTCGACTTTGGAAGCAAGGAAGGAGTCCTATTCATTGGGGTTTGTGAATCAACAAAGAGGAATGGCGTTTAATATTTAAATATGTCTCATGTAGCCATTAAAAGTCTTTTACGAGTGTAAAGCCATTATTAAAGCAAGATGAGCTCTAGGTCATGGACCCTTTCATGGCACTCCCACCGTGCTAATGAGACAAACAATATCTCCTCACAGGATGGGGCTGCCTCCAGCACTAAATTCAGTGTGCCTGCTGTCATTAAAAATTCTAAAGCAGTGGTTCTCAACCTTCCTAATGCCACGACCCTTTAATCCAGTTCCTCATGTTGTGATGACCCCCCAACCATAAAATTATTTTCATTGGTACTTCATAACTGTAATTTTGCTACTGTTATGAATCGTAATATAAATAAATATCTGATATGCAGGATGTCT
Source organism: Lasiurus cinereus (assembly GCA_011751065.1). Taxonomy (NCBI): domain Eukaryota; kingdom Metazoa; phylum Chordata; class Mammalia; order Chiroptera; family Vespertilionidae; genus Lasiurus; species Lasiurus cinereus. The sequence continues at coordinate 29,643,745 of JAAGEH010000076.1, forward strand.
TAGGCGACCTCTGTGAAAGGGTCGTTCGACCCCCAAAGGGGTCATGACACACAGGTTGAGAACCGCTGTTCTAAAGGGGAAAAAAAGTACAATTAGAATAATCCCACCCCAGGAACTTTTTCCTTCTCCTTGTCTGAGCAACAACAACAACCACCAAAAAAACAGTTTCTAACTCAATTAATGTCAATGGGTGTGTGTTTTCCTGTGTGTGTTTGTGTGTCTCTGTGAGTGTAGGGACTATAGACCAAAGACAGTTAAATGCATGGATATTGGTAATACACATATATACCTGTTAGTCACTAAAAGTTCCTTACCATCTCATGTTTAGGGATGGCATTATGTTCCACTCCAGCCTAAATCATCCCCTCTTTCCATGACAACTAAGTGATGACAGGAGAAAAAAAGAATTACGGCCAAAGCAGGGAAAGCTAATAAATGATGAGCATACTGCATAAGAAAAATAAGTGAGCGAGCATGGATGCTGTAAATTTTACACAGCAACTTACTGGGGAAGATTTACCTTACTAAAGAGTCATATCCTACACTTGCCAAAATCAAAGCTTTATTATACCCTGTTGCCAAACCAAATCCTACAGAGAGAAGCCATCACACAAATGAACAGTTAAGATATTAGTACTATATATGTAAATGTTCCCAAATGAACTTCTTTCACTCTACCCCAAAGGAGATAGAGTTCTATATTTAGTTACCATCAGAATGGGTATCCCCCCCCAGCAGTATAATGGCAACCATAACACTATGAGAATGAAACACAAATGTCTTGTGGTTTTCAGAGCATATATTCAGCACAAAAGTTCATCATAGCCTATTTTATGTCATAAGTAGCAACTTACTAGGTCCTCAAAGCATTTATTAAAATGAAACAACACAGGATTACATAACATGGACCTTTGAGTGCTTATTGATGTCATCTGATTTTTTTTAATGAACACTGACTGAAAAGAAACAATTCCCAGAATTTTTCCAACTACAACCTAATGTCAAGGCATTTAGAAAAAATTTTCACAGTTTGGCAGGTGGTAGCAAGAGGGCAACAATTACATCAATGTCTTTAAGTTAATTTCTCTTAGTTGCTGTGATTTTCTGCTTTACTAAAGGCCAGGTGCACAAATTTGTGCATGGGTGGGGTCTAGTGGGCCCATCCCGATGGGAGCTGATCCAGCCAGGTCAGTAGCGGGGAGGAGACACCAGAGTTTTTCTCGCTGGCCCTACTCATTCTGGTCATCCTGGTTGCTTGGCATATATATATATAATCTTCAAAAAAAGTTCATCAAACTTCACTGATGTTTTCAAGATTGATTTGTCATGAGGGGCAAAGATGGTTCGGTCAAGATGCCCCAAAGGAAAATGCCTGAGTGTACTGAAACTGAAAGCAGAATGCAGTCATGAATTGAGGTGGCTTTTTCACTGTGTCTGTGCATGAATTTGTGTCTGTCTGCCTGCCTTTCGCGATTTCTCATGCACATTTGCTCAGTGCAGTTCTGCCTTGTTCTCCCCATTTTCTTGGTCATCATCCTCATACTTTCAGTCCATAATTGCTGCCCTGGACCCAAGTCTGTACCTCATGACATTTCAATTCCATTCTTAAAGCTAACCTGCTCAGGCTCTGAATTTCCTCAGTTCTAAATTCCAAGAGAACAGAGAGAGGATATCTTCTTTTGTCCACCCAGACATACCTGCTGGAGATCAAGATAAGCCTGATAGGTCATCTTTAGATGATAGGTGCCCCATCAATCCAATCTGGTCTTGCTGGGCCATGGAGTCACTGATGTAGCAGGGCCTCAGATGGCTGTGAAAGGACACATCTCACAGCACTGAGGGCATAAAAATGGCAAAACACTACCGTAGGAAGTTGCTGCAGCCAAGATTTAGCAGACACAGGACGGGTGATGGCCATTGTGTTTCCAAATAATGGGAGACTCTTTTTTTCACTTCATTCTGGAAGCAATTCAAAGGCAAAAGTCTTGTCCCTTGTATTTTTTTTGGTTAAAAGGGAAAAAATTTAAGACTATAAGAGAGCACATAAAAAAGAGGCATTCCCTGCTAATAATTAGAGGCAAGCATTTTTCAGACTAAAGTGGGTAGAGGAAGGTATCCTTGGAAACAAAACTGATTAAACCTAAATGACAATAACAACAACAGGGCCCTGCTACATGAAAATGACCATGTCAGACTAGTCTATAGAAGGGTAAGAGTGACACTTGGAAGAGGAATAGCAGCCAGTGGAGAACCCTAGAGGAGAAGCACAATGTAGAGAAGATATTGCTGCTATTAGCATGTCATTATTGTCAGGGTCTATACTAATGTGTTATGAGCTATCCTTGGTCTGGGTTTTTAATAGTCCTTAGTGAGGAGGAACTTAGAAAAGAATGTCCAAACCAGCTGTGTTCTTGTTGATAATTTGTTACTCGTAATTATGCTTATATTAATTGATGTATAACAAATTATATATGATTTTCAATCGTCAGTAGAATTTAAGCACCTCTATTGCTTAAATAGATACCCCTGTTGCTGCCCATCCCAAGAGGTTTTAAGAAATAGCAAAACTGCACAGCAAGGCTGTGTGGAGCTTTTTCTTTCAAAATGTTGTTTTTAAGCAATTGCCTAGTCCCTTATTATCTCCTCAGCCATCTCCCCAATTGTTTCAAGGAAAGGAACAAAAAGGCCAGCAATCTTCCAGTTTACAACTCTATTCTCAATCCCCCATACAAAGAACAGAAAGTGATTCATCCAGATTTATTCTAAAAGAATACATTTTAACTCATTGCTGTGAGGTTTGTTTTTTTAGTATGTAGAGGTAATGTCTAGGATAAACTAATTCAAAAATATTCAAAATTTACCTTTACAATACTGAAACCTAAGGTCTCTAAGGGCAGTGAGAGAGCATGCCTGCATTGTTTCCCTGGTGCCTAGTACAGAGTTTGGTCCAAGATAATGACTCAATTAGTTTGTGCTGAATGATTCAATTAATTAATGGATAGTAGGCAGGAAGGGAGTAAAGGACAAAGGGAGGTAAGGGTCACTAATGACATCTTTACAGGATTTTCCTCCCATCTCGTTAGATGTTATACTAGAAGAATCTAAATTTGGACAGTTTAATGAACACAGCTGTTAGATCATGCTGAATGATAGACCCAGACCTTTTAAGTTAATTGAATCTAAAGGAGCAAGCCACAAAAATGGCATCCAACTTGTCCTCAACTAAGCCAGTGAGTAGCAGTGGGGCTTAGACTCATTGTCAAACACATCTGCCTTTTTGAGTTAATGTTTTGGGATTTACTAGGTTAATACCTATACTGTGACTTATATCAAACATTTTAGAAATGAACAAAGATTATGTTAATTATGATTGATGACCCTGACCATATCCTGATTACTATTTGTAGTTCCATCCTTTCACTGCTGGATGAAACTACATATCAATGTCTGGTTAAAAAGGTGTTCCTAATGTTTACAACAAGAGGCCTTGGTGATTACAGCCTTATAAATGTGTGAATAATTGAGAGGTTATGCTGCAGTACACGCCTCATCAAGCTTCCTTTTCAAGTCTCAAGAATATATTTAAAACTCAATACTAGACCTCAATTATGCTTGAGTTACCAGAAAGGAAGAAAAAAACTACATTAACAAAGCTGTTAAAAAAACCCTCTGCTTTAAATTTCTTTGGACAACTGGACAATGGAAATAGTTCATTCATTTAAGGGTTGGCCTTCTCTGGTAAAGATTCCATGGCATTTAAAAGAAGAAAAAAGAAAAAGAACCCTGAAATCTATTGAGTTCCTTTCTTGGTCCTCTAGAAGAGAGACAGAAAGTCAATCTTGACAAAGAGATTGTGAAGATAACTAGATTGCCAAATTTATATTGCAGATTCAATACAATTAATAGAGAGGGAAATGAAATTTTTATATATGTATGATACAACAAGGTCATATTACAGTGGTCTCAATAAGTTACAAAGGTCTTGGCAATAAAATCATCTGTTTTAGTACATAATACCCAAAGATACAATTAAGCACCAATGACCTTTAATTTGACTCCACGAGAGAAGATTCTGCAGCTTGAAACCAAAACTAACTTAATGCACGCTAAAGTGTTCTATTCTTTTCCACAAAAAAGGTACATTTGATATAATACTATTTTAAAGATACTTCAAGCTTCAGAGATAACTTAAATTATTCTAATATGAAAAGTAAAGGGGGAAAGTGTGGTAAGATTTTAAAATAATAATAACCACCAAAATTTATTAAATTCAAATCCATGTCTATTTTTAATGTACAGAATGTATTTTGCAATCTGTACAACATCCCAAGTGGATATAATCTTGGATTACTCCTCTAATGCTAGGGTTTTTATTTTAAATCATCCACAGATAAACTTGACAAATTTCTTACCCTAAATCCCATATTTATGTAAACTAATCCTTATTACTCAAAATACAATATATTCTTATCCTCCTTGTTGAGTGATTCTTATTTTAAAACATCTCTCAATTTGTTTGAAGTCCTCAGCACCTTATCTTAAGCTTACAGGAAGGTAGCATACCACAGAAAATGTTAAAATCCTATTATTGTAAAGAGCCTTGAAGGCCAACTCATCCTATTCTTCCATCATCAAAAGGAGGGAACAAAGGTTCAGAGAGTTCAGTGATGCATCCAAAGCCATGGCCAAAAAATGCAGTGGCAAAATCTGGACTACAGACCAGCTCTCTGACTCTTACTCTGATTTCTTTCCCTATGGTGTCCTTCACCGATACCAGATGCTTTCGTGCAGTCACTACCATTTTCCCTCCCATGCAAACCCTACTAAAGAAATGTAGTGATTCAACTCACAAAGTGTTCACTGTATGTACATGTATGGCACTCTGGAAGGTAAGGGGGCAAGGGCCAGTACAGGGCTGATAAGACGTTCCCAGATGACCATTAGCCACAGTTGGTAACCTCACAGAAGACCTGCCAGGGAAATAATCAGCACTGGGAAAGCAAAGGAACTAAGAGTGGGTATTCCAGGTTAAAAGACCTCAGAGTGCCCTGAGAAGTAGGTGTCATTTGAGGGTGATGAAGAAGATTAAGGCAGGTGGCTTTAGTGTTCATTTTGGAAAGTTAATTCAGTATGCCAAATGAGCTCAACTTTAATCATTAAAATACAGTATAATTTAAAAATATAGTAAATTATAACTGGTCAATGGATGGAAGGTCAGAATGCTGTTACAGATTGAACAGATGGGCCTGCAGAACACTGAAATGCACATTTATCCATGGCTTTGTCTAAGTTATTCGCTTGACTAAATCTGTCCCTAATACAATGCTTTCATGTTATAATAGGGCATTAGGGGCAAGTATTATTTCATATGTTTTATGGATAAAAAATGAGGATGAGAAAATTGAAGACTTTCCCACAGTCTCATGGCTGACAAGATTCAGAACTAGACTAAAACCTATCTCTCCTCACTCCCAGCATTATCCACACCCCCATGTTGTCTTTGCAAGTTTACTGCTTTCAAATCCATTTTTATGAGCATTGAGTAAGATAGGGGGAAGCATAAATGCAAGGTTACAAACTTTCAGAATACCACTGCAAAATCAACCCTGATACATCAGATATAACTGTCACACACTGTGGACTCACTCACAACCCACCATCCAAACTGTGATCAACATCCTAGTGTTATCAGGCTGTATCCTGTCAATATAGTCCATCGGGTATTGCATATACATTGGCCATCTTTCCTAAGAAAACTAGAAACACCTGGATCATGTTAGGTCACTTCTGAGTTTCTACAGCTGGGTTTTATGCTTCTCCCCTCTTAAGGAGTTGACAATCTGGAAAAATCTTGATATTCAGCCAAGAAAACAAGATCCTTTCATTTTGAGCATGGACATTTCTATATGTTCTGGCGAAGGAGTGAAGCGGGGAGAGTGAGTTGGAAATTATTCCTTATGGTGGATAAACAAAAGTGTGGAGAATAAGAAAGATGGGTCACAACCTTCTAGAACGGACATATTAATGCAAAAAAAGCACCCCATTGTCCCCTAAACACTCCCCTTCAGCCAAAACAAGTGGCTGCCTCAGTCAGTAGTGCTCGATTGGACAGTAGCCTCTGGCCACCTGTGTCTCTGCTGGACCATCTGCTATGTGGGTCCAGGCAGCGGGGCCTCCACTCTGCCATTCCTCTGCCCTTTTGTAGAGACACACTTGAAAATCTCACTCCAAGCAAAGGGCAGGGGGCTAGGGGCAGGTTGGCTCTGCTTACTCTGTAGCAAAGGATTTCTCTGGTTGAAAAGCTTCTGATGTAAAATTAGTCATCAATTTAGCTATTTTTTCCATGAGTTGAAACCCTGGCTTTCTGAATGTAATGTGTAGATATAAAATATCCAAACCATGAGAAGAGCTACAGTTTCCAGGACATGAACTTTGAGGCTAGCGAAGTCCCAAGTAAATTTGACATGAACCAAACATTCCTTCCCTACCCAGTCTGTGAGCTAAAAACTCATTATGCTGCAAACAAGAAAAGGAGGTTCCCTACCCAAGGGCACATGAAATACCTGCGACAGTGTGAAACAGGGGCTCTTCTCAACAGCAAGAATAGGTCAAGGTGTACATGGAGGAGGGGTAGTAAATGCCTCTTTGCATTTACTTCTTATGAAATGTGTGTGTCACAAAGCAGGGAGAAATCCAAGGTAAGAGGGAAAATTTCACAGGCTGCTGTGTCATTTCCTTGACCAAATTGGAATTATTTACACATATGTTTATATCCTGTCAGTCTATGACTCAGTGCTTGTGTGCAGCTAGAGACATGAGGGCAGGTGTGTCTCTTGTTAAAAGGTCCCTTCCACATGGGCAGTCTCAGTTGTATATCTGATCTACCCCAATCAGATGCTATTCTTTTGATTTCCCCACACTGGCATGCTGACTCCTGTCTAGCCAGTGGCCATTAAAGGCAGATTGTCATGTTCCAGCTACACTCTTGCAATTGTCCAACAGTTCCTTCTGTTGCTCCTGATCTTGTACCATTCTGGCTCCACCCAGCTCCTAACTTCTGGCTTTGCCTCCCATTGGTCAACCTAAGGGCAGCTCCTTGTATTTACAGACAGTACTTGTGTGTGCTAGTGTTAAGCTTCCATGTTCCCAGAAGAGAGTGGATCTGAATCATTGTTTGACTTGCTGTGCTTTTGGACACTTAGATGGTAATTTCTTCCTCCCCTTACCCAGTTCTGGTTCCTGGGACCCAAACTGTAACCCTGACCTGTCAAACTTCAGTACCCTAGGAATTGGAGGTTGGGAGAGGTGGCACAAATCATCTATTCCTCTATTGTAGAGCATCTTATTGCCTTATTAAGGAGTCTCGTGTCATAGGATTAAGCAAAAAGAGTACCCTCCTAAGATGAGAAGGTCAGAGAAAATAAGGTGACATTAATGAATCTTAGTTTAAAAAATAATGAAGTCCTAGCTGGTTTGACTCGATGAATAGAGCATCAGCCTGTGGACTGAAGAGTCTCAGATTTTATCCCAGTCGAGGGCATATGTCCAAGTTGTGGGCTCCATCCCTAGTAGGGGGCATGCAAGAGGCAGCTAATTAATTATTCTCTCTCATAATTGATGTTATTCTCTCTCTCTCCCTCTCTCTTCCTCTCTGAATCAATAAAAATATATTTTAACATAAAACAATAGCAGTGAGGAGCACTCCTACCTCCTCATTATGAATAACCAAAAGCTGTGATGTGTTTGCTCTTGTGCAGAGAACTCTGCTATTCATTAAAAAGTACTTTAGCCCAACCAGTGTGGATCAGTGATTGGGCATCAACTCATGAACTAGGGGTTCATGGTTCAATTCCCAGTCAGGGCACGTGCCCAGATTGCAGGCTAGATCCCCAGTGTGGGGCCTGCAGTGGGCAGCCAATCAATGGTTCTCTCTAGTCATTGATGTTTCCCTCTCTCTCTCTCTCTCATCAATAAAAAAAGAGTACTTTAAACATTATCTGCTTACCATGAGATAATATTGGCAATAATAATCCCTATAATATTTCAGTCCTTGCCAAGGCCACAAACAAATAAATCTTTAAGAGAACCTAAATAACATGCTCATATATTCTGCATTAAGGTGAGGGAGATGCAAGAGTGCCTCTCTTCTGTCAGAAAAAGTATCCTACAAGAGGATCCATGGAAACTAGAAATGAAGCAATTTAGAAAGTCTAGCAAAAGAGGAGATTCCAAGTATTCAACAAGTAGGCAGACTTATAACTGAGCAGGGTAGATGGCTAGAGAGAGAAGATGTAGAGTGAAACATGTAGTGGGGAAAAAGAGAAAATAAAAGTAGCTACTGTTCATTATGCATAGAAATAATAAGGTTTAGAAAGGACAGGCATGCTTCCTCCTTTCTGGACCCAGGTCATGTTACTTGTCTGCCCTGGCTTTACTCAGAACTAGTTTCCTATTGCTCATGATCCTTCAGGAAGCTTTCCAAACACAGTCTGGTAGACCACAAGAGAGGTTTTGATCTTTGCTGGAAGAAGGCTCATCTCTGTCTTAGTGTTTGCAGCCTGTGTGCTGGGCCACCTGGGCAGTCTGCAGCAGCTGCCCCTGGAATATGAGGTCATTATGGACATAAATAAAAGCATATTTTCTCCCTCTTCCCACCCAGGGTCTCCTGATTCTTACCAAGGCTTTGTTTTAGTCATTGTGGTATGAGATGTCATGAGACCCTCTTGGTGTTCATGTACATGGACTGCTTCACCTGATTCTGCAGTGTGCTGGAAGGCTAGCCAGAAGGCTTGCTGCTACTTGCTGTGTGCCCTGTATGCTGAGACAGTCAAACTTGGGTTTGACCTTCCACAGTGGCTATAGGAGGACCAGTTGGTATAACTCAGAAATACAGGAGTTGTAGGGCAAACTTTGACCAATGGGAGATAGAAACTGGAGGAAAAGCCCTTCCCTCTTTCTTCCCACAGGTGGACTCTTCTGAGAGAAGATAATTCCTGTGGCCTCTCTCAAGATGTGTTTAAAGAATGAATGATCAACTGCATTGGCTACAAAACTATGGCCAGCTTGGGGATATACCATTTTGTATTTTCTCTTCCTCCTTTGGGGCCTCACTCTTTTTCTTTTACTGTTGTTTCTCTGGAATGACTCTTCCCATTCAAATTATAAAACATAGAACTAGCGTGGAACCTTGTTTTCCAAGCCAGCAGTTGACTAAGATAAGTGACATCCCTAATGCTGCACAACTTGGAAGTGACAGAACTGGGATTTTAATCCAAGTGAAATTCAACTATGAAAGGTAGCCAGAGACATAAGAAAGAGTCAGACTTTAATAAAGAAACAATGGTAGGCATTGTTCTACTCATTTCTTGTCGAAATCCCTAGACAATAAATGAATAGTGCAAAGCCAGAAGAACAGTGCCACATTTTATAATTCTGGCTATCTTCAACCAGAGGAAAATTAAAGTTGACAGTTCTTCTGCCTCCCATCTTTCTATCACAGAAGCTATCTTGAAATTATTGGTGGTCTTGATATATCCAATGAAGATAACAGAAATTTGTTTCCATGTGTAATTCTTACTCTGTTTTTAAGTTCCTTCTAGTGTAGTATCTCTAGAATAGGTACCAAACATCAGGGGCTACTTCACAAGAGACTAGCTGTTTGATTTTAAGATAAAGGCTTCAATTTAAGGATTTTAACCACAAAATACCAATTACTACAACTATTGCATTTTTATTATCTTCTTATTCTATATAGAGTCTTCAAGAACATTGAAGTAAAAAAATCTCTACATGTGCAATAATGAAAAACACTCTCCTGAAAAATCCCATTATCTTTAATAAAGAGATGTGATTTTTAAGATGTGTATATCTCTGATTTCTTGTACTGCCTTTAAAAACTTTTGGTTTTTACAATGAGCACTTCATTACAGTAATGAAGAGAAGACCTACAACATACATTTTTCAGCTCTACCTTATAGATTTAGATCTAATTTTCTCCAGTAATGGAAGATGGGCCACACATTATCAAATAAATCTTCTCTGCCTTCTCTTCTAGCAGACTGTGCATCCTCTCCCTGGAGGACTATTAATAGATGACACAATAATTTCCTCAATTTCATCAGTCTGCATAGTTCATCTCCTTAAATTTTCATTCCAGTCTCTACAACATGACTGGGTCCAGCATCATCATTTTACTTCTCCTCTTGCATACCTCTTCTCCCCCATTCCCTGCATTCTATCCAGGATAATTCATTAGAAAAGATCATAGAGGAGTATCCTTGTCCATATAACTACACCATAACCATCAGAAAAAAATAACAGTATTTAAATTATCCATTCTAAAGACCTTAAACACAAATGTCTATAATCAATGATAAGCCTGGAAATCTTTCTTTTCCTGCAAATATGACCAAATGGTGACAGAGGAACCTCTCTGACTGTAAAATAAATAAATAAATAAATAAATAAATAAATAAATAAATAAATAAA
>JAAGEH010000076.1:29654242-29856709 GCA_011751065.1 Lasiurus cinereus
AAATAAATAAATAAATAAATAAATAAATAAATAAATAAATAAATAAATTTAATCAATCAATCAATCAACTTGAAGTGCATCCACTTGGAATTTCTAGCTTAGTGAAGTCTGGGTTCCATACTGGTTGATCTTCAGATCTTCAAGGAAGTAGCAGGAGAGCTGGAGTTGGTCTATTAGTAAGACTGGATAAATGAGGTAGTCAGAGCATCACTCTGGTTAATTTTATATCTTCTATCTGCCATCACTACTGTTTTAACATTTTATATGGTTGAAATAGAGATTAAGGGTAATGCGGGATAGGAAAGGAAGTCACAAGAGGCCAGCCAAGCGGTGGTATGGAAGTAGAAAGTGTCGTCAAACTGTGTGCCCTGAATAAGATACTGGAAATGAGTACTTCAGTGACTGAAAATATATCCATGGCATTTTTAGACTTGTGAAGCCATCTTCTCTCTCCCTGCCCATATGCCAACATCAGAAGGATACCCAAGCTATGAACTTTCATACAATTTACCCCACTATTGGGACAACAGTGCTTATAGAAGACTCCTTCATTGAAGAACTCTATTTTCTCACAAAAGAATCAATAGCACTCAAGGTAATAGAATCAAAAGTATTTGGCTTTCAAAAATGAACTTGACTATACAGAAATTGATATTAAGAAAACCTGCCATTTGGAACAGAAAAATGCATTAGCCTTCTTTTGCCAACTTTATAAAAATGTTTAAATATGGTTTTACTTGTTTATTTGTTTGTTTGTTTACTTCAATGGTTTCTTGGAATCCATTTCAACATGACCAAGTGACTCACATGCCATGCAAAGTGTACTGACCAACTACAGTCAGAGAAATCCAAGGAGGGGAGATTATCCATTTGATAACTTTTCTATTTGAAGGAGAGACACCACTTTTTTCCTACTCTGAATTCAGCATTTGAACTGTGGTCATTATTGAAGATGAGAGTGAAGTCAATGACTCCTTTTCTCCCAGAGAGAATGTGTCTTACTGAGGGCCCAGGGGTAAGAGTGACACCTGCAAAGCCCATCCATCTTCATGGAGATACAAAGGAGAAATTTAGTGACCTCGCCTAATTCTTTTCTCTCCAGCTTATAATTATGGGAACACTGTGGTTAAAAGAAAGGACAAAGTGAAAAAAAATGTCTCATTTGTAAAAATGACCACTTTTCCCCAGGGAATTCTCATGATGCTCAAACTCTTTATCATTTTATGACCCTGGATGTGTGTTTTTTTTCCCATACTTAGATGGCTTTATATTGTGTTCCACTTTGGGTGGAAGAATTTAATAGTAATGTTGGCACAGAAGAATGCATCAGAAGAAAAGAGAAGGAAGCAAACATTTAAAAAAATATATTGCAAAAGTAAAGGGTCTGGTAAGAGTATCATGAAAGAAATCATCAAGATTATAAAAGAAATTTAGCTGATAGAAGACTATATAGGGTAGCACTACTATGAGGAAAAGATAAAAGACTTACTTTGTGTAACACCTCAAGATAGAACTAAGACTGAGATTCACCATAATAGGAAGATTTTAGATAATTTTAAAAACAAAATAGAATTGTCTAACATTTAAACATGCAGAGTTTTTCAACAATGGAAATACTTTAATAAAAACTAGATGACTTCTTGTTAGGAATGTTGCAAAGGGGGTGTCTATTGGAAGACATGATTGAACAATGTTTCCAACTAAAATATTCCCTAAGTACCAATCAGCACTGGTAATTATGATTAAAGTTTTTCAAAATAAAAAAGCTGGCATCAAGTCAATAAATTTACACTAACTGCCTTTAAAGTGGAATTAGTCATTTATTTACCCATTCATCAAATAGTTATCTGAGCCCCTAGAATATGCCTTTACAATTTCAGGCATTGTCGTATAGTAATGGAAGAACAGATAAAGGCATTGCCTTCACAGCAGCTGAATTCCTATGTGTATATCATACAATAATGACGAAAGAGAACCAAAATGGCAGCATAGGTAAACACCTGTACTTGCTGCCTCCCACAACAACATCAAAATTACAACTAAAATACAGAACAACCATCACCCAGAACCTCTGGAGAGCTTGCTGAGTGGAAATACTACAACTAGAGAAGTAAAGAAGAAAGCACACTGAGACTGGTCAGAGATGCAAAGGTGCTGAATGGCTGGTTGGGCACCCACATGGGCCACTTTTTGATCAGGAGAGAGATCACCTCTGTGGAGGCTGCCTGGAGGTACAAGCGTTCCCAGCCCCACACTAGATGTCCAGCCCAGCGTCCCAGAGCTGGAGAAAGAAGTCCCTACGGGCAGCAAGAACTACAGGCTATAAAAACCAGTGCAGAATGGGGCTGAGTGACGCACAGGCTGCTGGAAACCCAGCTGCTCCTCTTAAAAGGCTGGCACCATGAACTGAATTTATAAGCTCTCACTTCCTCTGAGCTCCAGTGCTGGGCAAGGCTCTGGGGGACCCAGACACATATGGGAAGAAACTGGACTGTCTGGCATGGGGGCAGGAACTCAGAGGAAGCTTTCTTCCAGACGGAGGTGCTCACATTGTTTCTGTGCTTGAATCTCCTGGTTGCAGGGCTGGCTGGCAGCCATTTCTGTTTGCTTCACCCTGGTGATTCCCTGAGACCCCTGCCCCATCCAATTTACAACTCACCCAAGCTGTGCTCAGCAGCTTTTGCATATGAATAGCCTGTCCTATCAATAAAAAGTCTAAGACCTGGCACCAGCACCAGCCTGCCTTGCTTCACAGCTGGGCCTCATCTGGGCACTTCCAAACTGATATAAAGAGGAAGAATCTGCAGATCTCTCTGTAGCTCCTGCTGGATGGCCCCAAGCAGTGGCTGACTTTGCACCTCCCTGGAGATCCAGGAGCCAGTATACTCAGTAGTCAGTATGAGACTATACCAGATTACAACTCTTCACATCAATAAGGGACACACTGAAGGGCTATCAAAGCCCCACTAATGCACGTCCTCCTCCATAAGAGTGTTTCCTATACAGCAGCTCTCCCACTGTTGTTGTAGCTGGTCTCCACAGCCAACTGGCCTGGAGGTCAATTCCTCCCAGTGACATCAACACTAATCAAGTCTCAACTACAAAAAGACTGTGCACACAGCCCACAAAGGGATGCAACAAGAATGTCTACCTCAGGTGATTGGAGAGGCTGAGCCACTGGGCCTTATAGGACACCTACTACATAAGGCCACTCTATCAACTTAAGGAGACTTAACAGGTACCCAATATATAGAAACAACCACAGGAAAGAAGCCAAAATGCAGAGACAAAGAAACATGTCACAAATGAAAGAAATGGAAAAAGCAAACTACTGGATATAGAGTTCAAGACCACAGTTATAAGGTTAATCAAGAATCTTCTAGAAACCTCAAAGGAACTTAGTGAGATTTTCAAGGATCTTAGTAAGAATGGCAAAAAAAAAAAAAAGGAAAAAGACCAGTCAGAAATTAAGCATACACTGTACACTGACTGAAATAAAGCGTAATATACAGGGATTCAACAGACTAGAAAATCCTGAGAATCAAATCAATGATTTGAAATATGAGGAAGCAAAAAACATCCAACCAGAAGAGCAAAAAGATAAAAGAATAAAAAATATGAAGATACTGCAAGGAGCCTCTGGGATAACTAACTTCAAGCATACCAACATCCAAATTATGGGGGTGCCAGAAGAAGAGAGAGAGAAAAATAATTGAAAATCTATTTGAAAAAATAATGACAGAAAACTTCTACATGATAAAACAAAATAGACTTACAAGTCCAGAAAGCACAGACAACTAAAACATGAGGAACCCAAAGAGGACCACACCAAGACACATCATAATTAAAATGCCAAGGGCAAAAGATGAAGAGAGAATCTTAAAAGCAGCAAGAAAAAAACAGTTATCTATAAGGAAGTGCCCATATGATTGTATGATTGTCAGCTGATTTCTCAACAGAAACTATGCAGGCCAGAAGGGAGTGACAAGAAATATTCAAAGTGCTGAATAGCAAGAACCTACAACCTAGATTACATTACCCAGCAAAACTTTCATTTAAAATTGAAGGTCAGATAAAGAGCTAACAGACAAGAAAAAGCTAAAGGAGTTCATCACCACCCAACCAGTATTATATGAAACTAGAGGCCTGGTGCATGAAATCAGTGCATGGTGGGGGTATCCTTCAGCCCAGCCTGCTCCCTCTCCAATCTGGGACCCCTAGAGGGATGTCTGACTGCCCTAGCTTGATCAGGCCTAAATTGGCAGTCGGACATCCTTCTCATAATCCAGGACTGCTGGCTCCCAACTGCTCACCTGCCTGCCTTCCTGATTGCCCCTAACTGCTTCTTCCTGCCAGCCTGATCACCCTCTAACCACTCCCCTGCCAGCCTCATGGATACCTAACTGCTCCCCTGCCAGCCTGTTTGCCCCTAACTGCCCTCCCCTGCAAGCCTGGTCATACCTAACTGCCCTCCCCTGCAGGCCTAGTCACCCCTAACGGCCCTACCCTGCAGGCTTGATCACCCCCAACTGCCCTCCCTTTCAGGCCTGGTCCTTCCCAACTGCCCTCCCCTGCTGGCCATCTTGTGGTGGCCATTTTGTGTCCATATGGAGGTAGGCTGTTTTGACCACATGGGGCCAGTCATCTTGTGTGTTGGTGTGGTGGTCAGTCTGCATATTACTCTTTTATTAGACAGGATAGAAGCCTGCTGCATGGGTGAGGGCCAGCTGGTTTGCCCTGAAGGGTGTCCTGGATCAGGGTGGGTGTTCCCTTGGGACGTGGGGTGGCTTGTGCGAGGGCCCTGTGGTGGATTGCAGGCTGGCCATGCCCCCAGTGACCCAAGTGGAGACACTGGTATCTGGGATTTATTTATCTTCTAAAATTTAAACTTTGTAGCCTGGAGCAGAGCCAATCCTTCTGCTCGCACAGCCATTGAAACTTTATTGCCTTAAGCAGAGGCCTACGTGAGCCAGGATATGTGGAAAGCTTGGCTTCCTCCATTGCCAGGGGCAACCCAAGCCTCCCTCTAGCTCTCTCTGTGGCTGTAGCCATCTTGGTTGGATTAATTTGCATACTTGCTCTGATTGGCTTGTGGGTGTGGCTGGTGGGCATGGCTTGTTGGTGTAGCAGAGGTACAGTCAATTCACATATTACTCTTTTATTAGATAGGATACTGAAGGGTGTTCTTTAATAAGAGGAAGAAGAAAAAGGTAAGGATAACAAATAGAAACACCAAAGTGGCAACAAATAATCTATCAACAACTAAATCTAAAAATAAAATGAATAAAAAATCTTATGAACAGAATAAACTGGTGAATGGAATAGAATGAAGGGCATGAACATGAAACAGACTGACAATTCTCAGAGGAAAGGGGATGTGGGAAGAGATTAGACAAAGATCTTATATGCATGTATGCATTACTTATGGACACAGACAATAGGGTGGCAAGGGCCTGGGATGGGGTAGGAACAAGGGGAATAGCTATGGGGGTTGGGGCAGGAGAGGGACACCTGTAATAATCTCAACAGTAAAGGTTAATTTTTAAGAAACAATACTAGCCGGTTTTGCTCAGTGGATAGAGTGTGGGCCTTCGGACTCAAGGGTCCTAGATTTGATTCCAGTCAAGGGCATGTACCTTTGTTGCGGGTACATCCCCAGTAGGGGGTGTGCAGGAGGCAGCTGATAGATATTTCTCTCTCATGGATGTTTCTAACTCTCTATTCTTCTCTCTTCCTTCTCTGTGAAAAATCAATAAAATATATTTTAAAAAATACATAGGATCATTTTAGACAGGGACAAATTCTATTACAAAAATAAAATAGAGTAACAGGACAGAGAATGGAGGAAGGCAGTTACTTTAGCAATGGTGGACAGGGAGGTCCTCTCCTGGAAATCTCATATGAGTTTAAGACCTGAATGAAAAGAATAAGCTGGCCATGCTAATATCTTGGGGAAGAGAGGTTCAGGCAAGGGAAAGAGCAAGTGGAAGGGCTCCTGAGGGAGAAAGGGTCTTGATCCAAAAATAGAATGAAGGCCACCTATCCTTATGAGATGAGGTCAGAGAGAAAGGCTCAATTCATGTCATGAATTGATTGTGTAGACCCGTGTGCAAACTGTGGCTCTTTGGCCCCGTGGGTGTGGCTCTTCCACAAAATACCATGGCCTGGGCAAGTCTATTTTGAAGAAGTGATGTTAGAAGAAGTTTAAATTTAAAAAATTTGGCTTTCAAAAGAAATTTCAATCGTTGTACTATTGATATTTGGCTCTGTTGACTGAGTTTGCGGACTATTTGGGTAAACCATAATAATTCATTTCGATTCTACTCCCACTGCAGCGGAAAGCTACCAGAAGGTGGTAAGCAGGGGAGTGATATGGTCTGAATTACTTGTTTAAATTACTTTGGCTATTGCTGTAGAATATGGCTGTCAGGAGTCCAGGGTGAAAGCAGGAAGCCTGATTAGAAATCCATCAGAGCGGTCTAGGTGAGCACTAATGAGGACTAATTATGAGGTAGCATAATTCAAATAGCATGTTGACTACTTTTTAGACATTTGCACAGGGCACAATTAGAAAGTTGTTCAAAACAGAACAGTTTCTGTGTGTTTATATTTATATGTGTACGCACATGTCTGTATAGTTCATATAGGCATGTCTTTAATACTTCAAAGATTGAACTGATGGAAATTTAACAACAACAATAAAAAAAACACAAAAATACATGTCAGTGTTTTTATTATTATTATTATTATTATTATTATTATTATTATTATTATTTGATGCAAAAACACTGTTTTCCAGTATAAGTAAAAAACTCATTCTATCTAGTTACATAATTAGAACTAAATGATAATGAAATTGGTGTTTGATGTCTGCTGAGATGGACTTCTTTCTCCAGCTGTGAGAAGACAACAGGGGAACAAGCCACAGACTGAATCTGGGGACCCTCCCATGGCCTGTCACAGAACAATTAACCAGTAATGGGCTCCTCTACATTTATTCAACAGAGGATAAAGGAAAAGCTAACTTATAAGTATTTGTCCTCATTGTTTTGTATTATACTTTGGGAGAAAATATGCAGTTGTTTGGAAACTGCAGGTGATATGACCCATTCAAACCAAGATTCAAACATTGGTTTTATGTGCATATGGATAAGCCATCAATCACTTGGTTGTCGGTGGAAAATCTTTGCTTAAGTCATCAACGCTCCCAAGTGTAATCCTACCTGTGTTAAGCAGGGGGAATTCTGTTTTTCTACTGTGATTTGATATTGAGAAATAACATGAGCAGATAAGCTTTATAACAGCACTAGAAGCCCTTGTTATTTCTAACAAATGAGAACCACTGAGCTCCATGAGCTGGACTCTGGCTCATGGTCTCTGTGTATGATGACCAAAGTAATGTGGCAAAACCCAGAACACTCAAAGGCAGATGAGCAAGAAAGCAGAGTAGGTGAAACAAACAGTGGAGAAAAGGGGTGCAGGTGGGGAGGAGAGGGAATGAAAACAATGAGATAAAGAGACTAGCTAGACCCCAAATTTTCAAAATTATTCCTTTACTATATTTATCAATTAATTTCAATGTGACAGCTAACTCAAGAGATTTTGCCTTTCTAAAAATCTATGCTCACACATATCATTCCAAGAGTGGTCCTGACCCTTGTATCTCAAAAATTCCTTCCTTTCCATTCCACTGTTAAAACTTTAAGGAGGATTGTTATCATTGAAAGCCTATTGGGTGGTTTCACCTAGGGGGTTATTCAAAATACCTCTTCCTTAATTCTCTCTTTCTTCCTATCCTTGTGGCACCAAAACCTCAATGTGACCCCACTCACTCTTTTCCTGTTCACATTTTTCAGCTTCTTTCAAAAAACAGTTGGGAATTTCCATCAATAATAAACACTGTAGTGCAAGCTACATGAGAAGACAGCCCCAGTCTTTAAAGACATTCACCCTTGTTATGACCAATTCCATGTGATTTTATGTAGTATCTAAGAAAGACACTTGTTTTAATGAGTAAATATATATATATATATATATATATGTATGTATATATATATATATAATGTGTACATGTGTAAACATGTCTAATACACATATGTTCTAAAAAGACTTGGAATGAAATAGCCACAAATTGGTGATAGCTACCAGCATATTTATCACTTAAATTAGATTTATAATACAATTCATCCTATATAATAAAAGCCTAATATGCTAAGTGTCTGGTCAACTAGTCAGCCATTCAACCAATCAAAGTATAATATGCTAATGATATGTTAAAAATCTCTCAACTTGCTATGATGTGCACCACCGGGGGCAGATGTTTCGACTGGTAGGTTAGCTTTCTGCTGGGGTCCTGCTGATAGGGACTGAGCAAGATGAGCCGGACATGCCCTGGAACCTTCCCACAATCCCTCCCCAGCTGGCCAACCTCCTGAATCCCTCTCCATCCCTGAACATGTACTGGTGGGGTCTCTCAGCCTGACCTGCACCCTCTCGCAATCTGGGACCCATTGGGGAATTTCAGAGAGCCAATTTCAGCCCAATTCCACAGGCCAGGCTGAGGGACCCCACTGGTGCATGAATTCATGCACTGAGCCTCTAGTGTACGAACAATAATCATAGGATAGCAATACAGTTCAATGGTGAAGAACAATCTTTAGACCCAGACTATCTAGATTAAGACCTCATTTCACTACTAACCTATTAAAAAATGCTTAAAACAATTCATGACACATAATAATTGCTATGTGTTTGCCATCATCTTCTTCATCATTATCATCATCATCATCAACATCATCATCATCATCATCATCATCTCACTGTCATTAACTTATGACTCCATGATAAAGAAACAAGCTATAAAATATGTCAGTATTAATTATTATTATAAAAAATAATTTTTTAAAAACTTTACAAAACTTCAAAGATTTCATTCAACTAAAAACCATTCTGTCAATGTTTTTTGAGTGCTTACTATGTGCTAAGCATTGTTTATGTATTGGATGCTAAGGAGGATCATAAGCAGGACAAACTAGATCTCAGGTCTCATGTAGATTACATTTTAGGGGGCTGAGCACTATGTATGGTTCATGTGTACCAAAAAATTGTTTCAAAGAAGATTCCATTTTAAAGAAGAAAACCAAGTTTCCTTCATCCACAGGCTAGAGAGTAATATGTTTTATTTTCCTTTAGAGCATCATCCAGATTGTGTGATTTCTATGTAAATATATCAGTTCTGTTTCATAAGCCATAAGAAGACTTATATTAGTGACTTTCCTCTAATTATTCTGCTTCCTTTACAAAGTGCCTGGTCAGAAGGAGAGAGCACTATTGGGTCCTCTTACCCTTGATTATGAAAGACAAGAAAATGTGAATAGTATTCAGAGCCTTATTGAAAAAAATTAAATCAACAGCAGGTATCATTGCAGGCTGCTATAACAGATGCCATAGACTGGATGACTTCTAAACAACAGAAATTTATTTTTCATCATTCTGGAGGCTGGGAAGTCCAAGATCAAGATGCCAGCAGATTTGGTATCTGGTGAGGCCCTGCTTCCTAGTTCAGCTTTTCTCGTTGTGTTCTCACATGCTGAGAAGGATGAAGAAGGTCTCTTTTATAAAGGCACTAATCCCATGAATGGGACTTCACCCTCATCACCTAATCACCTCCCAAAGCTTCACCTGCTAAAACCATTATATTGAGGAGTAAGGATCTCAAAATAAGAATTTGGGAAGACAAAAATACTCAGTCCCTAACAGCAGGT
This sequence comes from Lasiurus cinereus, assembly GCA_011751065.1. Classification (NCBI taxonomy): domain Eukaryota; kingdom Metazoa; phylum Chordata; class Mammalia; order Chiroptera; family Vespertilionidae; genus Lasiurus; species Lasiurus cinereus. The sequence goes on from JAAGEH010000076.1 coordinate 29,664,007, forward strand.
TATTTTTAAACATAAAAAGGAAGAAATGCCAAATGAAGCTCCATTATAATTTGGCTTCCACTTGAGAAATCTTATCTCAAGCTATACACAGAAGAAGGCTGACCCCGACAAAAAGATCATACCAACTTGCATGTGCATGGTTTTAAAATAATCATGATATTAAAACTCAAAATAAGTTTAGAACATTTAACCAAAGTTCAATGGTATGAGTTCTAATCCTGTACAAATTGTGTGAAAGTCCCCAAAACTCACAGAACCTTAGCTTCCTCTTCTGTAAAATGGGATGAGTTCCTACCTTGTGTCTCTCATAGGTAAATATAATAAGACTAGTGGCCCAATGCACAAAATTCGTGCATGGGGGGACAGGAGTTGTCCCTCAGCTCAGCCTGCACTCTCTTCAATCTTGGACCCTTTAGGGTTAGGTCTAAACCAGCAGTCGGACAACCCTCTCACAATTCAGGACCACTGGCTCCTAACTGCTCACCTGACTGCCTGCCAGCCTGATCAATCCAAAGGCTTTTATTAGTATAGATATGACCCTTCACAGAAAATTTTACTAACCCTGTTTTACAATGAGGAATTGATTATTGAATCATTAGGGCCAGACACCAAGAATTATTTTCTTTGAATAGGGAAGGGAATAATTATCTTGTCTTTAAGTTACCCTGAACATCAAATGAGATAATAACTTAGAAAAGTATAAAAGCACCATATGAAGATAACTGTCTTTTTCATGTACTAAAAAGACAATAAAGTGGTAAAATGAAAAGCACTATTTTTATTCTCCCTTCCTTTACACCCTTTATTTAAACTTTGAAATTTATAAAAATTTCACTCCTATTTTCATTTCTTTACATTCAATATTATTTTGTATTAGTTTCAGGTTTTATATTAGTTATAGAATAGTGGTTAGATAATCATATACTTTACAAAGTGTTCTCCGATATCTCTAGTACCCACTTGGCATCATAATACCATTACAATACTATTGACTATATTCCCTATTTAAGTGACAATGGGTTTACAGGTTCCTTCCAATCTTTCTTTTGTGTTACTCATCCTTCCTTTTCTTTCTCACTTCTTCACTCATTTTCTTTACATAGTATTTCAACTGGCCCTCAAAGCTCAGTGAAGGCACTGGGACATGCTTAATCCATTTTACAGACCATGAAACTCAGGCCAATTCCAGTTGGACTCAGCACTCAAAGAGCCCTCACAACTGCTCTCTCCACCTTTCTTAAGGGACAGCCACCGGGCAGACAGAACAAACCTCCCCATGAGGCTTCTGAGCCTCATTCCCAAGCATCTCTTTATAGTGGATGCTCCACATTCTTTCCTCTCCCCCGCCACACTCCCATTCTTTACTGCCACCCCCCTTTCTGGGAGCAGGTGGTAAGCTTGGGGTAGGGTGGGCACAGGCTTGCTTTTGTGCCAAGGCAGGAACAGGAGTCAGGGCCTTTTAAGTGCGCAGGCTGTGTCGAGGCCCAGTTAACGCTGGGAGCTTCGCCAAACTGCCATAGTGGGGTACCTGGCAGTGCAGCACCCCTCCACTGAGGTGGTGCTGCCCCTCGACCCCCACCTCAGAGTTGAGGGTCCACGCCCTCTGCTCAGGCTTCCTACCATGCCCAACAGTCATCACCTCTTGTTTCCTACATCTTGGGCTACTGCAGAAACTCGCTCTCGCAGGCCCCTTTCCGGCCTGAGCCCCCTCTGGTGCACTCCGCCTTGGCAACACTCTGTGCCCCTTGGGTGCCTGCCTCTTGTCTGGCCGCTTGGAAGAAGCTGCCTCTAAGCTTCCTCTTCCTTCAGGCACTCTCCTCAGACACCCCAAAGCTTTGGCTCCTTTCAGCCCCCACTCCACTCGGCTCTCCTGGTTGCCCACCTGCCAAGACACTGCCTGGGTGCCTTACTGCAGACAGCAGTGTCCTAGAGCAGGAGGTGGGGGTGTGGGGAGCAGCTCCAGTAAAGTCTAGTGAACCGCAGGTCAGGGTTGGAATTCAGCTACAGGCCACAGGGGAGTCTGCCTGGGCAGGAGGAAATAGCGCTTAGACCCAGAGTACTGCCCCCCGGCCCTGCAGCCACATCCACCCTGTGAATGGTCGTGATATATCGACATCCTGGACAAATTTGCATATTCCTCCATTATATATATAGATAGCATTATAGATTATAGAGCACAAGTAATGGTCTTGATGCTGGGGCCTGTTCATGTGATAGAGATAACCTGCTGAGGATCCTATCAGTTAGGATTCAACTAGAGAATCAGAACCAGTAGGGGTTTGTTCCAGGAACTGCAGTGGCTAGATAAACAATCTCAGTAAGGCTATTGTCTCCATATATGATGCTGAAGATGGATATCCACAGAGCAGGCAGCTGTAAACCAAAGGATATCAAGGGCAGGATGAAAGCCAGAGGCATAAGCTGGGATCCCTGGAGCCTGGATAAAACTTGTGATGACCTTGGTGACAGACAGAAGCTGGACCCTTCATCACGGAGCTAAACAGACACACACACACCTGGCCTCAAAGAACCTAAAGCAGAGTCCAGGGGAAGCAGAGCAGTTACAGGTCCAGTTTCACACCAGTCATTAGATGACTCAGCAGATCAGCAACATGAGTGAACTATAAGATGGCAGCTGCTGCCCGGCCAGTGTGGCTCAGTGCTTGAGCATCCAGCTATGAACCAGGAAGTCACAGTTGGATTCCCAGTCAAGGCACATGCCCAGATTGAGGGCTTGATTTCCAGTTAGAAGTATGCAGTGATTTTCTCTCATCATTGATGTTTCCCTCTCTGTTCCTCTCTGAAATCAATAAAAATAAAAAAGATGGCAGCTGCTTCCTTTCCCCTCTAAATCTCCCAAGAATTGTTCTGTGGTTCTCCTGTCATCAGAAATGCACAAGAAAGTGACTTCTGAGAAATAAAATGCAGCCTAGACAAACTGATACACCAAAAACTAAAACAAAAACAAAAAACAAAACAAAACTCATAAATTCCTTAATCATGATGGGAAATTGACAGTAATTTTCATATTTTTATCCATACAAATGTCACTAAGTTCTAAAGCACTGGTACTGCAGCAGTTAAGAACAGGAGTGTTAGAGTCTTCCTAACTCAAGTTCAAATCCAAGGTTTATTACTTTCTTGTTTCATGACATTGAGCAAACAAATTATTTAACTCTCTATGCCTCAGTTTCCTCATCTGTAAAATGGGGATTATAATACCTCCCTCGTCAGTCAAATCAAAGAGTAAGGGAGATGATATAGGTAAAATGATAGAAGAGAGCCTATTATGTGGCTAGTGCTTCATACTAGTAAGCGATAACTGTTATTCTAATGGACATTTACCATGGGGTCTTAAGAGCTAACTAACTTGGAATCAAATGTCTGAAGAGATTCCCAGGGATATCTTTTCCCTAAGCATCAGCATATGCTTAAGGGGAGTGCAAAAGAAGTATTCAAAGGACATCCTTGAGGCAAATAAGAATGGATCCAATTCATACATCAAATCATAGAAACTGACTATTTTTATATTTTCCCAGCTGCCGGGGATATTTGCTGAAAGAACATTGGTATGTTGAACCATTATGCTTCCAAGTTGACTCGCATAGTGGGTTCATCAGAAAAAGCATTTAACAGGCAAGCCAAATTATGTTGGACACTATATGCCAAGAAACAGAGTTATGGACTTATACTCTTGGGACAGACTGCCTGGGTCCAAATCCTGGCTCCATCATTTATTGTGCTTAGACAAGTTATATAAACTCTATCTCATGTTCTACATCTGGAAGATGAAAATATACTATCATCTATGTCATAGAGTCACTTTGAGAATTAAGAATTTAAAATACATCAAATGTTTAGAAGAGTGAACATAGTAATCATCAGGTAAGTGCTATCATTGTCAACAACATCTTCATTGTCATCACCCACAAATGTATCATCTTCTTCAAATGTATCAACTCAGGTCTATCCACACCCAATAGGAAACAGAAAAGCAAGCAAAGAAAACTTGACCTTCTAGAGTGGGGAGTAGAGGCAGGCTAGCAGAGGTCAATGGGAGAGAAAGGGAGGCAAATGTAATACTTTCAACAATAAAGGTTTAAAAAAGAGAAAACTTGACTTTCATCCAAGGACCAGCATTCAATTCTCTAATACCTATACTTCTTCTTATTGAGATCTATATGCTCCTTTTGTGTAGACAACCTTCTCTATACTTGATTCCTTATCTGCCCAGACCCGGGAATTTGATCAGATCTTTCTTTTAAACTGGATTTCAAGACAGTCTTTCTGGCCAACTTCAGCCAGCTTCCACTCATACTCCAGAATAATAGTCCATTTGAATGGACTTCCATGACACCCTTGCACCTAAAGAGAATTGGTGAAATTGCTTTCCATTACTTGTTTTAACACATCAAAATAAAGGTCTATTTCACAATCTTATTGTCCAAAACAGAATGTAATTCTTTAAGCTCTTTGCTCGCCCATTGGAAAGTACTAAGTGATTGAAAATTTAGCCCTGCTGCTCTATAAAGACCATGGTTTGTCTCAAATGTTTGCTTTTCCACACTTGCACCTGCACTTTGCCATAATAATCAAACTTGAAGAAGTTTAAATAAAGATGTGTCTAATTCAGAACACAGACGCTTAAGGAAAGATTTCTGTTTTTAAAAGAGATTCCTATAAATGATTTAGCAAATTTGAACATACAACCTGTCCAAAGTGCTAGCACACTTTGCTTCAAGCAGCCAATTTTGCAGGCAAAGCTGTGGTTTTCTTGTTCCTCTGTGAGCTGTGGCTGCCATTTCCTCATGGCCCAGCCCTCAGTGGTGCACAAACCAGGGATGTATTTCTCATTTGTGCATAAAAGTGATTTCCTTGAATTATGAGCCCCAAAGTTCCAAGACACTTACAATCTGGGTGGCCACACAGGTATAAGTGCATAAAAGTCTGTTCTTAGCATGATTCAAGGAGAGAACGAATTTACTTCAAACAACTTGTCTCTCTGGGAACATGCTTCACAGCACTCCATCAGGGAGAGGCATATTTGTGGTCATAATGTACGACAGCAAAGGTACAAGGAGACACACTGAGAGAAGTTAGAAAACCAAAGAGCCAAATAAATCCAGCTCTTTATAGGATAACATCCTTTTCTCCCCTTCTTGCCTCTGAAACTTGGAATTCAACAGAAATGTCAAAAAAAAGATTACATTTGTGAACTCAACTGTAAGCCTGACAGTAGCAGAAGTTAAAGTCTAATCTAAATTTAAGAATAAAGGGATTATGCAAAAAAAAATTTATATAAATTTCCACATACTACACAGAAACAGCAGCAGTGTGGTGATAGCCAGAGGGAAAGGAGGTGGGGAGTTGGTAGAGATGGGCAAAGGTGGGAGGTGGGGGGATGGAGACAGAAACAGACTTTGCTTGGGGCAATGGGGGCACAATGCAGTGTGAAGATGATGTTTTGTTGAGTTGTACACTTGAAATCTCTATGTTTTTTTTTAACCAATGTCAGTCTAATAAATTCAATAGAAAGGAAAGAAGGGAGTGAGGGAGGGAGAAAAGGGGGGAAGGAGGGAGGGAGGGAAGAAAGGAAGAAAAATTTTTGAAAAGAGGCCTCCTAATTTATGGTGTTAATTCCACAAAATAAAGATTCCTCTGGAGGTAAAAGCTCTCATCCTTTTCAAACTTGAAGAAGGAAGGCTCCCATTGGCCATGCTGAGGTGCAGCGGTGGTGTGTATATCAGGCTTTCAAACTGCAGAAGGGTAAGTCAGCACAGCCCACAGCAGGCTCCAGGCCTCCCCTGGAGTTTGAGGACCACTACAACCACATGAGTCTCCCTGCTCTCCTGGAAAAGAGGAAGAGTATGAAGGGTAATTTGGTCACCTGTAATTATGCAAATTCTTCAGATTAAGGACATCCCTTTTCTCTTTTGAGTGGATCCTAGGGCCCCACAAACTTACTCTTCTATGAGCCAAGAAGAGAATACTTAAGAGGTTATAACTATTTTCTTGGAAAAGTTAACTTAAATTGGAACTAACCTGTTTCCTATAAGCAGTATGTCTTACATTCCTTTTTCATCCTATGCACATAGGAATAGAATTATTATTGATTATAAAGTACATATTTGCCTATTAAAATAAAACTGCCAAACTGAGCAATATCATTATAAGTCATTAAGAATGCATTAATTTGATTCTGTTTGGTTATATATGCACTTGAACTAAAATTGTCTACAGATGTATTTTTGACTACAGAATAGATACACCCCTAAAGAGTTGCCAGGAAATCTTTGAAAATAAAACTATCTTTAGTGTGTTAGGGAGCTCATTATTTCCAAGAACACTGAGATGAATTATTTATTACAGAAACAATGTGTATTTATGGAGGGCCTAGTGGATGAAAGAAATATAAGACGCGATCTTTGCTCTCAATCAGAATCCAACTCAGGAAATTGTTTCAAGAATTTATATTTTCAATTAGTGAATTTTCTTAAAATGAGGCCACCTGCACAACATACAGTATCCTAGAATTCCCAATCTCACCTTGTGCCAAGGGAGCCTTTGGTAAGATCCTGTGATGAAATGACACTCCTTCCTCATAGCTGAAAGAGTGCTGAACTGCAGACTGTCCAACTTGTAAAGGTGATTTGCCTAGGACTGAGTAGCCACTAAGGAAACTTGAGTAGCCATTTTTCCTTCTCCTTCTTTTGTCTTCCCATGCTGTACTGTCCTCTGTTCACTCATCATAGATAAAGAAGCATCACACCCCCCACACACACACACACATACACACAACACACCACATACACCCCACACACACAACATACTCACAGTTCCCAGTGTCTTGGCTACACTTCTTGGTTATCATAAGCCTTCCACAGGGAGGCCTCATACTCATGAGTTCAGCATTCTCTAGGTACTCACTGACTTCATTCTACCTCCACCAATCACGAGAGAATTAGAGGCAAGATGGGAGGTCTTTCTTTGAGCTCTTCAAAGGACACTCTGTAAGTAGCCCTAGTCCATCTATGTCTAGGTCTTAACTCTATCCTGAACAAAATCAGAAAAAGTCATCTTACTCTCTTTGTTCTGTAATAGATGAGAATGTGCCTAGATGATTGAGAGGTCCCTGAGAGTCTTCTAAACCTGGGTTAAGTGGCAAAGGACTGTTGGTGGTTTAATGGAATTAAGTCAATCAGAAATATTGCTGTACTCTCAGAACCCAGAGAATGTTAGATCTCCATAGGGACATCATTCTATAAACGGTCAATGCAAATGTCTAGTGCTTGATTCTGTGGCTTTGGCCCCATCCTCTATACACCTTCTCCTCTTAGCTTCTGTGACACCATATTCTCATGGTTTCTATCTTTGTCTCTACTAACGATAGCAATAGCACCAAGAATAATTCTATCTAATAAAGAGGGAATATGCAAATTGACCATCACTCTGTCACAAAGATGGTGGCACCCATAGCCACAAGATGGAGGCACCCAGTCCCCTCAGCCCCACCCAAGTCCCCAATCCCAGGGGGCAGTAGGTGGGCAGCACAGCAGGAATCCCCCATGCCTTTCAGTCCCACTGGCGATGAGCAGGCAAGCGGACCCCACAGACAGCAGACAGCAAGGCCTGCTCACCCATCACTGCAGCATCAAGCAGGCAGGCCCCACTGAGAGCAGAGAACCCTGAGGAGCAGGCCTAAGCCATCAGTAGGACATCACCTGAGGACTCCTGGAATGGAGAGGGTGCAGGTTGGTCTGAGGCACCCACTCTCCCCATGCATGAATTTTGAGCCTCTAGTATTTGATATAAGTTGTAATGATGACTTACATTTATTATTTCCTCTGTACCAAACATAGTCCTCAGTATATTTCCATGTATTAGCACAAGTCCCAGCCTTGACTTTTCCCTTTATTTCCCCTCCCTTTATCCCTCCAGGGATTTAGAAACCATCTATAAGCTAATCATTCCCAGATTGTTATCTCTAACTCACACCTCTTTTTTGCATTCCAGACCCAATATCTAACAGTCTAGTTGGCAACTCCTCTTGAATGTCTATTTCTCAGGCATCTCAATGTGAATTCTTCATCTTTCCTCAGACAGCAGCCCAAGGTTCCTCAACTCAGTGAATGGTGCTATAATGATAAGAATATAGCGGCCATTCTGACACTTCCCTTCCTTCAACTCTTATACCCAATCCATCATCAACTTTGTCAATACTGTCTCCATAATGTACTAGTATACCAAACTCACTTTTCCACGGCCACACAGACCAGTGCCATCACCTCGTAACCAGGTTTCATTCTAGTCCAGTGCCAAGCTATTCTCAAAAATGTAGTCAGAATAATTTTTCAAATTAAAGTGGTTCTTGCCCATTTAAAAACCCTTCTTATGGATTCATGTGGTACCTAGGATAAAATTAAGAATCTTCATGTGGCTTCTGTTCACTGCTGCAGCCTTACCTCTCCCCACCTTCCACCTGCCGCATCACTCTGCTTTACTCATTAATCATTTCCCCAAACACTCCAAGACCATCCCCACCTTGGAACTCTCCCACAGGCTGCTCTCTCTTCTCTCTTGATGTTGGTTTCCCTCCCTAATTATACTCTTTATGAGTGTTCACTAGTTCAACACTGTATCCACAGAGCAAACACAATACCTGGCATAAAATAAATATTTGCTGAATACATGAATATATAAAATATATTTAATATATGTTTTTGAAGGTCTAATATGTACCAAGTATGATGATAGACATGTGGATAGTCCATAGGTTAGATTCTGCATCCAATTCAATGGATGGGGATTTCCCCCACACAAAAAAATTCTCTGACATCAGGTAGGTATCCCACAACTCAACTCAATTCTGACACTATCTTCCTAGAGATAGCATCAGATTCCACCAGTTAAGGGCTCGGTCTCACAAGACTAACCCCATTTTAGGTGCCAATTACAAGTCCAGGTTGTCACCTCTGCTTCTGATCCACAGATATAGACTGTAGGTTCCACAGATCCATTTCTTGGGTTCAATAAATTTGCTAGAATGGCCCACAGAACTCAGAGAAACATTTACTTACTAGATTACTGATTTTATAAAAGGATATAACTCAGGAATAGTGAGCTAAAAAAGATATATAAAGTAGGGTATGTGGAAAGGTGTACAGAGTTTCCATGCCCTCTCTGGTTGAGCAATTCTCTCCAAATCTCCACTTGCTCACCAATATGGAAGGTTTTGGAACCTTGTCCTTCTAGGGTTTTATGAAGGCTTTATTACTAGTACACAGTTATAATTGATTAAATCATTGGTCACTTTCAATTGATACAACATCCAGCCCCTCTCTGCTCTGTGGAGGTCAGGGGGTGGGACTGAAAGTTCCAACCTTCTAATCACATGGTTGGGTCTCTGGCAAATAGATCCTATCCTTAGGTGATGAATTCCAAAAGATTCCTAATTGTTCTTACCTCTTAGGACATTCCAATCATCTTAGGAGCTCTGTGCTAAAGAAATATGTCTTATCAATATATATAAAAGCCTAAGAGAACCAAGATGGCAGCATAAGCTATACACCTGTACGTGTTACCTCTCACAACCACACAAAAACTACAACTAAAAGACAAAACGACTATCCCCCAGAACCATGGGAAAACTGGCAAAGTGGAAGTTCTACAACTAGATGAAAAGAAAAAAGTGCATTGAGACCTGGTAGGATGTGCAGAGGCTCAGAAAGGCAGAGATACAGAGACATGCACAAATTGGGCTGGCATACACTATTTTTTTTTCATTTGGGAGGGATTTACAAGTTCCCAACTGCTCTGAACTCCAGTTTCTGGTGAGATTCTGGAGACCCAGACTCATACAGGAAGAAACTGGACTGTCTGTCATTGGGTCAGAAAGTGAGGGTGGCTCTGTCACAGATGTGCGCACAGGAATCATTGTTTACTATGCTGGGGCAAAAGATGCAGGACACAGGACACAGAACAAAATGCAGAAACACGAAGATGCAGAGAGGGCTGACTGGCAGCCATTACTGTTTGCTATGCCCTAGTGATTCCGTAAGACCCCACCCTGCTCAATTTACAAACACACTGAGCTGTGCGCAGAGGCTTTTGCATATGAATGGCCTACCCTCTCGCAGCTTAACTTAACAAATTGCAACCGGGTCAGACAACTCCAAAACTTCCAAACTCCAAGCAAAGAGGAGAAATCTGCAGAGCTCCCTGTAGCTCCTGCTGGATGGCCTCAGACACTAACTCACTTGCACCTCCTTGGAGATCCAGGAACCAGTGTACCTAAAGGTCAGTGTGAGACGACACCAGATTTCAACTCCTCACATACATAAGTGACACACTCAAGAGGCAGACTCAGTGAGCACCAAAGCCCCACTGAAGCAAGTCCTGCTCCATAAGGAGGTCTCCAGCACAGCAGTTCTTCCATTATAGACACAAATAATCCTCACAGTCAATTGGCCTGGACATCAATTTTACCCAGTGTACCAATAGCAATCAAGGCTTAACTACAACAAGACTGTGTATCCAGCCCACAAAGGGTTGCACCAAGATTGCCCACCTCAGGTGATTGGGGAGGTAGAGCTACTGGGCCATAAAGGACAACTAGCACACAAAGCCACTTCATCAACACAGGGAAGCAGCTAAAATGCAGAGACAAAGAAACATGTTACAAATGAAAGAAATGGAGGAAAGCAAACTACTGGACATAGAGTTCAAAAACCACAGTTTTAAGGTTACTCAAGAATCTTCTACAAACCACCGAGAAACTTAGTGAGACCTTTGAGAAACTGAGTGAGACCTTCAAGGATCTTAATGAGAATGCCAAAAAAATAAAAAAGGACTAGTAAAAAATTAAGCATACACTTAACTAGGTCTTAACTCTGCTACTGCTTTTCTTGAGCAGCAAAGGGGTGTGAGCAGGGCCAGCACCAGAATTTTTTACAACTTATATCAACTACTAGAGACAAAATTAAGCATACCTCTCAACAGACTAGAGGACCCCAAGAATCAAACCAAAGATTTGAAATATGAGGAAGCAAAAAATACCCAACCAGAAAAACAAAAAGGAAAAAGAGTCCAAAAATGTGAAGATAGTGTAAGGAGCCTCTGGGACAACTTCAAGCATACCAACATCAGAATTATGGAGGTGCCAGAAGAAGAGAGAGAGCAAGATACTGAAAATCTATTTGAAGAAATAAATGACAGAAAACTTTCCCTACCTAGTGAAAGAAATGAACTTACAAGTCCAGGAAGCACACAGAACCCCAAACAAAAGGAATCCAAAGAGGACCACACCAAGACACTTCATAATTAAAATGCCAAGGGCAAAAGACAAAGAGAGAATCTTGAAAGCAGCAAGAGAAAAACAGTTAGCTAATTACAAGGAGGACCCACTTGACTGTCAGCTGATTTCTCAACAGAAACTATGCAGGCCAGAAGAGAGTGGCAGGAAATATTCAAAGTGATGAATAGCAAGAACCTACAACCAAGATTATTCTACCCAGCAAAGCTATCATTCAGAATTGAAGGTCAGATAAAGAGCTTCACAGACAAGAAAAAGCTAAAGGAGTTAATCACTACCAAACCAGAATTATATGAAATGCTGAAGAGTATTCTTTAAGAAGAGAAAGAAGAAAAAGGTAAAGATAAAATATATGAACAACAAAGTGATAAAAAACACATACCTATCAACAAGTGAATCTAAAAATCAAATGAATAAAAAATCTGATTAACAGAGTAAACTGGTGAATATAAGAGAATCAGGGGCATAGAAGGGGAATAGACTGACAATTCTCGGGGAAAAGGAGGTGTGAGGGGTGCGGAAAGAGATTGGACAAAAATCTTACATCTATAGATGAGGACAGTGTCAGGAGGTAAGGGCATGTGTGGAGGGTGATGAATCAGGTGGAGGGGAGCTATGGGAGGAAAAAAAGAGGAACATCTGTAATAAACTGAACAATAAAGATTTATTTAAAAATACAGATGATAGATGATAGATAGATAGATAGATAGATAGATAGATAGATAGATATGCATAAGTGACTGAATGACTGGTTGACCGGTCACTGCAATGCACACTGACTACTAGGGAATAGATGCTCAATGCACAGGATTGAGTTCCCTCCTCTCTGGATCAAGCCTGGAGGGATCAGGCTGAAACTGGCTCTCTTAATATTCCTCAAGGGGTCCTGGATTGTGAGAGGGTGCAGGCCAGGCCGAGGTACCTTACTAATGCATGAATCTGTGGACCAGGCCTCTGGTTGTTACTATAAATCACAATATGACAAATGATTTCTCTAGGAGTACAGAGGAAAGAAAGCAAGAGAGAGCAGGACAGAAGCTAGTCTTTTGGGTACCTAATCTGAAAAGTGTCATCCCATGACATTTGTCATATCTACTCATTAGAAGCAAGTCATTAAATTCAAGGGGAGGGGATTGAACCAGAGCATGAATATGAATACCAGGAGGCAGGGATCATCGGGGCCATCTCAGAGGCTTTCTTCCAGAGTGTCTATCACTCCATGTCAATGTATATAAATCTATTGTTTGTTGTTAAAACTATAGGGTATTCTAATTTAGAAATAAAATAATTAGCTATCTGAGCAATCCTCTATTGTTGGACTTTTTAGGATGTTTATAACTCCTCATTAATTTTGCAATGAACATCCTTGAACATACTAGTATACATTTTCACACTTCTCCAATTATTTCTGGAAGATCAATTTCTACAAATAAAATTGCTGAGCCAAAAGTTCTGCACAATTTAATTATTCATATGTGTTGCCAAACTGCCTTCCAGAAATGTTGTAGCAATTTACCTCTCAACAATTTCTAATACTTCAAATACTAAATATTAAAATGTTTTGATATTTCACTTTTCCATGACATAAGAAATATTGGGATAGTGCCATCTTCTTCTCATGGCCTTATTCCCAGTGTTGTTTCACTAACTCCCCCAGTCAGGTATTTGATGATCTTAAGATGTGATATCTATCATTAGATATTTTACTTAATTTTCTTACTTGGTACAGCTTTTATTCTTCATCAGGGAGATAGCAAAAGATGAATTAGCTAGAATAGACTAGGTTATGCTGCAATAACAAAAAAAAATACTAGAACTTTCAATAATTTTCACATGAAAACTTATTTCTTGCACACATGAAACTCATTAAGACTCTCCATAATACCTTTTCTTCCCATGGTGATTCAGGGCCATTTGCTTCTACCAGGTGGTTCCACCAAATCAACATGTGATGTCCTCAGTTGAAGTATGGGAGGAAGAGAGATCTGAAGGGTTGAATAAGAGCTTTCAACTACCTTAGCCAGAAACTGACATACCATCATTTCATCTGAACATGCTTTGGCCAGAATAAGTCATGTAGCCTACCCAATGTTTTTGGTGAATATTCAATTATTAATTAAACTAGGGACCCAGTGCACGAATTCATGCACCTTGAAAGGAACTGTTGGTCACAAGGCTGCAGTGGGCACAAGGGCAGGTCTCAGCCCTCCATGCCCCTGCCCTGCCCCTCCTGCCATGGCTTCCCTCATGCTGATGGTGATGGCCCCACTCACACCCACTGACGGCATGGAGTGACTGGGGCCAGTGCCAACAGCAGGTACTCGTGGGGCAGGCGCTGTCAGCAGATGCAAGCAGTGGTTTCTGGCCCCAATCACCCCTCAGGAGCAGGAGAAGGTGGAGAAGCCCTCAGGGACAATCAGGACCAGCAGTTGCTGCTCATACCTGCTGATGGCACTAAGCAATCGGGACCAGCGCTGGCGCCAGCAGGGGATGCAAGTGGTGGCTCTGGCGCTGCCTGCAGTTGCAAATGGGGCTGGTGCTTGCAGGGCTGTCGCCAGCAGTGGGTGTGAGAGGTGGCTGCTGTCTCTGATCACCACTCAGGAGCAGGAGAGGTGGAGAAGCCCTGAGGGACGATCGGTGCTGGCAGCTACCGCTTGCAATTGGGACTGGTGCTGGGTAACAGCAGTGGGTGTGAGCAGGGCCAGCACCAGAAGCAGGTGCCAAGCACTAGACAGAACCTCAGCACACAGGAGCAAAGAATTTTCAATAACCACCAGAGCCTTGCCCTGATGACAGCAACTGGTGCCCCACCTTGGTCTGGGACCCCCGCTCACCTGCTCCACCATACAGCCACAGCTGACACTTGCCATGTTCTGCACTTTGTCATCTGCTGTGATACCCGCCATGTTCCACACACCTCCCTAGTGGTCAGCCCACATCATAGCAACCAGTTGTTTGGTTGTTCTGCCATTCAGTCTATTTGCATATTAGGGTTTTATATATATAGAAGTTTAACTTTAAATATTAAATAACTAATACCAACAAGCATTTAATATTCACATATTTCAATAATTGATATAGGCATATAATATATGTTGGTAAGTATGTAAATGTGATAAATAATTCATGTAATATCTGTTAAATTATATCTCTGCCACAAAACATACCAAATACTTTTATGGATAGCAGAGACTTCTCTCAATGAGCCCAGATATTGTCAACAAATCGTCAAGTTTGCCCTGACCTTCATCTTCTTGGTAAAGTCATATAAAAATATGAAAGTAAAATTGCAAGTCTCTAACCTTGCCTTGCTTGATACAGACAGACATGTGCCACTTTGCTCCACATGTTGAAATGGCCGTTGCCAGATGATGTATTCTTTAAGTGGACACAAATTGGCACTGGGCTTTTCCACCTCTCCTGTTTCTAATCATCCACTGCCTGGGCATGTCAGGGTCAGGCTTAAAGACTTGCTAGAACTGGATTCAAGATTTATGAGAATGAGATGTAACCAGGCCTCTCCCAGAGGTTTGAGAAGAACAGCTGGAGTCTGGCCCTTTCCATCATGACAAGGACTATTAAAAACTCAAGCAGGTTTTTTTTTTGAAAGATGAGTATAGAAAAGCAAAAAGTATTCCAAAAGAATATCAAAGATATTTTCTTTCAGAGTCACCTTTAAAGCAAAAGATTGTAACAGTCCTGGCTCTCTACCTCACTCACATTTCAAACTCTTTGTAAACAAGGGGCAAAAATTATTAGGTTTGAACTGTGGATTTTCCCCCTTGACCCATTCCTGAATGGAGCTGAATCATTCCCACTCAAAGCAGTAAGGGGCTGTTTTGTTCTTCAGGCCCCACCCTGTACTGATGTAATGCACCCAGGCTATGTTTTTCTGATGAGTGTGCTAGGGAGGGTCCTCACCAGGAGGAGGGAAGCTGTTGCCCAGCACTCCTGGGATGGCAGGGAGAGAGGAAGCCTCAGAGCACACAATGCCTGCAGTAGAAGGAACTGACAGCTCACGCTGAGCATTGGAAAGTTCAACTTGTCCCTTCTTCCCTTAACCCCCGTGACTGACCCACCCATCTCCTCCAAAACCATTCATCCCTGAGAGCTCATCACTCATCATGGGAGAGCTCTGGTTTCCTGAAACTGGTGCCAGCATCCACACCTCCCTTTCTATATAGCATTAAATGATGATAACAACCCAGGCTAAGGGTGCACAGGTTCACCTCCCTAGAAAGAGACAGCCCAGGACCTTCTTCTGGCCTTTCCTAAGGACAACCCTGTCATCTTCTCAAAGAGACTGTCTTTTTTAACTGTTCTGAGATAGTTTTAATGTTGAATTTGTATTTGTGAATATGTCAGGAAGACCAGGGCAGAGAGCAAGTTTGAAATAAAATACATAAAATTAATTGAATAAATTAAATAAAATAAACCCTTGTATGTGCGTACACACACACACACAGGCACACATATAATTCTCATTCCTGATACACCTTTTTAATGTCTTTACCTTTCTTATTAGTTTTCAGTTTTCTGCTAGCTGAGAATTATTTTAAATTCAAGAATTGAATGTTTCTTAAAACATATGAGTGATACACACACACACACACACACACACAAACACACACTAGAGGCCCAATGCACAAAATTTGTGCATGGAGGTGGGGGGAAGGGATGTCCCTCAGCCCAGCCTGCACCCTCTCCAATCTGGGACCTCTCGAGGGATGTTCAACTGCCCATTTACAGGGATCAGGCCATGGGGGTGTGGCCAGCCTGGATGAGGGGCTGAGGGCTGGTTGCAGGCTGGCAACATCCCTGGCAACCCAAGCTCCAAGACCCTCCTTTTTTTTTTTCAGCGCCTCCTTGAGTGGAGGCCAGGGCTGGCTGGAAGTAGGTACCTGGGACTTACTTATCTTCTATAATTGAACCTTTGTAGCCTTGAGTGGAGGCTAGGGCCAGTCACAGCAAGTGGAAAGCTTGGCTTCCTCCATCACTGGGGGCAATCCAAGCCTCCTGATCACTCCAGCTCTGTGGCTGCCACTATTTTTGTTGGATTAATTTGCATACTCACTCCTGATTGGTTGGTGGTTGTAACAGAGTGATGGTCAATTTGCATGTTTCTTTTATTAATATGTGTGTGTGTGTGTGTGTGTGTGTGTGTGTGTGTGTGTGTGTAGGCTTGGAGGGGACAGTTTGTGTGTGTCCCTCAGCCCAGCCTTCACCCTCTCCATTCTGGGACTGGTAGGATCGGGCCTAAACGGGCAGTCAGACATCCCTCAAACAATCCAGGACTGCTGGCTCCTAACTACTTGTCTGCCTGCGTTCCTGATTGCCCCTGATTCTGCCTGCCATTCTGATCATCCTCTAACTACTCCCCTGCCAGCCTGTGCCAGCCTGCTTGATGCTTAACTGCTCCCCTGCCAGGCTGTTTGCCCCTAACTACCCTCACCTGAGGGCCTGGTCTCTCCCAAACTGCCCTTCCCTGCAGGCCCAGTCACTCCCAACTTCCCTCCTCTGCTGGCCTGGTCACTCCTAACTGCCCTCCCCTGCAGGCTTGATCACCCCGAAATGCCCGCCCTTGCAGGCCTGCCTGGTCCCTCTCAACTGCCCTCCCCTGCTGGCCATCTTGTAGTGGCCATCTTGTGTCTACATGGGGGCAGTCATCTTCTATGTTGGAGTGATGGTCAATATGCATATTACTCTTTTATTAGATAGGATAGAGACCTGGTGACCAGCTGGTTTTCCCTGAAGGGTGTCCCAGTCAGGATAGGGGTTCCCTTGGAGTGTGGGGCGGCCTGGGTGAAGGGTCTGTGGGGGTTTGCTGGCCAGCCACGCCCCCCAGCAACCTAAGAGGAGACACTGGTATCTGGGATTTATTTATCTTCTACAATTGAAACTTTGTAGTTTGGAGCAGAGCTAAGCCTTCTGCTCGCTCCGTGGTGGCAGCCATTTCTGCTGGAATTTATTTATCTTCTATAATTGAAATTTTGTAGCCTTAAGCCAAGGCCTGGGCTGGCCATGGTGTGTGGAAAGTTTGTCTTCCTCCATCACTGGGGCAACCCAAGTCTCTCTCCTGCTCTCTGTGGCCATAGTCATCTTGGCTGGTGGACATTGCTTGTGGGTGTAGCAGAGGTATGGTCAATTTGCCTATTATTCTTTTATTAGATAGGATTAGTGGCTCAGTGCACAAAATTGCACCCAGTAAAACGCCCCGCTGCTTTGGCAGCAGCCGCTGAGAGCTGCAGCGCACCCTCAGAAGCTGGTGGGAGCTGTGCCACTTCCACGGAAGGGAGGCCGGAGGAAGCCATGCCGCTACTGTGGGAGGCAAGAGCAAGCCCCCACTGCTGCGGGAGCTGCGGGGGAGAGACTGAGGGGTGCTGCATGTATCTCCTGGTGATCAATCACGCAGGCAGCCCTGCCCATCGCACACGCCTTGTCACATACGCAGCCCCACCACCCACATGCACCTGCTGCCCACACAGCCTCTGCTGATCCATCGTTATTCATGAGGGTGTGATGGCCATTTGCATATTAGCTTTTTATTATATATTATAGATAGATATGTTCAAACTTTTTGCATGCAATTTTTTAAAAATATATTTTATTGACCTTCCACAGAGAGGAAGTGAGAGGAACAGAGAGTTAGAAACATCAATGAGAGAGAGACATTGATCAGCTGCCTCTTGCACCCCCCCTACTGGGGATGTGCCCACAACCAAGGTATGTGCCCTTGACCAGAATCGAACGTGGCACCTTTCAGTCCACAGACCGACACTCTATCCACTAAGCCAAACCGTTTTCGGCTTTGCATGCAATTTTTTAAGTTCTCCAGTTTACTTCATAAAAATGTAAACAAATATTTAAAGTAATTTTACTATATTTTTCATATGAGAGCAACGTAAGTGAAAAACTCTGACTAAAAATGATATGTTCCTAATATTTCTAATAGATCTGTGAAAGCTGCACACAATCCTGGAATGTAAAGAAAAGTGTTAAATACTGTAAATGCCCTGCTGTAAACCGTATATTTTTTCTATGGAATTTAAATGCACCCGATCTATTCAGAGGTTTAACTTGCTATTTAGTCATTGTTTTTTTTGTTGTTGTTGTTGTTTTTTGTACAGTCAAACCTCATTCTCGAATGTCTCCCAATTCAAACAATTCAGTTCTCAACCAAATAGGAAAAATGTCTCAGTTGTTGAACAAGCTTCAGTTTTTGGGTTTTCAACCTGACAACCCTTTCCTGCTGATACATCAGCATAACAAAAAGCAACTCTCAGGCCACAAAGGAAAGAATGCACTGGTATGAGTCAGTTTACCTCTAACATCTCAGGAAATTGTTCTGTGAAAATGTGTGTGTGTGTGTGTGTGTGTGTGTGTGTGTGTGTGTGTTGTTGCTGGCAAATGGATGATTAGCACAATTTTAAAATATAAAAAGGCCACAAAGTGCTAATGTTGCTAATGATGTGAAAGAAACATTGATCACAAGCAATAGAAAAATTATTGTTGATTTGAACGAAACAGATAGCCAGTGACAGCTAGGGAAGATGCTGCAATACTGACATCCTGAAAGACACCCCTGGAATGAATACTGAAAGGATTTCTATAAGGCTAATAGGGGGTGGTTGGATACCTTTAAGAAAAGAAGTGTTTGTTCATAGATTAAGCGACACATTAGACATGTATTGTATATAAGAAAGGTTAAAACAGGGAATCATTTGGGGTCTGGAATGAATTAATTCAATTTACACTCCTTCTAATGGGGAAAATCGCTTCTTGAACAACTTCCTGGAACAAATTAAGTTTGAGAACTGAGGTTCCACTGTGTCCCCCTTGGAAAAAAGAGCAAAAACTGGGAGAAAGCAGTTTCTTTCAATGAAGGAGGTTAGAAGTCATGTACTGTGAAAAACATTAAAAAAAAACATTTTCTGATTCCTTTTCATCATTGGTGGAGAGCATATTAACTAAGCATTAAGAAGTCTATACAAATGATTGAAATTATGTTAAAAAAACATAGTTCATCTAAAACTGTTTTTTCCTCATTGGTGATAAATTAGTCATAAAAACTTTAATTCTGATAATAAATAATAGCTTAAAAAATACATCCGAAAAATCCTCTAATACTTTTAGTTTAAACCATTCTAACCTTTCTAATCACTCCCTCAAAATGTTTACTACAGAAACAAATTAAAAAATAAATCTATTTGAATTTATTACTTCATATTAAAAAAAAAATTTAGAAACAGATTCTATCCTTTATAAAACTTTGCCTTAGGACTCTGCCTCCTCCTACCCCTTTAGAACACCCATCAAGAGCCTCCAAGTATACATCATGTGCCTGCTTAGGACTTACTCAATGGCAGCAATAAAGCAAAATAGTTAAGAATGTGGGCTTTAGCCAAAACCAGTTTGGCTCAATGGATAGAGTGTCGATCTGCGGACTGAAAGGTCCCAGGTTCGATTCTGGTCAAGGACTGTACCTTGATTGCGGGCACAGTCCCAGTAGGGGGTGTGCAGGAGGCAGCTGATAGATGTTTCTCTCTCATGGAGATTTCTAACTCTCTATCCCTCTCCCTTCCTCTCTGTAAAAAATCAATAAAATATATACAAAAATAAAAGAATGTGGCTCTAAAATCAAATGGAACACAGCTCTAACATTTTAGCTATGCAATTTCATGCAAATTATCTAACTTCTCTGAACCTCTGTTTTCATATATACAAAATGCCCCTAGTCATAGTATTTCTTTTTGATGTAAAATACAGTATTAGCCATTATTATTCTTGTATTTCTGACACTGCTGGGGGAGAGTCTTAACTGCTTACAATTTCTTATTTGTATTAATCACATATTTAAATTTATACAACTATATGAATATGAATGTATATATGAATAATCTATGTATATACTCATAACTGATCTTGAGCTAAAGTTAAAAAAATAAGGAACCTTGATATTAAAATTATGACAATAATGAGCATAAAAATAATTCTGCAAATTCATTGCAGTATTATCTTCACCATATTCACAAAGGGCATTCCTTTCATCACAATTTTTATCTATCTGAAGAAATTCCTTGTATTTCAAAACCCAAAGTTACAAAAAATTTTAGTAACAATTATTACCTGATTTAGTTTTACTGGCAATATGTACGTATTTCTCAAATTTGAAATGTATTATTTTTATGGAAACACTTGCAAATAGCAACCTCAAAACTTCTCACAGAGTTAGATTTAGAAAGGAAACAGGAAAATCATAAAATCCAACCAGGTAACCTTTTAAAGCACCAACTGCAAGAATTACAAATATGAGATGGTAAAAGCAATTTGTCTACTTTTCAAATAATTACATTTCAATTTACATTTTCCTGTGTATTTGTCTTCAGATTCACGTACAATATTTTCAATGTATTTATCTTATATCATGCATTTTACTACATTCTTTATGTAAAGAAAATTAAATTGAATGCATTGCTGGTGAAATGGGAATAGGCAAAATGGGTCTACATATGCAATGAATGTTATTGAGACTGGATTCAAACTAAAATTAATAATAAAGCATTTTTACTTATTTTATTTGTTTCCTTCACCATTTATCCCCCCTATACTCTCTTCCACCTCCACGCCCCGCCCCCCACACACACACAATCAACAACATATTGTTGTCCATGTCCATGAGTTCTTTCTCTTTTCTGTTCAATCCTGCCACCCCAACACCCCCCCAAATAAGATAATTTAAAATATTTGATTTACCTAACATAGCTTTTTAAATCTATACTACACATATAATCCTATATAATAAAAGCCAGATATGCTAAGTGTCCAGTCTTCTGTTCAACCAATCAAAATGTAATATGCTAATGATATCCTAAGGTTGCTCAACTGCTTGCTATGATGTGCACTGACCACCAGAAACCAGACAGTTGCCCAGTCACCATGACATGCACTGACCACTAGGAGGCATATGTTCCAACTGGTAGGTTAGCTTGCTGCAGGGATCTGGCCAATCAGGACTGAGCAAAACAGGCCAGACACACCCTGGAGCCCTCCCGTAGTCTCTCCCAACTGGCCAACCTCCCGAGTGCCTCCCTGGCCCCATCATGCACTGGTGTGGTCCCTCGGCCTGGCTTGTGCCCTTTCTCAATCTGGGACCCCTTGGGGGATGTCGGAGAGCTGGTTTCAGCCCGATCTCATAGGCCAGGCTGAGTGACCCACTGGTGCACAAATTCGTGCACTAGGCCTCTAGTAAAACCATAAAAATTAAACTTCAAGGAGGATCAAGAGATTATACACATAATTTTTAAAGGGTAAATAAGTCAGAAAAACTTGGGAAACCATGCTATAGGTGATTATGGGGTTTATGGAGTGAAAGAGGACTTGGAGAAGAACAAGATCCAGACAGAGAACAGGTAGGAGATTATTAGAAAAACTCAAGTGAAAGAGGGTGAACACCTGAACTTAGAACTGTAACAAGATTGATTTGAAAAGGAGAGATTTGGAACAGTTTTAGGAGGTAAAATTGTCAGGATTTGTGATGGCACAATGGAGTAGTTTCTCCGTGAAAAAAAAAAGGAGAGAAAGAAGTCATAGATGGCACCCCATTACCTCTTGGCCAATAGGGAAGATGGTACCATCCATTTAAATAATTACTGCTGGGGAGAAACCAGTAGGAGAAAAGATAATAAGTTCAGCTTGCCAATCAACAAGGCAAGGTGTTTCCTTCCTCACTGAACATGAGTTTCCTTTCCTTCTCTTTTTTCTTTCTTCAACCCCACACAGCCTCTTTTTCTTTATTCTGATGTTAGTTTTTACAGTGGTTAAAAAAAACAAACTCAGAATACCTTAAAGATTCTGGATTGTGGAAAGAAGTAAGGTATATTTTACAAAACTAACATCTGTTTTCAACCTGTAAACCCAGCCTCAGCTGTGATCACTATACCCAAGTTCTGGTTCTAGTTCTTCCATAAACCAATTGTATGATCTTGTGCAAGTCATGTAAATTCTCTGGGTCTCAATTTTTTTTTTCTCTGCAAAATTAGGGAGATGAATTAGATATCTTTAAGACTTCTTCCAATACAGAGATTTTTGATTCCACAGAATCAATGCTTTTTGCTAAGCACCGAGTTTGGCATGCTTTTTATAATTCATGCAGCACTGTAATGACTAATTGTACACTGACTGAAATCATCTCTCATTTAATCCCAATTAGTGGGTTGCATTATGGTATTTGAGTTTTATATTAGTTAGATAGGTAGGTAAGTAGGTAAGACAGATGATAGATAGATAGATAGATAGATAGATAGATAGATAGATAGATAGATGATAGGGAAGGAAGGGGAGTGAGGGAAGGAATATGATTTCATAGGGGAAAAATTATTGAATTCAAGTTCTTCAAACTATATGCCCTATTGGGGCAAGTCACTTTCTTCTCTGCTTCAATATCCTAAATTTTAAACTGGAAAAAAATAATCCTCCAATTACACCCCAATAGCACATGGAGAAGATGATTAATAAAGTTCAAGGTTGAGAGGATGAAGAAAAGCATTGCAAATGGGGTCTGATTTATTCTTGGAGAAAAATGCCCCATAAATAAAACTTAATTATCTTACTTCCAATTGAAAATGCTGAATTTGCTTGGTTAATCCTATGCCAAATTCTGTTTCATCTTGCTCCTTCCAAATGACAGAATAGATATAAAAATACTTTAAAAAATAAAAGAATTTCCTAATGAAAGTGGTATTTTTTAAATGTTTACAGTTTTCCCTCGGGCTTGGAAAACAGTATTAAAATAAACTCAAAATTCTCTCGATCATGATTCTTATTAATGTGACACTTAGCAGATGAGAGATATAAGTAAAAAATAACACCAAAAAAAAACCCCTCTGAACTTCAGTTTCTTCCTCTATAATATGATTATCATGTCCAACTATAGAATTGTTGAGATTGTTAAATGCAATCTAGATGCTCAAAGTCCTTAGCATTAGAGCTGACATGTAATACGTGTTCAACAAATATTTGTTCTTATATCCTTCTCTCCATTTATCCATCACACAGCCTGATTATATCACTTCCCTACCTAAAATTTATCAGTGGTTCCCCATTATCTTATAGATGAAGTCTGAATTCTCTACAATGGTGGTTGAGTCCCCTGCCCAGCATCTCCGACCCTAGCAGACACTGCAACCTGTTCTCCTGACAAATGCAACTACTGACAGTTTACTGAGAAAACCACATTTCTTCCTTCAGATCTTTGGAAGACGTTATGCTTTTTGCAAGGAATGCCCTTTCCAACCTCATCTGCTTGGCCAACTCCTATTTCTCCTACAAGTCTCACTTCAAATGTCACCACCTTTTAGGAACCTTCCCTGACTGAGTTAGGTGTTCCTCCCATCTGTATTGTGAATGCACTTATGCTTTTTTAGTCATCCAAGTTCTTTAACGTGTAAAGCATCAGATGGGAATATCTGGAGGATAGCTTTGGTTGAATTTATTTCTGAATTCCTAGCAGCTTGTAGGGACTCAATATATAATTGAAAAAGGAAGAAGTGTAAGATGAGAAGAAACAGTGGAAAGAAAGGAAGTAAATGGGGAAAAAGGGAAAGAAAGGAGAGAATGAAGGATAGAGAAAGGGGGATGAGAGGAAGATAAAGATATTTTGTCACTCTAACACCCCAATCAATTCAAATGATATTTTTTTAAGAAAAAAATCATTAACCTAAATGAAGTTTATCTGCCTAAATTTCTTCTATGATGGCAATGCTACAAAGTTAAAGACTTATGATCTACCAAGGTTGCAATTTGATGAAAAGGAAAGATTTAGACCAATATAAATTAAACAATTTTAAAAGTTGATTTTGTATTGACAAAAAAAGAGAGAGTAAAGATCAAATAGGCAGTGCATAGTTATTATATTAGACTAGGGGCCTAGTGCATGAAATTTGTGCACTGGGGGGTGGGGGTCCTTCAGCCCATCCTGCCCACTCTCACATACTGAGAGCTCTCAGGGGATGTCCTACTGAGGCGACCAGGCTGATCATGGGAAGGCATCAGCCCCATCACCCCACTGCTGCAGCCACTGCTAGTCAGTCACCACAGCCACCAAGGTGTGTTTTCATCAAAATGGACTCCAATCCCTTCACCATGAAAAAAATGACAACTTTCTTTAGGCATTTTCAAGATGTGTCTTTCATAGGATATGACATTTCTTTCTTTTTTTTTTTTTTATCCTCACCAGAGGATATGTTTCCATTGATTTTTTGAGAATGTGGAAGAGAAAGGGAAAGACAGAGAGAAACATCAAAGTGAGAGGGATACTTCAATTGGTTGTCTCCTGCATGAGCCCTGACCTGGGCCCCAGCCAGGGAGGAGCCTGCAACCTAGGTACATGTCCAGGACCCTGGAGTTGGCAAGCCTAAGCATTATCCACTGAGCCAAACTGGCTAGGGCAAGATATGACATTTCTTAGCCCTCCAGCACCAGATCTTCCTTTTTTTCTCCAAGAATGTGGTGGAAAAACCCTATATCACCTTTTTGGAATCTTATACCCAAATTACTAAGAATATTACCAGTGGCAAACAGGGAGCTTAGCTAATGAGCTGTCAGAAAAGGTATTTCCTCTGTAGTTCACACCGATCGCCTCTGATCTTTGGCTCTGCCCCTGCCAAGGCCTAAAGCCTCCAATCCTGGAAGGAGCCCCCAGCTTCCTGTGATCACCTGGTTCTGCCCCTGCCCAAGCCCCAAGCCTCTGGCCCAGACAGGGGACCCCCATCTCCCTCCAATCACCCAGCTTCACCCCTGCCGAAGGTCCCAAGCGTCTGACCGAGGCTTGGGGCCTGGGCAGGAGACCCCAAGCTCCCTCTGATCTCCTTACTCCGCCCATGCCTAGGGGCCCCCTGGCTCAGGCCCTTCCCAGGTTGCTCAGGACCTACGGGGGCCTACCTTGGAGTGACCTGGGTGCTGAGAAAGTTCTCGGGACCCAGGCTGCTGGGCACCATATGCAAATTAACCTCCATCTTTTTGGGTTAATTTGCATACTCACTCTGATTAGTTGTGGGCATAGCAGAGATATGGCCAATTTACATGTTTGTCTATTATTAGGTCCGATACCAGGAAAACTGCCCTGAGGTGAAAATACTAACAAACTAGAAAACATCACCAAGGGAAGTTTCCAAGTCTGCAAAGAAAATTCATGGAAAAGCCAAAAGGAAAACTTAAAGAGACACAGAGATACATATGATACGATATGTAGAGATAAGTAACTCTGAAGATGATTTGAAGGCAGTCTTGCCCCTTTGTTTCATTTTTCAGGAAAGATTATTTATTTGATGATTTTTTTCTGTGGTTCATTATGAACTATGACTATGCTTAATTCATCCTTTGAAACCAATTTTTAAAATTGAAAACCTTTATATCTTATTCACAGAATGCTCTCAAAAACAAACAAACAAAAAAAACCTGTACCAAATGAAGTTTGAAATCATGAAATTGTACTTTCAGCAACTATGGAGCATGTCTAAAAGAACATGTTCTTCAAAATAAAAACTTGGACATTAGCATGTCACCACATATTTCTGCTACCTCAATGTTTTATTTGTGCCTACCTCTCAAGCTCTGTCCATTGAATGAACCAAATGAAGTGCTTGGGCTACAGCAGATAAGGGCTTCGAAGTCTTAGTAAACTGCTACTCAAAGAGAGAAAAAAAAGAGAAAAGGACAAACTAAGCAAGACTACCTTAGGCCAGACATTCATAATGTCTTTTATGGTAAATACTAGTGGGCTGATGCACAAAATTTGTGCATGGGGGGAGAATGTCCCTCAACCTGGCTTGCACTCTCTCCAATCTGGGACATCCCTCTTGCAATCTGGTACTGCTGGCTCCTAATGGCACACCTGCCTGCCAGTCTGATTGCCCCAACTGCCCCTCCTGCTGGCCTGTTTGCTCCCAACTGCCACCCCCTGCTGGTCTGATTGGCCCCAAGTTCCCCCCCTGACGGCCTGCTCACCTCCAAGTGCCCCCCCCACTGGCTGGCTCACCCCCAACTGCCCCCCACAGCCTGCTCACTCCCAACTGCTCCCCCGTCAGCCTGCTCACCCCTAACTGCCACTTACTGCTGGCCTGATCACCCCCAAATGCCCCCCTGTTGACCTGATTGCCCCCAACTGCCCCCCTGCTAGCCTGCTTGCCTCCAAGTGCCCCCTACTGGCCGGCACACTCCCAACTGCCCCACCCCCCTGGTCTGCTTGCCCCTAACTGGCCTCCCCTGCTGGCTTGCTCATCCCCAACTGCCTCCCCTCCCCACTGGCCTGATCACCCCCAACTGCCCTCCCCTCCTGGCCTGATTGCCCCTAACCACCTCTGCCTCGGCCCCACCACCATGGCTTTGTCCACATCCAGAAAGTCTCCCAGTCTAATTAGCATATTATCCTTTTATTAGTATAGATATTTCAATGCTCTTGAAAGCGACATCATCTCTGGTGCCAGGGTCGATATCTGGTCTTGCCTTGGGCAAAACACTTTTCTGGTCCAATTCTCTTACCCAGCCTTTGGTGTTTCTCTGCACAACCACACACAGAGAAATACCAAATGCAAGCTCAAGCATTCTAATCTTTGACTTTAATGGACACTGAATTACCACAGCCTCATCACAGAGCATAATTTCTATGCAAACTGCTCTTCATGGAAGAGGAAAACTCTCAATACATACTGTTGAAACAATTATTTGCAGCATATCCCAGCTTTTCTCCCCTGCACCTCACCCGGGTCTCTCATTATGAAGGTTTTACCCATTCACATGTGAACTGTAAACAGACTGACAGATGGAATTCTTTTGTATAAACAATTTCAGATACACTACTCCTTCGTGGTCGTGTCAGTTGTTTACAGTATCAAAAAGCCACAGATACTCCTAAAAGTAAGGAAAGTCCATACTTCTGCCAAACATTTGCACAACATCTATCCATAGTTTGTACCCGGGTGCTCAAAGTGTTGCTGATGAAACACAGTTTTCTCAAGTTATTTATGAGCATTGTCTCAAAAAGATTCCCCAGGAATAGTCTCAGAGCACTCCCTTCCAAAGTGGTCCATATTTTTGTAAAAAGACCACAGAGATGGCAACACTAGTCTAGAAGCAAGCTAAAAAAATAAATGTAATAATGTATAAGCAGAAAACATTCTCGTACTCTCCTTCATATGTTTTTTTCTCACAGGCTTAGTGCACTTTGTCCAAAGCAAAAGATTCATTTCTCTTCTTCTTGGCAGCACAACTTCAAGAGTCTTAGGGAGCTGATATTGCAAGTATTCATAATGATTTTTTAAAAGAATGGTTTGTTGATTTTTTTGAGAAAGAGGAAGAGAGAAGAGAGAAACATCAATGTGAGAGCATAACATCAATTTGCTGCCTCTTGCATGCCCCCCTTCCCAGGCATGTGCCCTCACTGGGAATCGAACTGGCACCCTTTCTGTGCATGGAATGATGCCCAACCAACTTAACCACACGAGCCAGAGCCATTCATATCCATTTTAGATTTCTCTCCCTCATCGCCCTTCAGCCATATAAGCACCTTATCCTCCTTTCCACGTATATCCTCTAAGGTGGTCCCCTTGCCTGGCTATTGGAGCTATTTGGAATCTCTTTTTCGTTGTTTTATGGCCTCTACTACCCAAAAGTTCACCTTTTCTGAGAAAATGACTAGTTTCATAAATCATGCCTAATGCTCTTCTATATAATTTTATTTACTCATTCATCAGTTGATGGACATTTGGTTTGTTTTCACTTTTGACTATTAATAATGCTACTATGAACATTTATATGTAAGTTTTTTTTATGTAGACATGTTTTTATTTCTCTGGGGTGTATATCTACGAGTGGAATTATTGGGTAATACTAGTATACTAACTTTATGATTCATCTTTTGAGTAACACCCAAAGTAGCCACACCATTTTCTATCCCCACTAGCAATTTATGGGGGATCCAATTTCTCTACATTCTTGCCAATGCATACTGTTATCTGTTTTTATTGTAATCATCCCAGTGGGAATAAAGTGTTATCTCCTGTGGTTTTGATTTGCATTTCCTTTTATGGCTAATGATTTTGAGCATCTTTTCATATGTTTATTTGGCATTTGTATATCATTTTTTAAGAAATATCTTTCAAACATTTTGCCTATTTTTAAATTGAATGATCTTTTTATAACTGACTTGTAAAAGTTCATATATTCTAGATATAGCCCTTTATCAATATACTAGAGGCCTGTTGCATGAAAAGATTCATTCAATAGGTCTTCTTTCCCTTGACTACCAGCACTGGTTTTCCTCTGGCACCCAGGACCATTTGCAATGGTTTGCAAATCTTCACTGTAGTCTCCGGCTAGAATCTGCCATCTTTTGCTGGAGTCTGCCATCTTCACTGTAGCTGGAGTGCCATTCCTGTAGATTCCTTCACCCCCTTACTCTCCCTCTCATAGCAGGCATCCTGCCCTCCCAG
Organism: Lasiurus cinereus; assembly: GCA_011751065.1. Taxonomy (NCBI): domain Eukaryota; kingdom Metazoa; phylum Chordata; class Mammalia; order Chiroptera; family Vespertilionidae; genus Lasiurus; species Lasiurus cinereus. The sequence goes on from JAAGEH010000076.1 coordinate 29,692,804, forward strand.
CCACTCCACACCTGAAGCAGCTGGGCGACCGCCATTATTGTCCTTCTAATTTGCATGTTCCCTCCTGATTGGCTGGTGGGCATAGCGGAGTGATGGTCAATTTGCATGTTTCTCTTTTACTATTGTAGATGGTTTGTAAATATTTTCTCACAAGATGTGTGTTGTTTTCTTTACTTTCTTTATGGTATCATTTGAAGCATGGAAGTTTTTAGTTTTGATGAAGTACAATTCATCTTTTTCTTTGTCATTTGTGTTTTTAGTCTCAGATCTAAGAAGGGTTTACCGAACCCAAGGTCATGTATATTTTTTCCTATATTTTCATCTAATAGTTTATACATGTAGCTCTTACTTTTAGGCCTATGATTTCTTTTGATTTGACTTGGTGGAATTTTGTGAAATAGTGTAAGGAAATAATCTAACTTCATTCTTTTGCATGTGAATATCCAGTTGTACCAGCACCATTTGTTGAAAAAAAAATTTTTTTATCATTTAAGTCTTGGCACCCTTGTCAAAAATCATGCATGTAAAAGTTTAATTCTGGATTCTCAATTTTATTCTATTGATTTTTATGTCTATACTATATGAGTACAATGCTTTGATTACTGTGGCCTAACTAGGTCTTTCAGTACTTGTGAATAGAATTGGCAAGAGCAGAGAGTATTTTACCATTCAGCATGATGTTACCTGTAGGCTTTTCACAGATACTCCTTATCAACTTAAGGAAATTTCCTTCTGTGTTTAGTTTGCTATGTGTTTTTACTATATAAGGTTGTAGGATTCTGTTAAGTGCTATTCTGTTTTTATTAATATAAGCATGTCAATTTTGTTCTTTATTATTACATTATATTGATTAATTTGTTGAAAATTAAACCAGCCCGTACTTCTAAAATAAATTTCACTTGGTCATAGTATATAATAATTTTACAAAAGCTTTTTGAAATATTTCCTTGTTAAGTTAAAGAATGGAAGAGATATCAAATTTGTCACCCTTGAATTCATTGTGTGTAATACAGGTTTGGGGAGAAATCTTAATGTGACATGAATTCTGAATAGTAGACTGAGTAAACCAGGCAGCTGCATAATACAAATAAATGAGTCCCATAGATCCCTTATAGCTGACTTATTGGGAAAACTTTGTAAGTGGTAGGTAAGTAATAATTGAATATTGTTGTAATGATACATTACAAATGAGAGGAACTAAGATAGGAGATTGGTAGGTAGAGAGAAGAAATCACCTAACGATCAAAAAATGTAAATATCCAGAGAATAAAATCATTTAAAAAATCAAAATAAAAACTGCAGCTTCCAAGTGACTTGCTGAACCATGGGAACTGAGAGTTATTTTTATTATACATTAATGTGGGGAAAAAAGGTAGAACAGATGGAAACTAAGGCTCAAAGAAGTTAGATGAATCTATCAATGTCAGATCATATGACTCCATGTCCACTTTCCCTTACAAGGACCTCCTCGCTTAACAAAGATACTCAAATGTGTCTGTCTGGCCAGCTCTTTATAGTGTGCAAATCATTGTTACATATATGATCCTGTTTCATTCAGAGGACTTTGCCCAGTGCCCCCTGTCTCACATATCAACTAAGGAGAGATGCTGAGTGGCTCTTGCCTCTTGGATGATGATAGTGGCAGGATTTATTCTCAAAATTATTAAGAATTTTGTTTCATATTTTACACAGAAGTCAGGGTAACAGAAATTTAACTTAAATCATGTGATTCGCTGCACTAAAATGGACATAAATATAGAGGGATGACCTATTAAGCAATTATCTACACAAATCTGAGTTGCTTATGGGTAGAACCATAGAAGCCAGTGCTTTTAATCTGCTAGCAAATATAATACATATGTACCCAGATGTTCATATTCAATTAAAAGCACAGAGAGAAAATTTACTAGTTTATAGCAGTGATTAGGACAAGACACATTTTTGACATCTTAAAAATGATTGATATAAATTAATTTCATATAGAATTAAATGTATTCATATCTACCAAAAAAAAAAAACTTCTAGTGGGTCACTGCAATTGATAGCCTGGTAAAATACAGACTTCCTGAGGTCAATCCTTAGTCTTGATTGTGGAGGTTGTACTACAAGGATGCTATATAGGATGGCAATGGGGTCGCTTTACTAGCAGTACAGGGCAGAGAAAAGAGTGTGTGGCTGGGAAACAGTCATCACAGAATCTTTGAAGAAAGAGTATGAATGAATTGATGGATGGAAAGGTTAATGGCCTTGTTATCAAAGGATCAGGGAATTTGGCTAAACTGGTGTCTTTAGCAGGTGAATTCACTGGTAGGCTTCCATTTCTTACCTGACAAATGGAAATAATGCACATCTGTCCTTCCTCACAAGTTGCTGTGAATTTGAATGAGATAATATCAAGGTAATTTTATAACTGTAAAATAGCAAATAGATACAAAATAGTATTGTTTATTATTAGCTGAAACTGATTATTTCAAGAACACAACAGGAAGCTCAAGGGGAGAAACTGAGTCAGGGCAGTTGGGATGGAGGTGAAAGATGTGCAATGATATCTAAGGGCTTCCATCTCACATGTTGTTGTTCAGCACTTGTTGAAGAAGTCCAAAGTGTTCCAAATTTAAAGACTCACAGAGACATGGATTGAGTTGTCCTTGTAAAAGAAACGTCTTCTTGTACAACTCCTATTTTGAATGTTACAAAGTACTTTATGATAGTGCACACTATTCCAAAATGTATTTATAGAGACTTTTGAACAAAATTATCTGTGTGACCTTCTTCCCTTATTTTCTTTTTATGTTAGTTTATTGAGCTTTAATCAAGACAACCTTGTGAACTAATTTTAATGCAAGTTTAAAATCTAAAATGTGAAGTGGGTGGAGACTATAGGAGCCCCATAGAATTGCAAGAATAGTAAAATATCATTTCAGGAAAAGTGTTTGCAATGTGTGCACTTGTGTAATAGGAAGGAAGGAGATTTGCATGCAGGAGCAGAGAGAGAAAAAATCAGAGGAGTTGGGAAATAGTACTTAAGAAAATAGATAAGCTAAAAATTTCCCTTCCTTTGATTGGAATAAAGGTTCTTTGAAAAAGTTGGACCCAGGTTATAGGAAGGACTGAGGCACAGCATCTCTTTGAATGATGGAGAGCATTAATCAGCTATTTTGTTAATAGCATTAATCAACCCAAACTTATTAAGCCCCTCACATTTGTGCCCAGTCCCACTTTTAGCGACAGTCCATTCTCTTTATAATACAAATTTCAGAGTTATACCTTTATAGTAGCTAGGAATCCCCATCATATAAAATTATTTTTTTCTAAATAATTTGTTTGAAATAAATTGCTTGGAATGCTTGAGGCTTACCTTTCATGATTAGAAGTCCTATAACACAATCTGAATTAACTTACTAAGTGTGCAATGCAAGAGATTCAGCATCATTGGCCCATATTACAAATACTGGTAAAGCCTCTGAGGTAATCTAATGTATTCTGCTTCAGCAGTGTTCCTATGACAGAGTAAAGAAAAAAACATTTGTATTTCAGGATAAAGCCATGATCTAGCAACTATCTATAAGCCCACATGTATTATAGAGCTTTTCATTTCTGATTTCTAAGATCTTTCCTTTTTATACAGATGTTTTTATTGATTTTTTAGAGACAGAGAGGAAGAGGAAGAAAAAGAAACATCAATCAGCTGCCTCCTGCTCGCCCCATATTGGAGATGGAGCCCACCGCAAGGGCATGTGCCCTGGAACTGGCAACTTCTCGATGCACAGGACAGCATTCAACCAACTGAGGCACACCGGCGATGTATTAATTTTGTGGTGCTTACCGTATACGCATTTAAAAATCATGCCACTGCATCCTAACATGTAAAATTTTAATTGTAAAAATAGTCAACAAAGTGAATGCCTCATCAAAACTCAAATGGGGAAACAAAAATACTACCTCTTCCCCCTCAAAAGTTCATGTGATTCAGAATTCACAAGACAACATGCACCCTGGGGAAATGACAGCTGAACAACATGTGAGATGGAAGCACTTAGAATTATTACAGATTTACAGCTGCACTGTCCAAAATGGTAGCCATTAGCCACATGTGAGCACTTGAAATGTGGCTAGTACAACTGAGGAGCTGAATTTTAATGTCATTTCCTTTTTTATTAAAATTTCATTTTAAATATTGAACATTTTGGTTATTGGAAAACTTTTAAATATGTTCAAAACAACTTGGTATATAAATCTACTTCTTCAACGGTAAATCTTGTGAAATGTATATACAGATCTGGTACTGAATTTCTGATGAATATGTAGTATCTGAATTGAGTTGTGCTATAAAACACAGACAGCATTTCCAAAATGTAGCAAAAAAAGAAAAAAGAATTTAAATTTTCCATTAATTATAAATGTTGATTATACACCAAAACAATAATTTTTATATATTAAGTTAAATATTATTAAAACTAATTTAACATGATCTCTTTACTATTTTAAGAGTGATTAATAGAACATTTAAAATTACCTGTGACTAATATTTTGTTTCTACTAGACAATCTGATTTAAAATTGTATGCCCTCAGACGCAGATGAAAGTTTATAAATAATTAAGAATTCTCTGTATAAAGGCAATCTCATAGACAAAGTAAACTTATATAGCGCTTTTTGAAGGCTCATACAAAAGTAGCCCATATTATCTAGTTCAGGGTGAGACCACACTCAGGAGGATCCATTCAAGCTTTGGGGACCTCCCAGTGAGAAAGATGCACAGTGTCTAGAGTTCAGAGCAAGTCAGAAAGAATTACTGAATGGCCAGAGGGGTTGACTTATGAGGGAGGAAAATAAATGAATGAAATCTAAGGAAGAACTAAAGATGATATAATTGTCTACAAAGGACAGAGGGGAATTAGTGGGCATGACAAAAGAAGTTGTAACTAGAACTAATGGGATAAAGGGAAGAAAAGAAAATTTAGGCTTGAGACATTTCAAGTTGAGGAAAAACTAGACAGAGCTCAGGGGGTAAAGCTGACCTAGGATTGACAAAGGAATCGGGGACTTGACCCAGAGGTCTTTTCGGCTCTGATTTCTAAAATCCTTTCTTGGTGATGTAGTAATTTGCTGATAGAGGTGAGTGTGACAGACAAAGGAGGAGATGGAAGAATAAATTGGATAGCCATTTCTATCTGTGGCAATTCTAAAATGGCTATGGTCTCCTTGCTCCTTTGGCTTCCTGGAGCATCATTTTGGTGACATTGGTGTGTCCCCTTTTGGGAATCTCTGTAGCATCCCTTTGATATTCATGTGTGTCTGTACAAAAACTCCACCAGGAACAGTACGTCACAAGGCAAATCTGCTAAATGACTCAGAGGGTTGTGAGGCCACAGATATGGTGCACCTGTTTGTTACTAAGTGTTTTTCCCCCACCACAGATTCTTTGTGAAACAGAAGTAGAAAGAGCCAAGCCCCAGCCTGAAGATTAAAAACAGATTGATGTTCACACACATGCACCAAGCCTATTTCTCAACAGCCTTCCAACACACAGTGCCGAGACTCCTCACAAATACTGATATGGGAGACATTATCTACAAGAAAAGATAGATCACCAACTTAAAAATATCTTATAGTTATCACCAATATGCAAACATCACTCTGGTAACCTCTTAGAAAACACCACCTATGCTCCGTGAAAGGTTATAAAAACACGTTTCTACAATCAATGGGAAGGAAGTGAATAGAAGGGATCAATGGAGGGAAGGGGGGGACATATGTAATACTTTCAACAATGAAGATTTTTTTAAAGCAAAAAATAATAATTTATGTTAATTCAAGTATACTGTATTAGAAAGGAACTCTCCATTATCATCAAGGGTATACTAGAATGTGGGGTGGGAGGAAATATTACATCCCTTTTTCCTCACTCTATATAATCTTACTAACTAAAAAAAATCAAAAATAGAAAGCAATGATATTGCAAACTCGTCCACACACATCACTTACAGTTTCTTCGTGTTCTGCTAATTTCCTAAATGTAACATGTAGTAATTCTAGTGTTCAAAAATTAGCTCTGAGGTGGGTTTTTTTCTTCTAAGACTCTAATTAAGAGCACAGATTCTAGAATTAGAGTGCCAGGGTTTAAATTCTGGCTCTCCCACCTAAGAGGTGCATGACTTTGGGCAAGTTATTTTCTCCTCTAAGCCTCAGTTTCCTCATCATCTAGCTGGGTCTTGTGTCTCTCTCATAAAAGGTAACTTAGAGAAGTACGTGAGCTAAAGTATATAAAATTCAGAGTGTAGTATCTGGCACAGGGCACACACTGACACATATTCTTTGTTGTTGTTTCTGCTGCTGTTGTCATTGTTATGATTGATAGTCACAGTGATGGAGCACCAGGCAACTAGTCGGGAAATACAAGCAGTTAAATAATCGAAAGCAGAAATTTGAAGAAATCCAGTTCTCTGTAGGAGAGTAACAGGTTGCCTCACCTGCCAAATACATACTGGAGAGTAGATTCCACTCTTCATTCGGCAAAATGACTCTTGAACCTTAAGATCAAATGGGTTGGATGAGTGTACTTGAAATAGCCATTGCATAACTCTGTTAGGCTAAACTGGGATAAATTATTAGCATGGCCCTGGGACTGTGCTTCATTGTGCAATCAAGAGATTCTGTATGGTTTTACTTTTCATATGAAAAAAAAATCAAAAACTAGAACCAGAAAACATTTGGATTTTTTTTTAGTCCATGGCCAGATCTTACAACATCAATGATTTAAACCAGGCATAGAATATGAACTCAACTAGGCTTCTAATATTTCTGCATTACTTGGTTACGGCGAGCAATGCAGTCACTGGCTGTTGTTGAAATTCTGCAGCATGCGGAGGCTACAGGGCTATGCAGGACCACTGGAATCTCACTTTCACAGGGTTACTCTTCTGGCATGGTGGAATAACTTAGTCCTCCAATGCTCAAGTCTTCTACACCATAAGTAAAAAAATAAAAATATTAAATTTAATAAGTTTAGAGATGAAAATCAAAGCCACATTTACCAACAAAGAAGCCAACCAACAATGATGTGAAGCAAGGAAAGAGAAATCTACATTCACCCTGGTTTAAATTTGCAAGAAAATGATAGAAGAAAGAATTATGTGTATAACTCCAGTATCTCTTCTTTCCAAAAGTCTTCAAGAAGTACACACAGGATTTCATAAGTTCATTAGGAACTGATTTTCTAAATGGCTACAATTCTATCAGTAGAGCTTTTCCTGAAAGAGGAAGCTGTTTATTTGCATCTTTATGCTGTCTTTTCCAAAAAGCCATTAAGCGAAGAAGCAGCTACAAACAAGTACCTGAAAAGAATGGGATCAAGGCAATGGTACAGAGCTTTGTCCCAGCAATCTGAATGCAGGTGTGAGAGACACAAACCAGGTGGCTAAAAGTCTTCTTTGTTTGAAGCTGTCAGTAGGAAGACCTGATTAATCTCATGCCCCATCCCTAAACTCCCTTTTAACTATGTCAAGACATCGCCTCACATCAGGAAGTCTACAATGACATGGCTATGTGCTAAGCTCAGTTAATGTGGCCCTAGGTTTAAACACTTCAGGTTGAAAGTGGATAATTGGTGGTAGTGGATTTTAAAAGCTCACACAGGTGCCTTTGAAAAGAGGTCAAAAGTCAAGTGCATCTCTCCTGAGAGTACTGGTGAGCCCTTCCTAAGGAGATCAAAATTCTTTCACACAAACCCCCAGGGTCTTGTAAGAACTGTTATTAATTTAGTTCTGTATGTTCCAAATAATGGAAAAACGATACCACATGTGTATATTCCCAGGAACCTGGGCATATTTGTTCCAGAGAGGTAAATGTTAGATAGATTTTCACCTGGCACTTCTGGGTTGCTAATGAAGTAATCCACTTTCTACCAGGGCAAAACTGGGAGTTCGGGTCAGGGTAATGAACCTTGAAAACGATGAAAAGCCTGAGGGAAAAAAGAGTATAAACAGAGGAATGTGTTGTCATATACTGAGTGTATTTGTAAAACCAAAGCCATGGAGTTTTAACTATAGCTCATAAAAAGACAACAACACACAAACATTGCTGTATATATTCTGAGTTCAAAAAAAGTGTGTTATTAAGTATTTTCCCTTTTTATTTAATATAAGTTACAAAGTTTCATCATCATAACATATTTTATGTGTTTTGAAAAAGCACTCAAACCCCCCAACCATTAATTGGTACATTGGAAATACCAGTTGGGAAGTTTTCTAGTTCCATTTGGAGGTCCTCCACTGTCCACCTTTATGTTTTCTTTCCAACACTGGATAGACACTTTTAGTAAAAGTGTCTACTATCCTATTATACTTAAGAAGTGTTATTTATTATATGCTATATTTGAAGTTAATTTTAAAGCAGGAACATATAGCTAGAAAATTTTATGGTTTTGCATATATCCAGTAAAATATTTAATTTTATATCTTTTGTGTCTGCCTATAAAAAGCTACAATAGGATACTGATATTTTTTAAGCCTTCATATGTACCCATTAAGCCTTCATAAGCTATTAATAAGAAATACAAGTCCTGGAAAAGAAGATGAAAAATTGGAACTCGTGTGCACTTTTGGTGAGAATTTAAAAAGAAAAAGTATAGCCACCATGGAAAACAGTATGGTTGCACAAAACTTTAAAAATAGGATTACCATATAATCCAAAAATTTCACTCCTGGATGTACATGCCAAAAAATTGAAAGCAGGGATCCAAGCAGATATTTATACACCCATGTTCAGAGCAGCACTATTTGCAATAGCCCCAAACTGAAGTAACCCACATGTCCATCAACAAATAAATAGATATACTTACAATGGAATATTATTCAGCCTTAAAAAGGAAGGTAATTCTGATACATGCTACAACATGGATGAACCCTGAAGGCATTCTATGTGATTTAAGCCAGACACAAAAGGCAAATATATATTATTCCATTTACAAAGTCATAGAGAAAGTAGAATGGTGGTTGCTAGGGGGGTGGGGGAGAGAATGGGGAGTTACTGTTTAATAAAAGGTATAGAGTTTCAGTTTGGGAAGATGAAAAAGTTCTGGATATGGACGGTGATGATGGTTACACAACAATGTGGGGGTACTTAATGCCACTAAACTGCACACTTAAAGATAGTTAAAATGGTAAAATTTATGTTATGTATATACTTTACCACAATAATTTTTTAAATTAAAAACCCCTTCATATGTACATTAGTGTTCTGGAGTTGGGGTCTGGATTGGATATGCTTGGTTGATTGACTGCACTTAAGTCTGATGCACGGTTACTAATCAAAAGAAAATGTGTTTCTTTCAAGATCTTAAAGAATCCAACTGGCTTGAGCAAACAGATAAAAACAAGGGTGTAGCTGACATTTTGAAATTGGTACACAAGTTCTTGGACTCATTCACTCTATACTTAAAATTAAGAAAGAATGTTTGTCACTAAAGTATTTAATGAAAATCACTAGTTTGTCATAGTAGTTTTGTCACAAAATCATGGTTTCACTCAAGAAATGGGGAAAAAAAGGAAAAACTCTTTCTGAAATAACACTTTAATTCAAATTTAATGGTAAGCACATATGTTCATGGTATGTAGCAAAACAAAGTTAATAGCAAATATGACATTTGATTAACTGGTGTTAAACGGAACGTGTTAATTGCAGAGAAGAGAGACTTGCCAAGGCACGTTAGGAGCTAAGCTTCCAATTTGAATTGGGAAGACAAAAGAAATGGCTCTAAGATCTGAGTAGCTGTTTTAACATTTACCCAAGTCCAAGAAATTTCAAGCTCAAATCCCAGAAACATAAGTCTATTTATTCTACTTAAAGTGTTAACAGAGGACAGTCCAATTAACAGCATGTAACATTTTTTTTGAGAAGACCTCAAAATCCCTTAACTTGCCAATAATAGTTTAAAGACTCCATCATGTTTTAAAGTCTGGGAAAAGATTCAGTCTCTACTAAAAAGTAGATAGCCCTTGGAGAGCTTGCTAAAGACTTCGGTAAACCAATATGCTATGAATCCCAATATTCTCATTATTACCCATGTATCTTTCACTGTTGATAGATCATAGCAGTTCACTTGATTGCTTATAACTAACAGTATTCTCTGGTATAAGTCCACCAATAAGGAGAAAGTTCCAGAGCACAATCTTCCCAATTTATATTCCCAGCCAATTTTCACCTACCAGTAAAATAACAACAAAAATAACCAGAGAGTTTGGATGGTCATAGAGAGATTGGGTAATCATGCTTGATTTTTGCTACCTTTTAATCAGCCTCATGACTGAAAACTTTCTTAAAGAAGCAAAACACACACACAAAAAAAATCCTATATAATAAAAGGCTAATATGCAAATCAACCGAATGGCAGAACGACTGGTCACTATGTAGTGCACTGACCACCAGGAGGCAGACACTCAATGCAAGAGCTGGCCCTTTGTGGTCAGTGTGCTCCCACAGGGGTCACCGCTCAACCAGAAGCCAGGCCCATGTCTGGCAAACACAGTGGCAGTGGCAGGAACCTCTCCCGCCTCTGTGGCAGTATTAACCATCAGTTGGACATCCCCGAGGGCTTCCGGACTGCAAGAGGGCGCTGGCCAGGCTGAGACACCACTCCCAAGTGCACAAATTTCATGCAACAGTCCTCTAGTATTAGTAAAATTAAGGACCACAAATGTTGAAGCATTTAGTAGAACTCATGTTTTGGAGTACTACTCATGATCCTTAATGAGTATTTGGTAAGTTGCTAACTGAGATGAATGTCTATCTTTGGTTTTGACATTGGCTACATAAAAATTCATTAGATTATAAACTTATGAAGTCAGACACCATCTCAGCGTGTCCACAACTAGATTCTCAACTTCTAGCACAGTGCTGATCCAAGTTAGGCAATCAATATAGGTGTGTAGAATGAATGAATAAATAAATAAATAAATAAATAAATAAATAAATAAAAACAGATAACATTATTGGAAGCAAGTAGAATTTTAGAACTTAAAGCAAATTATGAAATGCTTACTATGTGCCCAACACCATTCTAAGTAGTTTACATGGAATACATCATTTCTTCCTCAAAATAGTCCTATGAAGTGGTCCTATATTTTTAACCTTTTTAATTTTTTTCAATAACAATTTACATTTACTATTATTTTGTATTAGTTTTACATTTAATATTATTTTTATTAGTTTCAAGTGTACAGCATCTGGTTAATCATATACTTTACAAAGTGATCACTCTGATATTTCCAGTACCCAACTGGCATAAGACATATTACAATATTACAGTCTATATTCCCTATGCTGTACTTTATGTCCTCATGACTGTTTTAAACATCTCAATCCCTTTACCTTCTCCACTCAATCCTCTAATCCTCCTCCTCTCTGGCAACCATCAGTCTGTCTGAAGTGGTCCTATTATTATCCCCATTTTATAGATGAAGAAACTGAGGCACGGACATATAGCTTAAGTGGTGGAGTTAAGAAGCAGAAGGTCTGGTTTCAGAGTCACACTTACCTTTACACATTATATGGAAATCTTAAACTAAGACTGATGATGTGAAAAGTTCCAGGAACTCTGACTCTCCTCTCCCTAAAAATAGACTTGAATGTGTAACATTTTTAAAGTACTAGGGTGGGTCATTTCAATAAAAAATACTCACTTATAGGCATGAAAATGGAATTTCTAACGGGAGAAATATCAATGTCTTAGTGTGTCAACCAAAGCAAATGTTTTTTAAAATCATTTCCTCAGACCCTCCAAATATTAGAGAGAGAAGGCAAAGGGCCATCTCTTCCTGCTATTTACCCTTTGCAAGTGTTTATAACAACAGTACCTGGCAAGGTGTGAGTGCTATTTAAGTGTTGTCATTACACAAATCCCTTCTTTGATATGGGTATCTGGTCACACTTTTACACTTCAACTTCTTCAGATGTAGAAGGGATGGCCACGTCCATTGCAAGCAACTGTAATATTAGAAAACTGTTTCTTACATTGAGATAAAATACCAATTGGTGTTCTTCCTTGCCTACTTTGACAACTCAAAACAACTTTTGTATAAAATTCTCTTTTATAGGATGACAACTCATCCTCAGGTTCATTAACCACTAATTTGATGCCATGAACTGAAACTGTCTCTAGCCATTGGAATGGCCTATTCTAGATACTACTGAATCAGTCACTATGCTTCCTAAACAATGGCATCAGAATTAGACATAATATTGCAGCTGCTTTCTGACCAAGGCAGGTTTTCAAGGAATTAGTAGACCTCATGATCTGGAAACTACTTCTACTCTGTGGCATGTTCTGGTAGCCATTTCTACACTTGTGTCAGACTGTTGATTCATAATAAACCAGAGGTCAATTAAAATTTCTGACCCATCACCATGTACTTTTTAACTCATGCTTGGGAGATTAATACTTTGACCCTAACTACTTGGTTTTACTTTTATTGAATTAAATTTAATATGATTTGATCTATAATTTTAAGATTTTTTTAATTTTAATTTTATTGTTATTTGGGAATTTTACAATAAAGGTAGTAAAACTTACGCTCTGAGGAGCTCTCAGTTGTACAGATAACTTCTAAGACCCTGGGAGAGACCCTGGAAATGTATCCATGTGGTCATAAGTTTTTGTTGAATTAGCACAAGAAAGACATTTTAACTGTAATCAGCTCTTGATCTTTCCACCCCATCTTCCCCTCTGTCACATATGCTCCATAGTGCTCAACATAGAAGTTACGTGGGAAAAATAAGATGTGAAATATACAGGGCCAAAAGTTAATCTGTGGAAAATTCTCCCAAATCTCATAGCTCATTATGAATCAAACATAATTTTTCCAGTTCTGACAATTCTAAAAATTTACATTGCATTACCAAAATAAATTTCAATTAGCCATGCTAGAGACAAGACAATTATCTTTACATTCTCTTGCAAGAAAAACATTATAAAACTATTCCCATATGAAGTAACAGAGAGTAAGCAGCCAAAAAATGGGAAAGGGTATTTTGAAGATGTATGCAAAAGTTACAAATAAAATTGCTATGTTATCTTCCTATATACTGTAGTATTTTTAGATTTGTAATTTGCTGTACTTTTTTTTCTAAATAAATAGATTATATATCCTAAGTACTGATAAACACTTTCAGATGTCAATCCTTAGCAAAATTCTGTTACAGTAATGTGTGGTTTGCTAATAGCTTAACAAAAATGCAAGTCATCCTATAATAATTTCATTTTTAATTTCCTTTAGTAGCACCAGCTTTATTCATTAAGAGAACTTTACAAAGTATAAGAATATTAGCAAAAAATACTGAATTTGACCAAATCTACCATAATGTACACATGGATTAAATGGCACCCATGAGGGTATGTGGTTGATGTGGGATAATATTGTGCGGTTATTTTTTAGCTGGTTGAACTCAGCCTAGTGTCATCCTGGTGAGGATCTCCAGGAATAGTATTTCTCAGTAACATGGAGTGAATAAAATATTCGGCCATGGATAGGAGTGGATTTAGGTTGAGTGGAGCCTGAAGCTTACACACTGGGGGAAGGAGGTGAGAAGAAGGCAAGGAGGGGGCAGAGATCACATTAGAAAACAAATACAAAATTACAGATAAAAAATTGAGTATGAATATTTATTTAAAATGAAAAAGAAATCACAAGAAATGAAAAATTTTGAAAAGCTAACATGCCACAAGCATCACAAAATCTAGGAAAAGAACATTATATTTTTACTAATTCACTGTTTACCGTACCATAATAGTACTTTTTTTTCTGTACAGCTTTTTGACATTATCCTCTTTGAAGACAGGTTTATGTGATTTGCATCTGCATAAAATCATCTTCAAATATTGTTTATTAATAAAAATAACAAAAGCTCAACAAACTGGAGTAATTGGGGCAGACTGGTCAAAGTGACAAATATGAATTATAAAATTCTTAAAATTTCATGAATTTCAAATACTCTTCAATATATATTACTATCCAAGGCAGAATTAAAATATAAATGTATAATTTAAAGGCAAAGTAAAAATTTATAATAGAATTATATCATAATGTATCATAAGCATAAAATTTCTTTAATATAAAAAAATAAATGCAGAAACCAGGATTGTTGAGCCATTTACACAGATTTCGAAAAAAGAAAGTTTGAATTAAAATTACTTTAGAGTGATTTATGTAAAACAATCATGGTATGTTATGGAAATATTACTAATATTAAAATGAATTATGGTTTTCAATTAATAGAAGTTTATTGTATATTTGAATGAGTCAATTATATTTTCTAGAGATTACAATTACAACATAAAATTTATTTAATGTGTGATTTCAAGAATTGGGATGTAATGGTAGGACATTTATTTACATATATTGATCTAACATAGCTTCTTATAATAACCTGAAAGAAAAGTAACTAAACTTGACCCTGAACAACACAAGGGTTAGAATTACTAATCCCTCTTGATCTCTCTTCCCTCCATGTCCCCTGTGCAGTCAAAAATTTGTATATAACTTTTGACTCCCCAAAACTTTACTAATAGCCTACTGTTGGCTGGAAGCCTCACCATTAACAAAAAGTCAATTAATTTACATTTTGTATGTTGTATGTATTATATACTATACTCTTACCATAAAGTAAGCTAGAGAAAGACAATGTTACTAAGAATATCATAAGAGCCCAGCCAGCATGGCTCTGTGGTGGAGCACTGACCTATGAACCAGGAATCACTGTTCGATTCTGATCAAAGCATATGCCTAGGTTACAGCTCAATCCTTATTATGGGGTATGCAGAAGGTAGCTAGCTGATCAGTGATTCTCTCTCTTCATTGATGTTTCTCTCTCTCTTTCTCCCTTCCTCTACAAAACCAATAAAAAATATTTTTAAAAAGAATATCATATGAAAGATAAAGTTCATTTATAGTACTCATTGGAAAAAAAGTCAACATATAAGTGGACCTCTGCAGTTTAAACCTATGTTGTTCAAGAGTCAACTATATCTTGAAGTTAGCTTTTTATCTATAATAAATATCAACCATGAAAATTAACATCTGGTCACAAGCACAAAATTTCACAGAATCTTTGCTGTTGACAGTGGTAAAAAGCCAAAAATTCATAAGCAAAATATGTAACCTAAATATAACTTAAAATATTTGGGGAGCTGGCAATTAATAGGAAAACTACAGTGAAAACTTCTGCAAACTCTCCTTCAAGTGTTGAAATGTATGTATTTGTACATTGTATTAAAAAAGGTTCATGCTCAGAGAAAGGCAACTAAATTCTTCAGTGCCATCAGAGGCTCTTCATTCTAATACTAATCAAAGATGAACAAAGGTCTTGGGACAGCTGGAAACCTTGATGCAGAGTTCAAGGCTGCTGCAGGACAGTGTGGTGTAGGGTCTCAGCTTACTGCTTAGAGTCTATCTGCTCACCATCCTCTGCTTTGATCCAGCTATTTCTGGTTATAATTGCACCTTTTTGGTTTTATCTGCCTACACACTAGTGTTTCATTGTTTTTGTTTGCTGAATTACTCAGTAAAATAAAAGCCATACAAAGTACCAACTAGACAAACAGTTCTCAACCAAACACTAGGGAAGATTTTTTTTAAATATTTTTTTTATTGATTTCAGAGAGGAAGGGAGAGGGAGAGAGCAAAAGAAAAAAACATCAACAATGAGAGGGAATCATTGATTGGCTGCCTCCTGCATGCCCCACACTGGGGATCGAACCCACAACCTAGGCATGTGTCCTGACTAGGAATCAAACCATCACCTTCTGGTTCATAGATCAACACAACCACTATGCCATGCTAGCCAGGTTAGGGAAGATTTTTATAAAATGTATGCCTGAATTCCACCAAAATCTCTAATGTTAGGTCTCAGCATAATAAAGAGCTGCCAGGTGATTCAAACATGAATCCAGGATTGAAAACCAGGCAGTGGAATAATGAATGATCATGTCCAGATAATGTAGGGATGGGAGAGCAGCAATAAAATAAATTCATTTTGTTATAATATTTAGAATGTAGTAAATTTAGAAAGGGTAAAAGCTGGTCAATAAATTCAGGTGACTCCCAGGAATCTGAAATTCGAATCTAGAGGGACTGGAGGTAAAAAGAAAAAGAAAATTTAAGAATAATAATAATAATAAAACAACAGGGAGTCCACACAATGGCAAACAGAAGAGTTCAAGCTCCATCTAAAGGAGGTAGCTGTGACTCAGCTTTGATCAAGTATTATCGCATAGAAGGTGAGCCAGTGTTGCTGTATATTTTAATTTTTCAAGAAAAATCAGGTAGGGGTGTGTGTGTGTGTGTGTGTAATTTCCTGACTTTTCAAAAATCTTAATATGTAAAAAACTAGGGGCCATCACCACCGAAACAACCTGATGGACTACCAAACAGCAAGCTGCATGGGGCGACCAGGCCAGCAGGGGGGCTAATGAGAAATGACCAAATGACTGAACAGCAGGCTTTTTGGGACAACCAGGATAGTGGGGGGGGGGGGGGGGGGGAGTGAGAGGCAATTAGGCTGGCAAGGGGGACAGTAAAGGGCAACCAGGCCAGCAGAGGGGGATAATTAGGGGAGACCAGGTCAGCAGAGGTGGGCAGTTGGGGGGTGATCAGGCCAGCAGGGGGGCAGTTAGGGGAGACCAGGCCAGCAGAGGGAGTATAGTTGGGGGAAACCAGGCTAGCAGTGGGGGGAGGGGACAGTTAGAGGCAATCAGGCCAGCAGGCAGAGGTAGTTAAGGGTGATCAGGCTGGTGGGGGGGGCACATTTAGGGGCAATCAAGCAGGCAAGGAGGTGAGCAGTTAGGAGCCAGCAGTCCTGGATTGGAGAGAGTGCACGCTGGGCTGAGGTAACCTCCTCTGTGCATGAATTTCATGCACCGGGCCTCTAATATATATATATATATATGACCCTAAAATGCAAATAAACCAAACAGTGGAACAACCAAATAACTGGTCGCTATGATGTTCACTAACCACCAGGCTTGGAACATGGTGGGTGTCAGCAGTAGGTTACAGAGCACTGAATATGGTGGGCGTCTGACACAGCGGGATGGTGGAGCAGGTGAGCAGGGGTGCCAGACCAAGGCAGGGCACCAGTCACTGTTGTTGGGGCAAGCCTCTGGTCGTTACTGGAAGTTCTTTGCTCCCACATGCCTCAGTCCACCCAGCACTTGC
This sequence comes from Lasiurus cinereus, assembly GCA_011751065.1. NCBI lineage: Eukaryota > Metazoa > Chordata > Mammalia > Chiroptera > Vespertilionidae > Lasiurus > Lasiurus cinereus. Next base: position 29,710,013 of record JAAGEH010000076.1, read on the forward strand.
ACCTGCTGCTAGCATTGGCCCTGTTTGCACCTACTGCTGGTCCCTATTGCCCCTCGGGGCTTCTCCACATCCCTGTGCTCCTGAGGGGCAATTGGGGTCAGCTGCCACCTCTCGCACCCACTGCTGGTGACGGCCTCACTCACACCTGCTGCCAGCATCAGAGCTGCCACTCATACCCACTGCTGGTGCCAGCCTCAATTGCTCCATGTTGTCAGTAGGTGTAAGTAGGGGTCAGTGCCATCAGCACATGAGAGCAGTGGCCGTGGTAGGAGCAGGGCTGTCTACAGACAGGGGAGTAGGAGACATAGTGGGAGGGACTGTGTGGGGGCAAGGAGGGTGGGCCGAGACATGCCCCTGTGCCCAATACAGTCTCATGGCCCACAGTTCCTTCCAAGATGCAAAAATTCATGCACTGGGACCCTAGTATTTTATAAAGTCAGAAAGCAAAATAAGGATGCCTGCTAAGTAAACTGGGAGCTTTGCTATGCACAACCCAAGGCCCAATTCCAGGTCCTGGAGCTGTGGGACCAAGAGGTATGCCTGGTGGTGGCTGCAGCGTCCTGAGCCTCCTGCCTGAGTTGTCAGTTCTATACCAAGGATCAAAAGCAAATGAATTAGCCACTAAACATGTGACATGCAACAGAAGTAAACATTTCTCCACACTGTTATTTATCCCTTAAAAAATATTACCTCATACTACCATTAAAAAAAGAAAATGAGTACTTATTTAAAAACCACATTAAAGTCATTTTGAGAGATGTGAGATCATAAAATTCTGTTCTAAAAATGGACACATCAGTGGAACACACATAACATGATGGGTGTCCATCCAGACTTGCCCAAGAATGGTAACGCTAATATGAAAGGAGAAGATTGCCACCTCTTTATATATTCTTCAATATTTATTTGATAATGATGTCTTTATTTGAGATGCTTACAAAATATCTGTGAATTTGTTAAGCCAAATGTGACAGTCAGTATTGCTTTAATGCTCCATTGCTATTACTTGGGCTTCTTTAGACTCCACATGTATTTATGTACATACAGATGAGTTCTATGAAAGCAACCTGGTAAATGCAAATCAGAGTTCTTAAAGCATGTATTTTTCTGGTCCAGCATTTACACCATTAGCAATACACAACCTATAGAAATACACAAGTATACAAAATTATATGCTCAAATTCTTTAGCAATGAGCTATGCAACTCCTACATTTCACTGCCCAAAATCCTGGGAGCCACCTCCATACACTCAAAACATTATCCAAAAAAAAAAATCAGTGGGTATTTAGAAATATAAAACTAAGGAATTGTTGAGGGGGGGGCGTGAAATAAGTCCTAAGCTTACCATTTAAATCAGTTTTTCAAATTTTAGGTCACAATTCATGGGATGGTCGTAACATCAATCCAGAAAATTGCCACTGGAAAAAAAACATTTTAATTTAAAAGAATAGAATAAAATAGAGCAAAACAGAAAGTATTTAAGTAAATTAAAACTAGTCAGGGGAAATGTGTTTCATAAATACACTGTTTCAGTTTTCATGAATGCATACAATGAGATGTAAGTTGTATTTTTACTGTGAATCACAACAAAAATTTTGAGAAAATTGGTTTAAAAATTTTTTGGATTAATAATGCTATTTTTCTTGTCCACTAATAACATGTGGGAGCTTATTTAGAAAACCCACTCAGTTTCACATGCATGTAAATATATGCACTTATTGGTCCATGAAGAGGGCCAAAGTATGCACACCCAACAGTCAATTGTGAATACCTCCCAGGAATATGGGAGATGCTATAAAAGGGAAGAATTTTCATTTTTATTTTTTAATTACTTTATATCCTTACCTGCTTTTATATTGCAATTTTTAAAAATAAAGAAAAAGTAGATGTGTAAGAACACCCTGCCTATGAAATACTTAGTCACTTGATATAAAATGTGCCAATGCCTTTCAGCCAAAAGTCAATAGGAAACTAGAGAGAAAAGTTTTAAGCATGAAATGTTTGTGATAAACTGGCAGGAATGTGAGTGATAGAAGCCCATAGTGGCCTATTTATTTATGCCCCGCCTAATTTATAAAAGGATTGGAGGCAGGTAGGTATTTGGATAGCCAGAGACATAGCAAAGAGAACCTGAGGGGAAAAAATCTTAGAAGAAAACCTAGCACTAGGAAGGAGACTTGAAAAGTGGGAGAAGGTTGAGACTCAGGGTCAAAAGTAGAAAACCCAGTGCTCACAAACAAATGAAATTCTGAGGAATATTCACCTAATGGCCAGCGGGCCCCAAACCATTAGGAAACGTTGGCGTTAGTAAGAAGAGAGCTACTACTTGGAACGCCAATACATCAAGGGCTCAGTGACCAGGCAGCTCCTCTGTTCACCATCATTCAGTCATGGTAAACTGCGGCATCCTCCTTCATCACAAGGCTCCACCTTCATCACAGGACTCCATCACAAGGCTGCTTGGACCAGACAATCACGTTCATGGGCAAGGCCTCTGGGCAGTGCTGGGGGTGCCCAGAGTTTGCCTCTCTACCTTACCTTCTTTCTGATTCTATGGTTGAACAGCTTCACATCTGGCTGGAACATGCTTGCAGGCTAAATGCTAATATCTTTAATTAGAAGTCATCCAAGAAGCAGTGGCACATAATTGATTAGCTGTTGTGTTAGACCAGCTCTCATACTTGATGATACTGGCATTAGTATCCTACTAGCTTGCTTTGTCCTGCTGTTCCCAACTGGTTCTGTGGCCTCTCACCTTTCCCAAGGCACACTGATCGAAAAGTGGCCACCCTGTATTTAGTGCCTGATGGCTTGGAGGTGATAGCACAAATTTCTTTTTATGGGCAATCATATATGCTTGAATAGCAACTATTCTACCTTTACAAACCTGAATACAGCCAAATTCCGGGATGCTAAGAGGTTCTAAGCAGCATTTTCAAAGGGAGTAGGCTTCTGTTTCCTAAATTCTCATAAAAATGTGCAAAATGCATCATTACCCACTTGAGTAAACCAACCGCAGGGGAAGCCTTTGACATTTTTTGTCTTAACTTAGAAAATCCATTTAATGAATGCAGCAGGTAAACTACTTTCATAACTAAAACCCACAAATCCTCATCCTACACTTTACACAAGGAATTACTTTCAAACAGATTAGCAGCAAACATATCTTAGTGATATTTGAAATTTCAGTCCTCAGTGGTATCTCACACAGCACATGCTTAAGAAACATTCAGTGAGTACATTAACAGGTAAGCTAATCAAGTGAGGTAGCCATGAGGCCAATTTCATTGATGACTGTTGCCAATCACCACAGAACCTTTGCATCAGAAAATCAAAGGCTGATTCTCTTTATGAAATCTTGTACTTGTGAACATTAATTATCCTTTTATTTGAGGGGAGCTTCCCTCTCTTCCAGTCATCAAGAAAGCTGCAAGATTCCTTGATCTCAGTTTCTATGGCAACTAAAATACATAAATTTTCCAGCTGCAAATTATTAATTGAGCATTCAGTTCACCCACCACTCCATATTGGCAGCTTCATTCTGGTAAGTCCCTCCTAAATCATATTAATGATGCCTGATTCTTATGAGCAGTGAAATCTATTAATTATCTTTTCTATTGCTCATTGATAGTTCATTATAAATGAAAGAAGATCTATGCCTTTTATAAGTAAGTAGCATAGACATAACACACCCATAACCAAACCTAACTCTTTTTCTCTTTCCGCCCACCTTTTCTTCTTTCACAACAGTTCGATTTAAGACCAAAAATCCAGATGAAAGTCAGACTCTTGATGTTAAATGCATTTTTATAGAGACAAGTGTCTGTGAAAGACATTTTATAGGAACAAATGATCAATTGAATGTTTAAAAGTAACTCCTACACATACTGGTGTGTAAGCTGCCAAAAGGTTCATTGTGTTTCCCACACTAGGGCCGATTGCTAAGGACACTCAAGAGGTGAGCTTAATATTTCACAACTTAGAAGTTTAATTTTTAAAAACTTGATGGAGATAATGCAATAGCAGTTTCAGAAGAATGACTTTGATTCAGATTCTCTGCCCTGGTGTCACAGAACTATATTTTAATCTTTCTATTCAAAAGTTAATCATTTGTCTGAGTAGATAGAAAATAAATATTTTCAAAGTCCTCCTTACTGAGTAATAGATTCGTATCATTAGTCATATCAGCAGTGTTTTTTCCATCATGAACTAGAACCTACAATCTTTACAATTTTTAAAGTAGAGGCATTAGAGAGCCTCCTGGAGCAATTCACTGGCTGTGTTACTACTATTATTGTGTTGAGACAATGGTGGCAAATTCTCAGTAGTTGGCTGTAGGACCTTTTCTAACCACTAGTTAACCAGTGGCAATATTAACAATAACAAATCCAATGCCAGCAAGCTATAGACACCTCACCCCTTCATTTGATCACTTTCATGTAGTTGGAAATTAACGGTGATATTTACTTATGTATGGGATACACAGCCATACTGCTAAAGAAATGTTTCTCTCATAAATTAATTTTAAAACTACATAGTACGTAATCAAGTGTTGAACAATATCATCCTGCTCTCTGGGGTGTGGACATAACCTTAACCAGCATAGATGCTGTTAAATATCTGAAGAATCATAGGAAAGAGGAAAGAAAACTTGGGCCCATGGATAGAAGTGGTTAGTTACCACAGTGACACATATATCTCAGTAAGTGTTCTTAAGGTAAATGGAAGAGCTATGGGAATTGGGTAAGGAGACATCTTCCTCTCCAGTATCACTCCAAGTCTGTAATTCAAAGGAATTGGGCTTTGCTTTCTCCCAAGCAAAGGCTCAATTTTTCATTAAGAGAGTAAATTTGCTGCCATTTTGAGTCATTCTGCACATCACTCCATGTCCCATAGTCAGGGAGGGAGGAAGGGAGGGAGGGAGGGAGGAAGGGAGGGAGGGAGGGAGGGAGGGAGGAAAGGGAGGGAGGGAGGAAGAAAGAAAAGGCACTTTGCACATGAAATAAATAAAATAAAAAAGGTATACTATGTCTACCTCTAGTCTTCCAAATAGTGTAAACTTTCCCTTTTGGCTAAGTTACTATCTCCTTTACAAAAACAGCTTTTTCTCTGATGCTTTTGCAATGGATGTAATATGACAATCAAGAGAGGAAAATGTTCTTTTTCTTTCTACTATGTTCACACAAACTATATATAACCTTTAAAAGTTTGAGAGCATTATGCCTTAGCCATATATCCTTTGAGAAGACAGTTCTTATGAATTCTAGTCTTCCTTTATAAGTAAACTACTTTTCTTGCCTTAAAACTTTTTGTTCCTGAATCTTCAAACTGGTTCAGGCAGACAGTTCCAAGTTAACAGGATTCAGTGGAATGAAAGGCCAAGAGTTACTCAATTAAAAGCATCCCTTTAGGGAAGCACATCCTGAAGTTTAGTCTCAAACTGCTTCTTCCCAGGAAATTGAAGCAAATGAAGAGGCATTTGGCATGGATGGAATTTCCCAAGCCTTTTTTGTTTTCATGGACCTTCCTAACATGTGAGAAAATCCATCTCTGGAAAGAAGTAAGGCCCTTCCAAGAACTACATCTGAAGAAGCCTGTGGTACAGAAGTTAGGCCCAACTTGGAACTGCAAGAACTCATGTTCAAATCCAAAGCACTTGAGATCAACCAGAACAGAGTATTATTTTACTTAATAAAGTCACTAGATTAATTTTTCATCCTTTCTGGGAGCAGAGATTGCTGAGTCAGTCCAGTTGCTAAAAAATGTCCAGAGAATAAGAAATTCTTTCAGGACTTAGGAATCAAGATGGCACCCTTCTCCTAAGATGTGGTTATAAAGTTTTATTGTATGGTATGAGAGTAAGCCATCCGTAAAATGAATCAATATCAAGAAAATAAATTCAATATGCACTTAATAATGAAGGTCACATATTTTCTCATACTGTATTTTTAATGAATCTGTTATTAAACTATTTAAAAGAGTAATATAGAAAGAAGTACAACTGTAATTTTTAGTTGAAGACTCATAATCATCCCATTAAATTGAAAACAACCTACCATATATCTTGGATTGATGGAAACTAAATAATAAAGTGAATTTTAAAAACAAGAAATAAAGAGAGAGCACAAGGAGAGCTGCTCTTAAAGGCAATAATAGCTAGAAATATTCATGCATTCCTTCACATCTCTTTACTAAGTTATTCCCTCCCCCATGTATGCCCCATTAATCTCCTTTGGTAAACTTCATCTTTCAATTCAGTCACTCCTTAACTTCTCGCAACTCCATCTCTCATCATGTCACCCACCCTACATATAGTTAGCCTAATGAAAAACAAAATGGGATTTAGCAAATGCTTGTATCTTTTTCACTTACTGAGTTTTACAATATTTCTTATTCTTTGTATTTATTTACATATTATCTTAGAATTTAAGAGCATGAATATTTCCATACTACATGTTACTATTAAATATCTAAGAACATAGTCAACACTTGCTAAGAAATCAAGTTATGAGGACTAGAAAAATGGTGGCAGAATAGACGGATGTGTCTCAAGCCTTGTCCCAGAGCAGATAGAAAGAACAGCTGAGGGTCGCACTACTCCAGGAGAAGGTAGGGGACTGCTGGACAAGGCTCCTCTGACTGGGCAGCCCCCACTGCTGCTGGATTCTCTCCCGGAGCCACCAGCTCAGATGCGGAGACAGCACCATCTTGAAGGGGAAAGTGGATGTTATTAGAAGCCTGAAAATCTACAACTATGGACACCAGAACACCGGTTCTCAATTGGCACAAACAACACAGATTCAGAGGAGCTCTAAACTCCACCACAGAAAGGTCAGATTTCACCTTGGATAAGGTGAGGTCTCTGGTCCCACAGGACAGAGAAACACATGCACTGCAGGAGCTGGAGGACGGGGAAAAGTCTGCACCTAGAGAAATCCGTGGCTGTTGGAGCTGGTGTTATTCATAAATGTGGAAGGGGGTCCTCAGAGCTGCTAATAGAGGGGATCTCTGAAAAGCAAACCATTTTTATCTGATGCAGAAGGACTTGCACTTTTTTCTCTTCAGATCCTTGCTTCTGATTATTAAGCCCAATACATAGGATCACCCAGTTGGGGACACATTAGGAGACCTCAGGGGAAAGTTGTTTTTCTGGAACCTGGGGATCAGAGTGGGGAATGACCATTGGAGAACCAGTTCTGGGACAGCCCACTCCCACAAACTAGTATTGAGTGCCACAGGGAAACAGGATCTAAGCACTGGCTAGAGAGGACCTATAGACTCAGAGGTAAACCCAGAAACACTGCCACCCATGGACTGAATCACAAATTGACTCTTGTGTAATCACAAATGAAGAAATACAAGAAATTAAGATACACTGCCTGCTTAAAAGTCAGAATTGGCTTACAACACGGAGGAGCAGTGGAACTCAGGGAACTGCAACATTGTACTGACTGGGAAACAGGCATGCCAAACAGAACAATAGAGGAAGTAAATGACCTTCAATACTACACTTTTTTTTTCATCTTTTACTTAAGAAAATATTTTTTTTCCTCACTTGATTTTACCTTTTTAATTATTACAATTTTGTTTTCAACCAATATTATTACTACTACTCTTTTACCTTTTTTTTTTTAAGTGTCATTTTATTTTGTCTCTATTTTACTTTGGGTTTAGTGTTCTAAATTCTACTTTCATCTTTCTTTAGCATCATTTTACTCTATCTCAACTCCACCTTTATACCATCACTCTCTTCCTAACTTTCCCCATTTTGTTGTCCTGTTTCTCTTACCCTTTTCCTATATTAGATTTTACTTTTCTTTCTTTTTACCCCCGTTAAAATTTCACCCTACTTATATATCTACTTTCCATCCCCTGCACCAAGTCCATACACACCTCTCTCTTCTCTGTCTTCACTATCCAAACAATTGTTTTTCTCTCTGTCCTTTTGTTGTTGTTTGCTTGAATGTTGATTATATCGATTTTTTATGCTTTTCTGTGAGATTGTTTTGCTTATTCTTTTGTTTTGTCTTGTTTTTTTTTTTGTTTTTTTTTGTTTTGTTTTTTTTTGCTTCTGTTTTCCCTTGCCTCACTTGCTATTAGTTGTTGTTTGTAGTTTGTATTAATCTCCAGGTACTTGTTGCTGGCATTTATTTGGATTAGTGGCTGTTCTATTGGAGTCTTCTCCCCTTATATATAGTTTGTTCCCCTTTTCTTACCTATTCTTTTTTCTTTTCTATCTTACTTTTTTCCTTCTCCCAATTTCATTTTTGCACCCTTTCTTTTTTTTCCTCTTTTTCTTTCTCTCCTATCCCCTAATTTGCCTCTCTCTGGTGGTCACCTTTATTTGGGGTTATAATATCATGAATACACTTTGGTCCAGTGACTTTTGCATTGTACCTGGTTGTGTTGTATTTTGTGCCTTTAAATCAATGCAAGAGAGAGAGAACTACATAACCAGATACCCAAGGAAGAGAGACCATGGGGAGACAAAGAAACAGCCCACATATGAAAGAAAAGTAAGCATCACCAGAAAAGGAAGTAAACAAAATGGAGGCAAGCAACCTGTCAGAGAAAGAATTCAGAGAAATGGTCATAAGGTGGCTGAAAAAACTGGAAGACTAATTCGACAATATGAGTAATAACTAAGAGGAAATGAAGAAGAACCAAGAAGAAATGAAAAATGGCATCACTGCTGTAAAGAACTCAATAGAAAGCATCAAGAGAGAGTAGACTAAAAGAAGCAAAGGACCACATCAGTGAGCTAGAAGACAAGGTAGGAAAAATACCCAAGTAGAACAGCTTCTAGAAAAAAAAAACTTTAAAGACAGGAGAGCCTGTGAGAAATTTGGGACAACATGAAAGAAAACAACAACCACACAATAGGTATTCCAGAAGGAGAGGAAACTGAGTAAGGAATAGAAAACCTGTTTGAAGAAATAATGACAGAAAACTTCCCTGATATGGGGAAGAAAAAACCTGCACAAATCCAAGAAGCTCACAGAGTCCCAAGAAAATTAACCCCAAAAGACCAATACCAAGGCACATTATAATTAAATTGGCAAACACCAACGACAAAGTAAGAATCTTAAAAGCAACCAGAGAGAGATAGAAAGTTACCTAGAAAGGAACCTCCATCAGACTAGCGACTGATTTCTCAACAGAAACTCATCAGGCCAAAAGGGAATGGAAGGAAATATACAAAGTCAAGCAAAGGCAGTGTTTGAATCCAAGAATACTGTACTCAGCAAGGCTACCAATCAAAATTGAAGGTGAAATCAGGAGCTTCACAGAAAAAAAAGGACTAAGGGAATTTATCACCACCAAAGCAGCAATGCAAGAAATGCTAAAGGGTCTGCTGTTAAAAAAAAAAAAAAGTAAGAAATAAATAGGAAGCACAGAAGGAACACAGGAGTAAAGAATAAAAATGGCAACAAATAAGTACCTCTAAGTAATAACTTTAAATGTAAATGGATTAAATGCCCTAATCAAAAGACATAGGGTAATGGATTGGATAAGAAAACACGATCCACATCAGAATAAAAGATGCACACAGACTGAGGGTGAAGGAATGGAAAAAGGTTTTTCAGGTGAATGGAAATGAAAAAACAAAAGCCAGGGTAGCAATACTTACATCTGAAAAATTAGATCTCAAAGTGAATAACATAACAAGAGATAAGGAAGGCTGCTTCATAATACTAAAGGGAGCAATCCAATAAGAAGAAAGAATTCTGGTAAACATATATGCACCCAATACAGGAGCACCAAAATACATTAAAAAAAACTCCTAAAGGATATCAAGGGAGAGATTGATAGCAATATAATCATAGTAGGAGACTTTAATACCCCATCATCACCATTGGACAAATCCTCTAAACAAAAAATCAGAAAAGAAACATCAATCCTAAATGACTCACTAGACCAGATGGAATTAATTGAAATCCTCAGAAAATTTCACCCCAAAGCCACAGAATATACATTCTTCTCAAGTGCACATAGGTCATTTTCAAAGATAGACCATATGTTGAGTCACAGGCAAAGTCTCTTCAAATTCAAGAAGATAGAAATCCTATCAAGCATCTTCTCAGATCACAGTGGTATAAAACTGGAAATCAACTACAATAAAAGAAATAAAACACATGGAGACTAAATAGCATGCTATTAAAAATGACTGGGTAACCAGAGAGATCAAGAAAGAAATAAAAAACATCATGGCAACAAATGACAATGAAAACACAACAATCCAAAATCTATGGGACACAGCAAAATCAGTCTTGAGAGGGAAGTTCATAGCTCTACAAGCCTATTACATAAACAAAAACAAAAACAAACAAAAAAAAACCAAGAAACAATGGTAATAAATTACCTAACCCTACAACTCAAAAGGCTAGAAAAAGAGCAACAAGAAAAGCCTAGTGTAAGCAGAAGGAAGGAAATAATAAAGATCAGAGCAGAGATAAATGACATAGAGACCAAAGAAACAATGCAAAAGATCAACAAAACTAAGAGCCGGTTCTTTGAAGGGATAAACAAGATTGATGAACCTCTAGTCAGGCTCATGAAAAAGCAAAGAGAGAGGATCCAAATAAACAAAATCAGAAATGAAAGAGATGAAATAATAACAGACACCACCGAAATACAAAGGATTGTTAAAAAATACTATGAATGACTCTATTTCAACAAACTAGACAACCCTGGAGGAAATGGACATATTCCTAGAAAAATATAACCTTCCAAAACTCAGTCAGGAAGAATCTAAGCACCTCAATAGTTCAACATCGTACTGAATGTATTAGCCATTGCAGTTAGATAAGAAGAAGAAATAAAAGACATACAAATTGGAAAAGAAGAAGTAAAGCTGTTCTTATTTGCAGATGACATGATATTGTACATAAAAAACCTGGAAGACTCCATCAAAAAACTAATAGACTTAATAAATGAATTTTGCCGAGACTGGTTTGGCTCAGTGGATAGAGCATTGGCCTGTGGACTGAAAGATCCTGGGTTTGATTCCAGTCAAGGGCATGTACCTTGGTTGCGGGCACAATTCCAACAGGGAGCGTGCAGAAGGCAGCTGATCAATGTCTCTCTCTCATCGATGTTTCTAACTCTCTAGCCCTCTCCCTTCCTCTCTGTAAAAAATCAATAAAATATATTAAAAAATAAAAATAGATGAATTTGGCAATGTAGCAGGATTCAAAATTAATGCCAAGAAATCTATGGCATTTCTATATACCAATAGTGAAATTACAGAGATACTAAAAAAGCAATCCCATTTACCATCTCACCAAAAAAATTAAGATACCTAGGAATAAACTTAATGAAGGAGGTATAAGACCTATACATGGAAAATTACAGGACACTGAAAAAAGAGAGAGAGGAAGAAGTAAACATATGGAAGAACATACCATGTTCAGGGATTAGAAGAATCAACATCATTAAAATGTCCATACTACCCAAAGCAACCTATAGATTCAATGCACTCCCCATTAAAATATCAATGGAATATTTCACAGACCTAGAAAGAATTCTCCAAAGATTCATCTGGAATAAAAAAAGACCCCAAAAAGCCACAGCAATCCTGAGAAAGAAGAATAAAGTAGGTGGATTTTAAGCTGTATTACAAAGCCACTGTTCTCAAAACAGTCTGGTACTAGCACAAGAACAGACATATAGACCAATGGAATAGAATAGAGAATCCAAATATCGACCCAAATCACTATGCTCAACTAATATTTGACAAAAGAGGCATGAACATACAATAGAGTCAACACAGTCTCTTCCATAAATGGTGCTGGGAAAATTAGACAGATACATGAAAAAAAATGAAACTAGACCATCAACTTACACCGTACACAAAAATAAACTCAAAATTGATATAGGACTTAAACATAAGACAGGAAACCATAAAAATACTAGAGGAATCCACAGGCAGCAAAATCTCAGACATATGCCGAAGGTACTTCTTCATTGCCACTCCTAGGGCAATGGAAGCTAAAGAGAAAATAAACAAATGGGACTACATCAAAATAAAAAGCTTTTGCACAGCAAAATAAACCATCAACGAAACACCAAGAAAGCCCACTGTATGGAAGAACATATTTGCAAATGTTATCATTGATAAAGGTTTAATCTCTAACATCTACAGCCAACTTATACAACTTAATAGAAGGAAGATAAATGATTCAATAAAAAAAAAATGGGCAACGGACCTAAAAAGAATCTTCAAAAGAAGACAGAAAGAAGGCCAAGAGACACATGAAAACATGCTCAAAGTCACTAATTATCCGAGAGATGCAAATTAAAATGACAATGTGGTAACATCTCACACCTGTCAGAATGGCTATCATCAACAAATCAACAAATATCAAGTGCTGGTGAGAATGCGGATAGAAAGGAATCCTTGTGCACTGCTGGTGGGAATGCAGACTGGTGCAGCCACTGTGGAGATCAGTATGGAGTTTCCTCAAAAAACTAAAAATGGAACTCGCATTTGACCCAGTAATTCCATTCCTAGGAATATATCCTATGAAACTAGAAACACTAATATGAAAGGATATATGCACCCTTATGTTCATAGTAGCACGATTTATAATAGCTAAGATTTGGAAACAGCCTAGGTGCCCATCAGCAGATGAGTGGATTAAAAAAACCATGGTACAGCCCTGACCGGTTTGGCTCAGTGGATAGAGCGTCGGCCTGCGGACTGAAAGGTTCCAGGTTCGATTCCGGTCAAGGGCATGTACCTTGGTTGTGAGCACATCCCCAGTAGGGGGTGTGCAGGAGGCGGCTGATCGATGTCTCTCTCTCATAGATGTTTCTAATTCTCTATCCTATTCCCTTCCTCTCTGTAAAAAAAGTCAATAAAAATATATTTAAAAATAAATTTAAAAAAAAACATGGTACATCTACACAATGAAATTCTATGCTGCCATAAAAAAGAAGGAATTCTTACCATTTGCAGCAACCTGGATGGAACTGGAGAGCATTATGCTAAGTGAAATAAGCCAATCAATGAAAGAAAAATACCACATGATCTCACTCATTTATGGATAATAAAAAACATTATAAACTGATGAACAAAAAGATCGATACAGAGGCATTAAAGCATCAAACATACTATCAAATTATAGTGAGAAGGTTAGGGATAGGTGGGGTGGATAAGAGATCAACTAAAGGACTTGTATGCATGCATATAAACATAACCAATGACACAAGATCCTGGGGGGTGAGGGCATGTAAAGGAGTTGGATGCGGGGCGGGGAGGGGGAAGCAATGGGAAGATATATGCACATGTAATACCTTAATTAAAAATGGAAAAAAATTAAAAAATTTAAAAAAGAAATCAAGTTATATTTGTTAGGTTTACCTTATGTAAAATAGCCCCCAAAAGACCAGAGTTAGATGGTGACAGGAACATAATATTTCATGATCATTTTTGTTTCAAATTAATATTATTCAGCCTGAGAACTTGTAAGGTATTCTAAAGGGTGGGTGGAGGGGGTACAGATACTAAACAGAAAGATGAAAAGGGACTAATGAATCACAGAGTAAATTCTGAAGAACAAATTAATAATTAATAGTCATATAATCTAAACCACAATGATAGGTTGTACTTTTATAGCCCTTAATACTTTTCAAATATCTTTCATCCTCATCATCCCATTTGACTGAAAATGATCAGTAATTTTTCTCCCACACTGAAGACCAACCTAGAAGAAGATGGTGTTCAAGAATGATTCCATTAGATTTCCTAAATACCTTGATGGAACAAAAGAAATAATTAAGCTAAATACATGGAAAACTGCAACTGTGAAAGTTGTGTGATGCTAACACCTGGGCCCAAAACTTTAGATTTTGTTTCCTGAAGACATTGAAGAATGTGACAAGTACTTAACTTTCTGAAATAGTTGAAGTATAACCCAATCTATGGGAGAAATGTAAATTGACTACAGTGGCAAGCAGCCTCATTAGTATTCCATATTATTAAGCTGCAGCTCTCTCACCACCTGAGGCCATTAATCTTACTCTGAAGAGAACCACATTACTGTGAACTAATGATTCCATCCAGGGTTAGCATAAGAATTAATACCATTCTACGTGATTTCTCCACTACCAGCTTCCTTTGCTCTCTGGATAATGCATATGTGTTTTGCCCTCTTTTCTTACTGTTTTTTTTCCTATAGTTGACAGTCATTCTAATTTTATCTTGGGGATTTGTAGAACCCTTTAATTTCTCTTGCACAGAATAGCCTTTATATCTTTTAGTTCCACTTCATCCAAGCTACTAGTAAGTGTATTCTGGTTACTCAACAAGCTTTATCTTATCAAGTTTGAGCACACTTTAGTTTGTCTCTGTCCCTCTGAAACTGTGGTGTCCAATACTGATTATAATACTCTATATATAATTTGACCAGAGCAAACTAGAGTAGAATTGCACTTTCCCTATACCAGTTACAATACCTTTATTAATATAGTCTAAAAAGACATTAACTTGCCTGGCCATGGTGGCCACATTTTGATTCATGATTTCTAGTCAGGGCACATGCCCAGGTTGTAGGTTTGATCCCTAGTGTGGGTGCACAGGAGGTAGCTAATCAATGATTCTCTCTCATCATTGTTGTTTCTACCTCTTTCTCCCTCTCCCTTCCTCTCCGAAATAAAAAAAATACATTTTAGAAATAAAAATAAAAATACATTAACTTTGTTGGCAGCAATGATATACATTGCATAACTAAAACTCCTAATCTTCTAAATTATGTAAGCTGAGGTTCCAGTGGTATAATATTTGAAAGAACCCAGGAATTCACTTCATAATCTCCAATCTCCATTTATGTCCTTATTTTTATCTAATCAAGTCTGTTGGTCTTCAAGCACCTACATTAAAAATTAATATAATTAAATATTTTGTTGGCATTTCATATTTTTTTATTATTTAATTAGCATTTTTACAACAGTAGTTTTTTTTTTGCTATTTGTTTAGGTTAATGCATAGCTTTTTTAAAATTAATTAATTTATTTATTTATTATTATTTTTCCCCCTATTGCCCTCCCCACCCCCCAGTACATGCCCTCATCCGCCCTCCCCACCCCCCCACCCCCCGCTTCCCCTATTGCCCTGTATCCACTGGCTATGCCTACACACACATGCACACAAGGCCTTCTCTTATAGGCCTTTCCTCCCCAACTTCCCCTGCCTTCCCACTGTAGCACGACAGTCTGTTCATTGCTTCTTTGCCTCTGCGTCTACTTCCTCCGCCCCCTCCACCCCCTGTTCCTTGTCTTTAAAAACATCTTGCCCCTGTAGGCTAGAAATAAACCCACCAGAGCAAAAGAAAATGATTGAGTCCCAATTTCAATGTCCGATAGCTTTGAGTCCCAGTTTCAGTGTCAGACAGTTCCTTATGTGTACATGTCATCAATGGTATTTGGATACTGGACAGATGGTGACAATGCCGGTCCGATCCTCTCTGGTTTGGTCCTGGGCATCCTGTAGCGATGCTCAACTAATGCATAGCTTTTTAGCTACATTTTGACTTAAATAGATTGGGATAAACCTAACCACATCTTAGAACTTCCTATCTTTAGGAAATATATTCCAACACTAAACAATAAAACCAGAATTATTTTTGGAAATATAACCTTCCTTAGTTTAAATACGTGATTTACTACAAGCTTAAGTTGACTAGAGCATCTTTATTTTCATTAACATTTGTGTTATATTATAGTCACAACATTAATTTTACTCTGTTTTCTTGCTTTCATTCTCTATTCAAACCTGTTTAGTTTTAGCCAACATTTGCATTTATGTAACCATAAATTTATGTAACCATTTATAGATAAGCACAATTTTTTAAATTATGTTTCAGGACCCCTTTTCAGAAATATATATCTAATGTAAGTCTATCTCTTTGGAGAGTTTGGCAACATTCTAATGCTACGCCTAATATAACCCCCTTCCAAAGTATTCTTCCACTATATACAGGGAGATCTTTCCAAACATATCAATCTAATTGTTTCAAGCTTTTATTTAAAATCCTTCAGAGGCTTCTGCATTGCCTTCAGAATTATAAAAATCACATCTTACATGGGAATTAGGTTATAAAAGTGACTAATAAAACATAAATAGCCGAGACCGGTTTGGCTCAGTGGATAGAGCACTGGCCTGCGGACTGAAAGGTCCCAGGTTCGATTCCAGTCGGGGCATGTACCTTGCTTGCGGGCAAATCTCCAGTGTGGGATGTGCAGGAGGCGGCTGATCGATGTCTCTCTCTCATCGATATTTCTGACTTTCTATCCCTTTCCCTTCCTCTCTGTGAAAAATCAATAAAATATATAAAAAAACATAAATTAAGTATACTCAAAAGTATCTTGGAAAGTTCCTTGAGTGGCAACAAGACACAGTATACATGATTGTGTGTGTGTGTGTGTGTATTTGTGTGTGTCTGTGGAGAGTATAATTTTTATTTTCCCCATATAGGAAAAAGTATGTATTAAATGTATAATGTATATAACTATGTATCATATATGAAATGAACAAAATGTACAAAATATATTTTATAGTATTGCAATTAATTTTTTGTCTTACTTCATGTTCAAAGTTAAATTCTTAAGTAGCAAGTGCCAATTACTCAACTCTGTATGAAGGACAAATATAGGATGTCCCCAGAAAATACATATGCACACTCTGAATAACTATAAAGGCCATGTTTATTAAAATATATTTCATTTTCAACATTGAGCCATTAGCTGTAAAAATATATATGCATTTTTGAGGACACCCTATATATTAGGATGTATTTGATCAACATTTATTGATACTTACTGTATACCAGAAATTGTTCTAGGCACTGGAGCTACATCAAGGAACAAAACAGACTAAAACCTCTACCCTCATGGAGGTTATATTCACTCAGCCAATAAGTAAATACTAGAAGGCTAATAGCAGTAAGTGCTACTGGGGGAAACTAAGGCAGAGAAAGGGTAGAGGGAAAACTGGAGGACAGGGTAGAGAAGGGAGAGGATGCCAGTTTTCAACAGGGTGCTCAGAGAAAACCTGCCTGAAAAGGGGGCATTGGAGCAAAGCCCTGAGAGAGTGAGCCAGGCTACCAGTGGTGGATTGTTCCTATGAGAAGGAAGAGCTAAGTGCTTACACTCTGGAGGGTTTGGGGAATGAATGACAAGAGCTGAAGGCAGCTGGAGTGGAGGGAGAGATCAGAGAGGTGGCAGAGTGCCAACTGTGGAAGGCCTTTTAGATTTCTGCTCTTTGGGTGCTATGGGAAGCCTCTTGAAGGTTTCACACAGTTGTCTGATGGTCTGACTATGCACCTGAAAAGGGCATCCAAGACTTTGTCTATTCTTCTGATGCCACCCCTTGCCTCACACTAGAGTTCCATTTCCCTGATGGCTCTTGTTCTCATGCCTTCACTTTCCTACCTTACCTGCCAGCAGCCTCTGCCTAAATGGCTGCCCTCTCACTCAACCCCACAGCTAAATTGTTCTTACACTTGGTCTCCAAGTTTCCAGGAATACACGTGTGCCTCATCCAGGACACCCTCTCTGATTCCCCAGCCCAGGCTGGCTAGACCTTGTTCAGATTCCCTGAGTGTTTAAATCTCCTATCCCCGTTTCTCCATACGCTCTTTGAGAGTAGTGTCCAAGCCTTCTTCATAACTCCAGTATGTAGCACAACATCTGCATGCATAAAACACTCAGTAAATATTTGCTGGATGAAGGAATAAATAATGATGAAATAGGAGGAAGCAGATGAATATACGGAAAATCTCTCTTATGCAAGGCATTTTGAGTTATCTAGAATCTTGACATATGGATTTCTGCTCTTCTTTTTGGATAATTACGTGTTTTTTTCACTTTTTATTAATTTTGATGGGGTGACATTGGTTAATAAGACCATATAGGTTTTAAGTGAACATTTCTATGATAAATGATCTATATATTGCATTGTGTGCCCACCACCCAAAGTCAAATCAATTTCCGTCACCATATATCAAGCCCCCTTTATCATTTCCCATACACAACCCTGAGCAGTTATGTTTTCATCTATTTCCTTGATTATCCTTCAAATGTGATCCTGACTACATTCTTCTGTGCTTTAAACACACTTATACATCAAAATGGAAAAGAAAAAAGCTATGAAGTCTTTCCTTTGGCAAATTTTAGATAAACTTACATTTGTAAGATAAGAGAAATGCCCTAATTCGATTTTCAGAGTTTTCAAATTTTTTAAATGTTTTTAAAATTTTAGTGCTATTAATTAATTATACTAACAGATATAATGCAATTCAAAGTGCAACTTATTTGTAAATGGAGGCATTTGGCTCTATTTCTGTAGGAAAAAAAATTCAGACAATTTGTGTTCTAACTGCATTTTGAAATCTACTTTCTAAAAGATTAAGGTAGAAATAAGAGATCACTAAGAACAGTGTTCATTTTGAAACTTGATATGATCAGCTTCTGAAAAGAAACGATGGTCAATGTTCGTCTTGATATCTTCCATTAGATATAATTGAAGCATTCTGGGTGGGAAAGAAAGAGAAACAGAGTGTGGAGAAACAAGAGGTTTTGTGTGATATAACCTGGTCAAAATGTTAGCCTGCAAAAGTGACTACAAAGTCCTTTATCATACTTAGCGGGAGGGGGGAATTTCCCTTCCGCCCTTCTGGAGAACATGGTGTTTAGTGTCAGTTTCAAAAGGCAAGCTCTCCCTTTCAACACACATCTGGGGCCCCCCTCTTGCAAAAAAGGTAAGATAATGTGCTCTCTACGTAAGAAGTCAAGGACCCACTGCCTTTTGAAACTGCCTGATGAGAATTAACGGCCTTTGGCATCCTCTTTTAAACAACTCCAGCCAGGTTTTCTATAAGCACCTCGTTTATCTTGAGGCTCTTTCATCTATTATCTGCCTGTAAGCGTGTTCCTAGTTCATCAGCTGAATTCACTGTGACAGAGAAGTCTCATGACGAGTAGCCAACAGCCTAATGTCAGGTCTGTGAGCATCTCTGGAATTAAGGTGATGGGAAAAGGGTAACCTTCTGCTACTTCTAACAGCATTTGCTGAACAACAAAAATAGAGCCTTAAATCATTCTCTATTTAGGAAAGCGGGTATTCTGAGCTAATATAGAGTACAGTGCAGCTATGTTCTCACTGAGATGGAGAACACCGTTTGGGGCCTCCTCTGGACTAATATTTGTATGTGGTTACAGATGTGAACTGGGGTATTTCCAGTTGTGGAGATGAGGGTTACCTTCTCTGTGGTTTTTACTTGATCTCTAACAAGTCCATTTGCAGATATTTTTAATAACAAGAGGAGGAAGACCATCATCCCCTCTATGTATAGTTTAGCCACCTGGTCCCAGAGTTTACAACTGTTACTGCTCTTCTTCCTGAGGAACTGAAATGGGCTTTGTGATAAAAATAAAAATACCTGTTGTTGCAAACAAAAAAGTCTTTTTTTTAAACAGCTCCAGCTTGGTTTACACTAATCTGAAAGTTCATGGTGCTTGAACTAAAGACTCATGTTTACAATAACTTATAAGAATTATATTTCAAAACAAGTTTAAGGCAGGCTGTACACATTCATAAATATTTTGAGTAACTGAAGTAGACTTTTGAGAAATCTTGCCACTACAGAATTCAATGTTTATACTTTCTGTAGATAGAACAGGAGCTTTCTGAAATTATCATTTTTACTAAATTGTCAGGGAGGTGCCTGCTGTTCTAAATCCATCATTACCCAACCAGCATGGCCCATATCTGCCCAGCTGACAAGTAAATCAACTCACTGGAATGTGTTTAGTTTTGCTAATCACCTGATGATTATTCAGAAACATGAAAAACAGAAGTTTTCAGTCCCCAAGGTAAAATTATGCTATAAACAATGGCTTTCAATTGCTCAACACTTAGTCAACACTTCTGCTCCAATCCTAAGAATGTAGCTTATGTTAGGATGGAAGAAACCAGTGTGGACATACCCCAAGTAAAAAGGGAAGTTGGTATTTTATGGATAAATTTGTTTCCATCTCTAGAATCCTTTGGACAGAGTTATAGCCAGGTACAATAGGAATTGGAATTAAATAAGTATTTGTATATTATATCCTCCCACATTTAATGTGTTTCCATTGATGTCATTTGTCAGCCACTTAAAAAATAATGTACTTGAATTTTCATGGGTAAAAATAACAAAAATAGCCCTAGCTATTTGGCTCAGTAGATAGACCATCAGCCTGCAAAACGAAAGTCCCAAGTTCAATTCTAGTCAAGGGCATGTACCTAGGTTGCAGACTCCTCTCCGACTTGGGACCTGGTCAGGGCCTGTGCAAAAGGCAACCAATCTGTGTGTTTCTCTCGTTTCAATGTTACTCTCTGTCTTTCCCTTTCTCTTCCACTCTCTAAAAAATCAATAGGGAAATAACTTCAGGTGAGGATTAAAAATAATAATAATAAAATAACAAAAAATAAAGCCTACCCTTTATTTAGCTGTCACTCCTGTATTCTTGAGAAATTGTGAAATAATATACAGAAGCAGGTGCTTATCTTCTACTCAGAGTAGATGAAAGAGCAGAAGTATTTGTTATTAGATGTCTTGTAAGGTAAGATTTTCTTGAAGTTATGTTTTCCCATTATGGGTTGTTAAGAGTGAAAAGCAAGAATTATTATGAAGGTATTAATAACAGTAATGATTTTTCAGATGCACCCCATCCCAATAGAATATTGTGATTAGCCAACTGGGGCTTTGGAATTATTGTTATTTTAGTCTCTGTCTGAAATAAGAGGACTCTAGTATAATTTTCTATAATAATAAAAGGGTAATATGCTAATTAGACATCATTCCAGACATCCTTCCTGATGAAACCAGGGCCAGAGGGAAGCCAGCCCAGGTCCTGGATGCCAGAGGGAAGCCAATGCTGGCAGCTGGGGGAAGGAAGGCCTATTCTTGCACAAATTTTTGTGCATCAGGCCTCTAGTTTTAAAATAAGAACCCCTGCAGCCCGCTATCCCCTCACATACACACACACACATAGAAACTTCTTCAAATTACCAAAAGACCCTAACTACCCATTATCACAACTGCTGCATCTGCACCTGAACTAAGTCCAGGTCTCCAACTATCAAGTCTTTTCAGTTGGTAACTGCCGAAAATCAAATGGACACGTCTAGAAGCAAACTCATGTATGCATACATCTCCCTTGCCTTCTCTCTACTTCCTCCTCTCCTCCAAAAGCATCCATGATGTATGGCCTTCCTGTGGCTCTCCTGGCTTATCAATGGTATGGATACTCTCCCAGTCACCCAGAATATGGTTTTAGGGTTGTATCAGACTACTTCTTTTGTTTCATTTATCACCTCCACCTGTCATTTCACAAGTCCTATTAATGTTTTATGAAAATGGCTCTCAAATTCAAGCATTCTCTTCCCTCCCACCTTCACTATCCTAGGAGAGTATTCATCACACAATGTCTGGGTTAAAATAGCTGCCACCCTCATGCCAAGCTTTTCTGTGCTCCCCACCTTCAGAGATTGAAATACTATTGACAAAGCCGGGAAAGCCAAAAATATATATTTTTACATTTATTTAAGTATTTATTATTAAAATTGATTGGGATGATATTGGTTAATAAGATTATATAGGTTTCAACTGTACATTTCTTTGATACATGATCTGTATATTGCATTATGTGACCACCACCCAAAGTCAAATTATCTGTCATCACCATATTTGGCCCCATTTACCCTTTGCTATCCCCAAAACCCCTTCCCTCTGGCAACCACCATGTGTATGAGTTTCAGTTTCATATCTTACATATGAGCAAAATCATATGGTTCTTAGCTTTTTCTGACTGATTAATGGAGTTCCTCAAAAAATTAAGAATAGATTTATCATATGACCCAGCAATCCCTCTTCTGCATATCTACCAGAAATTTTTGAAAATGCTTATTTGCAAAGATACATGCACTATGCTAATTCGAAGCATTATTCACAGTGCTCAAGACATGGCTACAACTAAAGTGTCTTTCAATCAATAATTGGATAAAGATGATGTGTTACATATATACAATGGAATACTACTCAGTCAGAAGAAAAGATGAAACACTGACATTTACCACAACATGGATGGACCTTGAGAATAACATGCTAAATGAAATAAGTCAGCCATCTCAGGTATTTCTGAGACAGAGGATGAAGTGGAGTAGAAGCAAGAGAGATGTATGCATGAATGCATTTGCTTCTAAAATATCAGTTTTGGCAATTACCCAAGTAGAAGTCTTGGTAGTCAGTTGGAGATTTAAAATTGATGCAGATACAGGAAAAACCTTATCTAAAAAACTCTTATCAACACATTGCTACTTGATCATAAGCCACTAATGGCTGGAAGTATCCTTGCATACTTATAAAAGTGTGAAGAACCTTCCCAGGCCAAATCAAACTGTTTCCTATGTAAAATCAATTACTTCCCTATAACTCTTACCCATTTGTTTCTGTTACAAAGAGGAAGACTTAATTCTTTCTTCTACTAGATAATCCTTCAAATATTTGAAAATAACTCTCATATATGTCTAATATTTTCCCCTTTAACCTAATGCCTTGAACCTCTCTTCAGATGACTTATTTTTCCCCAATCCCTTGTCATCCTCATTTAGACCCACTGTCATAGCTCCATTTAAAATGTACAACACTCTCGAGTTGAATATTATAATTTTGCTTTTCCCCTTTTCTAATTCCTTCATACCTACCCAGAGTAATGGTAAAATTTTACCCTTTGCGACAGTATAGATGGAATTGGATAACATTATGCTAAGTGAAATAAACTGGTCAGAGAAAGACAAGGACCATATAATTTCACTCATATGTGGAATTTAAAGAACAAACTGAACTCCCATAGAGAGCAGGCAGACAGCTCTGGAGGGTGTGTGGTGGGGGTAAGGGGGCGCGAGGAAGGAAGGGAATGGGGAGGGAAGTTAAAAAAAGAGAGAAGACTCATGGCCATGTACAACAGTGCAGTGATTTAGGGGAAAAGTAGAAGAGGGCTTAGAGGAGATAAATGGTGATGGAAAAAATAAAATAAAATAAACAATACAATGAAAAAGATTTTTGATATATTGGTAATAGCATGAATGTATTTGAGAACTTAAATTAACAAATTTTCTTTTTTATATTATATTTTTATCTTCAGCATGGCACATCATTGACATTTAATTAATATTTGGTAATCGGCTAACTTCAATCAATTATAAATAATTGTGGCTGAGTAGAAGTATGGGGGGGGAAACAAATGTAGACTTTGGATATGATACAACTTAGGCAGAAAACCAAAAGAACTCACTTAACAGAGGCTTTGTATCTTTAGCTCCCTGATATTGTAAAAAAAAAAAAATCCCTGTAGCTACCATCAGACAAGAGCTAAGAGTCTTTAAACATACTTTGCAGGAAACAATCACTCCACTTTCATTCCCCCAACTCTTAAGCCAGTGACCTTCCTTGATCTTTGAGATGACAGTTTGCCAAGTTCCATGAAGAAGGCATTCAGAAATGACCCCATTAGATTTCCTAAAGACCTTAATTGCCCAATTCCTTTCACCCAGGTTTCTGAGGTTCAAGGAATGCTATCCTTCAGTTACTCTCTTGCATAGGTTCTAGCTATTGTTAACGTAATCCTTTCAGAATCCCTGAGAATGCAAAGAACTGAAGCAGACTTTGATTCTCCTACTGAATTACAAGATACTTTACATACTTCTCTCACAAAGTCATTCCCCTGTGTTTACTGTTCAACAATGACATTCACTTTCATGTCTAAACAGAGAAGGGAAGCACCATTGCAATAAGTGTAATCAAAAGCTGATCCCCTTCAAAGGACCATGTTACATACCTAAAAAAAATTAATCACTTCCTGCTGTCTATAGTTCATTCTTATCTGGACAAGCACTGAAGTCTGAGAGCCAAGCATGCACTCTGCACCAATATTCAAAAATATTATCTGGACTTTTTCTTACAAATCAAATCAACCTGTATGTGTTGAGTACTCATTATTAGCAATATACAAGGTGAGTCTATTGAAAACAAAGTGATTTCATTTAAAATTTAGCTTTTCTTTCAGGGTTTGTGATGACCTTTAAAAAGAGTATCACACTGAATATTTGTAGATTTACTTACTTGAAACCAAATAGAATGTATGATGTGGATAAAGGCACCAAAATACACAAAAAATAGATTAATAAGTTAACCAAAAAAATATTAGGGTTTCTTCTATATTTAGTTAATCTTCAGCATGGCACATAATTTACATTTAATTAAATTCCAGAATCAGAATGCTTTAATTTTCTTGCCTAAAATTCTTAACAGCATTATATCAAAACTGTTTGAATTAAGTCCATGTAGTTTTATTGTATTAAGTGGGACATTTGTGGGTACTAATGTTTCTTTTTACTTCTGATGCAATTTGTTTCCAGTGGCAAATAAAAGGGCACAAAGGGCCATGGGGTTATTTTATACTCCAGCCCCACCAATACCCTCCATACACACAGCACACACACACACACACACACACACACACACACACACACACACACTTAGACCATTCAGAGGCCGAAGGTTAAACACTACTCTGTTAAGAGAAAAACAAGATAAATGGAGGAGGCTTTACTTAAAGGACAGGCACAAAGGAAAAGAATCACTCTATAGACACCAAGGGTTTCCAGCAACTCGAGACTGTGACATCATTTGATAATTTTAAATATGCAGCTAAATCACTACAGCAACCCATTAAATAAAGCAAACATTTCTTCAGTCAAAACATAGTTATTTAAACTGTACTCTGGCACTTGAAGAGAAATCAGACTTAAAAAAAAAAAAACTCCAGATACTAGTACACACACCAACTCTAAAATTCTATGAGTCCGCAAGATTTGTCCTGGTGGGGAGAAGGGTAAAAATAGAAAAACTAAAACAACCTCTATTGGAGAATAGGCTAACTATACTATTCCATAAATACAGTACACTACAAAATTATATGATGTGCTTTTCTGCATTTATGTTTTACTTAATTAAGAATAACCAAAGATATATGGTAGCAATCTGATTGTTTATATAGGACTTCTATTTGGGGGGGCCCAGTATCACAGATGAAACAGAATTGAAAATGTAGTCCATGGCCCGGCCAGAGTGGCTCAATTGGTTGAACATCATTCTGTGCACCTGAAGTTTGCCAGTTTGACTCCCAGTCAGGGCACAGGTCTGGGTTGTAGATTTGGTCTCTGGTTGGGTTGGGGTGAAAGCAGAGGAAGACTGATCAATGTTTCTTTCTCTCTCTCTCTTTCTCTCTTTCCCCACCCCCACCTCTTCCTCTCATTGGGTATATCCTTGAGTGAGGATAAATACATAAACACTTTTTTAAAGAAAAAATATATAGTCCACGAACTAAAGAGGTGATCCAGAAAATAGGGAGGTGTCTGATCAAAAAACAAAAGATAAATGAATTTGGTAAGAGAAAGAGATTAAGGTGTTGCCTCTTTACCCTCTATGAAAGCTAGGTATGCAAGGTGACCCTGAGCTCCATCGAGGAAAGCCAACACCCAGGAGGACCTGCTAGACACCATGAAACAGACTCTGGATGTCAGAAAGGTAGAGGTGCTGTGCTGAATTACAATCCCACTGGGATGACATGTTAGGATCCCAGATGTTTGGGAGTAAGTGGCAGAAGCAATGGAACCCAAGCCTGAAGACACTCCACATCTATATACACTGAGTGGCCAGATTATAATCTCTGAACACATAATAATCTGGCCACTCACTGTATTTGTATCTCAAATGGGTACCAAAAGTATTCTAGACTTTTGCTGGGAGATTAACCACCTATTTGCCCTGAGCTTTCTATGAGCCAGTGCAAAGGGGAAAAGTGATCAGTGCCCAATTTATAGTTTCTTTGATATCAAATAAATGAGGTACTCAAGAGAAGTACACTGAGTGGCCAGATTATTATGTGTTCAGAGATAATAATAATCTGGCCAATCAGTGTATATAAAAGCCTAAGCAACTCTTACGACCGAATGACCAGAATGAATGGAATAACCAGTCAACCAGTCGCTAGGATGCACACTGACCACCAGGGGGCAGATGCTCTATGCAGGAGCTGTCCCCTGGTGATCAGCGCACTCCCATAGCCAACCTCCCACAACCCCTCTCCCCACAGTCAGCAGGCCTCCCTTGGCTCCTCTCCCCTGCAGGCCACCTTTCCCTTCCCCCTGACAGTCCCCAATCTCCAGCCAGGCCAAGGGACTCCACCTGTGCATGAATTTGTGTACCGGGCCTCTAGTATCCTATATGTACAAAAAAGGGAAGAGCATCCAAAGTCTGGGAAGGTTGGGAAGGAAGGACTGATCATCATGTTTCAGCTAACAATGTTGTTTTTAATTTTTTAATGTTTTCTGCTTTTCAAACTTTAAAAGAAAATGTACTCTTTCCAAGAGTTCTTACAAAATATAGTTGCCCCATTCAATCTGGTTAATATTTTTAGGTTCACCAGAGGCCAAAGTGAGAGAATATTCATAAGTATCATTCTCTGGATCCCCTCTGATAATACTATTTTGTTGGGCAAGAGGTTTCCATTAGCTATTCCCTTTTCATTTATACATTAAGCCTTTCCTGCTTCTAGGAAATCCAATGAAAACCTCACTTCTTAGGGTCCCTAAACCATAGAAATTTCTCCCTTGTCTGGGGAGTCCTAAACTCCATAGTTACTTGAAATCTATGTAGCTGCTTTATTTGTGTCAGAATATTAATCCTTACCCACAATTGATACTATCCAATTTGATTTTCTCCAGTCAGAAAATCCTTAAGTTCCAAATATCAGGTGAAGTAAAACAAGAATGTTTCTTCTTTGATTATTTTAGTAAGTTTGAAATCTTCACTATTAAACTAGTTAGAAGATTAAATAACATGAGGATGAGATTATACATTCTTTAAAGTATTTACTATTCTCATAAAGGATAACATGGTATCATAGCTAAGACTGTGAGTTCTAGAGCTGGACTTAACTGAGTTCAAATCCCAGCTCCATCACTTACTAGCAATAAGACCTTGGGCCAGTTATCTAACCTCTCAGGATCTAAGTTTAAATGTTTTATTCGGGTTAAATGAGTTAATGTGTGTAAAAAACTTGCAACAATGCCTTGCTTATGGTAAATGCTAAATAAGTTCTAATTAATAAAAATCAGATGCTAGCCCTGACCGATTTGGCTCAATGGATAGAGCATTGGCCTGCAGACTACAAGGTCCCAGGTTCGATTCCAGTCAAAGGCATATACCTTGGTTTCAGGGAGTGTGCAGGAGGCAGCTGATTGATGTTTCTCTCTCATCAATGTTTCTTTTAACTCTCTCTCTCTCTCCTTTCCCCTTTGTAAAAAATCAATAAATATGTGTGTGTTTTTTAAATCAGATAATAGTATCCCTTCCCTCATAAATTATAAGCCTAACAACTGTGATTAAGAAAAACACACCAGCCCTAATTTGTTTTACTCAGTGGATAGAGCATCGATCTTCGAACTGAAGAGTGCTGGATTTGATTCAGGTCAAGGGCACATGCCCAGGCTGCAGGCTCAATCCCCAGAAGGG
This sequence comes from Lasiurus cinereus, assembly GCA_011751065.1. NCBI lineage: Eukaryota > Metazoa > Chordata > Mammalia > Chiroptera > Vespertilionidae > Lasiurus > Lasiurus cinereus. The sequence continues at coordinate 29,737,637 of JAAGEH010000076.1, forward strand.
AGCATACGGGAAGCAGCCAAGGTTCTCTCTTCATTGATGTTTCTATTTCTCTCTCCTTACTTCCTTTCTGAAATAAATAAAAATATATTTTTTTATAAAAAGAATCACACACCGGACCCTCACATGATGCCTCCATGTTATCCTGCTGTTAGAGCAGGGGTCCATAAACTACAGTCCACAGGCCAAACCCAAGTCCTGGCTTATTTTTGTACAGCCTGCAGCTAAGAATAGTTTTTACATTTAAGAGAGAGAGAGAGAGAAGGAGGAAAAGGAGAAAGAGCAGGAAAAGAATATACAACAGAGATCAAATATGACACTCAAAGCCTAAAATATTTACTGGTCCTTTTCAGAAGTTTTTCAAACCTTATATCAAAATAGAAGAATATCATTATACTCTGAGAACAAGCTGGTTTTCTGGAATATTCTGCATGTCTGTTTATTCTTTCAAGTACCTTTTTTATTTATTGGTGGAAAGAAAAATCAGAGCTTGGTGACAAAAAGTTATTCGGCAACATCACAAAGGGCAGCTATGCATTTCTGCCACTTGTTTGTAAAGAGGGTGATCCTTTGCGCATCTTCAGCTCACACCTTGGAGTCTCCCCCTGAAATGACCACCCTGAGGTATCCCACCTAGAGGGCAAGTCACACACATATCCTCTCCATTCCACAATAGGCAGAATTGCCATATTTAACAAAGATGCCCAGTTATATTTGAATTTTAAATACAATGAATTTTTTTAGTATAAATATGCCCCATGCATGCCTATTATTTGGGATACACTTCTCCTAAAAATTTATTCGTTGTTTATCTGAAATTCAGACTTTACTGGGACATTTTATATTTTATCTGTCAACCTTAAAGTGGGGCATTCATAAAAAATAATGAAGGAAACTATGGACTATACTCAAAGCATTTTTAGAATAATTAAGGTTTTTCTTTTTTAACTTAATAACACTAGTTAACAGTAACAGTAGTTAACATTTATTGAGAGTTTTTCATGTTTGAGCACTTTATAGATAATAAAGCATTCAGTCATCAGAGACACACACAAAATAAGTTGGTATTCATATTTTCCTCATTTCACATATGAGAGCATTCAACAAAAGGAAGGTTAAGTATCTTAGGCAAGATCACATAGCAAGTGGTGGAGTCAGAATAGAAGAATGCCTAGTTTTCTCACTCAATTCTAATTAGCAGCCAATTAAGAATTCCACCTAAATACAAACACATATAATGCTGGAGAAGCAAATTTGGGTGTGTTTGAATCCTGGAACCAGACACAAAGATAATGGCCTGCCAGCTTGTCTTTCAATCTCAGCATATTGATATTTGGAGCTGCATCCTTGACCTCTACCCATTAAATGCCAGCAGCTCCTCCCTCCCAGTCATGACAATAAAAATGTCCCCAATCCTCTGGCCATAGCAGGACCAGATTTATTAGATGAAAGTATAGGACATGCAGTTAAATTTAAACTTCAAAGAAGCAATGATTAATTCTTCAATATAAGTATGTCCCATACAATATTTGGGACATACTTATAGTTAAATGTATTGGCTGTTTACCTGAAATCTGAAATGATCATTTCACTGTATATCCTGTGTTTTATTTGGCAACCCTACTTGGAAGACAAAATCACCCCCAGTTGAGACAGAGCATTTGAGAGAGAAGGCAGGAGAAGCGAAGTTTCTCACCTTTCTCTATGGTGAAACCCTATATAATGCTCCTAACAGGCACAGAAAGAGAAAGACAGACCGCTGGCAACAAACTGGTGAAGTGTGAGGATTCACCTATCTCATCTCACCTGATGCCACACACATCCCCATTCAGCGGGCTTCAGATATTGGTCATCCTCTGTGCCAAACTCGATGAAATCCTCTTTTAGGGACATGAAAACCCTTGACCTTTCTTCTACGTGCTGATAAGCACGAGCCTCTTAATTCCTCACTTTCCAAAATACCTTATATTTCAGGTGTTTTTGCTTGCAATAAAAATTCGGGCTCACCCAGCCTGGTGTGGCTCAGCAGTTGAGCATCAACCCAGGAACCAAGAGGTCACCCACTTGATTCCTGCTCAGGGCATATTCCCAGGTTGCAGCTCCATCCCCAGTGGAGGTCATGCAGGAGGCAGCTCATCATTGATTCTCATTGATGTTTCTATTTCTCTCTCCCTCTTCCTTCCTCTCTGAAATCAATAAAAATATATTTAAAAAATATTCAGACTCATTCTTCCCCTGATCTCCATGTCTTTGTATTCAATATCTTCCCCACTTCCTGGGATTCCAGGAGTAGCCTTGTCCCAGAGATCCTGTGTTAGGTATTCAACCCCTAATCCCTTTGCCATGATCAGAACTGGTTAATTGGCCAGGCATAAGCCCCAGGCAGAGCCCTCCCTCTTCAACCCCTTCACTCCTATACTGGCCTCGTTGGGAAACTGGAGCATGGTCCCATCTCTTCTTCAATTCTGATCAGGTTCTGCCTGGTCCTCTGGACAGTCTCCCTAGGCCTGGAATTCAATTACAACTTCCAGTCTGAGATGTGCGCCCTGAGACTCCATCGGCGTTGTCAGGTTTAGGAACATGTTATCTCCCCCATATATGCTGACATAGAGCAGTATAGTGTATGCAAATCACTTGGAAGCACAGAAGATGCCTGGGCACCTACAGAGTACTCCACTGCCACCTGCATGTTATGCTGCTTTGCTAGTTTGGGGAGATACAGTTAAATGAGTTAGTACACGTATGCAAGTGGGTGTACACTATAGGTTAGACAGTTGGGGAAATTCAAGCTCTTGCCTGTGAGTTACTCATAAAGGGGCCAAAACACAAAATAAAGAAAAAACAAACAAACATACAGGTGAAGGAGAGTATTAACAAATTGGAAGAGAAGAAAAAAAGGAAGGGAGAAACAAAAGGAAGGAGAGAACTCATTTCAGATCCTGACTGCTACTACCTTGGACAAGTTACACTAACCTGAGCCTCCATTCATTTATGGATAAATATGAACAGTAATGAATACCATAAAGAGTTGTGAGAATTCATGAATTAACATGTCTATGTCTGCGTTAGGAAAGGCATTCAGTAAATACCAGGTCCACCTCCCTCCTCCCTTTCCTATTGTTTCTGAAAAACAACAAAGATTGCTGCGACCTTCAAGGGTGGGGCAGAGAGTCTTTCCTCCAAATCACCCGACCTTCCTGCCCATCTTCAGCCTCTCCCCTCCTCTGCCCCTACACATCTCATTTGGTCAGTTGTTCTTTTTGCCTCCTTGCAGCAGTCTAAATTTTATCACAATTCAATCTAATTCAATGAATGGAATTTTAAAGGGACCTAGAAAATCAATGCTATATTAAATTATAAATGAAAAAAAGAGAGAGAGCAAAGCAAACTTCATGCCTCAGAGCAAAAGTTCATACTTTTAATGTATAAGTAAGCCATTTATCCATGGCTGCAACCCCCCCTCTAAGCATCCATAGTCAGTCTTACCTAACCATTTAGATTTATTATGGAAATATGGTTGCCTTCCTCCCCAGAAACAGCTACTGGTGACCGCTGGGTTTAATGCTAAGCCTGACAGAGCAGTGCTGTGATCCAGCATGTTATATTCTGCTTTAATGGTTGGGCAAGAGTTGTAATTGCAGTCATTTTAGCCACCCTGCACCACCTTAGTCAACAGGCCAGCTCTGGAGACCCTGAGGGAAATGATCTTATCATCGCTCCATTATTAATGTCCACCTTGCCTGAAGGAATTTGCCAAGCTATTAGAGACATGATTCTCAGCATTTTGTCACTGTGAAATTCCTTTGGGACTATGAATTGAGCAAATCAGCAGATTATCACACCTGGCATTATTAAGATATATCAGGGCATAAAATGTGACTCCCTACTGACTTCTGTCATGGAGAAAACTAAAAATAGATGTCTGCGTATCTGTTTTCTAGCCCATAAATCCATGGCCTTTCCTATAGTTCAGTTTGCTTAGCTACTTTTCAGCAGCACCATTGCAGTGGATGAATACACCAGACATTACACTTACAGAAGAGTATTTCTCAATTAGTTTTCTTTTTTTCTTACTGCTTGGGTTCCCAGGGTACTGTTGACACCAGTGAGCCAAGTTCCCTTGTCTTGTTCCCCTTTCCTATAACTTTCAAGAACTATCTTCAAAAAATTAATAGCATTATTATGATGATATTCATGGCATTGTGAGTGAGGACTTCTCATTTATTTTTTTTTCCACTGAGAGTGCTGACTAGCAGCTTCCTAAATCCCCCCAAATTGATAAATATTATTTCCTGTCTGGGTAGAAAAGGAAAGCACTGAGAATTCAGCCTCCCAAATCACTCATTTTATACCAATGATTCTCTGGTTTTTTGAAGGGTAAATGACCTCATCTTCCTTTTGAATAGTATTTTAAAATGACGGAAACTTCCAATTTCCTAATTGTTCCTTATAGCTTTTTCAATTTCTACAAGGAGCCTTTTTAATGGGTCTCCATCCATTTCCACTTTGCCCTTGGCTATACGGACCATATTCTGTAGGTTTCTTCCTTCCCTTCTCATAATTTCTTTCCTGAACCTCCTGTCAGTGGCTTTTCCCCTCTTTTCCTTCAGTAAGGCTCAGTTCGGTCAGGCTCAGTTCCGGGCCGGGCCGGGGGCTTTTTTCCTTCACAGCACACTCCTCTTGGAAGCTCCCCTTCAGATGGCTTTAATTACCACCTGAATGCAGATGACTCCCAAATCTCCAGCCCCAGCCTTGACCTCTCACCTTTTCTTCAGTCTCATATTTCTTTCTGTCTGCAGAATATCTCTACTTGGGTGTCCCACCACCTCCTAAAACTAAACATGTCAGAAACGAAGCTCATTATCTCTCCACGCCCCCCTTGCTTCTCTCCCTGTTTCTCTGGCGCTGTCAATAGCACCCTCTCCTTAGGCTCCAACCCTTGGCGGTCCAGGTGGGCACAAGGCAGTCTGTCACCCCCATGCTACAGAAAGGCCGATTTCAGCCCTCACCTTCCAACACAGCTAAAGAAGTGCTCACCAGTATCACTTGGTATCTCAGCAAGGGATTTTGAAAGAACATTTCGATCTGAACTGAATTTGCTTCATTTTTTTTTTAATCTTCTTTCTTATTCATCCAAATGTTGACAAATATTTAAGATCCCTGTTGCATTCCATTCCTTATTACATCTTGAAATCATGGGTGGGGGGGAGGCTCTTAATTGACAAGCAAAGCATGTACCTCCTTCTGATTCATGACTCTAAATTACAGAATATATGAGACTGCATATTTATAAGATTTTTTATTTGCTAACATAATTAATAGCTGTAGTTACCAATTGGGTAGTAAACTAATTAGTAATTAGCCTGAGAGACTGATGAAATATAAGTTTTAAGTGATTGTTTCTATTTTTAATTCCTATTCTATATACCAAAACTCACCACTACCCTATCCCTGGGGTAGCACTCCTACTTTTCCCCCTCCTATGTGACAATAATTGCACCATTATGATGGGTGTTGTCTTAGAATTCACCAGGCTCTGCTAAGATATTTACAGACACACAATCACCCAAGGAAGTAAGCATGCAAACTGGTTTATATGGGGAAAAAACTGGTTTAACAAATAAGAAAAATTAATGCTCATATAACTGAAGAGCCTGGTGGTGCTATGGACTTCAGGCATGGCTTGATCAGTGCTCTGGATCCATTTCTGTATAATCCCACATCCCTGTTCTTCTACATATGTTAGATCTGTTATTAGGCCCATTTCCCTCACAATAACACAATATTGCCAGCAATAATAAGGTCTATGTGCTTTCTCATTCACATTCAAGGATACAGACATATTCTCAGAACGAGTGAACAATGTCTGTACATCCCTGATATGTTACCATCACTGGGACAAAGGGTGGGAATACAAAGATGGGCTGAGTAATCACAGCCCACTCCTGAATCTGGGGATGGGGTCCATTTCATCCAAAGCACCTGTTAAACAAAGGGGAAGAGATGGAATAACTATGGAGTTCAATTATAATTTTATGGTCTCTATTGCTTACATGAGAAAACTGACCGTCGCAAAGTGAGTGAAAATTCAGAATGTATATCTCTTGGCTCTTTATATTTTATCATGGGAAGGCCGATCATTCTTAACATCTAACATTTGAACCACACTAAATTTATGTTACCCTTCTATTGTCCTATGATATTCACAAAGACTTTTCCTTCAAGGAGAAAATGTGTCACTCTTACTTCAACCATAGACTTTATATTTAGAACAATTATGTTTATTCCCATCCTATATAATAAAAGCCTAATATACAAATAGACTGAATGGTGGAATAACCAGTGGAATGACTGGTGGAACTATAGGTCACTATGAGTGCACTAATCACCAGGGGACAGATGCTCAACACAGGAGCTGCCCCAGCCTGCAGGCCCCAGGCCAGCCAAGGTGGATGCCAGCAGGGACCCTCCAATCATCCTGCTGGTCACCCAACAGATTGGCCCAGATTGCCGGCCAGGCCTAAGGATCCTACCCATGCACAAATTCCATGCATCGGATCTCTAGTAAAATTATAAAGTCCTCAGGACTTGGCCAATGGCCCCTGAACCTTAGATAGGTCATTGACACAAAATTTCAGTAAAGACAGTAGATTTTAAAAGTTCTCATCATAAGGGGGAAAAAATTATAACTATGTATGGTGATGACTTTGCAATATATACAAATATCAAATTATTACACTATACACCTGAAACTAATATAATATTCAGTTTCTACTGAAGAGCCATTCAAAACATAAAATCTGCCCTAACTGGTTTGACTCAGTGGATAGAGCATCAGCCTGTGGACTGAAGGGTCCAAGCTTCAATTCCGATCAAGGGGCATGTCAAGGGCATGTACATTTGTTGTGGGAACATCCCCAGTAGGGGGTGTGCAGGAGGTAGCTGATCGATGTTGCTAACTCTTCTATCCCCTCCCTTCCTCTCTGTAAAATATCAATAAAATATTTTTAAAAAAACATAAAATCTTCTGGATACAAGGGAAGACAATGTTGAGAAGCTGAAACCCTTGCCTTTCATGCCTTCATTTCCATGTCTCTTTCTCCTTTTGATATTATCTACCACCCAATATGGTATAAAGAAAAAAACAACATAGACTTTGGAGAGAAGTGGGGCAAATATTGGCTCTTTCCCTTCCCCAAACAAGTTATTTAAGTTGTATGAGCTCTAGTTTCCTCTAGGGATTATTTTAGAGAGTTTATTTTACATATTTATCAATGCTTACATAGAGATCTTACTGTTCTTAGCACTTTACAATCATTGATTCCTCCTCACAATACACTGAGATAGATACTATTATCTGTACTTTAAGGATAACAAAACTGAGGCAAAGATAAATTAAAGAAAGAACTGGACAAGGTCACAGAAGTGGTACATGGTAGAGTCAAAATTCAAACCCAGGCAATTTGGCTTCAGAGTCTATGTTCTTAACCACTAAACTATCTTGACTTATTAAGAGGATTTAACCAGGCAACTTATGTGAAAGCATGTTGGTATATTTTAGAGGTCCAGTATGCATGAGAGCATCTCCCTTTCTTGCCCTTTAAGGTCCAGATTTGTAATTTGATAGGAAAGGGATTTATTTGTTTATTAAATTCGGGGGGGAGGGGGGAGCGGGGACGGGAGGGAGGAAAGGGACAGATTTCTGTCTCTTTATTAAAGCCTTGGTTTTTCTGGTGGTGTCCTTGCCAGTGGAGAGGTGTGTGATGGATCTAGAACATTTTGGAAGCTTCAGAGGTGATGCTGCTCATGACCAAGAGTCCCCCACAAAAGCAAGTGATTGCTTAATGAGTTCTGAAAGAGGGGCTCTGAGGCATGTTGTAGAGGGACAGAATCGGGGAGGGCTTAAGAGGCTGTCAGCAACACCAAAAGGGATTGGGGTAGGCAGAGTGCCCTTGTCATGCGAGGATGGCAGAAGGTGTGCCTTGGTGCAGGTATAGCTCCTGTCAGAGCAAGTGTTGGTACCTTGGGTCTTGGTGAAGAACTCTAGTTTGTATATCTGAGGCCCTTGGTCTTGTGTCTGTTTTTCCTTGGTGGGCACAGCGTTCATGTGGTAGCCAGCAATAAACAAGGCCTCATCGGTTAGTTCTGTGCTGATCTGGGTCAGGAATTTCTCAGAACGGGAGAATGAAGCCTTCAAACCCCCAATCAAGGATGTTATAGCTTGGGATAACCCGCTCCCTTTTTTCTCCTTATTTCTGGTAGGAGTGGCTCGCACCCCTCTCCAGGTCTCTGTTTGGGGGCCATGACTGGAAAAATAGCACATCATGGTGCAGCGTGGGAACTAATTCTCCTACCACTAAGGGCATGCCCAAGGAGCAGCCTAGCCCCAGACTGCCCTTCATTCATCCTCTCTAGACATCATCTCGCAGCTAGGAGCCTGTGAGAGCCAATGAGCAGTTTATTAGATTTTTTAGTCTTTCTTTAATTGTACACAATTTTATGTTCCTTAAAGAAATTTCAAATGTCATTGAATAGGAAAAAAGACATTTCAGGGACAGTATAAGATTCTAATTCCAGTGACCTTGGAAGCTCACACTACTCCTATCTGTACAGCTTCTCCTTAAGAATGACCAGTATCGTTGCACAGTGCCTAGGTGTTATAGGCAGGATGTTTCCAGTTCTCTTCCTTCTAATTGCTCTGTCATCTTAAAGAAAGGCATGGGCATGTAATTTGCCTTGGTCAATGGCATTTGAATGAAGTTATTTATGTGATTTCTAGCCAGAACCTTTAAAAGCCAGTGTGAAATTTGCCTTTCTCTTCCCTCCCCCTTTGCTTAGAAATCATTCATAAAGATGGGATGACATAGAGAAAAGTGCCTAGCCAGCCCATGAAGGACATGCAGAATAACAGAGAACTAACTCCTTGTAGTGTTACATCACCGAGATCTGAGGGTTGCTTGTTACAGCAACAACACTTAATCTATCCTGACTGGTTCTGAGGGGGCCAGCATAGGGGAAAATGTAATTTAATCTCTCTCTTCAATATGCATTCTGTCCGACACTTAAGAGACTCTGCCAGCTTCTGTTACTCATAGCTCATTCCCTAAAGTTGCTGGGTGAGGAATTTCCCCAGAAACCTTCCTACTCAAACATTCCCCCTTCCTCAACAAAACCCTTCCTTCTAACCTTTACCTTCCCTTCCTTGAGTTTCCAAAAAGAAAAGGGTCCTTCCCCTCCATATGCCATCCATCTGTGTCTCTTATTCTCCTGAGCAAGATAGTCCAAGGTCGTGCACCTGAGTTCCCTGATATTTAGACCTTTACCATCCTAGATACTCAGAATGAGAAATGCTGGCAGAGAACCAACCTTCTGTACCCATCAGAGGACAAGAAGCAGGCAGGCATAGGGGGAGTTAGGCTGCCCACTGAAGAAGGGCAGGCTCCCCAAGGAAGTCATATTTTTAATCAAGGAGAGCACAGAGTATGGGATAGAGAGCATTATGCAACAACATGCATGAGTCACTCTGTAACATCTCTATGATTCAGATTAAAGTGTACACATAAACTTCTCAAATTTAAGTCTAAGCCTATTCATATTTATATCCCCCAGAGCCCAGCACAACACAGAACATAATAAAACTCAATGTTTGATAAGTTAATATTAATTGACAGTACACAATATCAATGAAACCTGCTGACATCTATTTTAGATAATGAACTAAGAAAGGAAAAAGAGAAAAAGGTTGATTTGACTTTCATCAGTATGAATTACATTATTTTATAAGAACTGCTTACCGTAGTCCAAGTGTACATCAGTAGATGAATGGATTAAAAAAAACTGTGGTACAGCTGGCCAGTGTGTTTAGTGGTTAAGCATTGACCCGTGAACCAAGAGTTCATAGTTCAATTTCTAGTCAGGGCACATGCCCAGGTTGTGGGCTCTATCCCCAGAAGAAGTTGAACAGGAAGCAACCAATCAATGATTCTCTCTCATTATTGATATTTCTGTCTCTCTCTCCCTCTCACTTCCTCTCACTTCCTCTCAATAAAACCCATAAAAACATATTTTTTAAAGCTGTGGTACATTTACACAATGGAATGCTACTTTGCCATAAAAAGGGAAATATTTTATCTTTTGCAACAGCTTGGATGGACCTGGAGGACTTATGCTAAGTGAAATAAGCCAGTCAGAGAAAGATAAGTACCATATGACTTCAATCATATGTAGAATTTAATGAACAAACTGAACTACCTAGCAAAATAGAGACAGACTCATGGAGAGCAGGTTAATAGCTCTGGTGGGGGAGATCTGAGGGGTGGAAAGATGAGCAAAAGAAGAAAAAGAGAGAGAGAACTGATCCAGGTGAAGGAGGTAGGGGTGGAAGAGGTCATAAAGGGGATAAATGATAGTGGGGAAAAACAAAATGTTTAAAAAAAAAAAAGATCTGCTTACCACCTGTGCCTAACTATAATGTAGTACAACAGTGACTGTGAATATGATTAAATGTGTCAGGTTAACTTTGCTGTGTGTTTTATTTGATGACAACAGTCTTCATAGTCTGCTGCTCTACTGTTTATGTAACTTGCTCATCTGCTTCCATCTTAAAAGATTAAAGGCAATATTGTTCATTGACGCTCTGCCTGATTACATCAGCCAGAGCTGAAATCTACATATGTGAAGTGTAATCATGTCTAAAATAATCACTGCTAGCTTCTTCTGGTTAAAACGGTGGACTTAACAGTTCTTATCATTTTTAACCTGTGCCAGTATTATAAAAGAGGCCATCCCTATTTGTCATGGGTACACGGTCTTACATTGGACTTTGCTTTAAGCCTCTTGTTACAAGTTACCCAGCAACATCTGTCTCTACACCCTCACATCCCCAGGTAATGCAGCCATAGTCACCATCCTCACTGCTAAGGCCACCTCTCGGTTCTCATTTGAATTTCAGTTCCATTTTATCAGGTGCCTTTAAAACATCTCCATTTGCCTTTCCCTGCACCTAAACTCATTTCTTTCCCCAACTTTCCCAGTTTCCTATGGCTCCATTGTTCTCTTCACTAGCAGGAGAGAAACCTTACCTATTCCACTGCTCCTTTTGTCACTTTCTGTTCCCTTGTTGATTCCCTCCCAACACCAGTTTGTCTGATGTAGCCCTTCCCCTCTATTCTCTCTGCCCCCACACAATGCAGGTCTCACTCCACTGTTCAATGACACGGGAACCCATGAGTTCTCTTATTTACACAACAAATTGGGAGACTGTGTCAGTCAAGGTCTGGTAAAGAGACAGAAATAATATAAAGAATTGTTGAGTAGACATTGAAGAACAGAACACTCATAAAGGCCAACAACTTCAAAAACTTCAAAATATCACAGAGGTAACAATCTAAGGAAGCAGCTACAGTTCCTAAGACTGTAAGAACAAAGACAAGAGTCGGGAATTATTAAAACTTAGAAAGAGGGGCTGCACTGAGCTGAAAACTCAGATGTGTGAGGAGGGGCGCTGGTTGCTGGGGCTGGTGTCTGTGTTAGAGGTGGGACCTCTGAGCTAGGAATGCTTCTTTGCTGCAGCTGGTGCTGTAAGAGGTGGGAGTACAACAAGCAGGTCCTGTCAATGTTGGAAACATGGCTAACTGGATTCAACGGCTGCTCCTGGAACCAACTACCAGGTTTTGTAAAAATACAAGGCTGGGTGATGGTCCCAGGAGCAGGAAGCAAACAGGAAGCCCACAGGAAACAGGAAGGAGCAAGTCGTCCATTCTCCATCAGCATCAAGGAATGACAGAGCCTCACAGGGAGCCAGCTGGCAATGCTGGATCGTTTGCAGAGCACCCAGCCCCAGCCTGGCGAAGGAAGTATAGAAAGGCAGGCTTCAGGCTAAATGACTAGAAATAGCACCTGATGACATAATGAATGAAGGTCACTTCATCTCATCATGACTCCCATCTTCTTAATTTCTTCTGGCTCAGGTCCAAGTGCAAAACCCTGTTCCCTTTCATGTTTCCAACCTTACTACTCAACACCATAGACATTCTGCTGGAATCAATTTGTCTCTGACTCTATTTTACCTAGTAACCCTTGTCTTCCCACCAGTGCCATTTGCAAATGCCTCAAGATCATCTTGCCAACTAAGTCAGATCTCCCAGCAGTCAAAACTCTGTAGCTTTTTTCAAATTAATTCATAAAGCTCAAGCAAGAGCCCACTCTGGGATTGCCTCTGACATTCTGATGAAAATCCACCTCTTCTCTTAGAAAGGAGGAAGAGCAGTAAATGCTTGAGTGTGGTTGTGGACACATGCTAAATTGGAAGTATAGTTGCATATAGAACCGAATGCAGTCCTATGGGGAGCCCAGACATTCATGAAATCAGTCATGGGATGGCCTAAGTTTTTCCTCTATCATAACCACAGATAGGTTGGACCAAGAAACCAAGGCAGGGACTCCAGTGATGTTTATGGCTTTGTTTTCAGAAACTCCACCAACTGCAATTTCCTTTTTTTTTTTTATCCATAAATACAAGCCCTAAATTTTGTTTAAGGTCAACTTTCAGACTCATTTCATCATGGCACCATGTTGACCAAGCCTTCAAACTCTGGGTAGTGTAAACAAGGAGCAGAGAGTCTAGAATTAAGTTGGAAGTATAGTTTGAATGTATCCAGTCCTTACCCAGGGCAAATCCTATACCCAGAGATATCCATTTACACTCACTAGTTTGCAAAGTTTTTAAACATCGGTAGTATTTTAAGGAAAAGATAGTGCCATTTCAATATTTATATGATGATAATGTTTATTTATAATTACAGTAGGTCCTTGGGTTACGTCGGAGATCCGTTCTAGTGCGACATAAGTCGAACCCACCTACATAAGCACCTACGTCACTCACATGGAGCACATACACAGCAGTAATGAAGTGAAACAACAACAAAAAATTTAAAAGAAAAATAATTCCTGACCTTTACTTGTGATAAATAATCAAAAACATAAATCACATATGTACATATGTCGAAATGATGGAACTTTTATAAATATATATGGGAGATGGTAATGTAACCACGAATGACATATGTGGAGACCGACGTAACCCAAGGACTATCTGTATACACTCTAATGTGTTTTATAAAAGAGGGGATGTATGGAGGGGAAAAAAAAGAGAAACAAATGTAATAATCTGAATAATAAAGATTTAATTAATTAAATAAATAAATAAATAAATAATCTGGAGGAATATATATCAAACTACTAAAAGGTTATCTCTGGGGAGGGGAGTTTGGAGAAAAGAGTACAGATGAACTTCCACCTTTCAGTCTAAATCTTTCTGTACTGTGTTAATTTTTTTATAATGCCAATGTATATGTTTCTAATTTTTAAAATTTTAATGATAGACCCCAAGTTAAAAGTGATAAAATTGTGCAAATCAGAATATAGATCAGAAATGGTCTAGTGAAAATACCAGAAACTTGATTATCCCTTTTCAGAAATATACCATATTCGACTACTTGTTTACAGGAAAAGAAAAATTAAATTCAGTAATGGGTTTGTCCAAGCAGCCAACTGCTCTTTATCTCATTACATGTATCAAAGTATGTGTTTCTATATAGATTTCAAAGAAGACCTGCCATCCACAAAATCTTATTTTTGAGCTGTTATGTAGCTAAAAATCATGGGAGTCTATCCAATGCAATCTGCAGTGTGCATTTTGGCACTCACCATTGAACATTTGAACAGAGCAAAGATCAATGGGAAGCCCGTTATCCTTGGGTTTGGCAAAGTGTTTAAACCTGTTTGGATTTAAGTATTCAGAATGATGAAATGTTAGCCCATCTGAGACTACTTCAGCCTTTTTTCAGGTGCAATTTCGACAGCTGTGTAAAGGATTTATGCAAGTTTGGATGAATTCAAACACAGGTGTAAAAGATAAAAGGCAAGTGGAACAAATGGCCTACCTATGATCATTTTTCCATGTTTGGCTGCCTTATTTGTGCCTGTTGAATACAGTACCCTTTCATGCAACATCTATCTTATGAGTCATCAAAAAAATCTACCTTATTTTAATTTATTGCTAATAAAGAGTAAAATCTTGAACAAAATTATGCCTGGTTATTCTCTCTAAACTCAACTTGTATTCCCTTGTGTTTCTTCCATTTTTTCTCCATAGCCTTTACCGGGGTTACTCTGCCCCCTTCAGTCTCTTGGACCTGTAGATGTTTTTAGCAGATCTTATAACAGATTCTCAAAATAATAGTGCACACTATTTCATATGATCATTTGACTATATTCCAATAGAAAGACTTAATATTTTGTGTCCCAGTAAGGTTCTAGAGAGTGGCACAAACTCAGAAGTTCTTTGTTCCTCATCACACTGAACATAAAGTTTATAAATTGATGTCAGACAAAAGATAGTTAGATACCTAAAGTCAGATTTTTAAAATTTTCTACTCCATGATGCTCTAGCTCTGGTTTGACTCAGTGGATAGAAAATGGGCACGTGGACTGAAAGGTCCCGGGTTTGATTCCAGTCAAGAGCATATCCATGGGTTGCAGGCTTGCTCCCCAGTGGGGGGCATGCAGAAAGAAGCCAATAAATGACTCTCTCATCATTGATGTTTCTATCTCTCTCTCCCTCTCCCTTCTTCTCTGAAATCAATAAAAACATATTTTTAAAGAAATAAAGAAAGAAAGAAAAAATAAATAAATAATAATTTCTACTCCACTGGAAAAAAAAATGTTACGGATTTTGTCTTAGTTTTGCATCATCATACTATGTTAAAATTAATTTGGAATGAAGTGGCCCATTCTTGCCCAGATTTTATCTAAAATAAGGAAAACACAACCAACATATCATTATAGCAATAGATAAGAGTGGCCCAACAAAGTAATAGTCATGCCTGACATATAAGCAGGACATAAAGGAACAGGGTCACAGCAAAAGGGGGAAGACTTGCAGATTTACGGAGCTGCCCAACAGCCTCAAAGTCTCCTAGAAATCCTTTAAAGAACTTAGGGCCCTTCATTCAAAACAAAACAAACAAAAATCGTGATGCACAGAAGAGAAACTCAGATTGTGTGTGCAGCCATTTTTGGAATATCCAAAGCCCTAGACAGGATGCAGGATCCTGGATTCTAGCTAAAATTACTAGCTACACAATTCCAGGAAAATCCCAACTCTATGCCTCTTTTTTCTCATATGTGAAGTGGGAATAATAAATTCTATCCAATTTACTTCTGAAGGCTCAAATGAAATAAGAAACATGAAACTGTTTTAAAAAGTGTTGAGCACCATAGGAGGTAATATGATGTGTAATTTCATTTGCTCATAAAATTATGTTTAGAATATTATTGTTGAAATTCTTAATTCCTTGTGAAGAGTTGGAGATATTAGAGTACAAATTATTCCTTCTAAATATACTTATTGAATTCACTTTTAATAGTATAATTTTTGTTGCAAGTGGAATTTTTAACTGCAAAATTTGAAGACATTTCACTTCCATTCATTTCTGGAAGTTTGTGAAAATGGAGAAAACTAATGTAACAAAACCACAAACGTTATAGTAGATTATTTACTTTTCTAATGTTTTAAAATCTCTACCGCTCGTTTTTGACTTTCTTTTAGCTCTCATTTTCTAAAAACACAATAAGGAATTTTAAAAGACTCATTCCCAAAATACTCATGATATCTAACTTTTGCACCCAGCTGCCTGCCTAATTATTGCAAATTTTTGAGCTATCAATATAAGCACTTTTGAGATTTTTGCCACTTTCTTTTATCATGTTGGTAGATTTCTCAAAATCAAGGGTTTACAATAATTGAATCATGTTTCTATGTTATTCTTAGAACTAGAGCTGAAAAGGATTTCACCTTTCTTTTTTATTTCTTTTATGGCAAGGAAACAGAAGTATAAAAAACTGACTCTGTGACTAGCTGGGCAAGGTATCGGAAGAGCAATGCTGGTATGGTCTTGAGTGCTTCCCCAAACACCTGCCAGCTAGTGTTATGATTCCAGATATACTCCACTTTCCTTTATTTACAGTAGGTAATGGAGGAATCTAAATTAGAGAAGAAATAGCCCAGTGGGCATGGCTCAATGGTTGATCATCGACCTATGAACCAGGAGATCATGGTTCATTTCCTGGTCAGGGCACATACCCAGGTTGCCAGCTCTATCCCCAGTGTGGGACATGCAGGAGGCAGCCAATCTCTCATCATTGATGTTCCTATCTCTCTCCCTCTCCCTTCCTCTTTGAAATCAATAGAAAAAGTATATGGAAGGAAGGAAGGAAGGAAGGAAGGAAGGAAGGAAGGAAGGAAGGAAGGAAGGAGGGAGGGAGGGAGGGAGGGAGGGAGGGAGGGAGGGAGGGAGGGAGGGAGAAAAGAAATAACTAAACACTATATTGGAAGGACATCACAAGCTATATCCCATACCTACTGAAAACTACTGCATTATAACACATTTTCTAAAATTAAGACTTACACCTACTCCCACTGTGGGTCCTTAGCAGCTTAAAGCCACCTTCTGGAGAGAGCACCCTATTCATCCAAACTGCATCACCACAAAACTCTACCCATTTTCATTTTAAATCTCTGTGATTGCAATTATTTCTTCATGCATTCCTCATCGAAATGCAAGTTCCATGAAGTAAGGACCCTGTCTATGTGGTTCATCAATTATTTTCCAGGGTTCTGAACAATGCCCAACACAGAATACACTCAATAAATATTTGCTAAATGAATGAATGAATGTGCTGCTTGCTTTGTGACAGAATCAAAATGCGTTAACAGCCTATCATTAGGTGCATTTCTGCCTGAGAACGTTTGTCCCAATAGTTTTGCAGTGGCATGAATTAACCAACTACAAAATTCTATTTGTTTTCCTATTGCCTGGGTTAATAATATAAAACAATTCATTTATAAGAGAAAATACACTTCTGCTCATAGGGAAAGAAATGTTATCTTTGCCCTTTAATTTGACGGTGTACTAACTGAATCCATTTTTCTGATTTTTAGAAAACCAGAATTTGTTTAGTACTCAAAAGTGAGATTTTTTTTTTTCTTTCCTACCAGGCCTTAATGTATCCAGACTCTGTTGTCTGTTTGCCCAGAAGTCCTTTCTCAAAATGTTCCTCTTTAAAAGCTTTCAAGAACATACCAGTGCTCTTTAGTGTAAAAAGCTATTTTTAAAGGGGGAGGAGGAGGGAGTTAAACAAAACAAAATGAAAAGATTGAAACCTCTTGCCTATTTGACTTGTCCACTTGGTGCTGTTAGAGCCCAAGGCCTTTGTCCATCCCACTTATCACGAGATAGACACACTAAATGACCCCGACACACTAAACACTCTTCACCAGAAATTGCCAGTTTTCTGCAATAACCTCACCTACTTCATAGGGATCTTAAAGAATCTATGTAGAGCAGAGACCTCTGAAACAAACTAGCACAGTGTTGCTTGTTGAATAAATTAAGATACAATGCCAGGATGCTGGTGTCTAACTCGGCACGATAATAAAACCTGAGACAAGGAAGGCAAGAAGGAGAGGATGAAGTCCCACTGGCACCTTTTCTTTTGAAGTGGCCCCAAAGCTTAAAGCCTGCATTTCATTTGGGAAAATCTTTTGCTAAAACCACTTCCCATATGCAACCCACCTGGAGGACTATAATCTAGTCTTGCCTGCAGCAAACCGACAATAATGATGCTTGCCTTTCATCACAGATCCCCCAGCACTAGACAAACATTAATTAATGCCCCCAACACACCTGTGAGGTAGGGGAGTATTATTATCCCTGGCTCACAGATGAGGAAATCCAGACACCAAGAGGTTAAATGGCTTGCCTTAGGCCACAGAGCAGCGAGCTAACAACAATGGCAAAACTTTTCACTAACCCTCCGCCCTTTTGAGTGCTGAGAAAAGTTGAGATCTGTCCTGTGAGCAGAACCATTTCTAGATGAGCTAGGAGCCTATAGCCAACTTATTTATCTTTTTCCCAGTTAAGTTTAGACCCCATTCCAGATCATAAATGAACTGTGTGCCCAAACATCTTAAAATATAACGACAATGAGAAAACCTGGTATATTTACATATATTTCAGTGCCCTTTCCAAAGTCTCCTTTAATCTTTCTGTCTGGTGGAAAACAATCCACTGGCTGCACCTGAACATCAGATAGCATTTACTGATCCACTATGTGTCAGGCACTGTGATTTCAGTAGTGGCTCCCAGTTTCAAGTGTGACTCTTCCAGTAAAATAGCTATGGCAACTTTTGGGTCAAGTAGAAATTACAAACTACTTCAACTAAGGATGGCTTCTCTCTCACCTAAAGGTTGGCAAGAGAGTTATAAAAATTACCAAGAAATGATTATTATACACCAGGATAGCCTTCCTTATAGTCACAAAATTTTGCAGCCTACCCAACTTTTAAACAGCTTATCAAAAGTTCTACCATTAAAAAAAAAGTTCTACCAATATATACAATCTTAATTTGTCATTAACTGAATTTCTCCATGTTCTAGGCTTTACATAAAATATTTCATTTAATATTTGCAACAACTGTCAGAAAAATTGTTAGTATTTGTCCTTCAATTTACAAATGAGAAAATGAAGCTCAACATGTCAGCCAGTCAATGGCAAAGCCAGCATTTAAAACCAGGTCTGACCACCAAGTCCATACTCTCAACCTTAATATTGTGCTACTTTTTTTCTGAGGATAATTGAGGATTCTTGATTGATCATCTATCCTTCCTTACTCTTTCCTCATCCTCTTAGAACCTGCTATAAAGCCTTTAAATTAATATCCACAGCATGAGGATGATTCCAAATGCCAGACTTTTCTATGAAAATCTCTGCTCTGCACTGGCCCACTCAGTATTTTGCAAATTCAGTTAATGACAAACTAAGAATGTACACAGCCATGCTTTGAGCTTTCAGACTTGCTGACCAATTCCTGAAAGACTATCTTTTGATTCTGTTACATAAAAAAACTTCCATTTGGAGTAGAGCTTCTTACTCAAGAAGCACTGGGCCATTTCCATACTCTGGACCTTATATCTGGTTTGAGCCCTTGATTCCAACCTGGCCTCACACTTCAGTATACTAACTGGATGATTATCCATTCATACATCAATTTAGACTGCAAGTATCAGATGAACCAAGTCAAATAGACGAACAATAAAAAGGATGTATTGGCCAAGTGAAAAGGCCAGCAGTAATAGTTTGATCAGGACTCTGGCTCTGCTTCTCTCCAATTTATTCTTATCTGTATCAGATAGTTTCTTTGACTCCTCTCTTAATTGAAAGATGGCTGACAGTAGAAATTCAGGTTCCAGCTTCCTTGTTCATACCCAAGAAATCTTGAGGATGGGTAGCAGGAGAGAAGGAGAGAGGGAGAGAGAGATTTAATATGAAAATCTTTGAGTGGAGATCATGAACTTTGCACTGAATAACTTATTTTCAGGTTAACTAATCCAATAATTGTGTCAAGGGGCTAGGATTATCTAAATTGTCTTAAGTCAACCGACCTCATTCTGTATATCTACAACACAGTGGTGGATGTTTAGTTCCCCAAATAAAAATCTGGAGCGTGTTAGAAAGGATCAAAAGAGGGCTGAATGCTATGTTGACAACCAATGAATCTTCTCAATAGTTTACTCCTTTGGCTACCTAAATTTATACACATTCACTTTCCCATACAAGTACTTTCAAAATTGTCCACACCTGTGTAAATGAACTCACCCAATGGGGCATAATGCAATGCTTCATGTAGTTACTATGTCCAGCTCCAAGCCTGGACACTGTGGCTGGTGTCAGACTACTCTGACAAATCTTGCATTTAACCCCTCATGGCTCAAGGACACATGGTTAAGTGTTGAAGTAACCTCCACTGAGATATATTTATGTAATACATCTCAAAGATATAAATATATTCTATATTATATATGTTATATAAATGTGTACTTAATATACATGTTATACACATATTTCACTGCCTTGGAGGTAGAATGGGTTCCTTGGTCAATTAGTAGACATCTTTTTTTGCAGGAAGAAAATGCTCAGAAACAGCAGGGAAGTCAAAATTTTCATTCAGGTTCTACCGATGGAGCTCAAAGTGCCCAAACTTCAAGGCTGCTACACAACACATGTAAGAGGAAAGTCGAGATGCTGTTGGGATGTAGGATTAGAATGAACAGATGCTAATAGAGATTGCTAACTGCCTAACCTAATATCCACTCTCCTCTTTTTCTTTAAAAATGAAATTCCAGATTTTGTTCGACATAATTAAATATCTCACTGTCCAGCCTCCCTTATGACTAAGTGTGAACATAGGCCTAGTTTCTGGCTAGAGAAATGTAAGCAGAACTGTTAAGTGATAGATTCCAGGAAATTTCCTTTAAGGACAGCTGGCATGCACCCTTTGCCTCTTCTCCCTTTTTTCATCTTACTGTCTGGAACATGATTGTAATGGGTGGCCATTTAACCACTACCTTGGCCCATGAGGACAAATGTACTATTTGTAAATAGTAAGCTGGGAAGAAACTGGATCCCTAACTTTATAGAGCTGCTAAAGCATTCATAAATTCTCTTTCTCAAGACTTCATTTACATGAAAGAAATAATTGTGTACCTTAATTTAAACCATTGTTTGGGAGGAATGTGATATATTTTATTAATATTAATCTACTAGTAAGAAAGCCCAAATTTTTTCATTTAACCAACATTTATTTGGGATCCCCCTGAACTAGATTTCTTAGTCTTCTGTTTCATTTACTCATTCTAAATCCAGACTGACCCTCACCCTACGCTGACACTGTGTGCTGATATTTCCCATAGCTCCCTGGGTCCCAGGAGAGAGTTGCTCCATTGTCCCCCATTTTCCAGGACCCAATATAATTCCTCTTTTGAACAGGTTTTTCTCTCACTCAACTTAGGTGTATAAATTCAGATTTTTGCATGTCCTTATTCATTTAAGCTGGAGTTTATTCATATTCCAGGAGAGAATAAATTATTGTACAGAAGTTCCCCATTTAACCATAGGGATATGTTCCAAGATCCCTGTGGAAGCCTAAAACCTAGGGTAGTACCAAACCCTATACATACTGTTTTTTCCTATTTACATATATATATATATATATATATATATATACTTATGATCGAGATTAATTTATAAGTTATTTGCAGTAAAAGATTAACAACAATAACTAACAATAAAATAGAATAATTATAACAACATACTGTAATAAAAGTTATGTGAATGTGATCACTTTCTTCCAGCAAACTAGCATGAGTTTCTTTTTCCTTCTTCACAATTTCATAGGTAGATTTTTTTTCTTACCATAGATCTCAGCAACCTTTTTTTTTCTTTCCATATTAAGTTGAGAACTTTTACATTTTCACTTAAAGAAAGCACTTTATGGCTTCTCTTTGGCATATCCAAATTGCCAGCATCACTCCCCTTGTGCTTTGGATTCAATATTAAACAGCCTGGTCCACAAATTCATGCACAGGTGTACCCCATTAGGAGTGGGGCCAGCCAGGGGGAGGGACCAAAGCAAGACTTCAGTGTGTGTCCGGCCCATCTTCCTCAGTCCCGATCGGCTTAGGTCTGCTCCCCTCAGCCAATCAAGGGAAGGCACTGCCCACATCATCCCCTCCATGCTGCTGCCTCTGGCCTCCCTCTGTGGGAGGCAACCCAGAATCAGGGGAAGGAAACACTCCCATCACACCTCTGCTGCTGCCATTGCCAGCTGCGCAGCTGCCTTAGCCTCAGCCCTTGCAGCCACCACAGTTTTCCTGAGCCTCGGGTCCTGGGCAGTGGCATCCACTAGCTGCAGCTTTCCTGAGCCTCAGGCCAGCCCACCATCAGTGGCTTGCCTGAGCCTTGGGCTGACTCTGGGCAGCGGCAGCTGCCATCCAAGGCTTGCCTAAGCCTCAGGCAGCCACTGCGGCTTTGTCTAGAAGGATGCAGCATCAAGTCCCACCCACCTGCTCATGCCTTGCCATGCACACAGCCCCAACCATCCACACACACCTGCTGCGCACAGAGCCTCCTGATAGGTTGTTATGGCATGATAGTGTGACAACCATTAGCATATTAGCTCTTTATTATATAGGATAAGGGTGACTTGGATGCAAGCACTGTGATACCACAATAGCCAATCTGATAACCAAGATGGCTACTAAGTTAATGAGTGGGGAGCATATACAGTGTGGATACAGCTGGACAAAGGAAGATTTATGTCATGGGCATGATGGATTGGGACAGCATGAAATGTCATCTCACTAAATATTGCATGCATTTAAAAATGTGTAAGTTGTTTCTTTCTGGGATTTTCAATGTAATATTTTCAGACCACAGTTGACCATGGGGAACTAAACCACAGAAAGTGAAATCATATATAAGAGGGAACTGCTATATTCCTGGTACTGAACAATGCATTTGACCTGGTTGTACTCCTTCAAAACAGCAAATTCCCTTGTTACTCTATAACCTTGATTTTCTCCTGTGAGATGATTTTCTAAATGAACATCTCCACCTTTTTCAATCGCAACAAAACCTCATTTGAATTATAATATAATTCATATATATTTTTTATATTTTTATGGTTCTATATCAGAAACTACGTATGCTGAGAATAAGAATATATGTAAGTTAGCAGCACAATTTACAATAGCTAAGATTTGGAAACAGCCTAAATGCCCATCAGCAGATGAGTGCATTAGGAAACTGCGATACACCTACACAATGGATGGGGAAGTATGAGTGGCTCTGATTATCTTCCAAACCTCATCCCTGCTGTAAAAAAAAAAAAAAAGGAATTTTTACCATTTGCAACAGCATGGATGGAACATGGAACTGGAGAGTATTATGCTAAGCGAAATAAGCCAGTCAGAGAAAGATAAATACCACATGATCTCACTCACTTGTAGAATATAATCAACAACATAAACTGATGAAAAAAAATAGAACCAGAGCAATGGAAGCATGGAACAGACTATCCAACCTATGAGGGAAGGTGGAGGGAGGGGGAGTTGGGGATAACTAGGGGGTAAGAGATTAACCAAAGGATTTCTGCATGCATATGAGCATAACCAATGGACACAGACGGAGTGGGGGTTGGGGGGAGGACGGGGAAGAGCAGGGGCATGTGATAGGGGGTGGGGGCAGCTGGGGAGAGATCAATGAGGGAAAAGGGAGACTTATGTAATACTTTAAACAATAAAGAATTTAAATTTTTTAAAAAAAGAATATATGTAAGTGAAGATTTTATTGCTTTTTAATGAAAAGAATGAAGATGTATTTGTTCTCTTATTTGAAATAGTACAGTGATAATGTCATTTATTGAACACATTCTATGTTGCAAGGACACTAGTAATCTTATTAAATTTATAGATGAATAAACCAAGAAGTTAGAAACAATTGCCAACAATCACACAACTAGTAGAGGTGGAATCAAGATTTGATCCTAAGTCTGGATTGAACACTTTCTGTACCCACAAAAGGAACAAAAATTTCCAGGTGGTGGTACCTTATCTGTAGTCACCTGCTCTGAACCATACAATCAATCCTTGTATTTTCACTTTTGGAAGATAGTCAGAGCCACTCATACTTCCCTGTTATATGTCAAGGATTAATATCTAGAATCCAAGCAGAGAATCAGGGAAACCCCTCAACTAAATAATTCATATATCAGAAACTCCACTTGCTCAGAAAATTATAGCATCCAGCACAGGGGGAAAAGGGGTTTACGTGTATGTGTTTTTGTGTGTATAATAGGTGTAGTATCAATGAAAATCTTGGATAAGTTTTGGAATTCTTTTCTAAATCTGAAAGCAGTGGTTAAAGGCAGGTTTCCTAATATACATTTGAAAGCCAAAATCCCTGGCTTCCCTCACCAGCTGTTGCAAATCTTGTGCTTCTAGTGCAGAGTTAAAAAATAAGCAGGGTCCACCTTGCTCATATCTGCCCTGGCTCTGAGGGCTGTTGATAGAACACATGACAATTAAGCCACAGGCAAAGGGTATTTGTTTTAGCCATTTAGAGTTTTACAAAGAATGCAAGAAGGCTGGAATGGAAAGGGCTCTAGAATACCCAGCCACGCTCACACTGTGCCACCTGTAGGCAGAGCCCGGTAATCTCAGTGAACACCTGAGATACAGGAAGAGGCCTTGTTATTCACCAGAAATGAATGAATGAGTCTGGAAACCAGTGGAGGAGCCATTGAAACAATAGCACAAGGTCAAGGGTCAACCTGAGGTGGGAGAGGGAGGGGTTTGAGGGGTGGACAAGGAAAAACTCAATCACACACCACCTATGACTTCTGAAGGCTCCTATCTAGAGACAAATCTGTATTTCTACCTTCCATATTTTAAGATCCTAAAGTATTCTAGTGTGATACATTTAAGGTCAACATATTGGGGCATATTCTTAATGTGGGGGCAAGTGAGAGGAATGTTTTGATCTTTCTTCAGTTTTCTAAGAGGTAGCTTCATTTAGTTGTAACTGGCTCGCCAGTCCATTGATTATTTTCAGTATTCAGTTTCTTTGCTTAAAATGCAGGGAAATTGTGGATGCAACAATTCAATAGCCACAAGCCACATGTAGTAACTTAATTTTGAACTAAAAATAAATAAAACTTAAAACTCAACTTTTCAGTCACAAAAGCCCTACTTCGATAGCCATGTCTGACTCGTGGTTTCCACAGAAAATTCTGTTGAATAGTGCCAGTCTCAAGTCAAGATTATTAGGGTAAGATATCCCATTGCTAAAAAGTTAAGGTTGTGTATTAAGATATACTTTCATGGAGTCACAATTATCCATGAGCTGGTTATTTAGTTCAATGTAGTACACATAGCTAGAATTAAATTCAGCTGCATGAGACAGAAACACAAATTAAGAGTAGCTTCAACACATGCTTTTCTATTATGTCCAACTTCCAGAAATCAGAAGTACAAAGTTAGCACAATAATGCAAACATTCATCCATTCTTAATTTGTTATGAATTATTAAATCCAATTTATGATCTAAAGAGATAGAGGGATTGACTAAATTGGAATTTATTGGGGAATAAGGAAGGAGGAAGAAGCAATTCTGCAACTTTTGGATTGAGAAGACTTGAGAGGAAAAGCATGCTGGGTGTTTTGTAGAGTGGTTGAGGGTAGCTAAAGAGCAGAATCAGATTCTGGAAATGGGAGCAGAATCAGATTCTGGAAATGAGAGCTGAGAAAGCATCCCAGATAAATTTAGTCATTTTGAAATATTTTGCCTGGAGTTGACCGTGAATATTTCAGTATTTACATGGTTTCTTAGCAAAATATGCAAGGATATTCTTTTTTCAACTAAGTTAAAAGGCATATAGGAGGATAACCTGCAGAGCTCATTTAAGCTTGCATTTTTGTCTACAATTAACAAAAGCAAAATAAATCTATTATCTGAACAAAAATGTATCTCTCTTACTATTTGGAAACTGTGTTAACTCTTTAGCCTTTGATTTTAATTTAGCTGCATTTCTTTAGAGATTCTACATAATAATAATAATAATAATAATAATAATAATAATAATAACAATAATAACAATAATGATAATATTTAACAAGAACTTTGAGGAAGGTACTATCCTTAGTGTTTTACCTCTATTAGTGTTCCATTTACTCTTCACAATATCTCTTTGAGGTATATATACCCATTTAACAGAGAAGGAAACTGAGGCTCAGAAGGGTTAAGGGACTTGCCTGATACAACACAAATAGCAGTAATAGTTGAATCAGACTCTTAGACCTATAAAGCCAAGCTCAAGATTCTGTGCTCTGTCAAAAATATCAATGATGCCCATTTAGATAAAAAAAATGACACCTGAACAGACCATATGCTGTACTTTTTGCTCAATAAGGCATTCTCCAAAAGATTGACATGATATCCAACTGCTTTGAATGTCTATTATGGAGAAGAACTGCCACTTTCTCATACAATTTTCCTCAGTGCCCTCCCATCTTCCCTGCCTCAAGCTCCCACCATCATTGCCATCTCCCCACAGCAACAAGGTGTTTTCTGTCAATGGTGTCATCTAGTGGTCAGAAAGAGTAACTCATACATTTAATGTCCCTTTTCCATGCTTTACTCTACTTTCCTCTTCAAGAATTATTTTGGCAGAATATATTCACCTCTTTAAAATTATCACTCATAGGTCATTCAGTTTTACCTTAAATAATCTTTTTCATTCAAACACATTCTCCTCTCTCTTTTTGAAGGAAGATATCTTTCCCACTCATCATTTGTTTTACTAGTAAAAAAAAGTCAACTTCATCCTCAGGGGATAGTGGGCTTTAGAGTAAGTCAGAACTGGATTTGAATTCCAGATCCATCATTTATTAATCGTGAGATCTTGAGCAAATTACATAATGCCTCAATCTGTTTTCAAATCTATAAAATGGAGATGAATTACCTACTTCAAAGATTATTATAGAAATGAGATTAAGGAAAGCACTAATACCTATCTGCCATATAGAAAATAGTTAATAAATATCAATCATTTTGATGCCTTCATGTGTAATACATAAAATAATCAGGTCATTAAATTTTTTTAAAAAGGGAAAGCCATACTTTTTAGGCTAAATTTGTTCTACTAAATTATCAGTGTCTATAATACCTGAGATGACAAAATATGCTTGAAGATGCTCAGTGCTTTTTAGAGCAGGTTGAATTTTGA
The DNA here is from genome assembly GCA_011751065.1 of Lasiurus cinereus. Taxonomy (NCBI): domain Eukaryota; kingdom Metazoa; phylum Chordata; class Mammalia; order Chiroptera; family Vespertilionidae; genus Lasiurus; species Lasiurus cinereus. Next base: position 29,764,320 of record JAAGEH010000076.1, read on the forward strand.
CATTTTTCTCCAGTGTATCAGCAAACGGATTCCAGTCTATTTTGTGAGAAGACCCAGTTAAAAGTTCTGGCCCCCATTAGAAAAACAAATGTACTCTTTACCATTCAGGTCACTTACATTAAAGTTTTTCAAAATTCTAACCCCAATTAGAAGAAATTCCCAATTTGTAGTTCTTTGAATTTTAGAATACATTTTTTTGCAAAGAAATAGTGTTTGTAAATGATGTTTACATACCCAGGCTATCCCATAAATATTTGATTCAGTAATCATGAAGAAGAAATATCATACATTTATAACATGAAGAATCAGCAAGTAGATGGAGGCTTGCAGAGATTTTCATGGGAACTTTGTATTGTATGTCATTTATATCTCGATTTTAAGAACTGTATTCTCTATTTCCTCTTCCCACATTTTAATTACATTGCAAGAAATGTTAGAATAGTGCCAAATGAGAAACTTCATAAGCTCATATTTCGAAGGAATATAGAACTTTTGAAGGAACTTTGCTAAAAATTTGTCTTAATCATTTGCTTGTTGAAGGGCAAAATATGGAAGATCTCTCAAAATGGAATAATAACAAAACAAACAATTAAATTAAAAATTGGACAAAAGATTTAAACACTTCACCAAAGAAGATAAACAAATACCAAATAAACACATTTAAAGAAGCTCCACTTAATTAGCATTGGGTAAAGGCCAATTAAAGCCATCATTAAATACTACTACACATCTATTAGATTGGGGAAGGTTGACAATACCAAGTGCTAATGTAAATGCAGAGCAATTAGAATATCCAGCATTGTTGCTAGAAATGAGAAATGGCTCACCTGTTTTGGAAAATACTTTGGCAGTTCCTCAGAAACTTATACATACACTTACTACCCTCTCCTAGACACAACAGAAATGGAAACGTATGTTCAAACAAAAACCTGAATGCAAATGTTTATAGTGGATTTACCCATAATTGTCAAAAGTGGAAACAAGTCAAATGTCATCTAACTGGTTAATGTATCAACAAACCATAGTGCAACCAAACAATGGATCAACACTTGGAAATAGAAAGAAGAAAGTGATGGAACCCATAGCCACTGTGTGATGCACTGTGCTGAGTGAAAGATGCTGGACTCAGACTACATACTCTATGACATCCTGGAAAAGGGACAGACAAAAGATTGGAGGTCTTCAGGATCTGTGGATCAGGTGCAAGTAGATGAAAAAGGGACATGACAGAAGTTTCCTAACTAATAGAAATGCTCTATATCTTGATGGTTGTGGTGGACACATGGCTAAATGTTTTTTAGAAATCTGTACACAAATAAGGGTGAATTTTACTGTTTATAAAGTACAACAATAAAAAATTTAATAATATAAGTGATAGTATTCAATTCCATGTTTCAGAAGGTAGATAAAATAAATATTAAAGACATCTCAATTTGTGTAATTAATATGTACAAAATAATGTAAAGTGTCATAGATATTAAATGGTATGCAAAACTATTTTTGATATGTTGTTAAATAAACAGTGGGCCATAAAATAGCATGTATAATATATTGTGAGTTGCACTGGGAAAAACATGCATAAAAATATATACCCAAAAATGTTAAAAATGGTTACCAATGGGTACTAAAATTATGGATAGATTTCCTTTTTCCTTATCTCTATTTTCTAGTTTTCCTACAATGAAAACATGCAATAAGAACAAAGATAGAAATTCCATCTTACCAATATCATTGATTTTTATGTATAAAGATTTTAGTGCAAGATGTTATCTTAGATTTAATGGCAGACAAAAATAAACATCATGAGGTCAAATAACTTCTCTTAGATATACAAGGAAGCAATGGGAATAATTAAAAGAAACACAAAATTTTTATACATAACAATAATTATAAAGAATTAATACAAAAACTGAGTTATTATTTTTAAAATTATATTCAAACATTTCCGTTCTAGCCTGATAATAAGGATACAATTCTAGAAAAGATGCTACATAGCCATGAAATCTACTTTCTTCTCCTTGCCTACCCCTGCCATAGTGGTAACTTAGATACTCAGCTGTGCCCACACACTACATCTTGATAAGAATTATCAGAGCAAGAAATCAGCATATGTTCTTGTTGCTTTTACTTGACAAAGAGAACTTTAATTCTTTTGCAAATATAAAAGTGATGCTAAAACAAATTTGAAAGCTCTTTTCAAAGCACTTTAAATATTTAATACAATCTAATAATTGAGTATGCATTAAGAAGTAATTTTAAGATAATTTATGCTTACCAGCCTTAAGTTCCACACAGATGAAATTTTTTTTTAAAAAAAAAGAAAGAAATACAACAGGTGTAACTGCCCTAGATTATAGGATTTACATTGGTAAATAAAAAAGATTTTTTGACTCACAGAATATTCGATTGTTGGAAAGTCTTAAAACATGTACTCATCAACCACCCATATAATCCTTCATTTAAAAAAAAAAAAAGCAAAAACAATAGCCCAGAGAAATCAAGTGCTTAGTCCCAAGTCTCACACCACGTCAGGGCTACCAGATGGAAGACCTCCTGATTCCCATTTAGGGCTCCTTCCAGTGCACCAGGGGAGAGGGAAGAACCCACAAGGAGAATGGAGAATGAACTGTGTCATAGAGAGCCTGATAGCACTTTCTACTTTTCTATGTGTTAGTTGAAAGACAAGGTTATTTCATTAGTGTTGATTTTAGCTGACTCTGTTTTTTGAACTAGAAGGAGAAAAATCTTGGCTTGTAAAATGTCACAGAAAATGATGTTTATTTTTAGGGGGTAGGTTTGGTAGATTATATTTTACTATTGAGTAAGCACAATGTTACTTCTGGTACATTCCAGAAGTATTAGTGTTGATAAATTATACCACTGTGCTTGTAGCACTTTCTAGCAATATTTGCAGTCTACTAGTTAGCTCACATAATAAGAGAAATGGGACTAGGGGAAGAAGAAGAGACATACAACTAATCCCAAACCCTAAATGTGTCAAGAATCTTCTGCGATTTATTAGGGTCAAAAAGTTGCCTTAAGGATCCATTTAAGATAATTTTAAAGATAAATGGAGTATAGATAGCCATGCCTCAGAGATTGTTCTTGAATTGCATCAGTATAATTTGATGCTGATCTCAAGATATTCAGCATAATTTTCTAATAAAAGTAATTTTTCATGCAGAGGTAATATAAGCCAAATATTTTTAACTAGATAATAATTCAAAAAAAGTATTTAGAAAAAATAAAATAAAAATAACACATAATCTCACCATGTCAAAATAATCACAGTTAAAATTTTGGTATATATCCTTTCAGACTTTTTCTGTATATGAATATGTGTGAATTTGCAAACATTTACTTAAATACAAAATGAATACATAATTCTATTTTGAAATTATGCTTTTTTAATTTAACAATTATAAAAACTCATTTTCATGTCACTAACCATAAATTCACATCATCTTTAATCTGCCACAAGCCTCTGTGGATGGCTATTTAGGTTGATAACAGATTTTTATAAATCAAGAACATTATCTGATAAATAACTGATTTAAATTGTTTGTAAATTGATAACTATTTCTTTTGCAAAAACAATATCTGAAAGTAAAATAGCTAGATGAAAGAATATGTCCCATTTTTAAGATTTTTTTGTTTATATGTCAATTGCCCTCTAGAAAGATTGTGTCAACTTATACTACCATTTGCAGTAAATAAGACTGGCCATCTTTATACTCCCTTGTCAAGAGTAGATATTTTTAAATGGATATTTTTTATATTGCGAATATGATAGTTTTTATTTGTTTTTAACTATTAGTGAGACTAAATATTTTTCATATACTTATTGGCCATTGTAATTTTTCCCCTTGCAACTTGACTATGCTCAATTTCCTAAATGAGTGTTGATATTCTATCTCTATTAGAGTGTTTTTCACAATAAGATATTCACAGGAATTCTTATTGACATTAAGATAAGGGCAACTGTCTGGATTTAAATCTCTTCATACATTCTCTCCAAAGCCATAAAATTAAAAGGGAGACCACATTATCCACACATGTCCTAAGAGAGAATACTTCAAAATACTTATAAATGGAGAAATAAATACTAAATTCCAACAGAGATATTATGAGATCTTCTGCTGCCACTATAATACTATTGGGGTGGAGAATAGTAGGAAGGCAATCTTAAACACTCCATGGAAAAGAGATGATAGAAAATATGGATAAAGTGAAGACAAAATCACTTCCATAAAAAATATATATATCCAACACTAAGCTGTAAAAGAGTAAGCACAAATCTGGAATTTGATGGATCACACCACCAGTTCCAGGAAATTTAGCAAAACTGGCAGTAGTAGTCCTGAAAAAGTATTACTTAGAGAAGAAAAAATAAGATAAATAGAAGGGGAGGACGTACCCTTTTGAGGAAGTAAAAAAAAGATGTAAGAATATAAAAGTAATGATTCTGCATAAATAAAAGAGAATAAGACATGCCAGTAATTCCACTTCCCAACTACCATTATAATGTCATCAATTTATAAAGAGATTAAGAAGTAAAAATTGTCAGTTATAAAAAGTCACTATGATGGAAAGTAAAGCAAAGAAGATATCCTATATAATAAAAATCTAATTTGCTAAGTGTCCGACTGTTGGTTTGCTCATTTGACCAGTCGCTTTGATGCGCACTGACCACCAGTGGGCAGATGCTCTGACCAGTAGGTTAGCTTGCTGCTGGCATCCAGCCAATGGGGTCTGGGCAAGATGGGCCAGACATATCCTGGAGCCCTCCTACAGTCTCTTCCCAACCGGCTGGCCCCAGTCGACCCCAATCAGGCCTAGGTGAGTTGGGCCCAAACATGCCCTAGAGAAATCCATGCACCAGGTCCCTAGTAGTCAATAATATTATAATAATTATGTATGGTGTCAAATGGATACTAGATTTATTGGGGTGATCACTTCATGAAGTTATATAAATTTTTAATCACTATGTGTAAATTTGATGAATATAACATTGTATGTCAACTATAATTAAAAAATTTTTAATTATAGATAAATAAAAATTGCACTTTACTATATTGACAGATAAATATGGCCTTGAACTAAAAAATCTCTTTGAAATACCCCAAAATTGGAGAAATCAGAACAAACCTATTCAAAGCCTAAAATATAATAAGAAAACACATCACCTGATAAACTACAAAGCAAAAGAAAATTGTAACACAATACTCTGAATGGAACTAAATGTTCACAAACATTTATTTGTAATTTTTTTAAAAATCAGTCTTCAAAACTTGAAAACTATAAATAAAATTTTACAAAAAGGAAAGAAATTGAACAAGAGTTCATTGAATACTAGAAAAAAGGGTAAGGGGAAAAAAGAAAATTTCCTTAGAAGTAGAAAATAAATTACAAGGCTCCCAAGGAAAATATTTTCAAATGAAGAAAGGCAGGGAAATGAAGAAGAGGATAAAAATGAGATAGAGAAGTAAAAACAATGGAGAGAAAGTGGTCAAAATAGAAGACTGGCAAATAAGATCCATCATATGTATAATTGAAACCACTAAAGAAGAAAAACAATACTTTTTAAAAATAAGAGAATATATAAATAGACATATTTTAAGGACCCACCATTTAACTGGGAAATTTGATTCAAAATGGTTAATTCTGAAAATACCAGCAAATTCTAAGAATGTTCACAGCATCATTCTCTCAAATGACAAAATGTCCACCAATAGAATAAATAAATATACTCTTGTATATTCAGATGAATATACAATAGTAAACAATGAAGAAACCACAGCTACCTCTATCGACATTGATAAATTTTAAACCCATGTTAAAATAAACAAGTTTGAGAAGAATATTTTTTCAATATTTTTTTCAACCTACTTAAAGCTCATAAATAGACCAAATTGAGTGATGTTATCATTTAGGGATACATAAATAGGTAATAAAACAACCCAGAAAAGCAAGAGAATAAGTAACAGAAAGTAGAGAATAGTGATTGCCTCTCAGTGGAGAAAGTGGGAGATGTTTTTCACAAGGGGAACATAGTAAGCTTTTAAGTTACTGATAATATTCTATGCCTTTATCTAGGTACTAGAGGCCCAGGGCATGAAATTTGTGCATGGCAGTGGGAGGGAGTGGGTGCCCCTCAACCCAGCTTTCACCCTCTCCAATATGGGACATGCCTCTCACAATCCAGGACTGCTGGCTCCCAACTGCTCGCCTGCCTGCCTTCCTGATTGCCCCTAACTGTTTCTGCCTCTCAGCTGGATCACTCCTTAACCACTCCACTGCCAGCCTGATTGATGCCTAACTTCTTCCCTGCCAGCCTGTTTGCTCCTAACTGTCCTCTCCTGCAGACCTGTTCACCCCTAACTGCCCTTCCCTGCTGGCCTCATCCCCTCCCAATTGCCCTCCCCTGCAGGGCCAGTCACTCCCAATTTCCCTCCTCTGCTGGCCTGGTCATCCCTAACTGCCCTCCCCTGCAAGTTTGAAGGCCCCCAACTGCCCTTCCTTGCAGGCTTGATCCCTCCCAACTGCCCTTCTCTGCTAGCCATCTTGTGGTGGCCATCTTGTGTCCACATGGGGGCAGCTATCTTTGATCTTATGGGGGCAGCCATCTTGTATGTTGGAGTGATGGTCAATTTGCATATTACCCTTTTATTAGATAGGATTGGGTACACTACTGTTTATTTTAAATTGTATATACACACTTTAAACACTCATTTGTATATCTATTACACTTAAAAATTGAAAGGAACGTATTGTGGTGGAAGCTTCATTTGGTGCTGCCTTCTTCTGGGATGTCAGCCAAATGAAATTTGAACATTTTAAACTTTTATTTCTTAGGAATCAAAACCAAAAGCAGGCAGGCCCTAAGCCTCATATTTTAAACTAGCTGGATGAGTGATTTTGGATGTACTATATGCTTTGGTTATTTGTCAAATTTTCTTTATCCACCACAAGAAATTCATTTATGAAGCCTGGAGGCACAGAGGGTCATTTGACTAATCAAGGACTCTGTGTGTCTCCTCTTCTCCTTCCTTGGTTATTTACTACTAGAGGCCCAGTACACAAATTTGCACCAATCCAGGACCCCTCGGGGAATATCCAACTGCTGGTTTAGGCCTGATCCTGCTAAACCAGCAGTTGGACATCCCTCTCACAATCCAGGACTACTGGGTCCTAACCATTCACCTGGCTACCTGCCCCTAACCACTCTGCCTGCCTGCCTGATGCCCTATCTGTTCCCTGCCTGCCTGATCACATCTAATTGCCTCAGCCTGCCTCTCTCTTTGCCCCTAACCCATCCACCTGCCTGTCTGATTGCCCCTAACCACTCTATCTTCCTGCCTAATGCCCCTAACTGCTCTCCCTGCCTGCCTGATAATTCCTAACCACTCTCCCCTCTGGCCTGATCACCCATAACTGCTCTCCCCTCCCGGCCTGGTAGTCCCTAACTGCCTCTACTTTGGCCTCCACCACTATGGCTTTGTCTGGAAGGACATCTGAAAGCTATCCAGTTTATCTGGTCTAATTAGTATATTATCCTTTTATTAGTATAGACTAGAAGGCCTAGTGCACAAAATTCATGCACGGGGGAGCTGGGGGGGTAGCCCTCAGCCCAGTCAGCACACTCTCCGATATGGGACATCCCTCTCACAATCCAGGACTGCTGGCTCCCAACTGCTCACCTGCCTACCTGCCTGATTGCCCCTAACTGCTTCTGCCTGCCAGTCTGATCATCCTAACCACTCCCCTGCCAGCCTGATCACTGCCTAACTGCTCCCCTGCTGGCCTGGTCACTCCTACCTGTTCTCCCCTACTGACCTGGTCACCCTTAACTGCCCTCCCCTTCAGGCCTGGTAACCCCCAACTGCCCTCCCCTGCAGGCCTGGTTTCCCCCAACTGTCCTCCCCTGCAGGCCATCTTGAGGCAGCCACTTTGTGTCCATATGGGGGTGGCCATCTTGTGTGTTGGAGTGATGGTCTATTTGCATATTACCTCTTTATTATATAAGATAATTGCACAACTCCTGGGGGGACAAGTTTCACTAGCATCCTGGTATATCAGCATAAGGATTTATTGCATTGTAGTAGGGGGTTCATTTATAATGGATTTTAAACCATCTGGGCTAACTAATTCACAGATCTGTGAGCAACTCCCAAGTAACTCCACCAAGCAGAAGAGTGTGTGTGTGTCCTATTCATACACAATAGAAAAATTGTAGGCAGATAGTGAAGAAATAGTAAGATACTTGCATAAGCCATTGAGAGGGAGAGAATATTTTGATGGGATTTTTAATGTATATTATTATTTAACTCTAAGTATGTAACAGATCAACTCAAGGTCTATGTAATTTGAGTTATTGGACACAGCCAACTCTGAAGCAAGGCTCTATCCCAGGACCATTTACATTTAAAAAGTCCTTATTCTAGCATGGGATCACTAAAGACCACCAGATGCAGTGTGACATAGGGAAAGGTTTGTGGAATGGAGCACACTTGCTTCAAAGGCTTGCAAGAGACGCAGAAACAACTGCCTTTTATTTATTTTTTTCAGAGAACATCAAATCTGTAGCAATCTGGATGCTGAACAATTGGTGAGGGGTGTACAGCAGACACATATATTTAATGAGGAAAGAACAGCCAGATTTAAAATTATACTTTTTGGCCCCTCAGTTAGAGAATTCTTTCAATATTTGTGCACATAATATCCTCACTGCCAAATCAATAAAACGTGAGTTTAATGTGAACCTGTGTCGAGAAGTTTCTGTTTCTCATGTACCCTCCTTTGAACTGGTCAGTGGTTCCACCCTGAAAATAAGAAACCCAAGTAGAGAATGTGGGCCCTCCATGTTTTCTGAAGAGAATAGAAAACAGCTCCACCTACGGAATGAAAACTTAAAATGCCTCTGAAACAACAGCTTGCTGAGATTGGCAAAGAGAGAGGAGGGAGAGGTATTAGGTTTGGCCAACACTTTCAATTAATGTAACCCAGATGTTCGTCTAAAATTTAATTAAGATTGTCTTGAAATGCCAATGCCATCATTTGTGGAAAGTCCAGTGCTACCCCCCAAATTGCTATGAACCCCTGGGTTCCTTATGTTCTCAAGATAACCTGCAGTATTCCTTCCCGTGTTGGATCATCTTCTCATCTTCCAATCAAGATAGGCTATTCAACCACACTAAACAAACAAGTGAAAGCAAAAACACTCACAAAAGGCTTTGTAAGTGTGGCAGTCTGTAAACATAAAGTGCACATAGTTGCTCTTTAAATTCCTTTGTCAACCCTCCAAGATGGTCTCCCTGGTCCCTAGCCCTCATCCCATTTCAGCCATGGCCTCATTCAGTTCAAATACAGACCAGCCATCTATCTCGTTCAGGGCCTTGTCTACAGAGAACCTGCACATATCAGTATTTACCCCAGATGATTTATCAAATGTTTCCTACACAAAGCAATCAAGAGGAATTTGGGTTTCAAGTGTTATGATAATAAAGTTTGTCACTATAATATGCAAAGAATCAAAGAGAGTACAAATATCTTCCTAGGACAGTATTTTCTTTGTGTCCCCAGTCAATGGCATGCTTTCTAGAGGTGGAGGCTCTCACTCTGAGGATTCAAGTCTGTGGAGAGTACATCAAGGGAGGGCAAAAAGGGAGGTCTCCCAAGTCAAGAGTCTGGAGCAGAGAAGATGCTAGATACTCAAGATGCCCAAGGCAGAAAGCGCCCCTGACCCTACCTAGGCTTATCTATCTTATTCTCTATTCATTAAATCTTTTTCTAAAACATCATTTGGAACTGATGGTGGTAGGGAAGGAAGAGAGATAGCTTAAGTTTACTTCATGGTTAGATACACTTTTTAAACGGCATGATCTTTATTATCTCCAAAGGAGTTCATCTCACTCTTAAATTCATATGCCCAATAATGTCAAAAGAAAAAAAAAAGCTTGAATTTGTCAATTAAAGCTATCTCAGCCTCTTTTGGTCTGATTCAGCCTCTAGTGAATTAAATACTCATTTAAGTCAAATTTTAAACTCTCTAGAAGGCCTGATTATGTCTCAGGACATGTTCCTTCATCCTCCTTCTTTCAAAGTTGTGTGTGTAGGGAAAGTTCTATAACTCCGTGGGGAGCAGGGGGTAAGGATCTCAGGGCTATGGACCTTCTCTACAGAGAAGTGGCTCATCTTGTGCCTGAAGGTGCAGGTGGTTCCACATGGTTCTTTGAGCACAGCTGGCACCCTTTGCTGAAGCCCTGGGTCCCTGTTACAGACTCCAGTTGAAGATTCTGCTCTTTAAGTCCCTTCCTAAACACCCTAAGCAGCTAGTTCTAGCAACCGTGGCCATATCAACCTGAATCTCAGGAAGACAGCCTTCTAACTGAGCTCTAAACAGGAAATGAGAAGCAAGTTCCTTTTGCTTTAGATCCATCCTCAACCTATCTGGAGCTTTGCCTCTTTTTGCCACTCTTCCCTTCCTACCCCCAACTCTGGGCTGAGTACCATAGGAATGACTGGTGGGTATAAAATAATTAGCTCAGGGGAACTAAGGGTTTGTTCATTCAACATCTTTTTATTAAAAACTTACTATAGCCCTGGCCTAGTAGCTCAGTTGGTTAAAGCATCATCCTATAAACCAAAAGGTTGCAGGTTTGATTCCCAGTCAGGGCATATATCTAGATTGTTGTTTTTATCCCTGGTTGAGAAGTGTACAGGAAACAACTGATTGACATTTCTCTAATATCAATGTTTTTCTCTGTGTGTCTCTTTCTTCCTCTCTAAAATCAATAAACATATCCTTTACTGAGGATAAAAAATATATACACAAAAACCTATTAAATGTCAGATATGCTTCTAGCAGCAAACAAAATCATCTAAGTCCTTGTTCTCTTGGGCTTTACATTCTAGTCATGGTGGAGAGTTAAGAAATATATATATATATAGTAGAGGCCTAATGCACAAAATTCGTGCACCAGAGGGTGTTCCTCAGCCCAGCCTGCACCCTTTCTAATATGGGACCCCTCAGACCCAATCCTTAAACCAGCAGTTGGACATCCCTCTCACAATCCAGCACTGCTGGCTCCTAACCACTCACCTGCCTGCCTGCTTGATCGCCCCTAACTACTCTGCCTGCAGACTGGTAGCCCCCTAACCGCTCCTCTGCCAGCCTAATTGACATCTAACTTCTCCCCTGCCAGCATGATTGCCTCCAACTTCCCTCCCTTGCCAGCCTGATTGCCCCCAACTGCCTTCCCCTGCCAGGCTGAGGAGACTGGGGGACTGAGGCAGGATGAGGCAGGGCTGAGGGGACTGGGGAACTCCAGCTGGATGAGGTGTGCAGTGCCTGCCTCCCCTGGCAGGGCTGAAGGGACTGGGGGACTCTGGCTGGATGAGGCAGGGCTGAGGGGACTAGGCACCACCATCTTGTGGCTATGAGTGCTGCCATCTTTGTGAGGACATGATGCTCAATTAGCATAGTCCCTCTTTATTAGATATATCACAGTCATTTTGGCATAAGCACCAAGAAGAAAAGATAAAGCAAAAATGGGTATAGAAAGTGCTGGAGTTATTTTCTAGTCAGGGTGGTCTCAAATAATTAAACTGAAGACTCCACAGTCATTCTCTAGCCAATAGTTATAATGCAGAGAGAACTATAAATTCCTCAAATGCCCCCGTGTGTGTGTGTGTGTGTGTGTGTGTGTGTGTGTGTGTGTGTGTGTGTTGTGGGGGGTAACACATTTGTTGAGAGGGAAGGGGATGTGGAGACTAGAAACCTAAGAAACACTTCTCTCCAGAGAAGAGACATAATGACAGGATGGCTATCAGATTTTGCAACAGATACAGTTAATACACATCTCATTAAAAGAAGGGTGAAGAGAGGAGAGAAGAATAGCTCTGAAACTAACAACTCCTTTTGTCATCTGCTTACAGAAAGGCAAAGAAAGAGAATAGCTGGCAGAGACAGTAACATAAGTCCATCTGGATGTGCAGGACTAGCCCAGCATCTTCAAGCAACCCATATTCCAGTGATGTGGCAAGAAAGAATAATTTCCTCTAATCCTGATTCAAACCAGTGTCAAGCTGGCACTGGGAGCAAGTAGTACTAGGACAACTAAGGAGAGACACAACTTGGGAAGATTCTAAGAAGAAAATGCGATGAACAAGGAGAATATAGGCAGGGGAAACCATCACAATGACATCAAAATAATATCTCCTTGGATCTGCTCTACCCCAGCCTACCAGATTCTGAGTCTATTAACTGCTCGGGGAATATCAGGGGAGTCTTATCAGCCCCCTTCACCAGTCTTCTTGGCTCTGCAGTGCCCATCCCTGCTGTGTTGTATAACAGGACAGCACACATTTAAAAAAGAAATCACACCCTAGCCAGTTTGGCTCAGTAGATAGAGTGTCAGCCTGCAGACTGAAGGGTCCTGAGCTCGATTCTGGTCAAGGGCATATGTCCAGGTTGCAGAATCGATCCACAGTAGGGGATGTGCAGGAGGCAGCCAATTAATGACTTTCTCTCATCATTGATGTTTCTATCTCTCCCTCTCACTTCCTCTCTGAAATTAATTTTGAGATATTTTGAAATATATAAAAATAAAAAGGAAATCACAACATTTATCAACAATGTCAGGCAATAAAACAAGATTGATCATGACATGACTAAACTCAAAATGAGCAGTGACGTGTTCAGGATAAAAAGGAACCTGCCTTTTACCACCTCCCTGGCTCTGACCTCAGTAAAGGGGAACCCCCCCTCATTGCCTGCCCCCATATGCCAGTTTACCACAGAGATACTGGATTCCTATTTTTCACCACCTCTTTAGCTCTTCTTACCAGTCCAGGCAGGACCATCAACACAGCTGCAATTTCCCAGTGACTATAGAATTTTTAAGGGAGAAGCTTTTTTAGAAAACACCAAAAATAAGTTTAAGGAAAAATGACCAAAAACAAGTAAATACCTAAAGACATAGAACTGTAAGTCCACACATATGGATGCTAGTAACATCTCTAATCTAACTAAGTGAGTGACTCTCTCTGCTGCTTGGTGTGCACATCTGTAAAGTGAGGATATTAAGTGTCAACTCTCAGGCCTCTCCAGGCCTAAAATTGGGTGGTTTCATATTTCTATTACAAAAATGCTAAACGTACTAACAAATTTGCCACCACCTACTAAACTTTGGATTTAATTCTTAATATTTTCTATGACTCCAGGCCATGGGAATGTCATAGAAACATGTAAGCATCTAAAATGATGGGCCCTCTTAATTCTTTTTATCAAATCATGGGACAAACAAAATCCATAGCAACACAAGCATTGAAAATAGTTTTGACCTTTTGTCAGAAAATATTCTAATTATAAGCACACAGTGTAAGCACAATGCTTTTCCCATGTTGTCCTTACTTGGGGCACCTCCCATAAGTCAAGCTAGCAAGATACTTTGAAAATATACATATGTTGAAATTTGACTCAAAATAACTGCCTTTTATGGCTTACATTGATTACAAAAGGAGTTAACTGGTAAGATGTACATGTTTTTGGGTGCCCTCTATGTGTTTTTACAAGTGTTTTTTTTTCTCTATGATGATTTAAACCATATGTTGAGGTATTTAGAGGAATTTTTTTAATCAGAAATTCTCTCGTTTGAAAGAAATATCAAGGCAGAGCCTACAAGTTTATGCAAGATGTACACACACACACACACACACACGTGTGTGCACAGTTAGGCATAATTAATTTTTGTCCTCCAGCAGTTGGACTGCCATATTGATAAATAGGACCTGTCACATTAATTTAATCCTGAATTGCTCTGAAACATAGTTTGGGTGCAAATATAAATTCTGTAGAGTAATGGAATGTGTTAAGCCTTTAACAAATGAATGTTTAATGACTGTGAAAAAAACACATAAATAATGAGAAACAAAAGTTACAGGATTTAGTAAATTTATCCTCTCAGTTTACAAAGCTTATAAAATATTTAGAGGCAGCAATGTCATATCATACTTCAAATAATGCCCTTCAAAATCATTTCTGATGATAGACTCTGCCAAGGTCCTGATGGAGAGCTTGCTACTGAATTGATTCCAAATAGTCAGTGACTCCAAGACCTGCAAAACATACTCACCCAATGATGCTTCATTAACTACTATGTACTTTAATGCAAGTGTGTGAAGTGGCAATAGGTTTCATTTCATTTGCCAGTTATGATCAGCAAATTGTAAGTTCTACAATGCTGTGTGGAGAAGGGTCTGAGGCTGCATCTGGAATCAGAGTCCTGATTTATTGTTGGTATCTGCAGCAGAAGAGGGAGGCAAGGGTGGCTCCAGATGTGCTGAACATCTTCTCTTGGCTCTCTGGCATCCGTATCCTGAATCACTTCATGGTGATAGAAGCACTGTATTCTTACACAGTTCTCACCATGTCTCTACCCATTCTGGAATTTAAAGTAGCTCCAAATTGCAATTCAGATCAACCATAAGCATCATGTCTAGTCTTGTATCAATTGATTACATTTGCTAACTGTCCTATCTCCTCCCTTTCTCACCTTTCCAATTTGGTTCTCAATTTATTTTCTATTGAGTCACTGGCTCTCCACAGTATTTCTTTATGGTCCTTAAATCTTCCCACCTTGCCCCGCTCATGCCATCCCTTCTCTGTGGCCTGACTTCCTGCCAGTCTGGGCCAGTCCCCTCCTCCAAGACTCAGGTTTAATATCCAACAGTATTTTGTAATAGACAAATTTCTGATGCCTATTTTAGCCACATTTTCTCAGACTTATACTACATATTCTATACCAAATTATCACATTTTTTGATTATTTTAAGCTTTATTTTTCTGTTAAAGTGGATGCACCATAACAATAGGTACCATATTTTTTGATTTTTCACATCCTGAATACTTTTACCTGAAAAAATAGTGTTATCTTACTGCTGTTATGATATACAACAAGAGTCAAACACTACTTTAAAATATTCTATTTCCCCCTGCATTCCATGGAAAAGAAGGACAAATAATAGCATTTTCTTTGTTCTTTCTATTCCCAGGCCTTATTTGCATTATCTCATAAAGGGCTTATAACAGTACAATGAGGAAGATATTATTATTATTAATCCACATTTTCCAGGTGAGAAAATTAAGGCTCAGAGAGCAAGAGACATACTCAAGGTTACACAGTTAATAACACAGTTCTTCTGTTGTCCCTCATTGTCTCCCTTGGACAAGATTCAAAGTGATAAATGCCCTTTATTACAGAGGAAAGAAATTAGTCCAACTAGAGAGGTCCAAATGTTTTAGAATCCTCAGATAACTCAGAACCTAATTTTTTACATAAACAAGAGAAAAAAGAAAATATGTTTTTACAATAGAGAAGAAGCTAATACTATTGGGTGGACATTACCAAAAAAAAAATGGGCATATACGTTTTTTACACAGGTGAAGCAGATAGAATTTTTACTATACACTCCCTTCCCATATTGGTATCAATCAGCTCAACTCTGATACAAACAATTCTTCTTTTAAATCTCCTTTTTATTACCTTTCTTATGCTTTCCTATCACCCAAAACAGAAGCAGTCAAAAAATGAATATGAACATAACAGAAACAGAAAAAGAAGCAGGTATTTCTAGTAGTTCTCTTTGCTAAAACTAAACAGCCTTCCACACTGCATGATTTTATTTATGCAAGATTTATTTTGGAAATGAAAATCTATAGAAAGAGAGATCAAATCAGTGGTTGCCAGAGGCTGGGAGGAGGAGGAAGAGCTTGACTGCAAGGGGATTTCCACCTTGGGATGATGGAAATGTTCTGTATCATCATTGTGCAGCTAGTCACACAACTGTATTCATTTGTCTAACCTCATTGAACTGTGTACATAAAAAGAATGGATTTCATTCTATGTAATTACACTTCACTAAAGCTGAATTAAAAAGAAAATAAAAAGCTCTGAATAATTTGAAACATAAAACCTAATTAGCTAGAGACTATTAGATAATGTTGTAGGTAGATATACATAATTCACTTATTCTCCTATATAAGAAAGAGGTAATATGCAAATTGACCATCACATCCTTGCACAAAATTGCTGTCCCTATGTGGTCATAAGATAGTTGCCCCATGTCATCACAAGATGGCCACCCCATGTCATCACAAGATGGCCACCCACACCATGTGGTCACAAGATAGCCACCCCATGTAGTCACAAGATGGCCACACTCATGTGGTCACAAGATGGCCACATCCATGTCTATGCAAAATGTCCACCCCATGTCATCACAAGATGGTCACCACAAGATAGCTGGCAGGGAGGCCAGTTGGGGGTGGGTGGGGACCAAGCCTGCAGGGGAGAGCAGTTAGGGGCAACCAGGCTGGCAGAGGAAGGCAGTTGGGGGCAACCAGGCTGGCAGGGGAGCAGTTAAGGCATCAATCAGGCAGGAAGGGGAGTGGTTAGGGGGTTATCAGGCTGGCAGGCAGGTGAGCAGTTGGGAGCCAGTAGTCCTGGATCGTGGAGGGGATGTCTGACTGCTGGTTTAAGCCTGATTCCAATTGGCACTCAGATTTCCCCCAAAGGATCTCAGATTGAAGAGTGTGCAGGCTGGACTGAGGGACCACCTCCTGCCTCCAGTGCATGAATTTCATGCACCAAGCCTCTAGTTACAATATATTTAAGTTCAGACAGTCATCTGGTATATGGCTATCATTTTTCCCCTCAAAGAATTTAGGAGTGGCAAGAGCATTTATGTTAGATTGACCTAAGTTTTTATTCAATTGAGGGTGTTTCTCTTAAAGTCAAGATCACACAGCCCAAACCCTTTCCCCTGCAATAAAACAACAAGTTGGAATGTCAGTAAAACATTGATGATAGATCCTTCTTGGAGGAGTTGGTCTCTGCTAACACCTCTTCCAATCGCAGTACACTTTGTAATTAACAAGACAGATGACTTATCTCAATCTAGACTTCCCAGGAGACAATGTATCCAGGAGCCTTTAAAATTCCCCCCAAATATTACAAATAAAACCCACTTAAAATCATTAAGCTTCTGACTGATCAAAATTTTTAAAAAATGAAGGAACAAATATTGCAAATCAACATTAGTACACTACATACCAAAAAATATTTTGTGAACTTAGTTAACTAACATTATAATATTATAATACTACATTTTATGATTATAAGCTATGATTATATTTCCCAGAATGTTCAAAAAGAGAAAACTATATCAAACCTTTTGTTTTCTTCAGTTCCTGTGAGATTTAAAAATTGCTTATGTATTAAAAATGTGCACATTATTAACAATAAAAAACTCACTATACCTACTAATAAATTTTATGATAGCATACCTAACTTCTCAGTATATTTTTTGGACAAATACCTCCTTTGGACTTCATTATCCTTATTGTAATCTTAATCGTATTTATCTACTTTATCACTATAAAACTGTGAAACTTTTATTAACCTATCTAAATTTTATTGTAGAAAAGTTTAAATGATTTAGGCTATAAAACTGTGATCATTACCTAATCAAAGTAGTTCCTTGCTGAATGCATAATGGTCTGACTCTGTAAATGTGTTTTTAATTCTATTTCAATAGAAAATAAACAAAAATTGCAACTATTTAATGGTCTATGCCTTCATTTCTAAGCCAGGTTTTGTGTTTTTCTTTTTTTTTTTTTTTAGTAACTAAAGAAGCAGATAAGAGTTGTGGCTCCTGGTTTAAATGTCATTTTCATAATATTTTAAAAATTATTTTAAAATTACAATATCAGTCAATAGTCACCCTATTTGCCTCTCCTCAAAATTATTTGATAGCCATTAGCTTCAGATATTGTTAGGCAATTGGTTGAATGATTAACCAGAAGCATTATAGCTTAGTAGCCTTTTTACATAAGCAACTGGTCAAAGGCCAAACATTCTATTCTGAGGAGACTAAGGTTCCCCTAATCCTTTCCCCATTGGGGCAATGGCAGTTTATTATCAACCTTTCCTGTAGGGTTCCCCAGAGTAATACACATTTATTGTTTACAACCTTTCTTGCTGTTTTCAGTACATATTTCCTATACTATATAGAGCATGGTTTATATTTTTCTTGAATTACTTTTTTTGTTCACATATTTTATTTTCTCAGTGAGTGAAAGAATAAGCAGACCATCACATTATTTTCTCTTGTTTCCTTAAATTAGATCTCAGAGTACATTTCTCAAGTGTAATAGAAATTAAACAAATTCAAAATAGAAGATAGTTGTTATCACCACATCACTATGTTTATGATTATTAATCCACACAGGCAGCCCTATTAGAGGCACAGAAATTATTGAAGCCTTTGGGAATTGGCCAGTAAAGCACAACATAGCACAAAGAAGCAAATGTTTTATGTGCTATGATGGATCCCTGAGACAACTCTCAAAAGACACAAAGACATGGGGTCAAAATGGTTCAATAATAACCAAAAGTACGTTTTCTTCTTGCTGGCCAATATAGGGTAAGGCAAAAAGTAGGTTTACAGTAGGTTTACAAAGTTTATTCCTGTATTATTATTTATTAACTAGAGGCCCAGTGCATAAAAATTCATGCACTTGAGGAATGGGGGATCCCTCAGCCTCACTTGTGCCCTCTCACAGTCCAGAACCTCTCAGGGGGTGTCCACCTGCCAGATTAGGCCAACTCCCCAGAGGACCAGGCTTAAACTGGCAGTCAGATATCCCTCTGGCAGCCTGGGAGCCCTCTGGCAGTGGGGAGCGAGCCTAAGCCATAAGTTGGACATCCTTAGTGCTGTCAAGGAGGTGGCTTGTGGCTGAGAGAAGCTCATCTTGTGGGAGTGCACTGACCACCAGGGGACAGCTCCTACATTGAGCGTCTGCCCCCTGGTGGTCAGTGCGACTCATAGTGACGGGTCATTCCTGGTCGTTCTGCTGTTAGGGTCAATTTGCTTATTACTCTTTTATTATATGGGGTTAATGTATTCTTTTCCATGCAAACAACTGCAAACTTAATGTTTGCCTCCAACAAGATTTTTTAATTTTTTTTAAGTCTTTATTGTTCATATTATTACAATTGTTCCTCTCCCCCTCTCCCCCACAGATCCCTTCTACCCGGTTTCCACCCCACCCCATGCCCTTACCTTTTGCCCCACTGTCCTCATCCATAGGTGTATGATTTTTGTCCAATCTCTTCCCACACACCCCCACACACACTCCTTTCCCCCCAAAGATTGTTAATCCACTCTGATTCTATGTCCCTGATTCTATTATATTCACCAGATTATTCTGTTCATCAGATTATTTATTCACTTGATTTTTAGATACACTTGTTGATAGATATGTATTTGTTGTTCATAATTTTTATCTTTACCTTTTTCTTCTTCCTCATCTTCTTAAAGAATACCTTTTATATAATACTAATTTGGTGGTGATGAACTCCTTTAATTTTTTCTTATCTGTGAAGCCCTTTATCTGACCTTCAATTCTCAATGATAGTTTTGCTGGGTAGAGTAATCTTGGTTGTAGGTTCTTGCTATTCATCACTTTGAGTATTTGCCACTCCCATCTGGCCTGCATAGTTTCTGTTGAGAAATCAGCTGACAGTCATATGGGTGCTCCCTTGTAGGTAACTAACTGTTTTTCTCTTGCTGCTTTTAATATTCTTTGTCTTTTGCTCTTGGCATTTTAATTATGATATCTCTTGGTGTGGTCCTCTTTGGATTCCTTTTGTTTGGGGTTCTGTATGCTTCCTGGGCTTGTAAGTCTATTTCTTTCACCAGGTGGGCAAAGTTTTCAGTCATTATTTCTTCAAGCAGGTTTTCAGTATCTTGCTCTCTCTCTTCTTCTGGCACCCCCATAATTTGGATGTTGATACACTTGAAGTTGTCCCAGAGGCTCCTTACACTATCTTCAAATTTTTGGGTTCCTTTTTTCTTATTGTTTTTCTGGTTGGGTGGTTTTTGCTTCTTTGCATTTCAAATCTTTCACTTGATTCTTGCGATCCTCTGGTCTGCTATTGGATCTCTGTATAATTTTTTTTTTCTGATTATATTTCAGGATTCTTTTTTTTATTAAATCTTTATTATTCAGATTATTACATTTGTTTCTCTTTTTACCTTTCCATAGCTCCCCCCCACTCAACTCCCACCCTTCCCTCTGCCCTTACCTCCCTCCCATTGACCTCATCTATAGGTGTATGATTGTTGTTCAGTCTCTCCCTGTACACCCCTCACCCCTTTCCCCCTAAGAATTATCAGTCCACTCCCTTTCTGTGCTCCTGATTCTATTATATTCACAGTTTATTCTGTTGATCAAATTTTTAATTCACTTAATATTTAGATTCACTTGTTGATAGATATGTATTTGTTATTCATAATTTGTTGGCTTTTACCTTTTTCTTCTTCCTCTTCCAAAAGAATACCTTTCAGCATTTCATATAATACTGGTTTGAAGTTGATGAACTCCTTTAGCTTTTTCTTCTCTGTGAAGCTCTTTGTCTGCCCTTCAATTCTGAATGATAGCTTTGCTGGATAGATTATTCTTGGTTGTAGGTTCTTGCTGTTCATCACGTTGAATATTTCTTGCCACTCCCATCTGGCCTGCATTGTTTCTGTTGAGAAATCAGCTGACAGTCGTATGGGTGCTCCCTTGTAGGTAATGAACTGTTTTTCTCTTGCTGCTTTTAATATTCTCTCTTTGTCTTTTGCTCTTGGTATTTTAATTATGATGTGTCTTGGTGTAGTCCTCTTTGGATTCCTTTTATATGGGGTTCTGTGTGCTTCCTGGATTTGTAAGTCTATTTCTTTTACCAGATGTGGGAACTTTTCAGTCATTATTTCTTTAAATAGGTTTTCAGTATCTTGCTCTCTCTCTTCTTCTGGCACCCCCACAATTCTAATGTTGGTATGCTTGAAGCTGTCCCAGAGGCTCCTTACATTATGTTCACATTTTTGGATTCTTTTCTCTTCTTGCTTTTCCAGTTGAATGTTTCCTGCTTCATTATATTTCAAATTTTTGACTTGATTCTTGCCTTTCTCTAGTCTGCTGTTAGGACTCTGTATAATAGTTTTTATTTCAGTCAGTGTATGTTTAATTTCTAGTTGGTCCTTTTTCATCTCTAGTTGAATCTTTTGCATCTCTAGTTGGTCCTTTTTCATCTCCTCTTGGCTCTCGCTAACTTTATCCAACTTTTCTAGCATATTCTTGAAAAACCTTATAAGCGTGGTTTTGAACTCTATATCCAGTCTTTTTTTTTTGTCCTCCATTTCTTTTGTTTGTGATCCCTTCCCTTGTCTTGGCATTTTCACTATGCTGGGAGAAATTCTATTGGATTCAGCCTTATGATACCAGACTTTCAAAACCGCAGAAGCCTCTCTTTTGAGCTTGGGAGAGGTGGAGTTTCAGGGCTTAAGGGACTGCCTTGCCTTCCAGTCGGCCCCGCCCTCCATGGCCCCTGAGTCTCACATGACTGGGTAATCGCTGGAGTGGTCCTTGTGCGCTCACCTGCAGTGCCTCCAGACAGCTGCCTTTCCAGCTCCCCTGTGCCCCAGGACCACACGAGTTTAGGTCCTCAGGGTTTTACCCAAAACTGGGGCTTAGTGGAGTCAAAAGTGGCACGGTTGGGAGGGTCTGTCTCCCGCCCACTCACAAAAGCCAGGGGAACAATCAGCAATCTGTCCTCTCCCCGTAGTGCTGTGCGCGCCACCAGGCCTCTGATCTTTTGCAACTCTCCTAAATTTCCTTGCACCTCTCCCTTTTCACAGTCCAAACTGAGTTTTGGCTGGATCTGGGGTTTAGTGTTGTAAGATAAAGGGTTCAATGCCTTTGAGAGTCTCCGTTTCCTTCCTGCCAGAGAAAACTAGCCAGGTACTCCAGCACCCGCTCTCTCCACGCGCGCATCTCCGTACCTCAGCTTTTTGCAGCTCCTCTGGTTCTCCGCGAGCCCCTCTCTTTCCCTCTAGTTGAAGAATTTCTACTCGGCCAGCTTTCCTGTGGTTCTGGATGATGTCTGTTCTGTCTTTTAGGTGTAGTTTTGAAATTGTTGTGTGAGGCAGCAGTGTAGGTGTTTACCTATGCCGCCATCTTGGGTTCTCCTGTATAATATTTTTTTATTTCATCCATGTATGCTTAATTTCTAGTTGGTCCTTTTTCATATCCTCGAGGGTCTCACTAAATTTATTGGCCATTACTAGAAAATTCTTGAAAAACTTTTAAGAAAAGAAAAACCTTATAGAGTCATTTTTAACTCTATATCCAGTAATTTGCTTTCCTCCATTTCTTTCATTTGTGACTTGTTTCTTTGTCTCCACATTTTGGCTGCTTCCCTGAGTTGATAGAGTAGCTTTGTGTGCTAGGTGTCCTATGTGGCCCAGTGGCTCAGCTTCCCCAGTTACCTGAGGTGGACACTCTTGGTGCACCCTTTGTAGGCTGTGTGCACAGTCTTGTTGTAATTAAGCCTTGATTGTTGTTGTTATCACTGGGAGGAATTGACCTCCAGGCCGATTGGTTGTGAGGATCAGCTCTGTCTACTATGAGAGAATTTCTGTGCTGGAGACATCCTTATAAGGCAAGACTTGCTTTAGTGGGGCTTTGGTGCTCACTGAATCTGCCTGCTGAGTGTGTCCCTTATGGATCTGAAGAGTTTTAATCTGGATGGTCCTACTCTGACCCCTGGGTACACTGGCTCTTGGATCTCCACGGTGGTGCTAATTTAGCCTCTGCCTGAGGCCACCCAGCAGGAACTATGGAGATATCTGCAGATTCCTCTTCTTTGTTTGGATTTTGGAGGTGCCCAGATGAGAACCAGCTATGAAAAAATGCAAGCTGCTGTGGGGTCTTGGGCCTTCTTTTAGATGTTCTGGGTCTTTCTGACTCAGCTGCAGTTTGATAGGTAAGTTTAGATTTCAAAGGACTAGCCTATTCGTATGCAAAAGCCTCTGCACTTAGCTTGGATAGGGTGGAGTCTCTGGGTGGAGAAAATATCAATAGCTTTCCATCAGCCCTGCCCTAAGAGGCCCCTGGGTCTCAGTGTCCTGCAGTAATTGCTTCAAGCACCTCTGAGAGAAAGTCCCCCACAAGTTCTGCCCACTGCCAGACACTTCAGTTTCTCCCTGTATGAGTCTGGGTCCCCAGAGTCTCGCCCAGACCTGGAGTTCAGAGCAGTTGAGACTTTGTGTCTCCCCGTGGATTGAAAAAGCCAGTCGCATACTCAGTTGCCAGTCCTCTCTGCGTGAGCACCTGTGTACTTCTGCACTTTACTTCCACAGCTCCTCTGAGTCTCAGTGTGCTTTTCTCTTCCCTTCTAGTTGTAGAATTTCCACTTAGCCAGCCTTCTTGATGTCCATTTTGTCTTTTAGTTGTAGTTTTGAAGTGGTTGTGCGAGGCGGCAAGTTCAGGTGTTTACCTATGCCGCCATCTTGGTTTCTCTCCCCCAACAAGATTTTTGCAAAAAAAAAAGCACTGTGTGTAGTAAATAGAGTTTGTCATCAGGATACTCTTTCTTTCTCAATAATCCAAGTTTTCCAAGACAACCAGCTGAAATAGAAAGTCCTAACTGGCTATAATTCATGAACAATACCCTGAGTAATTTATGGCTTATAGTCCAAGAGTTTAAAATGGTAAGGGTAAGAAACTATCCCCCCCATCCCAAATGGGGGATGGAGGGGTATAGGGAGAGCCGACATCTGCACTATTAGTGGCACTATGGCCAGGCATCTGCATAGTATGAAGTGTGCACAGTGCCGGTTAGCGTACAATGTCAAAGGTGCAAATTCTTGAATGTAGTCAAATGTGGGAATCTGACACGTTAGCCTGCAGTTGGTATATCTCCAATCTGTAGTTTCTTACCCTGACATCTTTCATCACACTCATTAAGGAAGTGGAGGAGAGTACATGTGGTCACCAGATTCTTTTTTGTTTCTGAAAGAAAGCCACATCCTTTCATTACCCCTTACCATCTTATTGCTCCAATTATTACTGCAACTTTGAAAAGATTCTTATTTGACATAGGCTTTTTAATCAAGAATAAACAAGACCACACACCCTCCTGAATGATACATTAAAAACATATGTCTATTATGATAAATACCCTCACAGGAGAAAAAAAAAACCCGCTTAATGAAAACTCAAAAACCAAAGTAAGTGATGGAAGCAGACTCACCTGTAGACCATTTTTCACTTTTTCTAAGGTTGGCCCTCTTCAGTCCATCAAACCTTTAATGGGCTGAATAGGATGTTGATGTGTGTGCTTTCTATCAGAATATCTCAGTCTGGTCTAAAAGGTTCAGGGTAAGGTTCTGACCTCAACTTTGCCACACCCCAAGAGCTGGCAGAACGTGAAGGCATAAATCCTCACAGAGAGGATTTTTGCAGGCATGAGGATTAGTGCCACAAGCATAGTCCACATGCAATAAATATCTGTTAGGATAAACTGAGTGAAAAGAAGTAGGTAAAAAATAAACAAGAACAGGGAGCTAAGAACAGAGCCTTCAAAGATGTCCTCAGTTGTTAAAATAAGTCAACCAAAGAGACCAAGAAACAATTGCAAAAAAAAAGGAAGAAGGGAAAGGGGAAGGTATGGTGTCAAGAAAGTCAAAATTAAGGAATATTTAAAAGACATGGTCATAGTGTCAAATGAAAATAAGGAATATAAGGAAATGTGATTATATCTGTTGGTAGGAAATGTGATTCAAAATGTTCTCTGAAAGGAATATGATCCTTAAAGATGTTCTGAAAATTGTTGATGGAACTTAAAAGCTGAAGCAATTTATAGTAACAAAAACCAACAAAAACTATGGAAATAAAGTTAAAGCCAATTTCAAAATACTTAAAGTTGTTGAGTAAGGGACAAGAAAATAAAGATAAAAATCCCTCTAATGGGGAAAAAAAGTCATTTGGTCTTAGGAAAGCATAATGACATCATGCTGCTGCATAACATTTATTTTTTCTTCTGCTCTCTCAGAAGAAAATAACCCAGCATTTTCCCAAAGTGCAGGGACATGAAGACCTTCCCTATGAATATTTAGAAGTTGTTGTACAAAATACTAGGAGTTAACCTGGGATTTTTGGGTGTTAGGCCTCAGAAGATCTGGGACCCCTTTATACTGCATTCCACTCCTATTATTCATGTGTGGAAGAGGATCCATGGCTTCCATCAGAATCTCAAAGAACTTGTTACCCTATAAAAGTTAAGAACCACCGTTCTAGAGAAAATAATACATTGGCCACTGGAGGGAAAGGTTTAAAACGCTTTAGATGGCAAGTCAGGCTGACATCTGCACATTCTTATTCATCCTTACCACTTTTCCTTCCACTCCATGGAAGTATTGCTCTCCTCTTGGGTTTTCTCTGTGCTTTAAATCTCACCTCCTCCCTGTTTCTTTTCAGTCTCCTTTGCCCCATAAATATTGCAGTTCCCAGGACTCCATGTGTACTCCCTTTCTCTTATTACTTTATATATTCTAGCTAGCTAGCTTAGCTGTATTCTATCTGTCTCTAACAAATTTCTTCAGGATGGTTATAAAGTCTGGAAACATAGGTGAATACATATAAATTATCTATTTATACTATATTAAAACACATGATAAAATATTATCTGTGTTTTCAGAATTTATGGTCATCCTATATATGTTTATAGTTTCCAAATTAATTTCAAGCCAAAAAGTCTTTCTTGAGCTGCATGTGATTTTCAGACTATTGACTGTCTATGGAACATCTCTACTTGGCATCCCCCAGATGCTTCTCACATGACGCATCCAATATCACCTCCTCTTGCATTCTCCATCCTAGGGAATGGTTTTCCCCCATTTTTAAGTACAAGTCTGAGAGTTTCTCTCTGCAGTTTCCAGATTTCTGAGAAGCTCCCTCCTTTCACCAGTTCTCTTTTCAACTGATCACCAATCCTGTCTACTCTGCTTCATAAACACTTCAAAAATCTTCCCATCCCAGTCCATTTCCACTGAGATTGTCTTAATTCGAGTCATTTCTTACCTAAACTCTTGTATTAGAGCAGGTCTTCTTACCTCCTATCTCAGCTCCTTTCAAATAATACCTCTTAACAAGAATCTTCCTAAAATGCAAATCCGATTAGATAATCTACTACCTCAAATTCTTCCATAGCTCTAATTGCTGAACAATATAGCCCAGAGTCCTTGGACTAGCATACAAGGCCTTCATTTTCTATCTTCTCACGTTCATCTATTTGGTGCTATAGCCACACCCACTAACTTGACTTTCTTCAAACATGCCTTGACGTCATTGCTTGGATTTCCACCAATGATGAGCTTCTATTAATCCTTCAAGGCTCAGCCCCAAATTCCTTGGAACTATCCCTTTACCAGTGGGACCGGGACTCTCAGTGGTTATCAGGACTGGGAACCAGGCAGAGGGAAACAAGGTGAATTTTGTTTCAATATCCAGCTTAAGGGGATGTTGGTGTCAAGGACATAGCTACACTGGGAGCAAAGCCAAATGCAGAATAGTAGTAGCAATGACTTGAGGTTAAGTCATGGAATATTAAGATACAGCCCCTGAAAGTCCCACCAAGGACTTAATCCAGAGTTTGAGGTAAAGCAGGATGAGACTGAGATGTCATCTTAGCATAAGGAGGAGTGTTGTGGCCAGGGAGTAAGGGAGTTGGGCAGCCCCTGACAATGTCTGTGAGATAATGAATTCAGGAAACTTCAATATACCCATGACTGAATACCCAATTTTATTTCTTTTAAAAAGATTCTTTTCTGTTTGTACTTTTTCTAATAAAAACAGTGTCAATTTTATTAGGAATAAAACACACACAAAATGAATTTTGAGGCTAAATTAAGGTTTTTTAAATGATGCTTAAATGCAACTTCCATCTTTTATAGATGAAGAAATTGAAGACTACAGAAGTTAAACAAAATTTCAAATACCATATCTCTAGTTGGTGGCAGCCAAATGATGATATATTAGGAAACTAAGTTTGAAAAAAAAAGTCACACATTCTCTAGGAGTTTTCAATCTATAACAAAAAATCAATGATCATAAAAACCACAGAGTAGTGTAAAAAATATTAAAGACATATATCTGTACAGATCAAAGTCAACATTTTTAGCTTTATACATTTAAAAAAATCTTAAAAACAATGAGACCAGTGGTTCCATCTTCATAAAACTAAAAATTATTTGAGCTGAGCAGACCAGTGAGGGTGCAGTCAAGAAAATAAAAGCCATTCTGTATCTTTGAAATAAAATTAAATTGGAACGAGAATTGGTTACATAAATAATGGAAAAGCTGAGAATCCAAACAAAAAATGGTGAGACTTCTCCAAGATGAGCAAAAGCAGGAAGGCACCACCACTCCTTGTGCTAGAGAGCCAACTGGAGAGGGGGGTATTCCCAGAGCCCATCTAGTGGAAGCTGGGTCAAGAGAGAAAAAGGCTGCCCACTGGGTCCTAAAATTCCAGAGGAGATTCAGTCACTACTTCCAAAAAACCACTAAAGACTTTCTTTCAGGGTAAGGGAAAGTAGAGTTAAATTAGGAAGTGATTCTTCCCCAACTCCACCCCATCTCTCCCTTTCTGATTTTTGCTTGCAATCTGATTCATCATCCTCACTCCCAGAGGCATCCCTGAAAGAAGAGAAATTTTCCAAAGGAAGGAAGCAGTCCAACACTGCTGATCTGAGCCAACTGCCCATTTCCTTTGGGGTTAGGAATAACGGCATGAGGAGTGAGCCATCACAAGACAAAGGGACCCAGAGAAGCATGCTTCCTGAGCATGATGAAAACACCAAGGTTACAGATGATGACTAACTGCAGTCAAATCACCTTCCAAGTTCTACTTTGCTTAATTAATCCTCTCTTCACTCTCTGACATATAGTGGACTCTTAAAGGAGCATTGTAAACCTACACAGTCAATTGCCTTCTTCAAGCCAGCAATAGCACCTTCCAGAAAGACAGGAAACAGAGAAGTCGACTCTGCTCCACCAGTGAGATGTTTCTGGAAACCCACCATTATTCATATATATTCCTTGAGAACTGGGGAATAATACCAGAGAGGGCCTCTAGCCTCGAGTTAATCATTTGGGGGAAATATGCAACAAGGAGTTATTGATCCTCACTCTCAAGGTCACCCTGACATGTGGAGGCTCTCCAGAATTCCAGAACCTGACTCATGCCAGCACATTACTTTGTTTTGGTGTCAACTGTCAGTGGGCCAGGTGATAGAAGTCAAGCCACCTCTGAGCCAGACAAGCCTGAGGACACAGATGTTGGAATTTAAATGCGATCCTTCTTCCTTCCAATGCATACTCCCACCTGGATATCCAGGACACTCTTTAACAGATCCCTTTTTCCTCATTTACTCATTTTTTTTCCATTCATCAATTCCTTTAATAAACATTTATTGATGACTTACTATGTGTCAAGCACTAGGGACAGAGCAGAGAACAAAACAAGCAAAAACCCCTGTCCTCCTGGGGCAATAAACAAGTAAAATATATAGTCTGTCTAATGGTCATGTGGAATTATAGAAAAAATAATAATAAAATAGAAAAAGGCCATATGTCTTCTTAGGGTAGGCGCATTACAATTGATCGCAAGGTGTGCAGAACTGGGTGCACTGCGCGACGGACAGTGAGGCTGAGCCTCTGGTCCGCTCTGAAAGCCTCGCGATGCTTGGGGCAGCGTTCCTTCCCAGGGCGTCGCCAGGGATGGCGTCCGGAGCCGCTCGCTGTTTGGCATCTGTCCAGCGTGGGGCTCTCCGGCGGGGACCGAGCCTGAAGAAAGATGGAGATATCTCCGCTGGACGGGGCGGCTCAGGTCGCAGCCTGGTACCATCGAGGTCAGTCATCGATACCCGCAGCGGCACCATTTTGCCCAAACCCGTGAAAATGCCCTTCGGCCTTCTCCGTGTGTTCTCCATTGTGATCCCCTTTCTCTATGTTGGG
This sequence comes from Lasiurus cinereus, assembly GCA_011751065.1. Taxonomy (NCBI): domain Eukaryota; kingdom Metazoa; phylum Chordata; class Mammalia; order Chiroptera; family Vespertilionidae; genus Lasiurus; species Lasiurus cinereus. Next base: position 29,793,226 of record JAAGEH010000076.1, read on the forward strand.
ACGCGCATCAGCAAGAACTTTGCCGCTCTCCTGGAGGAGCACGACATTTTTGCCCCAGAGGACGAAGATGATGACTGATGGGTCATGAAGTTCAGGAAAGAGAAAGCCCTAACTGAATTTAAAAAAAAAAAAATGGTGATGTTAGTCCTTTGTCCCAGGCTCTGGGAGGTTCCCCGAGATGCGCACTCCACTGAGAATAAATGTGAGAAATATATTTTTTAAAAGGGGTGTCCAAGAAAGACATTTTTGTAAGGATGACCTTTGATGCGAAGATTTGAAGCAGGAGTGTGGAAAGAGCATTCCCGTCATAGGAAACAGCGCATACAAAGGTCCTGGGGGCTGGACCACTCATGATGACATGATCCAGGACCAGCAAGAAGCCCATAAGTTGTAGAGTGACATGAGTATAGGGAATAAATTGTAGGGATAGGAGATGAACTCAGAGAGGTGAGAGAGAGAAGATTTTGTAGCGCTTTGCGGGTTTGAACCACTCGGACACTTACTCTGAGGCAGATGGAGAGCGAGTGGAGTGGAAGAGTGACATGATGTGACTTACTTTTTAAAAAGGATCTCTGTCCATTGGATGGAGATTAAAATGTAGAGAGCACAGGGCAAAAGCAATGAAGCCAACAGCAGTAATGCTGGGGAGAGAGAACAGTGGAGGTGGTGGTAGTAGGATTCTGAATGTCTAGAAATGTTTTTAAGATCCTCCAAGGTATGGATTTGGGGCCACTCATCCTCTTTCCTTGAGTCTTTGGGATAAATCTATGGTCTCCATTAATCTAGGATATAGAAACCTGGGGGAGTAGTAAAGAGCTCAGTTACCAAAGCTTGGGTTAGTCATTGATTTAAAGAATCTGTGAGTGGGGAATAAGTATAACAAAAGTCAATGGTCCCAAGAGAGTCACTACAGCTGACTATACAGTTCTATTCACGTATGTACCGCTTGTTACAGCAACCACTACATATATAAGAATTGAAATTCTAAGTGGATGATAAATACCAACATAAGATAAACTAACTGAGGGAAATGGAGCTAAGTTAAGGCTGCATAAATCTACAGTGTTTAGTACCGCTGAAAGACAAAATGATCAGAAACTTCCACCTGAGGATTCAGAGAGAAAAAAATGACTAGATTTGCTGAAAGGCTCAGTAAATGTTTGGAGAACTGAATCCCTATAGAACTTTGTGTATACCCTGGCTGGGTAGCTCAATAGGTTAGAGCATTATCCAAGTACATTAAGGTTTGGGGTTCAATCACCGGGATCAGGTCACATACAAAAATCAACCGTTAAATGCATAAATAAGTGGAACAACAAATATCTCTCTCTCTCTCTCTCCTCTCTCTCTCTTTCCTACTCCCTCTCTCCCTTCTTTCTTCTCTCTCTAATATCAATCAATAAAAATTTAAATAATTTTGTGTATAACTTAGGATAAAGTTAAACTTGTAAATCACTTGGAGACTTGTTAGAAATGCAGAATCTCAGGCCAACTCCAAACCTGCTGGATCAGAATCAGCAATTTAATAAAGACTCCAAGTGATTTGTTTGTGCATTGAAGTTTGAGAAGCTCTGTGTGGGCTCTTTTTTTGCTCTTAAAAGCATCACTGATGAAGTGGGTGAAAGGCCAGGAAATGGTGGCCAGCTCACTATCAGATTATGATAGAGAATTCACAGACAACCAAACTCTCCTCTTAGATTTCAACAAAAATCCAGGAAGCTCCTCAATTTGTTAGGCAAATGAAGACTAGTGGTGAAGGAGAAATTTGGAAGGCAGGTATGAGCCCTAAATTAAATGCAGTCCCAGACTAGCTACCACTAAAGGAATGGAAATTATAGTCAAAGAGCGACAAATCAATTTTGGTAACTGGAATTTCCAGATGCATGGAAAATATGAACTTTAGAGGACTTCATAAACATTAAATTTCTGCAAAATCTTCAGTGGCTGTGAATTGCACTGGCTTGCATAGCACTGAATTCTTTTATTTTAAAAACATTATTTATTAAAGTTTAGTTTGCTACAATATTGATTAGTTTTCATTTTACAACACAGTGATTCAACATTTACATACCTTACAATGTGATCACCCCAATAAGTCTAGTACCTATCTGCCACTGTGCAAAGTTCTGGTATAATGAAATTATTGTCTTATTCCTGAAGTTGTACACTATATCTCCGTGACTTATTATTTTTTTAAATTTCTTTATTGATTAAGGTATTACATATATGTCCTCATCCCTCCATTACCCCCCAACTTACCCCCCACTCATGCCCTTACCCCCCTGGTGTTCGTGTCCATTCATTAGGCTTATATTCATGCATACAAGTCCTTTGGTTGATCTCTCCTCCTTTTCCCTATCATCCCCTATCTTCCACCCGAGGTTTGGCAGCTGATCCATGCTTCTCTGTCTCTGGATCTGTCCCTGTTCATCAGTTTATGTTGTTCATTATATTCCACAAGTGAGTGAGATCATGTGGTATTTATCGTTCTCTGACTGGCTTATTTCACTTAGCATAATGCTTTCCAGTTCCATCCATGCTGTTGCAAATGGTAAGAACTCCTTTTTTACTGCAGTGTAGTATTCCATTATGTAGATGTACCACTGTTTTTTAATCCACTCATCTGCTTATGGGCACATAAATGTTTCCAAATCTTAGCTATGGTAAATTGTGCTGCTATGAACATAGGTGTGCATTTATCCTTTCTGATTGGTGTTTCTAGTTTCTTGGGATATAATCCTAGAAGTGGGGTCACTGGGTCAAATGGGAGTTCCATTTTTAGTGTTTTTTTTAATATATTTTATTGATTTTTCACAGAGAGGAAGAGAGAGGGATAGAAAGTCAGAAACATCGATGAGAGAGAGACATCGATCAGCCTCCTCTTGCACACCCCACACTGGAGATGTGCCCGCAAGCAAGGTACATACCCCCAACCGGAATCGAACCCGGGACCTTTCAGTTTGCAGGCTGACGCTCAATCCACTGAGCCAAACTGGTCTCGGCCATTTTTAGTTTTTTGAGGAAACTCCATATTGTTCTCTACAGTGGCTGCACTAGTCTGCATTCCCACCAGCAGTGCAAAAGAATTTCTTTTTCTCCGCATTCTTGCCAACACTTGTCATTTGTTGATTTGTTGATGATAGCCATTCTGACAGGTGTGAGATGATACCACATTGTTTTGATTTGCATCTCTCAGATAATTAGTGATTGTGAGCATGTTTCCATATGTCTCTTTAGCCTTCCTTCTGTCCTCCTTTGAAAAGTGTCTATTTAGATCCTTTGCCAATATTTTGATTGGACTGTTTATCTTCCATTTGTTAACTTGTACGAGTTCCCTGTAAATGTTGGAGATTAAACCTTTATCAGTGATAACATTGGCAAATATGTTCCCCATGCAGTGGGCTTTCTTGTTGTTTTGTTGATGGTTTATTTTGCTGTGCAAAAGCTTTTTATTTTGATGAGGTCCCATTTATTTATTTTCTCTTTAGCTTCCATTGGCCTAGGAGAAGGATCAGTGAATAAGTTCCTTCGGCATATGTCTGAGATTTTGCTGCCTATGGATTCCTCTAGTATTTTTATTGTTTCCCATCTTATGTTTAAGTCCTATATCCATTTTGAGTTTATTTTTGTGTATGGTGTAAGTTGGTGGTCTAGTTTCATTTTTTTGCATGTATCTGTCCAATTTTCTCAACACCATTTATGGAAGAGACTGTCTTGACTCCATTGTATGTTCATGCCTCCTTTGTCAAATATTAGTTGAGCATAGTGGTTTGGGTCGATTTCTGGGTTCTCCATTCCAGTTCATTGATCTATATGTCTGTTCTTATGTCAGTTCCAGGCTGTTTTAAGAACAGTGGCTTTGTAATACAGCTTGATATTTGGTATTTAGATCCCACCTACTTTGTTCTTCTTTCTCAGGATTCCTGCAGCTATTCAGGGTCTTTTTTTATTCCAGATGAATTTTTGGAAAGTTTGTTGTAGGTTTGTGAAATATGCCATTGATATTTTAATGGGGAGTGCATTGAATCTGTAGATTGCTTTGGGTAGTATGGACATTTTGATGATGTTGATTCTACCAATTCATGAACACAGTATGTTCTTCCATCTGTTTATGTCTTCCTCTATCTCTTTTTTCAGTGTCATGTAGTTTTTCACATATAGGTCTTTTACCTCCTTAGAGGTATCTTTGGTATCTTAATTTTTTTTGGTGTGATGATAAATGGGATAACTTTTTTAGTCTCTCCTTCTATAAGTTCACTATTGGTGTAAAGAAATGCCATAGATTTCTTGGCATTAATTTTGTATCCTGCTACATTGCCAAATTCATTTATTAAGTCTAATAATGTTTCGATGGAGTCTTTAGGGTTTTCTATGTACAGTATCATGTCATCTGCAAATAAGGACAGTTTTACTTCTTCTTTTCCAATTTGAATGCCTTTTATTTCATCTTCTTGTCTGACTGCAATGGCTAGTACTTTGTTGAACAGGAGTGGTGAGAGTGGGCATCCCTGTCTTGTTCCTGTTCTTAGGAGAAATGGTTTTAGTTTTTGCCCATTGAGTATAATATTGGCTATGGATTTTTCATATATGGCTTTTGTTATATTGAGGTATGATCCTTCTATTCCAACCTTGCTGAGAGCTTTAATCAAGAAGGAATGTTGGATTTTGTCAAATGCTTTTTTTGCATCAATTGAAATCATGTGATTTTTATCTCTCAGTTTGTTTATGTGATATATCACATTTATTGATTTGTGGATATAAATCCTACTTGGTCATGGTGCATGATCTTTCTGATGTATTGCTGGATCCTATTTGCTAGAATTTTGTTGAGGATTTTGGCATCTATGTTCATGAGGGATATTGGCCTATAATTCTCTTTCATTGTGTTGTCTTTATTTGGTTTTGGTATTAGGGTGATGCTGGCTTCATAGAATGAGTTTGAAAGTGTTCCTTCCTCTTAGATTTTTTGGAATAGTCTGAGGAGGATACGTTTTAGTTCTTCCTTGAGTATTTGGTATAATTCCCCTGTGAAGCCGTCTAGCCTTGGGCTTTTGTTTGCTGGGAGGTTTTTGATGACTGCTTCAATTTCATCCATAATTATCGGCCTATTGAGATTTTTAGAATCTTTGTGATTGAATTTTGGAAGGTTGTATTTTTCTAGGAATATGTCCATTTCTTCCAGATTGTCTAGTTTGTGGAGTAGAGTTGTTCATAGCATTTTGTAATGATCCTTTGTATTTTTGTGGGATCTGTTGTTATTTCGCCTCTCTCATTTTTTATTTTGTTTATTTGACTCCTTTCTCTTTGCTTCTTGGTGATCCTGGATAAGTTGTATGAGTTCAACTTATACAAAATCCATCTTGTTTATCCCTTTAAAGAACCAGCTCTTGCTTGGTTTCATTGATCTTCTTTCTTTCTTTCTTTCTTTTTTTTTTTTTTTTTGGTCTCTATGTCATTTATTTCTGCTCCTATCTTTATTATCTCCTTCCTTTTGCTTACTCTGGGCTTTTCCTGTTGCTCTCTTTCTAATTCTTTGAGTTGTAGAGTTAGGTGATTTAATACCATTTTTTCTTGCTTTTTGATGTAGGCTTGTACAGCTATGAACTTCCCTTGCAGGACTGCTTTCCATGTGTTCCATAGATTTTGGATTGTTGTGTTTTTGTTGTCATTAGTTTCAAGAATGCTTTTAATTTCTTCTTTGTTCTCATTGGTAACCCAGTCATTATTTAATAGCATGCTATTCAGCTTCCAAGTATCTGAGATTTTTGGATTGTTTTTATTGTTTATTTCTAATTTTATGGCATTGTGGTCTGAGAAGATGCTTGGTATGATTTCAATCTTCTTGAACTTGGGGAGACTTTGCTTGTGACCCAATATGTGGTCTATTTTTGAAAATGTTCCATGTGCACTTAAGAAGAACATATATTCCATGACTTTGGGATGCAATGTTATGAAAATGTCAGTTAAGTGTATCTGATCTGGTGAGTCATTTAGGATTGCTGTGTCTTTGCTGATTTTTCATCTAGAGGATTTATCCAGTAATGTCATTGATGTATTAACGTCCCCTACTATGATTGTATTGTTATCGATATCTCCCTTGATATCTTCCAGGAGTGTTATGTATTTGGGCACTCCTACGTAGGGTGCATATATGTTTATCAGGGTTATATCCTATTGTTGTATCGATCCTTTTAGTATTATGAACTGGCCTTCCTTATCTCTTGTTATGGTCTTCACTTTGAGGTCTATTTTGTCAGATATAAGTATTGCTACCACAGCTCTTTTTTTTTCATTTCCATTTGCCTGAAAGGTATTTTTCCATCCCTTCACTTTCAATCTGTGTGAGTCCCTTGTTCTGAGGTGTGTCTCTTGTAGACAGCATATACATAGGTCATGTTTTTTTATCCATTCAACCACTCAATGCCTTTTGATTGGAGCATTTAGTCCATTTACATTTAAAGTTATTACTGAAAGATATTTGTTTGTAGTCATATCTATTTTTGTGTCTGTGTTCCTTCCTACCTTTTTGTTTCTTCTTTTTACAGCATTCCCTTTAGCATTTCTTGCATTGCTGGTTTAGTGGTGATAAACTCCCTTAGCCTTCTTTTTGTCTCATAGAACTGAATTCTTACCATCTCCTATAGAGAACCTCAGCCTAAAAGGCCTAATCAAATCCACCAGGAGCAGAATGCAAGAACATTGTATTCTATGACAAACCAACACATGTGCATTCTGAAGGAGCCTCTTCCTTCTGTACCAGTGTTGAGCAAAGGATGGGGGAAAGTCATATCATAATCCCATATATTTTCTTCCTCTAACCACAATTACAGGGAGGCTTGTGACATGTTACACAAACTTGTCATTGAGGTTGAAGCTGAAAAATGTCAGTTACACAATAGTAAGATGGCCTGTACAGCCACTCAAGCAAGGAAGGTGGACCTCAAAGCAACTTACTTAAGGAGCGTTTGCCTTCCATACTAACTGCTATTAACACTGAAGAGTTTAGACACACATCCATGCTGATGACTTGCAAAAGGGCCAGAAAAACTATCCTTAAATCATTGAGTAGTATTAACTTCATGTCAGATGCTGTGTTAATTGCATCCCTTGCATTTTTACATTTGATCTTCAAAGTTAATGCTCTCAAAGGTTATGATTATCTGTATTTTTTTATGTTATTCCATTATTACCTATATTATTTATAGCATGAATATATGTATTATTTCTAGTAAGTATAGAAACAATCTACTTCATTCCAAAGCCTTACACTTCTTTACTAAAGGGTTACACTTCCTATTATCATCTGTGCAATCTGCCCACATTATAACCACAGTAGAATTTATAAGACAGCCTCATTTACCATCTACTTAAAGAGGACCTTCTTGCCTGGACAAGTGCTTACTTGCAAAAGAACTAGTTAGGAATACTTTTGTTTACCTATTAAGTATGAGAAATCACTGTAATTGAAGTGAAAAATTTAGACTGTTCATGCTGATTTGGCCTTCACATGCACTGTACCAAAAATGAGGTAGAACCATTTGCCCTCCCAAAGCCAGTTGAATCTTTGGCCAACTGTTCCCATCACAAGGCAGAAATATGGGAGCATCAGCTTGAATTTGAAGGACACTGTGCCTGAGATGATAAAATGGTGCCTAGAAAAGAACCCAGGTGGTCTGAGTAGACCCCAAAGTCAGCAAAAGATGTAGGCATTCAGCTTTCAGAAAATCTCTCCAATCCTAAAAGAGAGTTCTACCACAGTTACTACACCCTAGGGAAGGGCCAGGGTAGTCTACTGCCTTCCCTGAAGGTGGGTGGTTAGCAGCCAGCCCTAATCCAGGCTTCCAGGAACACACCAAGGGCAGTGGCAGATTTATATGTCAGCAGGAAGCCAGCTTGCCACCCAGACGCTATTATTGGAACGGGATAAACTTGGCGTCTGGCTAGTAGAGCTGCCAAGCACACCTTGCCAGTGACTGCAGGTGCTGGCTGCTGCTCCAGGCACTCTGGAGAATAGAAGAGTGCAAGCAAATATTACATGGACAGATCTTCAGCTCTGGGCAGTGATTACAAAATTGTGACTTGTCACTGTGTTGCTATATAGAAGAGCTGAAGTATGATATTGGGAGCTTCCTTAACCATCAGTGCCTAATCAGGGTTTGGGAAGGCCTTTCTCATAAAGGTTCTCAGTCAAAAGAACTTCATCACTGAGAACACTCACACACATGCCAAATGAATATGCTTTAGAATCAGCAGAAAAGCTTCTGTGAATCTGAGAAAGTCTTACATAAAAGATCACAGTAAAAAAAAAAAGAGGAAGCATTAAACTATTATGGCAAGAAAGGATGCTATCTTCAAACACCCAGATGAAACAGCTCCTCCCTCCAGCTGGGAATTTGCAGCCTGAGGTTGGGCAGTGTGTGGCAGGAGAGGAGGTAGGGGGTGATGACAGAAGCCTAAATAGAGTACAGTGTGGGTTTTTGGATCCCCAGGATGAAGAAACCTTACTGGAAAACTATTATTTTTTTTAAAAAGAGCAGAGGGTTTATAAGTAGAAGTTCCCATAGAAAGCCAGTGAAAGGAAAGAAGACAGAAAAGGGGGGAGGGGGCACGGAATCTGTAATATTTAAATGATACATTTTTTAAATAATAATAAATAAATAAAATGTAATTTAGAAAATATGAAGGCAAAGTTTTATGCAAGAAAATGTCTGCTCATGAAAAAAGTGGCTGTGGTAGTTTCTTCCAAGAAGTCAGAAAGGTTTCTGGCCTCCACTCTGCCACCAACATGGAATCTTGAAACAGCCTCAGCCTCTTTGAACAGGGGATTCTCCACTTACTCAGAGAAGCTAATAATGCCTCCAGGCCCAGCCTGCCAGGTCTTGGTGCCCGAGACTCTTCAGGCCATGAGTAGCTGCCCTTCCCCAGAAAAATAAATACTAGGAAGGTGTTAGGAGGAAATGTCATTACATTTAATTCTCTAGCATTCACAGAGCTGTAAATGCCCAGCACTGCATACTAACCAACTGACCAGAACCAGAAAGTAGCCACAGATTAATTTAACTATTTCACAGGTAATTATGAAGCACTAATCCATGTATAAACATTGTTTCAAGTGCTGAAAAGGCTATCAGCCCCATATCCTCAATATGCTTACTACCCAGTAGGGAATCTTAAGAAATATACACAAATCACTATGACTCTGTAAGACTGTGAGAGGGCATTAGCTGGGTTCATTGACTCCTTACCTTATAAAGACATTATTCTTCTAAAGTCAAGTTTGTCAGTTAAAAGACTAAAGAGTTTTTAAGAGTGGTTGGGGGGCAGGTTTAATAATTAGTTTTGTGAGAATCCTATCATTTAGAAACCAAGGACAGGGACTAGATGTAGAAATGGGTAAAAAGAGCTCAGACTCTAAAAAAAGCCTTTGGACTCATTTAGCTGGAAATTATCCTTTTTATTCTTGGGCTAAAAGAGTCACTATGAGTTTTAAAGAGTTCATACACCCACTGGGTGACAATACTCCGTTCATACACACTAGGAAACTTCATTATTTCTCCTAATTTTTAATCTTCTGCCTTTATAGTGACAAAATATATTTTGGTCGTATCCCCTCTCCCCCCAAAATAGAGGTAAGATAACATTACCAAAAATTTCCAGCTCCTTGTGCAAATAAGACAGAGCTCTTTCCTACAGCAATATATCATTAACTTGCCAACATCTGGGCTGGGAGGTGTGTGATGTTTTGAATCAAACTTCAAAGGTCAAGAGTAAACAAGGACCTAGAATTACTATTGCATCTAAAATTATTTTATAGCCTTCAAAAGGACATGGAAAAAATGATTGCAATTCGCAAAATTATATGCTGCCTTTGGGGAAAGCATACATCTGAGTCTTTGGGAGTACTTAGGTAATGTAAACAGGACTGGACCATTTTCCACTTCATAGTCAGTGCCAGACCAAGAGGCATGGAGGGTGGGGTACCTCTCCACAACCTTAAAGTCCCCACCTGTTGTCTGAAATTAGCTTGTTGGTATTCATCTTTTTCTCCCACAAACAGACACCTTAAAACCCCTTCCCATTTTTTCCATTACCTCCTTGTTCCCTAAGCTTGCAGTCTTGACTCACTTTCACTCATTCTGTTTTCACATCATTTATTCACTTATTTGCAATTACCTAATGAGTGTCTATCATATCAGACTCTGTGCTGGGTGTTAGGACTATAATCGCCTCTTCCCTTCTAGGACCACAATCCAGTCTAGGATTCTAATATCCTATCTAATAAGGAGGGAATATGCTAATTGACTGTCACACCCTCATAAAGATGGTGGCACTCACAGCCAATAAAGAGGGAATATGCTAACTGACTGACATGACCTCAAAGATGGCGGCACCCAGTCCCCTCAGCCCCACACACCTGCCTCCAGGGTCCCCCAGTCCCCTCAGTCCCCCCTCCCCCAGCTGCCTAGGGCCAGCCCAAAGGGCAGGCAAGCCTTGGATGGCAGCTGCCCAGACACCCAAGGCCAGCCCAAGGTACAGGCAAGCCATGGATGGTGGCTGCCCAGCTATCCAGGGCCAGCCCAAGGCTCAGACAAGCCTCTAATGGCAGCAGGTCCGAGGCACAGGCAAACCTCAATGGCAGCTGCCCAGCGACCCAGGGCTGGCCCGAGGCACAGGCAAGCCACCAGTGGTGGCTGCCCAGTAGCACAGGGCCAGCCCAAGGTACAGGCAAGCCTTGGATGGAGGCTGCCCAGCCGCCCAGGGCTGCCAGAGGCTCAGATAACCAGGGCCGGCTGAGACTTACACTGCTGGCAGTGGCAGCAGCAGATGTGTGATGGGAGCATCACCTTCCCCTGATCACCAGGTTTCCCCCCACTGCTGAGGGCTCCCAGACTGTGAGAGGGGACAGGCCAGGCTGAGGGAATTTTCATGCACCAGGCCTCTAAAATATATATATATATATATGTCTAAGCAACCAAATGACCAAACGAATGAACAACTGGTCAACCAGTCACTATGAAGCACACTGACCACCAGGAGATAGACGCTCAATGCAAGAGTTGGTGGTCAGTGCGCTCCCACAGTGGGAGTGCTGCCCAGTTGACGAAACCCATCCCGGCAGCCCACCAGCCCAGTGGCAACCACTCACTTCCTCAGTAGTCCTGCAGGTCCAATCTCTGGAGAATGGGCCAGGCACCTACAAACTGGTGCCACTGGCATGATCCTGACCTCGGGCCTCTTGGAAGTCAGCCTTAGACACTGTGGCCACTTCCCCGGAAGAAATGATATAAAAGTGGCCACCAGGTGGCTCCAGACAACCTAGATCCTGGGCCAGCAAGGGCATCCCACCACCTGCCTGGAGGGCCATTTGTGTCCCAGCCCTTCCCTAAATCCCCTCGGGATGGGTGTCAAATGCAGGTATCACAGCTGGTGAGCACCGCTGCTGCAGTGTGAGCCTCTCCTGATCAGAACTGACTGGGCATGAGCCAAAGGCAGGCACAGCGGGGCCAGGAAGAGCTGGAGTGGCGGGCAGGAGTGGCAGGCAGCATTGGACTGCCAGTTTCGGCCCAATCTTCGCAGGCCACACCAAGGGACCCCACCCATGCACGAATTACAAATTCATGCACTGGGCCTCTAGTGTGAACAATAAATTATAATCCAGCCGTGTTTCTAAAGGTGTGGGTTCAACTAAACTTTAGTAAGTCAGAGCCTTTGGTCTGGGGCCTAGAAGTCTACATTTAGGAAGCACTGAAGGTGATTTCTGTGCTCACTAAAATGTGGAAAGCCATCCAGTACAGAGCAGTTTGTGCTAAAGGAGGACATTATCATAGGGGAGAAACAATTACTCTAGATGGATGGATAAGAGGGGTGTCAGGAGAGATTTCCTGCAGAAAGTGATGTCTAAATTGATATATTAGGTATGCAAAAGAACTTTCCCAATTTTGGGAGCTAAAGATGGAGAGTATACACATACCAAAAAAAAAAAAAAAGAAGAAGAAGAAGAAATACATGGGAGAGGCATTCTTTACAAAATCCCAAAATGGAAATCATAATTTAGAATGTCTGGAGCATTGAGTTCACAGTGAGTAGTAAGGAGAGACCAACTGGAGAGGTGGGCAGAAACCAGACCCTTTTAACATTATCGTGAAATTTATAACTTACCTGGAAGGCACTAAAGGGCTACTGAAGGATGTTTAAAGAAGGCAGAGAGAAAAATGAATGAGCAGAATAATTCCTTCTGCCAATTACTATGGGACTGTGCTACTTAGAAAGAAATGCCTTCTAGGTAGAGATTCTTTTTCCACCATCTACCCTAAACTTGTCCCTCTCTTTCCACTTCTGCAGACATAATTCTTTTCCAATATTCCTGATTCCCTCATGTCTAGAATATGGCAGCATCTTTCAAAGTGGTTGCCTTGTCACCTTGCCCAATCTCATCTGTTCAATATGGCAGCAAAGTGACCTCAGCCATTGATTTCAACATGTCACCATCCTGCTCAAGAATACTCCTCTTTTCCTATCTGTGAATAAATATCTCGTCCTATCACTTGAGACTTGCCACCATCTTCTTTCCCAGCTCTGCCAACCTCAGTCCTGGGGTCTTCATGCTTTCTCGGCCATTCAGGAAAGCAATAACTATGACATCTTGTTGCCACTGATATAAACATTTACTCTTTGAGTGTTAACTCCCAATTATATCACTCATTTAAGTTTATTAGCTTTAATTATAAAGTGAGAGACCCTATTGTTTTTATCAAGGGAGTGTCAGCCATCAGCAAAGTAGGTTAGAAAGATTTTTGAGACCCAAGCTTCTGTTGACTTTGTGACCTTATATATGGTATAAAAACTGCCTGGAAAGGCACAATTTGAGCCATGGTAGTAAGAGATGACATTTGTGTTTAGTCTTTATCCTGACCCTCATGTTATTTTGCATTTCATAATTTACAGAGTTGGTGTATGTGTTTTTCATCAGTTCTTATGCTCTGTTATATTTCAGGTAGTTATAAAAATGTTTCCCCCATTTCTGGAACACTGGATATCATTTGGAATGTTTCATGGAGTGGACTGTCACTATACTAAATTCCCTCCAGAACCCCTGCCTCAAAGAAAGGAGCATCAACAAATCAACAAACGACAAGTATTGGCGAGCTCAGACTGTATTCTTGATAGGGATGGCAATGTCTCATCCCCAAACTCTGGACCAATGCTCCAATCTGAGCCCCCTAACCCTTATCAAGGTGATGGATCATGATGTCAGTCCTCCCCATCCCACTCACCAGAGCAGGTGAATGGTTTATCCAGTCTAGTTTCAAATGAATTCGGGTATCATGACTTCTGTCACTTCTCTTGGTAGATTTATGGAACTCACGTAAGAAATATTTTTTCTGACTTCTAGGTTGAGTTTTCCTTTTATCAGTTTCATCAAGTCAGTCATCTAAAAGTCATAGTTATTTATGAGTCATAAATTTTATCTTTTAAGTCCCAATAAGTCATAATAGAGACAGAGAGAGGTTGAGAGACAGAGAGCTCTTTTAAGATTAGGAAAAATTTCCATAATTAGCTTTAGTGATGCCCAGTATCATAGAGTCATTTTTTTTCTCTTTTTAAAATAATCTTATTGAGATATAATTCACATATCATTCATTTCAACGTTTAAAGTGTATAATTCAACCATTTGTAATATATTCACAGGGTTGGGCCCCCACAATCTAACTGTAGAACATTATCCTACCTCTAACCCCCTATCCCCTAGCAACCACTAATCAACTTTTGTCTCTATAGATTTGCCTATTTGGGACATTTCATATAAATATAATTATATAATAGATAGTCTTGAATGAATGGTTTCTTTCATTTCACATTATAGCATGTATCAACATTTCATACCTTTTTATTGCTAAACAATATTTCACTGAATGTATATACAAAATTTTGTTTATCTATTCATGGGCATTCAAGTATTTATACTTTTAAGCTATTATAAACTCTGCTGCTATGACTATTTGTATACAAGTTTTTGTATGGATGTATGCTGTTAATTCTCTAGAGTATATATCTAGGAGTGGAGTTGCTGAATCATATACCTGCTATATATTTAACATTAAAGGAAGTACAAAACTGTTTCCACACAGTTGCACCATTTTACATTCCCACTAACAATGTTTAAGGGTTTCAATTTTGCCACCTCCTTGCCAAATTATTATCTGTTTTTTATTATAGCCTCCAAGTGAGTTGTATCTCATTGTGTCTTTGATTTTCATTTTCTTGATGACTCTAATGTTGAGAATCTTTTCATGTGCTTATTGACCATCTGTATATCTTTGGGGAAAGGTCTATTTGGATTCTTTGTTCATTTTTTTTAAAGTGGGTTATTTGTCTTTTTACAATTGAGTTGCAAGAATGCTTTTAATATTCTGGATATAAGTCCATTATCAGATATATGATTTGCTAATATTTTCTCCCATTCTATAGGTTCTTTTATAATTTGATTGGATTGTTTGTAACACAAGATTTTTAATCTTTTTTTGTTTTTTTATTAAATCTTTATTATTCAGATTATTACATTTGTTTCTCTTTTTTCCCCTCCATAGCACCCCTCCACCCAGCTCCTACCCTTCCCTCTGCCCTTACCTCCCTCCCATTGATCTCATCCATAAGTGTTTGATTTTTGTCCAGTCTCTCCCTGTAAACCCCTCACCTCTTTCCCCCTGAGAATTATCAATCCACTCCCTTTCTGTGCTCCTGATTCTATTATATTCACCAGTTTATTCTGTTGCTCAAATTTTTAATTCACTTAATTTTTAGATTCACTTGTTGATAGCTATGTATTTGTTGTTCATAATTTTTTGGCTTTTACCTTTTTCTTCTTCCTCTTCTAAAAGAGTACCTTTCAGCATTTCATATAATACTGGTTTGGAGTTGATGAACTCCTTTAGCTTTTTCTTCTCTGTGAAGCTCTTTATCTGCCCTTCAATTCTGAATGATAGCTTTGCTGGATAGATTATTCTTGGTTGTAGGTTCTTGCTATTCATCATGTTGAATATTTCTTGCCACTCCCATCTGGCCTGCATTGTTTCTGTTGAGAAATCAGCTGACAGTCGTATGGGTGCTCCCTTGTAGGTAATGAACTGTTTTTCTCTTGCTGCTTTTAATATTCTCTCTTTGTTTTTTGTTTTTGGTATTTTAATTATGATGTGTCTTGGTGTGGTCCTCTTTGGATTCCTTTTATATGGGGTTCTGTGTGCTTCCTGGACTTGTAAGTCTATTTCTTTTACCAGATGTGGGAACTTTTCAGTCATTATTTCTTTAAATAGGTTTTCAGTATCTTGCTCTCTCTCTTCTTCTGGCACCCCCACAATTCTGATGTTGGTACGTTTGAAGCTGTCCCAGAGGCTCCTTACATTATGTTCACATTTTTGTATTCTTTTCTTTTCTTGCTTTTCCAGTTGAATGTTTTCTGCTTCTTTATATTTCAAATTTTTGACTTGATTCTTGCCTTTCTCTAATCTGCTGTTAGGACTCTGTATAATAGTTTTTATTTCAGTCAGTGTATGTTTAATTTCTATTTGGTCCTTTATCATCTTTAGTTGGACCTTTTCCATCTCTAGTTGGCTCTTTTGCATCTCTAGTTGGTCCTTTTTCATCTCCTCTTGGCTCTCGCTAACTTTATCCAACTTTTCTAGCATATTCTTGAAAAACCTTATAAGCGTGGTTTTGAACTCTATATCCAGTCTTTTTTTCCCTCCATTTCTTTTGTTTGTGCTCCCTTCCCTTGTCTCGGCATTTTCACTATGCCGGGGACACTTCTGTGTTGAATTCAGCCTTATGATACCAGACTTGCAAAACCGAAGAAGCCTCTGTTGAGCTTGGGAGGGGTGGAGTCTCAGGGCTTAAGGGACCGACCGCCTTGCCCTCTAGTCGGCCCCGCCCTCCACTGCCCCTGAGTCTCACGTGACTGGGTAATCGCTGGAGCAGTCCTTGTCCGCACTAGCCCGAAGTGCCTCTAGACCGCTGCCTTTCCAGCTCCCCTGCGCACAAGGATCACACGAGTCTAGGTCTCCAGGGTTTCACCCGAAACAGGGGCTTAGTGGAGTCAGAAGTGGCACAGTTGGCGGGTCTGTCTCCCGCCCAGTCACGAAAGCCAGCGGCACAATCAGCAATCTGTCCTCCGCGCAGTGCCATGTCCGCCACCAGACCTGATCTTTTGCAACTCCCCTAAATTTCCATGCACCTCTCCCTTTTCACAGTCCAAACTCCCCCCGTATGAGTTTCGGCTAGATTTGGGGTTTAGTGTCGTAAGATAAGGGGTTCAATGCTGTTGGGAGTCTCCGTTTCCCTCCCGCCAGAGAAAGCCAGCCAGGTACTCTGGCACCCGCTCTCTCAGCACGCATGTCTCCATACCTCAGCTTTTTGCAGCTCCTCTGGGTCTCTGTGAGCCCCTCTCTTTCCTTCCAGTTGTACAATTTCCACTCAGCCAGCTTTCCTGTGGTTCTGGATGATGTCCGTTCTGTCTTTTAGTTGTAGTTTTGAAATTGTTGTGCGAGGCAGCAGTGTAGGTTTTTACCTATGCTGCCATCTTGGATTCTCCCCAAGGTTTTTAATCTTAATGTAGTCTAATTTACCTATGAAGATTTACTTTTAATAACTTTATAGTTTTAATCTTATCTGTTTATCTGTGATGCATTTTGAGTTAATTTTTGTATATGTTGTGAGGTAGGTATCTGACTTCATTCATTTGCATTTAGATATCCAGATGTCCCTGTACCATTTGTTGGAATGACTCTTCTTTCCCATCAAGTTGCCTTAGCACCTTGTCAAATGTCAATTGACTATAAATTTAAGGGTATATTTCTGGTTTCTTCATTCTGTATCATTCATCTATCTGTCTACCCTTATACGAATACTATACTATCTAGATTACTATATTTTGTAGTAAGCTTTAAAATTGGGAAGTGTGAGTTCTCCAGATTTGCTCTTCTTTCTCATGATTGTTTTGACTATATTGAGTGTCTTATATTTCCACATATAATTTAGGATTAGCTTATCAACTTGTCCCCCTGCCCTCAAAAAGAGTGAACTGCAATTTTGACATGAATTGCATTGAGTCTCTAGACCAGTGGTCGACAAAATCATTAGTCAACAGAGCCAAATATCAACAGTATAATGATTAAAATTTCTTTTGAGAGCCAAGCTTTTTAAACTTAAACTTCTTCTAACAACACTTCTTCAAAATAGACTCGCCCAGGCAATGGTATTTTGTGGAAGAGTCACACTCAAGGGGCCAAAGAGTTGCATGTGGCTTATGAGCTGCAGTTTGCCAACCACGGTTCTAGACTAATTGGGGAAATATTTTGTCTTGACAATATCAGGTATTCTAATCCATGACTATGGGACACCTTTCTATTAGATCTTCTTTCATTTCTATTAACATGTTTTACAATTATCAGTGTATAAATTTTATACTTTTTAAATTCTATACCTATTTTACTCTTTTATACTATTATAAATTAAATTGTTTTTTTAATCTCATTTTTTGAATATTTATTGCTAGCACATAGAAATACAATTGATTTTTTGCATATTGATTTTATACCCTGCAACCTTATTAAACTTGCTTAGTATTTCTAATAGTCTTTTTTTTTAAGGAGGATTCTTTAGGACTATCTACATACAAGACCATATTGTTTACAAATAGAAATAGTTTTTATCTTTTTCTTCATTAATTTGGATACCCTTTGTTTCTCTTTCTTGCATAATTGCCCTCTAATACAGGTTAAATAGAAAAAAATAATGAGAAAATAAATGTCAGGAGGATGTAATGTATAGCATAGAGAATATAGTCAATAATATTGTAATAGCTGTGTGTGGTGATAGATGGTACTAGACTTATTGTGGTGATCATTTCATAATGTACCTAAGTATCAAAGCACTATGATGTATACCTGAAACAAATAGGGTATCATTGCCAGTTATACTTCAACTACTTTTAAAGTGATGAGAGTTAATATCTCTGTTTTATTTCTAATTTTAAGGGGAAAGATTTTTGCATCTATATTGATATACAGTATTCTTTTCTTGTGGTGTCTTTGCCTTGTTTGGTCTGAAATGCCTATCTCAGAATGAGTTAGAAAGTATTTTTTCTTCTCTCTCTCTCTTTCAGTGTTGCTGAAGGCTTGGTGTTAATTATTCTTTAAATGTTTGGTAAAATTCATTAGTAAAGCCATTTAGCTCTGAGTCCTTCCTAATGGGAAGGTTTTTTGTTTTGGTTTTGTTTTCTACTAATTCAATCACCTTACTTATAGGTTATTTATATTTCTATTCCTTCTCAGTTTGTGTCTTTCAGGGAATTTGTTCATTACCTCTAAATGATCTAATTTGTTGTTATTCAGTTGTTCACAGTATTCCCCTTAATCCTCTTCATTCTATAAGGTCAGTAGTGATTTTCCTCTTTTATTCCTGGTTTTAATAAATTCAGTCATCTCTTTTTAGCCCAACTATCTAAAAAAGTTTATCAACTTTGTGGATCTTTTTGAAGATCCAGCTTTTTGTTTCAATGATTTTTCTATTGTCTTTTCCTTTTCCTGTCTTACCTGTTTTCACTCAAGTCTTTTTTTTATTTTTCACTCAAGTCTTTATATTCTTCCTTTCACTTGCTTTTGGTTTAGTCAGTTTATTGACTTGAAATGTTCTTTTTAAAAAAAAAATATAGGCATTTGCAGGTATAAATTTTCCCTGGCCACTACATTAGCTGCATTTGATAAGTTTTGCTGTGTTACTTTTATTTTCATTTATCTCGAAGTTATTTTCTAATTTCTCTTGAAATTTCTTTTTGAGCCCATTGATTATTTGGGAGTCTGTTGTTTAGTTTCCACATATTGGTGAATCTTTCAAGTTCTCTTATGTTCTTAATTCCTGTTTTAATTCCATAAGAGTTTTTTTAAGTACCTCGAAGTATCCGATCAAAATTACAATTGTTGCAATTTCATTCTAAATGTAAAAACAAACAACTAAAGTCTGTACCCAAATAAGCTTAAACAAAGCAATTTAAGGAACAAACTCTGGAAGGAGAAAAAATGTAATAAGCATCCTGGTGACATTTTTTTTCCAGTAACTCTAACTCTTATTAATTATTTTAAAATTTAAAAATAAATGTCTCATTACCCTGGCCAGTTTTGCTCAGTGGATGGAGCTTCAGCCTGTGAACTGAAAGGTCCGGGGTTTGATTCCAGTCAAGGGCACATGCTCAGATTGTGGGCTTGATCCACTGCAGGGGGCGTGCAGGAGGCATCCAATCAATGATTCAATCTCATCATTGATGTTTCTCTCTCTCTATCCTTCTCCCTTCCTCTCTAAAATCAATAAAAATATATATTTAAAAAATAGATGTCTCCTTGGCGAGTATGTTCTCCCATTCAGTGGGTTTTTTCATTTTGCTAATGGTTTCATTTGCTGTGCAAAAACTTTTTAGTTTGATATAGTCCCATTTGTTTATTTTTTCTTTTGTTTCCCTTGCCCAAGAACATATATCAGAAAAGATATTGCTATGAGAAATGTCTGAGATTCTACTATATTTTCTTCTAAGATTGTTATGGTTTCTAGTCTCACATGGATGGACCTGGAGAACATTATGCTAAGTGAAATTAGCCAGTCAGAAAAAGACAAGAACCATATGATTTCACTCGTATATGGAATTTAATGAACAAGCTGAACTACTAAGTAATATAGAGACAGACTCAGAGAGCAGGCTGACAGCTCTAATAGAGGTGGATGGAGGGATTAAGCAAAAGAGAGGGAACTCATGGACATGGACAACAGTATGATGATTGTGGGTGGGAGAAGAAAGCGGGTGGAGGTGGAAGAAGGCATAGAAGGGATAAATGGTAACGGAAAAAATAAAATATGTAAAATATAATTAAATATACTTTTAAATATATACATAATAACTTAAAGAGAACACTAGATTTAGAGAACTCACAAACATCAGTGAGAACAAAGAAATCATAGGTGTTTAGATAGACAGATGAGGTGGGAGAGAACTAAAAAATATGAGTGGTTTCTCCAATCTAGTTTTAAGTGATAAAACTTAATAACAAGACTTCTACCACTGCCCTTGGCAGATTTATGGAACTTGAATAAGAAATATTTTCCTGACATTCAGGCTGAGTTTTCCTTTTCTCAATTTCAGCATGTCAGGCATAGCTGTGCCCCTGTACACCACCCTAAACAACTCCTCTCCTTATTTAGTTTGAGTTTTAGCTCCTCAAGGACCTGTGGAAGGCTATTATATCCCCTTTTTACACTCTTCGTCCAAGTCAAACATATTTAGCCCTCTTAATCTGTCTTCTTAAGCCAGCTATTATGCTTTTGAATTTCTGTTCTTTGAATTGAGTCCAGTAAATTTACTCTTTCTAATTCATGGGACCCTGAACTGTGTGTGAGTCATAAGGACTCATTCTTGATGTCACATAAGCAACTGTCTACCTCTGTGCCCTTGGCATTTTATTTGACCTATGGAGCCCAAAATAGTACTTAAAAATAAAGACGTTTGCTTTCCATTACCAACCACAGGTGGTTTTCAGTCTCACTGCTTTCCAAGTACTGAACCACCATCCTGTTGGATGTCTGTCAACTGGATTATTTTTCCCCCTTTTGGGTAGCAGAAATAAGCAAGTTCTTTCCCTGGCTCTCTCAATAGTCCCAGCAGTTCATCTAGTCTGGCTCAACCATTCCCAGCTCAAGCCTGCCAAGTTTACAAGTGCACAAGTTCTCTCCGAGTCCTGCTAGTGTACTCTGGCTATTTCTGAATCCCTGGGGCAAATCTATATCTTCATATGCCTCCCAATTGCTCAGCAGATTCAAATAACAATATTTCTACCACTGATTAGCTTTAAAAAATCCAGCTAAAAGTGTAAAATAGTCTCTAATTTTTAGAATGCTGCTCTCTAAATGATTCAATAGTACTTGAATTCCAATGGTATGTAAGCACTAGTCCAAGGAAGTACTGGTACACAGTCAGTACTAGTACTACCAGAGAATTCAAAATTTACACATTCAGTCTCTCAAGACTATTGGTGACTAAGCATTTTACACTGGTCCCTATCCACTGATTTTTTATGAGCAAAATATACTGACATCTTCATTTAAATTCCACTAATTGAGAATATAATATTGCCTAGGCTAACATTTATCTTTGCCTTATGGATGAAGATTCCCCAAGCAAATAAATACCGTTTGGGCAAGGATGGTACATTGGGCACCTCTAAAGAATAATGGTGCCTGAGAACTGCAACACACAAATTATTGTGTGTTTTTTTCCCCCAAGAATGTGTCTTACATATTCATTAAAGTAGGCTCATAGCATCTCTGTTTGAAAGGATGTGTTGAAAATTAATTTGAGTTACCTATGAAATAGAGAAGACTATCTCTTTTCATGTGGAATTCAGATTGTTCTTTATTTCCGATAGCATTGGAAAAATTATGTGTGTCATTTCTCTAAGTTCAAATCACAGATGCAAAGCCAGGATCCCAGAATGGAACCCAGTTCTTACTATATACTAGTCTTACTATACTAAATTACCTTCATTTAGCATTTTGCCTTCAGTGGCTATTCCTTTGCTCACAAATAATTCTAGAGGTATTATCACCATGTTACTCCTTTCGGATAAAGTACTTTTAGATTGTAAGCCCCTAAGAACAGAGATTGGGTCTGGGCTTCATAGCACAATGCATTTCATATAATCTGGCCTCAAATAATACAAATTAATGTACAGGCAAGATTTGAATGCCTTGAACCAAAGGAAAAAATAATAGAAATTTCAGGCATTCTGGATGACTTTTTGAAGTGAGTGGGACTTATAAATTTATTTTTAATTATACTACAAAGACTTTCTTTGCTCTCTCATAGGCACCGTATCACAGAGCAGTGTTTAAGAGACGAGGGGACAAGACATTGGCTCAGATAACTGGACCTAATGAATAAACATTCCCAGGCCAAAAAAATAAAGTAGAGCCCAGCTGGTTTGGCTCAATGGTTAATGTCAACCTATGAACCAGGAGTTCACAATTTGATTCCCCTAAGGCACGTGCGCTAGTTGAGGGCTCCATTCCCAGTAGGGCACATGCAGAGGCAGTCGATAAGTGAGTCTCTCTCATCATTGATGTTTCTATCTCCTCATCCCCCTTCCTCTTTCTGAAATAAATATATTACTCAACCAAGTGAGTGTAGAACAGTGATATGTTCAAGTCAAGTAAATGACAAGTCCAGATATACAGCTAATATCTGGAGACCATATAGAATACTTTGTTCAATCCTTTATTTTCCAGATCCAGATACTGAGACCAAGAGAGTTTAAAAAGCTGGTCCAGTAACACAAAAGTAGTACTAAAAATCCAAAAATAAAATACACTTTTCCTGTCCCCCAACTCTGTGCTCTTCCAACTATGTCCCAGGTTCATTATTTATGTCGCCAATTGAGTGGATGGTCTTCCATAGAAACCCAAAAACTTGTCACTGACTCAGATTTTTTTAAGTTTAAATAGGAAAAACATTTGTTCACATCCAACTCTAAGGAAGTCTAAATCTTGTGCTTTACATAATATTATTTTGTTCTTTATGCCAGGTGTCATAGTTAATTACTCTTCATGATATCCTCTAATGTTTTTGCTTTAAAATAGTCATTATGCTACCACATGGGCAAATAAAAGTATGTAAAATAGCTATACTTAACTTCCCTGACTAGAATGGTAAGTAGGATAACAGGCTGTCTTTGAAGAAAGACCACTCAATGAGCCAATTCAACTGTTTATGTAAGTGGATGAATACACAAAGCTTCCCAGGTACAAAGCCGCTCTGCCGTGTCTTGGGGAGCCCAAAGGACTTGCAGGAGAACAGTTACTATTATTCCTGGCCACCATCTCATCTGGATGCTATGTCTGTGCAGCAGGCAAAACAAAAGGCCAGAGCTCTATTCCAGAAGAGAACAGCAGATCCTAACTATACAATTTCTCACATTTCTAATGAGCAATAGCAGCGTTTTCCTATCTTTTCCTAAACCCCAAGGTTTCTTACATTTCCTAAACTTTGCCAAGGTGTGTATATTCTTGTTGGTGTCAAATACCAGGAATGTACATTAGAAGCCAACATGGTAGGCCCTAGGAAAAACTGTGAGATACTTTCCTACATCTCAGCACCTCCTCAACACCTTTCTCCTTTCTCCAGACTTCAGTTTTCTCCCAAAGTATCTCATTCCTAGGCATCCTGATAAAGGCTCATAGCAGAAATGGTAAACATAAGATATGGGTATCCTACTCCTTGCCTGCTGTAATTATGGCAGACATTGCTAATCATGATTCTCTCACCCAGTGGATATGGCTTTCCAGTTTATCTCAATACAGATTCCAAGAAATCACTCCTAATCATAGTATGCAAGATAAAATGTTTGTCCTTCTGGCTTCTGGTACCATCACAAGCCAAAAGAATTGGCCTGGAGGAAAAACTCCTGAATCACAAAAGTTTCCAATGACTCAATGGACTTGAACAATCCTATATTATAAAAGCCTAATATGGTAAGTGTCCGGTCATTTGGTGACCAGTTGACTGTTCAACCAATCAAAGAGTAATATGCTAATGATATGCTAAGGCCACTCAACCACTCATTATGATATGCACTGAACACTAGGGGCCAGACACTCTGACTGGTAGGTTAGCTTGCTGAAGGGTACGGCTGATTGGGACTGAGTGAAATCGGCCGGACACACCCTGAAGCCCTCCTGCGGTCCCTCCCCGGTCTTGATGGTGCACTGGTGGGATCCCCCAGCCTGGCCTGTACCCTCTCACAATCTGGGAACCCTTGGGGGGATGTTGGAAAGCCAGTTTCAGCCTGATCCTGCAGGCCACTCCCCTCAGGAGAGCACCAGACATAGGGCTCATGAATGGCTAGCGCTGCAGCAGTCATGTGAACCTCTCCTGAGTGGGACTGATTGAGCACAAGCCCACAGCAGGTGCAGTGGGGCCGGAATGAGCAGGAGAGACAGGTAGAAGTTGCAGGCAGTGTTGGACTGCGGGCTTCATCAATCCCTGCAGGCCACCCCACGCAACCCCACCTGTGTATGAATTCATGCACCGGGCCTCTAGTAATATATAAAATAACAAGTTGCATTGGTCAACATTTCTTCCCTCAAATCAAACCATTTTAATAAAGAGGTAGATTATTTTGCCAAAATAAAATAAGGAAGCTTTTGAGAATATTGTAGCATATGTCTAAAGATCCTTCAACAATCAAATTTAACATTTGGGGGCTCCAAGGCTCAATAACTCACATGCATCCTTGTAACACAGTGAATCTCAAACTTTAGCAGCCATCAGAATCACCTGGAGGACTTAATAAAACACACATGGTTGGGCCTCATACTCAAATTTTTTAATTTACTTGGTCTTAGATAAGGACCAAAAATTTTCAGAAATAAGTTCCTAAATGATGCTAACACTACTGGTCTAGAGACCACATGTTGAGAATCACTGCTAAAATGTTGTACTAGAGATTCATTCTTACCCTTATCCCTAGCTCTGCTCACCTGAAATCACATTCCTAAGATCTCAGAGGTCTGAAAGGCAACTCCCATTGTTTTCTCTCCATCTCTATTCTTCCTGGCCTCTCAGCCATATTTTATTTTGATACCCACTCCTCTCTTAGCTGCCTTAATGCTGAACCACCCAGAGTTTCCTTTTAAACAGAGTATTGAGTAAATCTTTGGTATCTTCTTACATCCATAGAAACCTAAGATTTGGTCCTTAGTTCTTCTATCTTTCTAAACATATTTTATCTTACCTATTTCTCTAAAAGACTATAGTCACTATATTAATTCCAATTAAATCTGCATTTCCCAGCTACATGTCCTCATTTTTTACTTTTTCCATCTTTATATTGGCAGCACACAGTACAGTGCCAAATCTCCCATTCAACACAATCCATAAGACAGTGGAATCTACCTTTCTCCAAATGATTTGACAGTTGTACTTCCTACAGGTTTTGCTTCCAAACTTGTGGGGTTTGTTCATTTAATGCCTTCACCTGAAAGCTCCTTGTTTAATCTTATGCAATCACTGAAACCTAATTATGTGCTGACCTTTTTATGAAATCTTCCCTGATTACCCCAACTAGATGAGCTCTCTCCTTTCCTAAACTCCCCTTATAAGTACCTATCATGTTTAGCCTCCATTACTCTGTGTATATACCCTCTCCCTCCTATTCTGGGGGCACTCCCATAACTATAAGGCATACCTTGGTGACCACATAGTCTCCCATTTTCCCCAAGCAATCCTTATTACAGTTATCCAATTATTCTCATCAGTCTGCTCATGTTTGTCACAAAGTATGTTCTAATTTCTGGTTTAGAGCATACATTTCCCAAAATAAATAGCCCATGAGTTATTTTGGGATATTATCATACTTCTCTTACTATAAAAACCACTCAGAAATATCACAAATATACCCTTGATAATAATCTAATGCTTTCCATATTAGCACTAGCTATCCTGTCACAAAGACCTTTTATTACCTCCAAGAAAAGAACACCTGCTTCAAATCCATCCAGCTAAATGTGTTAAATATTTAATCTGCACATACAGCCCCAACTAGCACCTGAATTAGTTCTAACCCCTCATCACGGTGATATAGCAACAGTCCCACTCGCACCAATATAGAGGTCCTAGGATTAGATTTGCTGTTGCAAACATATCCTATATCCCTGAAGGTAGCTACTGGGACCTACAAGTCTGTTTACTGCAGTCTTCTTACCAGGTCCCATTGACACTCTACCCAATCTATATAACTTTGCTTTCTTCCCCATTTCCAAGTTTGTACTCTAGTTCTCCCTGCTCTGAGCCACATTTGATTGGGTGTCTACAGCTGACGTGGTCCTTACTAGGCACCTCTCCATAAGGTCCTGGAAGCTGTCACTATTTCTCCAGGCCTTCAGACAGGCCACCCTTGAAAATGATGCTAGCTTCTAACTGTGAGCATTGCTGCTTCTCAGGAATCTCTACTGTTGACCTCTAAATCACTAAATTAGAGCCTACTCAGCATTTCTGAGAACTCCTTGAATGTAACGATTTGGGAAGCCTCAGGGCCAGATCACAGTGCCTAATAA
Organism: Lasiurus cinereus; assembly: GCA_011751065.1. Taxonomy (NCBI): domain Eukaryota; kingdom Metazoa; phylum Chordata; class Mammalia; order Chiroptera; family Vespertilionidae; genus Lasiurus; species Lasiurus cinereus. The sequence continues at coordinate 29,819,371 of JAAGEH010000076.1, forward strand.
TAGTGGTCCACATGACATCATCTTTCCAAGACTCCAAGGCCCGCATGGCTTCCATTGACTCACTTCTCACAGCATCTCCTGGCCCTGGGTCCTCTCGGGTCTCCCTCTGTACGGAGTTGAGAAAGGCCTCACTGGGCTACTACTGGCTGCCATATGTTCTTCCCATGGGTTACATGACTTTGAGCCTTAATTATCACTAACACATCTCCTCTAGTTCTAGCCTACCTATGACAGCATGAGGAATGAAACATATCACATCAGTCACAGACAGCAAGCTCTTCTTGAGAGCTTCCTCCTCCCCAGACTTCAATTCTCTGATCAAGGTTTTATAAGGCTTCCTGAGGCCCTATTCTCCTACAAATTAGCTTCAGAATAATTGTGAGAATTAGGTTGTGGTAGAGAGATAAATGTTTGTTCTGCTTTCTGGGGCTAGCTCCAAACCTGAGAATTCTTGCCCTGAAACTTCATTCACCCTCTGGGAAAGTAATATTGAATACCCACCAAGGACCATCAAGAAGCTCCACTGCCTACGGTTGGGACAGATTTCTGAACAGTTGTAGGGAGGGCAGTTTTTATCTTCAGTTCAAATGTCTCATGTTTATACACTGGATTTGTATAATTTTCAGATTGCACTGAGGAACACTTCAATAGCACCTCAAAATAAAGCAACCTCTAGTGCTAGTTTAGCACACACAGGAAACAAGGACACACTCAGCCTATAATCACCAACAGGGACATTCAATTTCAACACCTGGCAACTGTTCGTTAATTTGACTGGTTGCCAACATCCTCAAAAGAACAAAACTTCAAGACCATGTTGCTAAAATACACTGTTCTTGTATCTGGCAAGTTGTTTTCCATGCTGTTACCAATAAAAATAAGACATCTGCTGACCCAACACGGCTATAAGAAAAGTTTAAGATGAAGAACACTAGTTGTCAGCCTCCTCAAACCTTCTACTTGTACTTAATACTATTATCCAACTATTCTCTTATTTCATTTAATATAACTCTATTCACACTGACTTGGGGGCTATTATATAACAGAGGCTGCTTCAGATGCTGCAGTAATATGTAACATTCAAGGATTTGAGAATTTACAAAGCATTTTCTCTAATGCTTCTTATTAAATTATATATACTTAATTACTTTATAGATCAGGTCAGAAGAAAGCTAGTAGTCTTGTTTCTTACCTCCTTCTACCCAGCAACCCAGCAAGCTATTCTAGATCCCTTTCAATTCAGCTTTCTATGCAAAAAAAAAGAAGAAGAAGAAGAAGTGGGGGAGGGACTGGAAATAAGAAAAGTGAGTGGTCCAGAGAGTTCTGACAACCAGTTTCTATAACCAGTTTACCTAATTGCTCCATTTGTCTCTATTCAGCCCACAAGGCTTCTCCCTTCATCCCACCTCAAAACAAATTAATATATAAATTTCCCCAAAATAAAAATGCCTTAAGTCATGATTTTCACTAAATTTGGGGGCTACCTTTAATGTTGACATTAGACTAAATAGAGTAGAATTTGTTTCAATGCTTTGAGGTGTTAGTTATGAGCAATTCATACAAACAACTTTTCATATTGCCCTTCTCTACTCTGGCCATTTCCACGTAAGTCATCCATGAGTTCCTGTCATTTCACAGACTTTACACAACAAACACTTAATTTGCAAATGGCAGTGAGATGACTCAGGTAATTTTTCATTTCAGTAGTAATATGTTTGTTAAGTGCTGTCTGTCTAAGTTAGGAACTAAAGTTAAATCCACATGGTAAAAAAAAAAAAAGTTTTGTTTACAAAAAGAGAGAGGAAAAAAGTCTTGTTCACATCATTTTTCTACAGTGAATCTGACTAATGGATGGGCTATAAATAGAAGATGCAAGAATGACTAATTCTGTTTTGATTCCATCTCTTCGATGACAAAGGAAATCCCTCTGTACAAACATCAAGCTAAATCATAACAGCTGGACTTGAGGAATTTTATCTAGAAGATCTACATCAAACAATTAAGAATGCCAACCTTAAAGATGGATAAATAACCCCCAAAGGAACCCAGTTGTATAACTATCCACTCAAGGGATATGTGTCTTAAAAGAAAAAATTAAGTAAAATTTGTTTTAAGAGAAAACTCACTTGAAATCACCACTACTAAGAAAATGCAAGAGAAATCCACCCCCAATTACTTTATCCTAGAAAAATCTTCTTGTCTTTTGAGACTGAGAAGAGTGTATGCATCATTTGTAGTAAGAATGTTTCTCTTAGAAATTTAGTTATATCTTCAGAAATTTGTCAGCTAAATAAAATCCCTAATCATACAGAAAGAAGTGTGCTGGCACCACAGCAAGAAGGGAATGAATGAAAGACTGGATTGAATTTTCCATGGAAGCCGACAATTAAAATTGTTTTCTTTGGTATATCCCTTTTTGTCAGTTGTTTTTGAGCTCTCCAAGAGAAGAAAAAAGTAAAGAAGCCTGATTCAGTCATTTCCAAATCTCACTTCCAGTTTCCATCTTATTAAAGACATGACTTAACTTTAATGTGTGTAGCGTAAACAGAATCATAAAAGGGAAAGAATTAGAACAGTCTGGAAGAGTCAGTGTCCAAGGCAGAAAAATGCCACAGCTGATTTGCTCTTTTTATTGTTGTTGTCCTTTTGCATTGTTTACTGCAAGGAGGAATTTTCTCTGGTCCTCTGCTGCTGATTCCTCACCCTTCATTACAATCATTGGGAATTCCAATTTCACAAAGTTATTATAATACGGCCACAAATAATCCATCTTGTCAAGTCCATCTTCGGGTCTGAAGATAAAGCTGGAGCTGAGTTGCTACACATCTGGAGAAGGTTCGTTACTTGTAATCGTGAGCTGCTCTGTTAATGCACCCATGAGAAAGGGGCTGACAGGCTGCATATTTCTGCAAACTGTTCCCAGAAAGAACCAATTTCCTGACTTCCATGTGGTGTCAATAATGGAGGCATGAGATGGAGCAGTGCTTATGAAATATTGAATCTGCTTACAGAACCAGCTGAAAGCAAATTCAGACCACCTGTGAGAGGAAGCCTGTTCGTGGGTACTCATACTTTGGCACACACGTGGCACATGTGAATGATATGCTCTAATCTATGTATCTGGCCTTATTTGCCACAAAAGTCCCTGACGGTAGTAGTTAGAGAAAGAGAGAAGAGGTAGGGGGGAGAGATATGCAATAAAACACATTTCTGCACATTTAGAATTGAAACAGTTCAAATCACTGACATTATTATATTTACTATCATAAGCAGCCAAAGTTCATCTTATTCATCAGGAAAAAAGTGACTGATGTTTCATGGCATTAGTATTAGATCATTTTGGTTCTTGCCAATAAAAACAAAGCATTAGTGTTTCAATGTTTTAATATTATGATTTAATTCTCTCAATGATATTGGGACCAAGAAGCTCAACCAACGTGAAGATCCCATCAAAATTCTTGAGTCAAAACTATGGTTCTAAAATGAGTTCACCATCCTGACCTCCCATTTCACAGCATATATTTTATGCTTGTGACTTTCTAAATATGGGTTCTTCACATTGCAAATGTAAAGTTTTATATCACTAACTTGTGTTTCAAGGGTTTGCCTAAGTAAATAGAAAAACATCTGGGCTCTTTTTATTGGCAAAAGCAAGAGATATTTGACCTAAGATCAGATTCTGAGACTTGAACGTTAACTTGGTCTTTCCACAGAACGTCTCTAATTTTCCACAACACTCTGCTACGAGGGGTCAGCCCAGTACTTTCAGGGAAAGTATAAGACTAAGCACATGTCCCAGTAAGACATATATCCCAGTTGACTTACTTTACTCCCAAACTTTATCCACAGGTCTAATTCATTCTAGAACAAATCTTTTAGGTATCAATTAACCTGAGAGCATCTAGCTCAAGATGTCTCCAGACTATAGGATACTGTTTCAGCCATGGGTGTCAGAGCTTTCAGTCTCTCCCATTAGCAATTTGAGGGTATCATGGGCAATTCTAGGCTGAAGTTTACTAGGCTTCAAATAAACCCCCTTCCCAGGACTCCCTAGAGCAGCGGTTCTCAACCTGTGGGTCGTGACCTGTTTTCTGATGGTCTTAGGCTCTACAGCAGTGAACCACAGGTCGAGAACCACTAGCAGGGTCACCTAAGACCATCAGAAAATACAGATATTTACATTACGATTCACCACAACAGGAGAAACTGTATTAAATGGTCACAGCATTAGAAAGGTTGAGAACCACGCCCTAGAGTCTGGAGCTACAGCAGTCTGCAGAGTGGCATCCTGGGCCTTAGTTCCATGGATGACTTGGCACTGCTCTCCAGCAGAACAGGCCCTGCCTCCAGGGGCAAAGAACAGCCCACCTCTGGGGGCAGCGTGCAGAGGACTCATTCAAGAGGACTAACAGTATGGCCTTTTGTTCCAACACAGCTCAGGACAGCACCTTTCCCATTATACCCCATATGGCTGGCACGCCTAGACACAACTCCATTGAAAGGATGTCCACTGCAGTTATGCAGCATTGTAACCTTTGCTTTCTAGTCTAACGCTTCTTGAAATTTTAATTAAAATTCAAGAATAGCAAACCTATGAGCTTTTGTCTAAATATTTTATTAAAATTAACATTTTTCTTTTTTCTTATTTAACTTTAAAGTTAAATTTTCTATGATGGATATCAATAATTGTGCTTCTTCGAAACATCCTGGCAAAAAAATATAGTTATTGCCTAAGGTTAGGAACTTGTAAGGATGACTGTATTAATAGTCATCCTTCTCAAAAGTTCAATGTTTCTTAGAAGTTTGAACTTTTAGAACTGAAGATAATATGTTATACTAGAGGTCCAGTGCACAAATTCATGCATGGGGAGTTGGGAGGAGGAGTGTCCTTCAGCCTAGCCTACTCCCTCTCCAATCTGGGACCTCTTGAGGGATGTTTGATGCTTGTTTAGGCCCAATCCACAACCCAGGACTGCTGGCTCCCAACTGCTCACCTGCCTGCCTTCCTGATTGCCCCTAACCAATTCTGCCTGCCAGTCTGATCACCCTTTAACCACTCCCCTGCCAGCCTGATCGATGCCAAACTGCTTCCTTGCCAGCCTGTTTGCCCCTAACTGCCCTCCCCTGCAGGCCTGGTTCCCTCAAACTGCCCTCCCCTGCAGGCCAGGTCACCCCCAACTTCCCTCCTCTGCCAAACTGGTCACCCCTAACTGCCATCCCCTGCAGCCTTGATCACCCCCAAATGCCCTCCCTTGCAGGCCTGGCTCCTCCCAACTGCCCTCCCCTGCTGGCCTGATCACACAACTGCCCTTCCTTGCAGGCCTGGTCCCTGCCAACTGCCCTCCCTTGCTGGCCATCTTATGGTGGCAATCTTGTGTCCATATGAGGGCAGGATCTTTTGACCACATTGGGGCAGTCATCTTGTGTGTTGGAGTGATGGTCAATCTGCATACCCTGTTTCCCCAAAAGTAAGACAGTGTCTTATATTAATTTTTGCTCCCAAAGATGCTCTGGGTCTTATTTTCAGGGGATGTCTTATTTTTCCATGAAGAAGAATACAGTACACATTTATTATTGGGCAAAGAAAAAGAAAACTTATTACGTGTATACGGTATGGTAGTAGTTGTCATCACAAACTAGCTCACTGATTGGCTGCAGTGCAGCTGGAGCTGTTCAGGCAATGTGAGGTCTCTTTAAATCAGGAGTCAGATGCCTTACAGTAGCTTCAGGGACCTTATATTCCAGGGAGGTCTTATTTTCGGGGGGATGCCTTATATTACAGCGAGAGGCAAAACTGGAAGTAGGTCTTATTTTCGAGGGATGTTACTTTTGGGGAAACAGGGTATTACTCTTTTATTAGGTAGGACAGAGGCCAGGTGGGGACCAGCTGATTTTCCCTGAAGGGTGTCCTGGATCAGGGTAGGTGTTCCCTTGGGATATGGGGTGGCCTGGGCGAGGGGCCTGTGGTGGTTTGCAGGCTGGTCATGCCCCAGCAATCCAAGCAGAGGCCCTGGTATCTGGGATTTATTTATCTTCTACAATTGAAACTTTGTAGCCTGGAGTGGAGCCAAGCCTTCTGCTCACACAGCCATTGAAACTTTGTTACCTTAAGCGGAGACCTGGGTGGGCCAGGGTGTGTGGAAAGCTTGGCTTCCTCCATCACCAGGGGCAACCCAAGCTTCTCTCTTGCTTATCTGTGGCCATAGCCATATTAGTTGGGTTAATTTGCATATTCACTGTGATTGGCTGGTGGGCATGGCTGGTTGGCTGGCATGGCTTGGGTATAGCAGAGGTATGGTCAATTTGCATATTACTCTTTTATTAGATAGGATGTTCACACAAAGACTTATACACCGATGTTCATAGTGTATATTTGGGGACAATCCAAATGTTCATCAACTGGTGGATGGAGAGACAAAGTGTGGTATGCCCATATAATAGACTATTATTCAGCAATGAAAAGAATAAAAGTACTGATCTATGCTACAACATGGATGAATCTCAAAAACATTATACTCAGTGAAAAAGGCTAGACACAAAAGACTGCCTACTGTATTACTATATTTATATAAAATATTCAGAAAAAAAAACAAATCTGTAGAAACAGAAAGTAGATTCATAGTTGCCTAAGGTTCAGTAGGACCAGGATATGACTACATATGGACACATGTTTTTAAAGTGATGAAAATGTTCCAAATTTGGGTTGTGGTGATGCCTGCTCAATTCTGTAAGTTTATTTTTAAAACCACTAAACTGTGACTTTAAAGATTATACAAAACAATAATGCTAACATGTACTAAGCATTTACTAAGAACTGTAAAGAAGTATTTATATTTATATTCTCTTATTTAATCTTCATAACAACTCTATTGGATAGGTACTATTATTGCCATTTTACAAATAAGAAAACAAGCTTAGAATCATAAGTCATTCTCTCAGAGTCATACAGCTAGTAAATGAGGAAATGAAGACACTAGTACAGACTATCTGACTCAAGAGTTTAACCACTATTCCCTAGTTTCCCAAAAGGTGTTCTTTGGCATACTGAATTTGTTGGAAATATCCTAAAACAGGGATTCTTCTTACTTTCTGATAGAATAAGGCAAGACCAGGAGCAGGCAAAACCTCAGGCCAATTTCTTCAAGGCACAAGTAGCATCAGTAGCTTATTCTAAGTATCATCTAAATGTGTTTATTTTGTACACGTGCTATAACTGAAAGCCCTATTCCTGTCTGTAATCATATTCTCTTATATTGTAGCTGTTTACCCACTCTGTAAGGAGATGATTGGCCAGGATCCTGCTTGGGATTTATGGTAGACCTATACCTGGCCTCCAGGTGAGTACTCTTTCCCCATGCACAATGCTTCTGCATCATGACAGAATATTTGACTAGAGGACTTGACAGTAATTGTTCTTAAAGGCAAAGTAGTTTCAGATTAAAAAAACAACACTTCATTGCCAAGAACATGTAAATACAGAATAGAAGAACCCTGAGCTTCATCCTTAACTGTTCTCTCTCCTACACACCAAACTAACAAATTCCAGATCTTTCTATCATCTAACTTCCTATTGATTCCATTCATTTCTCTCCATATGCACTACTGTTGCCCATTATCTCTTACCCGAACTGCCCAATGGTGAGACAATGGCCTCCATATTCCCAGTGTTGCCCTAACCATTGATTCTCTATGCTGTACCCTAAGTAGCTTTTCTAAAGTATGAATCATGTCATGTTACCCCCACCCCTCCTTAAAACATTTCAGAGGCTTTCCAGAGCACAGAATGAAGTTAATCTCCTAAATATGGACCCCTTTCACCTTCAAACTCTTCCTATAGCCAGAATAGAGTACATTCAGCTCCCCGAACCATAGTGTACAGACAGATCTTTGCACATACTGTTCCCACAGTTTTACCTGAAGTTCACAGATTTGCCTACATGACTAGAAAAACATCTGGACGGGGTTTTCCAGCAAAATCAAATATTTTAAAGAAATGACATTAACCCCCTTTTTACCTGTTACCTCCTATTTATCCTGAAGAGTTCATCTTAGAACATCCTCCAGGATGCCTTCCCCTAACTATCCCCCTCTGCAGCACCAAGCCTGACTTACATGTTTCCCTCTGTCATGGCCCCTCCATGTCTCCTTATCACCTATCTTACGTCTAGTCTGCAACTCTGAGAAAGCATATCTGTGGTCTGCTTTGTGCTTGGAAACATCTCCAATATCTGGCTCACAACACACTGAAGGAATTCTGTACATTTTCAAGGGGTGAAAGAAGGACAAAAATAAAAACTATAATAACACAGAGCTGGATTAACCTTTTCTCCAGTTTAATACATTACATCTACAATCTATTAATGAGCTATTGTACGTCGACTGCCTTTTGTAGGAAAACAGTGGGATGCAAAACATCTAGACAGCTTAGCTGCCAAGCTGGCACATCAAGAGAAGACACACTGACTCGGCAGCTCGAGCTCCTTGAGTGGGCGAGAGGAAAAGTGTATTTTTTCACCACCATATAATTTATTTGGTTGCCTTAATATCTATTGTATTCATTGTAAAAAAGCAAGATGTGAAAATTAATCCACCCTAAATATAGCTCTGTAAATGTTTAGGATGCAATAGGACTGCCAGAGATAACAGAAAAATGAACAGTTCTCTAGATAGATAATTTTCTATCATTTTGTAATTTTACCTTTATTGTTATCACACTATTGTTTGTGATCAGTCACATTAGGCAGTTTATTAATGGCACATCAATAAACATAATAAATTGAGTTGATTGCTCTATTTGATTTCCAATACATAGAACTCCCATGAGACTTGATATGTAAATTTACTTAAGAACTTGCAATAATCTTAATAAAATAGCCAATGTGTATTGACCACTTTATCTTATTACTTTCTTTATCTTATCATTTGACTTTAGCTTTATATTTTATCTCCATTTCACAAAAGAAAAGTATTCTTTTAAACAGGTTAAGTAAACTTGCTGGTAAGTTAAAATTTCTTTTAAAGAGGTTAAGTAAATTTGCTGGTTGATTTTGTGTGCCAAATTGGCTAGACCACGGTGACCAGTTGTTTAGTCAAACACTAATCTAGATGTTGCTGTAAAGGTTTTTTTAAATGTGACTAACATTTATAATCAGTTGACTTCAAGTAAAGCAGACTTACCGCTCCACCCCCTGCCCAATAATATGAGTGAGCCTCACCCAATCAGTTGAAGGCCTTAAGAGCAAAGATGGAAGTTTTCTGAAGAAGAAAGAATTCTGCTTCTAAACTAAAACATAGAAGTTCTATCTGAGTTTCCAGTCTTCTGACTCAGGACTGCAGCTCTTACCTGCATCTCCAGCCTGAAGCTTGCCTACAGATTTTAAGCAGCTCCCACAATTCCATGAGTTAAATTCTTACAAAAAATTGATTGATAAGTCAATACAGAAACTAATATTCTAATTAGGTATAGAGATAGAGATAAAGATAACCTACTGGTTCTGTTTCTCTAAAAAATCCTAATACAGCTAGTGATTAGTGTTTCCAAGATTTGAATCTCATAGAGCCACTGCTCATAACCATTACAAAAATAAGACAAATTATCCACTTGCATCTAAGCATTCGTCTACAGAGTGGCCATCTGGCGGAAGAGGCCAGGCCTTCGTGCCCTGGGCATTGTGGAACAGCAGAAAGCTTAGCAGGGCTCTCCCTGTGCTTCCCTCAGCACAACCGCGCTTCATTGTGGTTCTCCCCTGGGTTCTTAGTCACTTTCCAGTGCCCTTTTTAACAATAAATACAGACTAAAGTGGAACTCTGCATGCCGTATCCCAGAGACAGCGTCCTCCACATTTCCCTCCTCTTGCCCTTTCCATAGCTGCTCTGGCTTCCCAAACCTCTAGGTCTCGGTCACAGCAGTGAGACAGACACACTACCCGCAGCTCTTGGAAAACTTGTACTGGAAAAAAAAGAGGAAAGAGAATAAAATTGCAGCAGGAAAGATCTAAATTCTTCTCATAAAAAAAAAAGAGTTTTGAGAAGAAAAAGGATTGCTAAATAAAATCATTCCAACCCTAAAAAAAAAAATTGTAGGAACAAGGCTGTTTTTTTAATGGCTTTCTGGGACATTTTTAGGTGTGGCTCACCATAACAGCACAAAGATGTAGTTGATGTCTTTGCAAGGTTCATTTCGGCCCTACCTCCCTGCTAGTGGAGCGGGCGGCATGGCAGACCGGGAGCATACACAGCATCTGAGGCTCCCTCCCAGCTCAGATGGGCACATGGCATGCCAGGTGGAGAGCTCCTCCTCCCTGGATTTCTGATCCACACTCACAGTTTGAGAGTCCTGGCGCTCAGCAGGCATCCTGCTGAGCTGTAAAGTCATTCCAGACAAATCTCTGTGTTTATAGAGATTCCAGAGCAGCAGGGAACATCTCAGAATACCAGTCTGGACGCAGAACTTCATGTATCTGTGCTAAGCTACTCTCCACACCTGCCATCGCCCTTGGCTCCATTCCCCCTTCCCTCCACATCCCTCCTCTGCTTCCTCTCTGCATCTGCTGTGGTTTCCTTCACCCTGAGTCATTCCGGGATGTTAATAGTAAAGTCCTTTAAAAATCACGTTAAGCCAAAGGGAGTGAAGTGGAATGAAAGCAATTATTTGAGTAAATGAAAGGGAGAGAAGAAAGAAGACAAAGAGCAAGTGGGGAAAAAGCAAAGGAGTTTAGGTGGGAGTGCCCATCTAGATACTTCTCTCAGTGTCTTAGGAAGTTGGCGTCAGATATAATTTGTTCCACGGGCCCCAGCTCAGGCATATTTCCTGATCTTGATTCACCTACAGCCTTACTTTGAACTCAGAGTGTTTGTTGTTATTTTTTTGAACCAGACATAGAGGATTCAATTTAAAAAAGTCAGGTTTTTAAGTGACTTCACTGCTTTCTAGGCACTTAACTTCTCTGAGCTCCAGTTTTTCAAATCCTTAGAAGGGGAGTAATAACACTGCTCTGTCTAATCCTCAAACTGATAAGATGATAAAATGAGATGATGTATATGGAAATGTCTTTTAGCTTAGAATCAAATATATAAGGCATTTTATTCAATTCAATAAACACCAAATGTTTCTTATTCATTGTTCTTTCTACTTTCCAACCCCTAAAGTCTTCCACAGAAAGACTGCCTCCATGCCAGCCTAACTGGATTATTTTTAAAGCTCATACAAAAGCTCTAAAATTGGTAAGAAAAGCTAAAAATTGCCAGTCAGTATGATTTTCAAGACAGCATTCACAATTCAAAGTCATTCTAGAATATCTAGTCAGACATACCAACAATAACCAATCTCTCTAGAGTCAGGATATATTCAAAAGTGTCAGGTAGGCTCTTGTTTAGAGAGATCAAATGAAAATTTCAGCTAGTTCTCCTTAATCTCAACTTCTTCTCCTTAGGTCCTTATGTAAGTGCAGAAACTGTCCTCAATAAGCTTACACATGTCAAGTGAATCCTTATATAACCAGGTAACTCTGGATGAGACTAGAAACTCCCAGACTTCAGAACCTCCATGAGAAGAAACTGAAAAGAAAGTTTCTAGGGCTGCTAATATTCTGCATGTGGTGTTATTTAAGACCAAATAACCTGGATTTTAAGGAATGCGCTTATGTCAAACTACTATATGTCAGACCACACCCCTGTGGGTGGGAGTGGCATTTCCCTTAAAGGGAATGGATATTCCCACTGTCAATAATCCTGGAAAAGGGTCAGTACTGGGTCAGGAGATGAGAATTTGGCAAGTAGTCTTAAGGATGAAGGCAGAGAAACTCTTTCTTCTCTCTCTACATCCAGGAATTGGCTTGATCGGGACTCTGGGGCAGGGAGCTGCCTGGAACTGTTCCAATGATAGATGTTCAGCCATACCAGGCGACAATAGAGGGGCAGTAAGGTTCTATGATATTCTAATATTCCCAAATCAGCAGTTTTTTTTCTAACGGTTACCATATTGACTCTACTGAGCTGCATCCCACTCATGGCATGACTTGGAAGGAATGTGGTGCTGTCTCAGATTTCCATCTGATGACAGTGATGCAGTGGTCATCATCAGGAGTCAGCTATGTGCATGGACAGAGATCTCTGGAGGTTCCTCAGTGGGGATGGCAGCAGCAACTACAATCAGCATCCAGGCATGAGTATGACAAATTCATCTTTATTAAATAGCAGGTTCTCATTCAATAGGTCTAAAGTAGCATCCAAGATTCTGCCTTTCTAGCAAACTCCCTGAGTATGCCAATGTGCTAGTCTTCACACCACACCTGTAGGTAACAAAGGTCTAGCCTTTGTAATTTTAGATTGAGTTGATTAACAAACATTATTGTATCTGCAACAAAATTCCCAAAGCCAGGTAGTATTCAATAATAGTAGCTGAAGATGTTCCTTCTCATTCAGAAAAATTCTATTATAATTTGAAAAACTGCAATAAATATGTGCCACTGCTAAGCACTGAACTGCTGTGTGATAGGGCAAGTCAGAATATTCAACTTCTATTTCTAACAAAAATTCAGAGAACAAAGTCCTTCAACAATGAGTCATGGGGTTGAGAAGCAGAAGCCAATAAATAGACTTTGGGGAGCAGCCAGTGGTGGGAAGAAAACCAGAATAGAGAAGAGTGTCAAAGAAAGTGAGAAGCTTCTGAAAGGTCAGATGAACTGACTAAGAGAATCCACGGTTAGGAGGTCATTGGTAAGTGCAATTTCCATCTTATGGTGGGAAAAAGCCAAATTAAAGTGAATGAAACAGTGAGTGGAGAATGGGAAGGGCAGAAATCTCAGTTGAGATGTTTTTCTTTTCTTTTAAATATATTTTATTGATTTTTTTACAGAGAGGAAGGTAGAGGGATAGAGAGTTAGAAACATCGATAAGAGAGAAACATCGATCCGCCGCCTCCTGCACACTCCCCACTGGGATGTGCCCGCAACCAGGATATATGCCCTTGACCGGAATCAAACCTGGGACCTTTCAGTTCACAGATAATGCTCTATCCACTGAGTCAAACCGGTTTTGGCTCAGTTGAGATGTTTTTCTATGAAGGGGCAAAGAAATGTAGCCACCCATAGAGGAGGTCATAATAAGGACAATTATTGTTTGGGGTTTTCAAATGATTCAATTTACATGATTTTTTTAATCTTATCCGTTTTTTAATTCTTTATTGTTTAAAGTATTACATATAGTATCACATATGTCTTCTTTTCTCCCCATTGACCTCTCCCCAACCACCCCCACCTCCCAGCACATGCCTTCACCCCCCTAGTATCTGTGTCCATTGGTTATGCTTATATGCAGGCATACAAGTCCTTCAGTTGATCTCTTACCTCCCTCCCTCCCCTGCCTTCCCTCTGAAGCTTGGCAGTCTGTTTGATGATTCTCTGTCTCTGGATCTACTTATGTTCATCAGTTTACTAGTATGTTGTTTATATGGGTTATTTATCTTCCTCCAACTGGCTTATTTCGCTTAGCATAATTTTAAATGAATATAGCCAGTTCAGCTAACATCCATATTCCCATATCAACACAATAAAAAGAAAAAAATAAAGTGAAAAAGGAAAATAATTTTCTCCTTGTAGTGAGAACATTTAAGATTTACTCTTTTAATTTTCCTATATACCATACATCAGTGTTGACTATAGTCATCAGGTTGTATATTACATCCTAGTGCTTACTTACCTTGTGACTAGAAATTTGCACTGATACAAATTTAAGGATCCTTCACACTATTGTAATAATCTGGTTATTATTTAACAGGAAAGGAGTAAAGGGAAGACTAAATAATATAGGCCAATTTATACAGATTTGTAGAAAGCTGCAATTTAACACTGCAAGTCTGTTCCCCCCAGATTGATGGGAAAAGGGACTGGACGAAGGGAGTTTGGACACATGCCCATAAAGGTCTGGGTGATGTGAGAAGATACAGTGGTACCTCGAGATATGAGTTTAATTCGTTCCATAACCTTGAGGCCTGGGAACTATGAGACGCTCGAGTCTCGGTAAACTGGTGGGTCATGTGCAACCGGCCGATAGGCGCGATTACTCCTATCTCAAATGTTGCTCATATTTCAAAGCAAAAATTGCTCGCTCGACGGCTCGTATCTCAAAAATCTCGTATGTTAGGGCACTCGTATCTCGAGGTACCACTGTACTTACCTATGAGTCAACACCTGGGAAAAGTCAGTGGCCAGAATAGGTATGGCCACTATAAGGACAGAAACCTGAATATTTAAACTCCTGGACAAAAAAGAGTCTCTCTCTCTCTCTCTCTCTCTCTCTCTCTCTCTCTGTCTCTCTCTCTTTCTCTCTCTCTCTCTGTCCTCCCTCCTTCTTTCTCCCTCTGTCACTGGGCTCCTGTCTCTGCAGCAAGAGCTCTCTGAATTCTCCACATGGCTCACAGGTATGTGAGACCCACACAATGGACTAATGGACTTTAATTAGTCTTGTCTTAGTCTGATGTTACATTGGACCCAGCTCTATCATGAAACAGACATTTTGGACACTGACCCTGTAGGTTCATGGGTTGGCACTCAACCAATGAGCTAAACTGGCTGGGCTCTCTTGTCTTTTTGGTTGGTAATAGCCATTGTAACAGGTATGAATTGAAGTCCCACTTGATCATGGCAAATGATTCTTTTCATGTACCACTCAATTCAGTTTGCTAGTATTTTATTGAGAACTAAAGGCCTAGTACATGAAATTTGTGCACGGGGGTGTGTGTCCCTCAGCCCAGCCTGCACCCTCTTCACTCTGGTACCCCTCAAGGGATGCCCAAATGCCTGTTTAGGCTTAATCCAGGATCGGGACTAAATGGACATTCGGACATTCCTCTCACAATCCAGGACTGCTGGCTCCCAACTGCTCACATGCCTGCCTTCCTGATTGCCCCTACCCAACCCCCTGACAGCCTGATTGATGCCTAACTGCCTTCTGACAGCCTGATTGCCCCTAACTGCCCTCCTCTGCAGGACTGGTCCTTCCCAACTGCCTTCCCCTGCTGGCCATCTTGTGGTGGCCATCTTGTGTCCACATGGGGGCAGCTATCTTGTGTGTTGGAGTGATGGTCAACTTACATATTACTCTTTTATTGGATAGGATATTTGTATCTATAGTTATCGGGGTTATTTGCCTATAGTTTTCTAGTAGTGTCCTTTTCTGGTTTGGGGGTAGATTCTGATCCATTTAGTATAGTGTAGGGTCTGGACATCAGAGAATGTTAAGTTTCGTAGGTGATTCTAATATGCTACTAGGTTTAAAAACCACTAATATGGCCCAAACTCTTCCTTTTAAGGTGAGGAAACAGATATCCAGAGGTTAGATAAACTAGCATGACTTAATTGCCAGTAGTCAGTGTTTATGCCCCTCTCTTTCTCTCTCTAGTATCTTCCCACATCACCCAGACTTTACTGGGCATGTATCCAAACTACCTTTTTCCAGTCCCTTACCCCTACCCCCAACTTTTGTACACTAAACTTTGAGGGTTACAATATTGCCCTGAGCTCTGGGAAGCACCATTTGTAACAGAGAACAGCAATCTAGAACCAAAGAATTAACCATAGTTTCATAAGAAAGGGGGTCCTTAAAACTTTTCAAAGTCCTCCCCAAATCATCTCTAAGGAGGACAGAGCCCAGCGACTGGGAAGCAGATGACTGAAGATGGAAAAGTTAACCACAAGCTTGAGAGCACTCATGTGGAAAGTGAATAGCCAGAAGAGCAACACTGTGGTATTTAACACTTGTATTCTAGAAGCTAAGGATAAACTGAAACAGAAAAGCTGGTAATAAGCGATGAAAATTGCCTAAGGAAGCCAAAATATTAGAAACACTAAACCAAATGGTAGAAGAGATAACTTAAACTTAAGTCAGTAACAAAAGCACCTTATTTGTGCTAAATCATGTTACACATTTTAGGAGATTTGCTTCAAATACATAGCTTTGTATGTTTTTAATATTTGTCATTTTTATAATTTCAAAAATAATACCTTTTATTGTAAAAATTTAATCATACTCAAATATTTTATTTTTAATTTAATAAATCTTTATTGTTCAGATTATTACAATTGTTTCTCTTTTTTCCCCTCATAGCTCCTCTTCACCCGGTCCGACCCCTCCCTCTGCCCTTACCTCCCCCCACCCCATTGTCCTCATCCATAGGTGTATAATTTTTGTCCAGGCTCTCTCCGCACCCCACTCACCTCTTTCCCCCTGAGAATTATCAGTCCACTCTCTTTCTATGCCCCTGATTCTATTATATTCACCAGTTTATTCTGTTCATCAGATTTTTCATTCACTTGATTTTTAGATTCACTTTTTGATAGATATGTATTTGTTGTTCCTAACTTTTATCTTTACCTTTTTCTTCTTATCCTTAAAAAAGTACCTTCCAGCATTTCATATAATACTGGTTTGGTGCTGATGAACTCCTTTAGCTTTTTATTATCTGTGAAGCTCTTTATCTGCACTTCAATTCTGAATGATAGCTTTGCTGGGTAGAGTAATCTTGGTTGTAGGTTCTTACTATTCATCACGTTGAATATTTCTTGCCACTCCTATCTGGCCTGCATAGTTCTGTTCAGAAATCAGCTGACAATTGTATGGGTGCTCCCTTGTAGGTAACTGTTTTTCTCTTGCTGCTTTTAATATTCTCTCTTTGTCTTTTGCTCTTGGCATTTTAATTATGATGTGTCTTGGTGTGGTCCTCTTTGGATTCCTTTTGTTTGGGGTTCTGTGCGATTCCTGGACTTGTAAGTCTATTTCTTTCACCAGATGTGGGAAATTTTCAGTCCTTATTTTTTCAAATAGGTTTCTTCTCTCTCTCTTCTTCTAACACCCCCATAATTCTGATGTTGGTAATGCTTGAAGTTGTCCCTTACACTATCTTCATATTTTTTTATTTTATTTTTTTGCTTTTCCAGTTGAGTGTTTTCTGCTTCTTTGTATTTCAATTTTTTTACTTGATTCTTGCATTCCTCTAGTCTGCTGTTAGGTCTCTGTATGATATTTTTTATTTCAGTCAGTGTATGTTTAATTTCTAGTTGGTCATTTTTCATCTCCTCTTGGGTCTCACTAAATTTATCCATCTTTTCTAGAAAATTCTTGAAAAGCCTTATAACTGTGGTTTGAACTCTATATCCAGTCATTTGTTTTCCTCCATCTTTCATTTGTGATCTGTTTCCTTGTTCTGCATATTTCACTGTTTCCCTGAGTTGGTAGAGCAGCTTTGTGTGCTAAATGGCCCAGTAGCTCCACCTCCCCAGTTACCTGAGGTGGACACTCTTGGTGCACCCCTTTGTGGACTCTGTGTACAGCCTTGTTGCAGTTAAGTCTTTGTTGTTACTATCACTGGGGTGAATTGATCTCCAAGCCAATTGGTTGTGAGGGTCAGCTGTGTCTATACTGGGAGAACTTCTGTGCTGGAGTCAGCCTTATGATACAAGACTTGCAAAATTTTTCAAAAGCTTCTGTGTTCGGCTTGGAGGGAACGGAGTCTCAGGGCTGAGCAGACAGCCTTGGCTTCCCATCAGTCCTGCCCTACTCGGCCCCTGGATCTTAGTGTCCCTCGGTAATCGCTGCAGCCCTCTCTATGCACACACGTGCATGCCTCCTGACCTCTGCCTTTCGCGGCTCCTCTTAGTTTCCGTGCATTCTGGGGACCCATAGGAATCTGGATCCCCAGGATCTTGCCCAAAATGGTACAGTGGGAAGTGGAGTTCAGTGCAGTTGAGAGGTTGTCTTCCTCCCACTAGAGAAAGCCCAATCAGCAGTCAGTCCTTTCTGCATGCACTGGCACACGCTCCTCCAGACCTCTGCCTTTTGCGATTTCCCTGAGTTTCTCTGAGTTTCCATGTACTCCTCCCCTTTTTTCAATAGTGCAGACTCCCCTGTATGAGTCTTGCCTGGAACTGGGGTTCATTGCAGTCTGAATTGGGGTTCAGTGCAGTTGGGAGTTTCTGTCTCCCTCCGGCTAGAATAAGCCAGCCTGGCCCTCTGCCGCCCATACTCTCCACGCATGTGTTTCCATACCTCAGCTTTTTGCAGCTCCTCTGAATCTTCATGAACCCCTCTCTTTCCTTCTAGTTGTAGAATTTCCACGCAGACAGCTTTCCTATGGTTCTGGATGATGACCATTTTGTCTTTTAGCTGTATTTTTGAAATTGTTGTGCAAGGCAACAACATAGGTGTTCACCTATGCTGCCATCTTGGTTTTCTCCATACTCAAATATTTTAATACTAGTGGCCAAGTGCACAAAATTTGTGCATGGAGGGGGCTCCCCTCAGCCCAGCTTGCACCTTCTCCTATCCGGGACATCCCTCTCACAATCTGGGACCACTGCCTCCTAACTGCTCATCTGCCTACCTGTCTGATCGCCCCTAACTGCCCTCCCCTGCCAGTCTTATCACCTCTAACTGCCGCTCCTGCTGGCCTGGTTGCCCCCTCCTACTACCCTCTGCTAGCCTGGTCACTCCTAACCGACACCCTGCTGGCCTGGACACCCCTGATTGACCCCTCTGCTGGCCTGGATGCCCCAGGCAGCCTGTGATTCAGTCATTTGGTCATCCCTCACTAACCCCTGCTGCCTTGTCTCCCCACACAGCCTGCTGGTGGTTACTGTTACTGTGACAGCATCCCAGACAATTTGCATATTCCTCTATTATTAGTATAGATGAAAGGAAGATGCCCCATAATGACCTCAGAGAAAACTACTATGAAATTTATATAATTTCTGATTATAGTGTACAAATAATGTATTTCGTTATACTTATTGCAATTTCATAAAAATGAGAACATACTGTAAAACTGTTATATAATTTACTTTATTATGTATTTTTTTTATTGATTAAGGTATTACAAATGTATCTTTATCCGCCCATTGTCCTCTTATCCCCTCAGTCCTTCCCTTACCCTCACTCCCTGTTGTCTGTGTCCATCCCTTATGCTTATATGCATGCATACAAGACCTTTGATTGATCTCTCCACCTTACCCTCACCTCCCCTACCTTCCCTCTGAGGTTTCAGCATTTGACTGATGCTTCTCTGTCTCAGATCTATTTTTGTTCACCAGTTTTGTTCATCGGTTCATTATAATGCACAAATGGGTGAGATCATGTGATATTTATCTTTCTCTGACTGACTTATTTCACATAGCATAATGCTCTTCAGCTCCACCCATGCTGTTGCAAATGGTAGAAGTTCCTTCCTTTTTACTGCAGCATAGTATTTCATTGTGTAGATGTGTCAAAGTTTTATAATCTACTCATCTGCCGGTGGGCACTTAGGTTGATTCCAAATCTTAGATATTATAAATTGTACTGCTATGAACATAGGGGTGTATATATCCTTTCTGATTGGTGTTTCTAGTTTCTTGGGATATATTCCTAGAAGTGGGATCACTGGGTCAAATGTAAGTTTCAGTTTTAGTTTTTTGAGGAAACTCTATACTGTTCTCCACAGTGGCTGCACCAGTCTGCATTCCCACCAGCAGTGCACAAGGGTTCCTTTTTCTCCACATTCTCACCAGCATTTGTCATTTGTTGATTTGTTGATGATAGCTATTCTGAAAGATGTGAAATGGTACCTCATTGTCGTTTTGATTTGCCTCTCACAGATACTTAGTGACTTTGAACATGTTTTCATATGTCTCTTGGCCTTCCTTCTGTCTTCTCTCAAAAAGTATCTATTTAGGTCCATTGCTCATTTTTTAATTGGGTTGTTTGTCTTCTTTTTGTTAAGTTGTAGGAGTTCCCTGTAAATGTTGGAGATTAAATTATTATTCGAGATATCACAGGCAAATACGTTCACCCATGTAGTGGGTTTTCTTCTTGGTTTCTTTTGCTATGATAAAGCTTTTTATTTTGATGGAGTCCCATTTGTTTATTTTCCTTTTAGTTTCCTTTTAGTTTCCAACATTGCCCTAGGAGCTGTGTTGGTGAAGATACTACTTCAGCACATATCTGAGATTTTGCTGCCTGTGGATTCCTCTAATATTTTTATAGTTTCCTGTCTTATGTTTAAGTTCTTTATCCATTTTGAGTTTATTTTTGTGTATGGTGTAATTTGGTGGTCTAGTTTCATGTTTTTGCATGTGTCTAACCAAATTTCCTAGCACCATTTATTTAAGAGACTGTCTTTACTCTATTGTATGTTCTTGCCTCTTTTGTCAAATATTTATTGAGTATAGTGGTTTGGGTCAATTTTTGGGTTCTCTATTCTACTCCATTGATCTATATGTCTGTTCTTGTGCCAGTACCAGGCAGTTTTGAAAACAATAGTTTTGTATTATATCTTGATATCTGGTATTTAGATCCCCCCTACTTTGTTCTTTTTCTCAGGATCACTGCAGGTAGTTGGGTTTTGTGTGTGTGTGTGTTTTTATTCCAGATGAATTTTTGTAAAGTTATTTCTAGATCTGTGAAATATGCCATTGGTATTTTAATGAGGAATGCATTGAATCTATAGATTACTTTGGGTAGTATGGATATTTTGATGATGTTGATTCTACCAATCCATGAACACAGTATGTCTTCCATCTGTTGATGTCTTCCTCTATCTCTTTTTTCAACATCCTGTAGTTTTCTGAGTAGAGTTCTTTTACCTTCTTAGTTAAGTTTATTCCTAGGTATCTTAACATTTTTCTTTTACAATGATAAATGGGATTGTTTTTTTAATTTCTCTTTCTGTGAGTTCACTATTGGTGTATAAAAATGCCATAGATTTCTTGGCATTAATTTTGTATCCTGCTACATTGCCAAATTCATTTATTAAGTCTAATAATTTTTTGATGGAATCTTTAGGGTTTTCTATGTACAGTATCGTGTCATCTTCAAATAATGACAATTTTACTTCTTTTCCAATTTGGATGCCTTTTATTTCTTCTTTTTTGTCTGATCGCTATTGCTAGTACTTCTAGTACTGTGTTGAACAGGAATGGTGAAAGCAGGCATCCCTGTCTTGTTCCTATTCTTATGGAAAATAGTTTTAGTTTATGCCCATTGAGTATGATGTTGGTTGTAGGTTTGTCATTTAAAGCTTTTATTACGTTGAGGTATGGTCCTTCTCTTCCCAATTTGCTAAGCTTTTTTTATCAGAAAGGGGTGTTGGACTTGTCAAATGCCTTTCCTGCATCAATCGATATGATTATGTGCTTTTTGTCTCTTCTGGCCTGGTGTGTTACTGTTGAGAAATCAGTTGATATTCTAATAAGAGATCCCTTGTAGGTAACTTTCTATCTTTCACTTGCTGCCTTTAAGATTCTTATTTTGTCATTGGTGTTTCCCAATTTAATTATGATCTGTCATGGTGTTGGTCTTTTGCAGTTTATCTTGTTTTGGACTCTATGTGCTTCTTAGACTTGTGTAGTTTTTTTTTCCTTGCCAATATCAGGGAAGTTTTCTGTCATTATTTCTTCAAACAGGTTTTCTATTCCTTATTTCTCTTCCTCTCCTTCTGGTACCCCTATTATGTGAATATTGTTTCCTTTTGTGTTGTCTCAAAGCTCCCTATGCTCTCCTCCTGATTTTTAAATCTTCTTTCCAGTTACTGCTATGTTCTTTCCTACCTTGTTTTCTAATTCACTGATGTAGTACTCAGCCTCTTCTAGTTAACTGTTTAAGCCTTCCATTGTGTTCTTTATTGAAGCTATGTTGTTCTTCATCTCCTCTTGGTTCCTTTTCATGTTGGTGTCATTCTCATTCAGGTCCTTATAATTCTCATTGAGTTGTGTGTATTTGTCATCCAGCCGTTTAAGCATCCTTTAACCATTACTCTGAATTCTTTCTCTGATATGTTGCTAGCCTCAATTTCATTTAACTCCCTTTCTGGTGATTCCTCTTTTTACTTCGGGGATTGCTTTTTTGTTTTCCCATGTTTGCTGTAAATTTTTCATTGTATATCCAATTGCTTTTCTACCCAGGTTCTTTTGCGGATGGTGCTACTGATGTGATCTCTCAGGTCTACTGGGCTTGGTAATCTAGTGTAGCTTCCTACTTGAGCTATTTGGGTTCTTTTGATGTAGGCCTACGAGCTGGAAAGGCACAACTACATTGTCTAGAAGTCAGCAGCCATGGAGGGGGTGTCCCAATTTTTGCTATCTTGCACCCTTGGTTGAAATCACACGTGCCCAGTGGGGACTCAAGTGACACCCAGGAGCTGTCTGTCGGAGTGATGGGGCTCAGGAAGCCTGCACTCTGGAAAGGTGTGACTGTGGTGTCCAAAGTTCTGTAGTTGTTGAATGGGCAGACTTAGCTTTTGCTGCTTCTCCCGTGTTTGGATACACACGCCCCCAATGGAGGCTCACAAGGGCACCCACGGTGCATTTGCCAACAGGGTGTACTGATGCACTCTGAAGGGCCCTGGTGCTGAAGCCACGGTATTGCAATGTCTGTGGGCAGGTATCTATCCCAGAACAGGGAATTCAGCATTTCTACATCCCAGCAGTGCACCCCTGTTTGTATAAGTGCATGTCCAGCAGGGGCTCACAGAGGTGCCCAGGGCTGCCTCTGGAGTGGTGGGCTTGGGAGGCTTGCATGCTAGAAAAGCATGCAACTACAGTGTCCACAGTTCTTCAAGTGTGGGGTGGGAAGACTCAGTTTTTGCTGCTGCACCTGTGGCTGATAGGCCCACACTCCCAGTGGCGGCTCACAGGGGCACCCACAGTGTGTTTCCCAGCACAGTGCACTAAAGCATTCTGAATGGGCCCTGGCACTGAAGCCACGTAATTGAGTCATCTGTAGGCAGGTATCCAGGATGAGTGAATTCAGAATTTCTACTACCAGGGTATGTCCCTGTTTGTCCAATATCACACCCAGAATGGGCACACAGTGGCTCCCAAGAGCATCCTGTGGATAGATGGGCTCAAGGTGCCTGCTCATTGGAAATTCCTGACTGTGGTGGTGGTGCATTTGCTGGCACAGAGTTTAAGGCACTCTGAGGGGCCCTGGAGCAGCTGGGTTGACTGTGGGCAGTTATTCAGAAAGAGGGAATTCAAAGCTTCTACAGCAGGGCAATGTGCCCTTGTCTGTACAAAATCACACCCAGGAAGGACTCACAGTGGCTCCCAAGAGCTGCCTATGGAGTGGTGTGCTCTGGATGCCTGCATGCTGGGAACACTCAAATGTGGTGTCCATAGTTCTGCCGCTGGGAAGGGGGGACGTTGCACTTACTACTGCGGGAACAGTGCACTTTTGGATGTGGAGGTCCCAGAGTCCGTGGGTCTGTGGTTGGGGCAGCAAAATTTTGGCTGGAGTGGCTTCCAGGTCACAGGCAGTGTCCAAGGCCTGTCTGGGTGGTGGTACTGATGAGTTCCTAGAAGAGGCCACTCTCCCCTTCAAGGTGGCATGGGCTCCATGCCCAAGTTTCGCAGGAGTGGTAATCTCTCCTTGTCCAAGAGAGCCTGGCCTGCCAGCCCTTCTGCTCCTGCCGAATTTAACTGTCCCGCACTCACTCACACACACATCACACACATCCACATACTCTCCTTTCATCCCCTCACTCACTCACTTCCTCTCCCTCACATCCATCCTGCCAACTGCCATCTTTTTTTCTATAATTTCCTTCTTAACTTAAAAATAGTTCATAGACATCTTTACATATCACCATGTAGTATTTACACCTTGAAAAAAAATCACAATATACCACCCTAAAATATGCCACTTTAGAATAAAAATCATTTTTAGCTGAAGGCAATTAAAAAATAGCAGGCAACAGAGGAGGTTTGCTACCCTTCCTCTATCTGCCTAAAAGTAGGGCATAAATTTCGCTTTGTAAAGGTGACATAAATTTCCTTGTGAAGGTGTCCCCCTCTCCCATACCAAAAAAAAATGGAGATGCACCAAGATGAATCTGTATAAACAAACATTACTAAAGAATTCTCATTTACCATTACTTTCCCTCATATATTTACCTTTCCACAATGCACTGTCCTTACGCACCTAACTCTTTTTGCTTTCTCTAGTCACTTCTCCACAATGTATTATTTTCTTTTGTTAAAATAAACTCTTGCGTTGAACTGCCACTTTGGGTTTCAGTTCTTTTCTGTGGAGACCCTGTGCATGTAAAAGCATTTTAAATCTTTGTGTAATTTTTCTTCTATTAATCTGTCTTTTGTCAGTTTAATTTGTAAGCCTCAGTTATTGAACATAAGAGGGTAGAGGAAAAGATTGTTTTCTTTGCCTACAACTTTATCCCTTTACACAGCCACATGATATTATGCATTTTTCATTTGGCAATTTCAAAGTAGAAGACAAGGTTGATTTAGGCCCATTTACATTTTTAATAAAACATATGTGTGTGTGTCTCCTGTTATATTCATTAGCACATACTATATATGCTAAAGTAATTTAATGAGTCATCACTAGTCATCTGGTAGATTCTTCCAGCAGTAAAGGCAATGCACCTAAGGGCAACTTAAAGATCTTGGGAATGTTTCCTTTGGGTACTTGATTTTTATGTCTCAATTATAAGAGAGCCCTGACCAGTGTGGCACAGTTGGTTGAGTATCATTCCATGCACTGAAAGGTCACTGATATGATTCCTAGCCAGGGCACATGTAGGTTCGGTCCCTGATCAGGGGGTGCAAGGGAGTCATCAGATCCATGTTTCTCATATCCATGTTTCTCTCTCTCTTCCTCATCCTCTCTCTCTTTAAAATCAATAAAAACATTTTTAAATGATAAGAGAAATTTACTTTTTGATGGCAGGTATTGACAAGGTTAAATAATAAAAACAGAAAAACCAAATCACTAAAAAATAAATATATTCAAAATTTCAAAACTTATGATCCAACAAGAAATAATGACCACCATGCATTGATCATCTATTAAATGCCAGGTGCATTACATGAGTTGCCTCATTTAATTACCACAATAACCCCAATATTTATCATCCCTAAAATGTGCAATTTTTCAACTCTGATACCTTTCTTTTTTTTTAAAGTGAAGAAATTCATCTATTTTTTAAAAAATATATTTTATTGATTTTTTACAGAGAGGAAGGGAAAGGGATAGAAAGTTAGAAACATCGATGAGAAAGAGACATCGATCAGCCGCCTCTTACACACCCTCCATTGGAGGTGTGCCCGCAACCAAGGTACATGCCCCTGACTGGAATCGAACCTGGGACCTTTCAGTCCACAGGCCGACACTCTATCCACTGAGCCAAACTGGCCTTGGCAACTCTGATACCTTTCCATTTAACTCTCCACATTCTTAAAATACTAAAAGGTCAATTGACTCTGCTTTCCCTTGCATACATAACAGAAGTCTAGAATTTATATCAACATCTCCTCTGAAGTCAATAAGTACATGCAAAATCAACAAAGACCATCTTCCACTAAAGAGCAACTTTTACAAACCTCTCATAGAACTGCATATAATTTCAAGGCAGACTCTTTAATAAATAACTTTCTTCATGAAACAAAGGAATTTGATTTCTGAAAAATGGGAATGTCTCTCTGTGAGAACAATATGTATCATTAGAAGTGCCCAATTTCCTCTTCTAAGCTCATACTGTCCTCCCTTTGGGCCTATGCCCAGGGAAATGGAAGGCAGAATGGGAAAGGGAATGTCACTGTGGCCGGGTGATCACTGCCCCAAGGGCAATTAATCCATGGGTGTGTTCCCTGACTTTCCTGGCACAGTTAGATGTGCAATTCCCCTTTCTTAAAATTTTAAATTTATTCAAATACTAAAAGATTTGGTCTGTTAGCAAGAGAAGAAAAGCTAAATAATAATGCATGTGTAACAGAGAAAATGGAAGGATCCAGTAGCATCATAAAAAACGTCTAAAAAGGTACCAAAATGAAGTAAGAAGAAAGAAAGGGCTGCACCCCAAAGGACCAACCCAAAGTCCTGGACTCCCACCCATACCCTGCCCCCCTGGACTGTGAAAACTCAGAATATACAACCTCAAAATGTGCCACTTAGGCATGGGGATTATTTTAAACTGAAGATACACACACACACACACACACACACACACACACACACACATATCTTAATCACCAGAGACTGTAGATTCATCATCCCAGAGACAGCACTGAGAGGAATCTGCATAACAAAACTTATTAAACAACTCTTATGGTCCGTTTATTTCTCCCATACATTTACCTCCTCACAGTGTGCTAAGCCTGGGAGCCTAAAACCCCTTTTTCTATTGTCTTACACTTCTCCACAACTTTATTCCTCCTTGTTCCTATTGTTAAAATGGTAAATAAGCTCCCCTTATCCCCTCTCCCTACCCCCTCACACACACACACTGGTTCTAGCCACCTCATTGAATTACTCAGCACTGAGTTTCTCCCACATGTACACCTGCTGAACAGGTAAATAAATTTTCTTTTTTTTTTTCTTCAGATAACCTGCTTTTTGTGGGTTTCGCTTGTAGTGCTCCAATCACGGAACCTAAGAGAATAGAGAAAAAGGATCCTTTCTTCCTTTACAGCTACAGTCTGAGACATCTTGAGCCTCAGCACAGGGGAATGGTAGTGGAACACTGATACTGAATTCCATAAGAAGGGCCAAGGAGCTCTGTGGGGTCTCTTTTAGAAGAGCACTAATCGCATTTACAAGGGCTCTACCCTCATGACCTAAGCACCTCCCAATGGCTGGACCTCCTAATACCATCACCTTGGCCTCCCATATGAATGGGAGGAGGGGAGAGAGGAACATATTCAGTCTATAGCTTGAGAGAACCAGCAGGCAGAGAGATGTTGAACTGTGATGCAGCCACAGCTGAGACTTCGCCACTCCCACAGAGATAGAAGCTGGAATAGCAATTTTTAACTGGCCCTAAATTGAAGCAAGGGACCAAAATTTTGTACTCTGCCATAGATCTGTTATAGGATGCGGGTCACTTCTGGGGAGGGGGTTTAATCTTGGGTCAGGTGGCTCCCTTAAAGCAGCATTTCTTAACCTGAGCACTAATGACACTCTGTGCTAATTGATTCTTTATTGTAGGATTCGGTCTTTACACTATAGGATGTCTAACAGCATCCCTCGCTTCCACCCTGTAGAGGCCCACCCCTCAGCTGCAACAATCAAAATTGTCTCCAGACACTGCCTAATGTCCCTTGCGGGATAAAATCACCCTGATTAAGAATCACTGCCTTAAGTCAAAGGTTTCAGTCAACTCCTGCCAGTGGATTCAGCAGCAAGCCATCAGCAGCCAACAGGCGAGGGAATGGGGCCTGATGTGGGGCTGGGGAAAGTGGATCTGGGTGATACACCTCAGCTTCCACCACAGAGCAGACAAAATCACACAACTGTAGACAGTGCTGGAGCTCCTGCCTCCCAGTCCAGTGCTCTTTTCTCAGGGGGGGTTATTTATCAACTATACACTTGAAAAGCAAGAATAATAGATTGGGTCAGATCATGATGGTGAGCTTAGGAAGGAGTCAGAGGAGAGGGCTCAGAGACTCTGAGCTGCTATTAAAACTTATAAGCCATGGGGGGAATTGAAAGAAGGCACAAAAACTTGCATTTCCAGAAATAGATGTGGAAGGAGAACTGGGAATAAGAGGAGACCTGCTGAAATTCGCCCAAATTCCTGACTTGAAAAGCTCCAGTGCTGACTCCTCCCCACATTCCTCTCACCAGTCCTTTCTGGGAAAAAGTGCTCTTTTAGCCCCATGAGTAGCCTAGCCTTTCACCCACCTCTCAGACAACACCCTGTGGCCCCATCCTTCCACCTTGCTTCTCACACCAGCCTTCTCAGCTTTGTCTGACCTACTGGTTCCCGCTTTCAGCTTCTCAGGCCCCCCGACCCCAAACGCCTTGATTCCTGGATGCTCTTACTGCCTGGACAGTCATGGGATAAGAGACTACATACTAGTAATTGGGAGGAAAGGGAGGTGAATACTGAGCCTTGTTCTTTCCTCCCCATCCCTTGAGAAGCAGCTGGCTTCTCACCACTAATGTTATTGAATGAACACCATCCCCCAAAATGTGGTGACATAAACATAATTGCAGCAGGATTTTTTTTTTTAATTCTGAGCAGAAAAAATATGGGAGTGAAGAGAAAAAAAAAAACATGCTGATATGAAACATTGCCCAAGAACCACCTGTTGGCTTTTTCCATCAAAGAGGGAGGGGTGGTTATAACTACAATTTAATGAACTGTCCCATCCAAGGATCCTGCTGCTTCCTGGAACTCTGAAGCAAAATTCTGCATCTTAGACTTGGACCTATTTCTTCAAAGCCTTACTGACTGGTTTCCTCAAACCACTGTTGCAAGGCCAAATTCAGGGTTAGCAGGCACTGGTGAAAATATGACTAGGCAATTCACAGCAAACAAGAACACTGTGTTGCCCTTCTTTACTTAGACACTCCACCCTTCTGACATTTCCTTTAATAACTATTCCTGAATCCCACCAACCACTTGGTGTGAGTCATTTCTAAGGCTATGCCCTGATGTGCATTATCTTGTCAGTCTACATAAAGCAAAACCTCCTTATAGACTGAATGTTTGTGTACCCCAGAAATCCATATGTTGACATCCTACCCCCACTCCCCAATGTGGTGGTATTAGGAGCTGGTGCATTGGGGAAGTCATTGGGTCATAAGGGTAGAGGCCTCATGAATGGGATTAGTGCCCTTTATGAAAGGGACTCCTGAGAACTCTCTCACCCTCTTCCTACCATGTGAGGATGCAACAAGAAGATGACAGTTTTACAAGCTGGAAAAGAGTCCTTGCCAGTACCTGACCATGCTAACATCCTGATCTTAAGGATTCCAGCCTCCAAAACTCTAAGAAATAATTTTATGTTGATTATAAGCTACCCAGTCTATGGTATTTTGTTACAGCAGCCCAAACTAAGATGTCACTTAACAGATACCGCAAGTAAGCATAGGGTCCAAGGTCACTTACCCGAGCATCATGTAGATGGCACTTGAACTGGACCTCTTCTAATCATTGTGCAGCCCGGCCCACGTTGGCTCCTCTCCTCCTGGCTGAATTTCCTGTTGTGCCAAGGACAATGGAGTAAATGGATGTGGGGGTACTGACAAAAACTGGCCTTAACTTCCCAGCAAGGGTCAGAAAAAAAAGCTAACCACATAGACGCTTTCTTGCCAGTCAAATCTTGCCAAACACCAACCAATTTTGTGCCTCAAACTCAAAAGGCAACAAGCCCAGTGAGATAATCTATAAAATTTGCTTTTAAAAGGGACTGGAACCGGAGCAGAAGGGGTTGTTCTCCCGGGATATCCCACAGAGTGACCCAGCACCATGGGAATTTTCCCGATTTGAATGATTCCTTTTAAAATGGGAATGTAAAACTACCTTCAGTTTGCTCTTTTGCCAGGCCAAAATTACTTCCTTTCTATAAACACTCTAAAAATATTGACTGTCTGTCCCATAACCAAGTTAGTGTTTGCTTTAATTTATGGTATTCCAAGTTGAGAGACTACTGAAATCAGAGTCAGAAAATCTGACTTTGACAAACCCTGGCAGCTTGAACCTGAGCTACTCACTTCAACTCCTTGGGCCCTGGAAGTTTCATCCACTAGTGGGGACAATGCCAGGCACCAAACCAAAGGCCAAGTGGCATCGTGTTAAAGAGCACCCACTTCACAGTTAGCCTCAGGTTTGATTCCTAACTTTACCACTGACTAAAATGTGCCGTTGAACTGTTCTTTAACTTCCCTGGGTCTCCATGCTCTCATTTTCTTTCTTTTTTTTTATTTTTTTATATATTTTTTTAGAATAGGGATAATTATAATGCCAATCTCTAGGACATTGTTATAATTAATAAGATGTCCATGTGAAGCTCTTAACCCTGAGCCTGGAATATAGCACTCAAGAATCTGCATTATTATTGCCACATGACTCTCCAGAATTATTGTGAGGATTAAATAAATTACAGGACAGGAAAACACTTTAAAATTATACAGCACTATGGAAATGAAAGTTGTTATTTTTCTACTCATTGGTTTTCACTCTCAACTTCCAGCACTCAGTACTAGACTGCTTTTCTTTGGAATTATTAAATATTTAAATGAGGGCTTTTCAAGAAAAGAAAAAAAGAAAGATTACTCTGGGACTTTTGTTATTTTCTAGAATTTGCCTTCTATTCATCTAAAAGGGAACTCTTTCCAACTTGCCTCTTTTGCAAGCAAATTTTCTGTTGTTTAGGAAACTAACAAACTATTTCCTTTTAACAGTATAAGGTAGTCTTCCTTACTAGTTAGAGTAGTCTGGCTACTATGAGAGGCAAACAGAGAAATCTCAGCAGCTTAATATATTTTGTTGTTGTTATTTTTTCATATATAAAACAAACTGGGTGCTCTTGTTCACTGTGCAAGAGTATAGTTTCTGCTCTATAGTTTCTCAGGAACTTTAGCTTCAGAAGCTGTGCCATCTTCAGCACAGGGACCCAAGATCAGCCTGGGCATCAATATCAGCTGGCAGACAGGGAGTGTGCTTTTTAACCATATCCATATGAAAGTGCCACAGGTCACTTGCACCCATGTTTCATGGGGCATGTGGCCCCACCCAGCTGTATGTGGCCTAGGAAATGTGGTTGCCCCCCTGGTTGAGCAGCTGTTCTAGCAAGTGTGGACAGCCCACATCTCTGTCACATCTCAGCTCACATCTCCCAATAATGATTGTGGCCAAAAAGTCAGATGTTTCATCTCTTTGCTCTCTGTCAAATGACTACCATACAAGAAAGTAGTAGACCTTAAAGTTCAGATCCCTTCAGAAATACAATTGATAAACAACCTAGGATCTAACCAATTCAACCCCTGAAGCTAAATCTCATTGATAACCTCATTTTCTTCACCTGCTAACCAATGGAGAAAATACCCTATATGAATTCAAAGTTTATTCTCAGTTACTATTCAATATGTCCATATTTTAATAGCCTTATATCCTTTTTTTCAAGCTGTAAGAGAACATTTATTTGATAAATCACAGGGGTAGAATAAGTAATTCCTAGAAGAAATGGGCTTAGGAAATAAGTTATGGAGGCAAAGGAAGGGTACTAGGAGCTTAGGAGTGAGGAAGCTAATGACAACACATGGCGGTGGTGGGGAGTGACAAGGAACAAAGGAAGAAGGAGGAGAAAGGGAAAGGCACCAGCATGCTCCTGATAGGGAAAGTGCCCTAATATCTTATTTAAGAAAAACATTGTCCCTAGCCAGTGCGGCTCAGTAGTTGAGTGTAAAGCTATGAACCAGGAGGCCATGATTTGATTCCCAGTCAGGGCACATGCCGGGGTTGCAGGCTCAATCCCCATAGGGGCCTTGCAGGAGGCAGCTGATCAATGATTCTTTCTCATCATTGATGTTCCTGTTTTTCCCCTTCTCCCTTCCTATCTGAAGTCAATCCAAATATTTTTTTAAAAGAAAAACATGTAAAACACTTAGAACAGTATCTGATGAATGTTAAACACTCAACACAAAGTAGTTGAGTATTCTTATTCTCAGTCACCAGTGAAAATATGTGATGAAAGAAGTTATAGGAGAGGGATGAGGAGTTAGTGATCACAGCCCTGTGGGACCATATTGTTTTAAATCTCTAACCCACTTGTAGAGTGAATCAAACTCCTTCCAGCTAGGCATGACCTTGCCATGGACTAGCACAGTGGTCGGCAAACTGCAGCTCACGAGCCACGGTTTGCCACTCTTGACTAATGAGTTTGGCCACCACTGGACTAGTGCATACCATCCCTTCCTCACAGACTTGGGCACCAGGTCACATGGAAGCCCACACTCTGCT
Organism: Lasiurus cinereus; assembly: GCA_011751065.1. NCBI lineage: Eukaryota > Metazoa > Chordata > Mammalia > Chiroptera > Vespertilionidae > Lasiurus > Lasiurus cinereus. Next base: position 29,851,103 of record JAAGEH010000076.1, read on the forward strand.
CTCTCCTCTATACAACCTTGCTGTGGGTTTAATGGGATGTAGTAAAATTCAGGATTTTTCATACTTTCCTGTATTTTTCCTTTGAGCTCTATAATGCATTCTGACCTTATTCCCTCTGCCTCTTAAGCTTTTCCAAGGGGAAAAATTGTTTGATTTCTTTTTTCTTTTTATGGTCTAATATATGACTACATGCAACAGCCTTCGGGGTACATATCGTTATTTGTTTTATTGCCATGGTGTTTATCATTCCTTCATAAACGCTCGGAACAACCTCTGCTCCAAGGAGATGAGGAATTCTCCTCCTGCTTCAAGCCTTTCCCATCTTTTTGCCCAATATTTCCTTCATCTCCTTCAAGACAATTACAACGCTGAAAAGTAAAGCCCTTAAGGAAAATGACAGAAAAAAATGAGCTCATATTCATAGAAATTGAATTGGTAAGAGGGCTTCAACTTGCCAAGGAACAAAGATGATAGGAAGTTAATAACGTTACCATTTTTTTTTTATTCTCACAAGCCCAAGTTAAGTTTCAGGTGCCGCATCTATTAAGATTTCACCTGGGAACAGTGCCTACTTTATTAAGAGACTAAACTGACAGTGTTTTAGTGGTCAATTTACAAACAAATTCCTAAGAAGCACTTCTATTGTAGGTCTGGGAGAGAAGAAGTCCATAATAATATTTCTACATCTTCTGTTTAGACATCGGGCAGCAGAAGTAAGTTTTCTTGACTACAGGGCAATATTCACCTCTCTCGTTGCTTTTTCTCATCGGTAGGCATTCCTAATGTACTAGGGATTTTCTGTATCAGTTATCACAAAGTCCTACCTCTGTGGCTTTGGGAATATCTAGACTCTAGACTCTAGACTCTAGAAAATTGACCCAGATGCTCATGTTAAGGTTAGCATCCTTCACGAACTACCTACCACAAGATATGGATGGACAATTGAAGTATCACCCCTGCAGAAAGGGTTCAGATATTTCATGTGAAAACTGTAGGAACAACCAGAAAGTAACCAGAATTTTCACCTATATTAGGAAAAATTCCCTGTTATGTAAAGCAGATTGACTAGTAATCCCAAGATGTCAAGTTCCTCTTGAAACTGTAAAGCAATATAGTACAAAACACCCACCAGCACCACAGGAATATGCAGCATACTGTTAGAATTATATCAGTTTATTTGGATGTCAGAACCACACATCATCATTGCGAAAAACTGCAAGAACTTTTCTTAAATTGGAAAAAAGATACAGAATCCTCATTACCACAGGTACCGCAACAATCTGCAAATTGAGGGCTGCGTTTGCCAGACATGCATTCCCTGCAAGAATCATCTCTTTGACAATAGATCATCCTCTCCTAAGTAATTTGCTGAATCAACAAAAGCCAGGCCAAAAGAATTTCAAATGGTGTGCTTAAGTGTATGGTTCCAGCACAGGACAACATGGTATCCACATGGCCCTCACTGCCCAAGGCAGGGCCTGGAGTACAGGGCTGTTAAGCAATGTGTTGGGATCCAAATGTACACACTATAATTAAAATGTGCATGTATATAAGCATAAATAATGGATGCAAGACACTGGGAGGTGAGGGCATGTATGGGAAGGGGGTGGGCAATGGGAAGATATGTACGTATGTAATACCTTAATTAAAAAATGGAAAAATAAAATGTGCCTTTCTTTATTCTCCATTACCAATCTCAAAGGGTTCCTTCAATGCCATTCCCCGGTTCCTTGGGGATGGGGATGAAGAGGCAATAGCAAAGAAGTGATTTTTAAATTACCCGTTAAAGGTAACTTAATCTTCTCTCATTTAAAAGACTCTATGGTCAACTCAATCCCTTTTAGCCCAGTAGCTTTTCCTAGCCTGAACCCCCTAACAGAGTAGAATTCTCTGTGCCTTAAAAGGATTTCCCACCAGGACTGGTTTGTCTCAGTGGATAGAGCATCAGCCCTCGGACTGAAAGGTCCCAGGTTCAATTCTGGTCAAGGGCATATATCTTGATTGCAGGCACATTCCCCAGTAGGCGGCATGCAGGAGGCAGCTGATCGATGTCTCTCTCTCATCGATGTTTCTAACTCTCTATCCCTCTCCCTTCCTCTCTGTAAAAAATCAATAAAATATATTAAAAGAAAAAAGAAGGATTTCCTGGCCCAGTCAGTGTTGCTCAGTGGTTAAGCATAGGTCATATTAGAATTTTGCCTTCACACAGAATCAGCCACCTTGACTACGTGGCCTGCCAGACTGAGTCTCGCACAAGCCAATATGACTGACTCAAGGGAAGAAGTCCAAAGCAGTACGATAACACGCAGTAGCAGTCAAGTGTCTTGCACACCTGGTTGCTTCTCAAATAGCCCCCAGTCCTTTTCACCTTCTTCCTGATCATGTAAATCAAAACAACTGGCAATAATTATTTTCTTAAAGGACTAAAAGGTGTTTTCTTCCTCACCATCTTTGCTCAGAGTTCATAAGCAAAGCCTACATAAACTAATGACTTTGAGAAAGATGATAAATGAGAGAAATGAATTTTAAAGTAGTTATTTTTTTCTACCAGACGCTAAAATCACTGACTCTCAACTACCAGCTTAGTTAAAGGCTCAGGTTCTGGTGAGGACTGTGGTGCAGGAAAAGCAGCTGTAACAAACACATTCGCCTTCACGTAAGATCAAAGGATAGAGTTGGCTTTTCTGATATTCATGCCTCGGGAGTCAAGGTAGCACAGGCTCACTTCTTGATTCTTCAGTCTTCCAAGATCCTGACCACTGCTCTTGGGACATTCTGCCCCCTTTTGATTGACCAAGTTTAGAACCAGGTAGTGGGAGCCCTTGCACATGATTCCCATGCCATTGATTCCCTCCCACCCAGCTCTATGGCTTTGCCATTGAGACTAGCATCATGTGAGCCTAAGGAGAAAACAAAAGGTAGAGAAGATTTGGGGGAGAGGAATGGGAAGATGAGGAACTATTAATAATGGAGTCTGAGAAAACTCCAAGATTTCCAGCTATGCCACAATTCTTTGCCATAGTTTCAGGCATTCCCTGTCTTACCACCCACTCCTCACATAAAGGCTAGTGAATGCCACCCACTCCCACCTAAAGAACAATTTCAGATTGTTCTGCTACACAGATCAGACTATGCAAGAAGATAATCGGGCACTTGAATCTATGAAGTAGCCTATACTTGAGGTAGGTTTTCCTGTGTGTGTGTGTGTATGTGTGTGTGTTGTTGTTTGTTTGGTTTTTGTTTGTTTTTGTTTTTTGTTTTTTTGGCCTTTTTCTCAGTAATGAGTACAAATAGCTCTTAGAAATAACAAGAGGGAAAGGCAATATAATACTTTGAATGGTTTGGTCTTCCCAGCCACTCAGTTTTCCTTGAGATAATCTGACCTAGCTAGATCCTAGGTATGGAATCTGCACACTTAACAACTTTTAAAAGTTGCTCAATTTTTGAGAGAAGCTGAACCCTCAACAGAGTAGCAGAAAGTCTTGCAGGGCCTGGGCTTAAACCAGCCAAAGAGGAATCCAAAAATCAAAGCCTCCCTGGCATTTGTTACCAGCAATGAATGCTCCAATACCAAGGAAATTGGGCTTTCTCCTGCAAAGACCATGGCATTTCTTCTTACTACCCTCTGCTAGGATTTGTCTGTAGTGACAACCTACCAGGCAAATGTCCAGTCAACAGTTTAGGACAAAGTGTAAATAAATGTCATGATGAAACACTAAATGTGATGAGTAATTTACAAGTACACCAATCAGCCATAGTTTGTCTTTCAATGTGAACCACAGTACTTTCTTTGGCTATCCTGGTAAGCGGTAAGTTAAGATGCTTCCTGGCTGGTTTCTCTAAGGCTTATTTTTCCTGGTGGGTTTCTCTAAAACTTGACCAGGCTACTGGGATCTTAAGCCACTTTGATGTTATTTATGTTACCAAGGTAGAATTTACTGATGTAATAGATAAACCCCAAAATCTTTGTTCCACATAATCATTCAGGAATCAGACTAACAAAGGCTCTGCCATCTTCAACACATGGTTTCCAAGGTCATCCTAGTCACTGGCAAACAGCAGCGGGAGAAAAGAGTGAAGGCAGATCCCCTAAAGTGTTTCTGGACAGGCCTGGCATTCTATGGCCAGAACTCAGTCACATGGTCCACTTGAATGCAAGCATGACTAGGAACTGTAATTCCTGTTTGGGCAGTCACTTTCCAGAAACAGTTCTCCATGGAAGCAACCCAGCTCAGCTACAGTGAAGATGATAGCAGTGGTGGCTGCAGCAGCTACCATTTACACTAGGCCTCTGCTAAGTGCTTAACAAACAGTTTCTCATTGAATCATCAGATTAACCCTATGAAATACATCTTATTAGCCCATTGTTAATGATAAGAAAGCTGAGCACAGACAGTGTGGTTCAGTGGTTGATCATTGACCTATGAACCAGAAGGTCACAATTTGATTCCTGGTCAAGGCACATGCCCAAGTTGTGAGCTCATTTCCTACTAGGAGGCATGCAGGATGCAGCCATTCAATGATTCTCTTTCATCATTGATGTTTCTCTCTCTCTTCCTCTCTGAAATAAGTAAAAATATATTTTTAAAAAGATAATAAATCTGAGGCTCAGAAAAAGTAATTTACTTGCCCCAAATCACATGACTAGTCAGGAAGAAAGAAGCAAGAACTAAAACCCAGAATATCTGAGCACTAAGTGCATATTATAAAGCCCTATCCCCATACTGTTTTCCTTAAGTTTGGCTATAGTTATTTGATTAGTAATTTCCTCTTTAAGTTATTTATCTTATTGCCTGAGAAATTCCTATTCACCATAAAACTTAGAACTCTCTATGAGTTAAGGAATTGTCTAGGATTTATAAAATTCCTTTGTACTTTGAAACTAATTCTTCCTTTCCGTTTAATGATCCCTGGATCTCCAACTCACCAAAATCTCCTTGAACAGGGTGCTCTCATTTCTTGGATGCAGAGCCCTAGGTCAGCTCCCTGGGGCTGCTCCTCACACCCAACTCTTTCCTAATGAATTTGCCTCAAGTCACTGAATGTACTTTTTGTTGCCTTTGGAGCTCTTCCAACTAGAAGGTTTCTCCAAAAATGTCCTGTTGCTTTCCATACTCCACTCCCCAACCCTCAGATGTCACAAATCTCTCCTACTCACTGTTTCTCTCAAACTCTGCTTTTAGGTTTTGTTTTACAATCTTTTACTTTTGTTCCTCCCTTGAGAAATGACACCTTCAAAATCTAATACTGAAGTTTAAAATTGCTCTGGTCCAAGTAAGGGCCAGATAGCTTTCACATTGCAGAGGAGGCTAGGGTTGGAACTAAAGGAACTTTCATAACAATGGGGGGTGTAAATGTCTTCATTTGGTGAATGTTTTATACTGTGGGTTAATTCAACTAGCCAATGTCAAGCACTTTCTAACATAAAATCAATGGAAGACTCAGTCTCTCTTTTTAGAGTATTAAAGAGAGAGAGAGAGACTAATTTCAGATCTTTTGTTGTTTTGCTCTCTCTCTCTTTCTCTCTCTCTTTCTCTCTCTCTCTCTCTCTCTCTCTCTCTCTCTCTCTCTATATATATATATATATATATATATATATATATATAT